>CM040239.1:148617329-149275957 GCA_022545495.1 Chrysanthemum lavandulifolium | reverse complement strand
TCTTCTTAATCCTCTATATGTTTAATTCTTATGTCGACAATCGCCAACTTCATCGCCGAAATGTGTGTGAGCGGTGTGGAGGGCCTAGTTCAAGCGAATTTTGCAAATCGTGCGAATTATCCATCATAAATTTTTTCAAAGTTATTTCACCACCCGCCACAACCCGAAATACATTCTAATCTTGACAAACCAGCCAAACATCGGAGCTACCCTAAGCACCCACCGAGGATTACGAGGACACTTTCTTTGAAGATAGAGCCCGTAATCTAAACGAACAAATTCAAGCCGATGAAAAAGGTCGAGAATTAGAATTGATTACGATGAACCCGCTCAAACGCCGTGACTAGCAAGAATGACTTGCCTAATCTTCACGCTTCTCAAGAACCGTAACCGGAGACCATAACGGAAGTGGTGGAAATTGCTAGCTCTCGTAGCACACCACTTGTCCCACCTCCCGATTTTTCAAAATGTTCTTCAGTCTTAATAGTCATTCGACCACCATGTTGGTTTTGTTGATCCTTTGAATAAACCGATTCCTCTTCATAACTCTCAAATGCAATCGCTTATTCCTTGTGTCGGTTGTGGTGAGCCTCTCTTGGTTCACCCCGTCGCTGGTGTACTTGTGTACAATGTGGTAACGATATTCATAACGGAGTTGTTTGTTTGTGGTTCAAGGAATTCATTTGATTATGATCCTAATCGAACTCATTTAACGACTCCTCAAACTTTTCCAATTACCCACCACAACCCGACCTATATTCATATGATCAACATTATCATTGTGAATTTTGTGGAGGTCCTCACCAAGGATTTGAGTGTCAATCCGAAACACGCTTGTCTATGAATGCTTTCCAAATGATGCTCGTAGTTTTGGTTATGACCAAAATCCATATGATTCACCATTCCTGCACTCAACAGCTTTTATTGTATGAGTAATCGCTGGAGGTCCCCATTTCACCGATTGTCAAATAGGGAACCCATTTCCTTGTAACAATCATGACTTTCACATGTTTAATAATTTCCAACCTCCACAAAGACTATACTCTGGTTCAAACTCCATCCGAGCCGTTGTCTCATGAAATCTCCAGGATCTTGAAACCGCAATGAAAACACTTGATGATATGATTCAAAACTTTAAGAATCAAGTGAGTGGTGAAAACCATAGGAGAATTGCTGGTCAAGAACCAGAAGCTCGCAAATCTAGGGAAGAATTATTTATCCTAGAGCAAGCGACTCTAAGACGCTCCCAATTTCTCAAGGCAAAGACTTTATGACGATGACGAGGAGGGTTTTATCCTTTAAAAGTAATATTTCTCAACCCCTCCGGCTTGATATTCCAAAGCAGCTGAGATTCCATCTCAAACAACCGCTATCACACCCGAGATTCACACTCACTCTCTTATTATGGGGACGAGCATCTCGACATCGTTCTCGAAAAGGAATCGGACGAATTCATAAAGTCTAGTGTTGAGAACCTTGTCCCAATCCCAAGAGAGTCAGGGAATTCTTGATCATGTGTGATATCCTCTCCTCTTGTCTTCCAAAATGATCATGTTGAGATGTTCTCCGATTCGATGACGATGATTCGTTATCTTGTGGAGACATCATTTATGTGGAAGATTCACCTTCCGAGCTTGTTAGCTTAGAAGAAGAGAATGATGAAGTTAATGACACCGAAATCAAAGATGAAGCTCTTCGAGCAACATTATTGAATGTCGCCTTCTCATTTCTAAAATCGAGGCTTTCAAAGAGAAACCTATTTCATCTCCTATCCCCATTAAGGATAGTGACATTCTTCCGATGATTCTATTCCGAAATGAAAGCCCCTGCTTTGATAGTATGGGAGAGAAGATTAGTGGCGTACCACTTCTCATTCTCATAATTCTCTCCTCGATCATGAATCATTTACTTTTGAGGAGTTCGCGCTGAACCCACTCATATCAATTCGAATATGATTCATTCACCTTCGTGGAGTTCTCCGATGAACTCACTCATATCATATCTCCGACGAGTATGATAACTTCTACTTTGATCTAGACACACCCGAGATATGTCTAGACCAATTGAGTTTAACCGAGGAGATTCATGAAACTATGAATTCTCCTATCGAGGATGAAGAGTTAGTCATGATTTCTATCATGATTTTCTTTCTTTTCTTCATATATTCTCACTTCTCCCTGCTCTTCACTCCTTCGGAATGAAGACATTATCTTGATCCCAGATTTTCATGTACCATTTTGAGCTTGGTTCTATGTATATCTCATCGTGTGGAACTTTCACGTGTTTCAAATGTTTATCCAAACATCTTGAATGAAAGTCCATGGAGATTGTCTCTTCCACTTACTTCCCATGAACCAATGAATTGGGGTCGAGTCAAGCTAGCGACTCAATCAAAAACAAGAGCTTAACATGGGTTTTCACCCGTGTACCACCCTAGTGTGGGGGGTTGCCCACATGTTGTGTATATAAGTTTTCTCAAAAAAAAAAAAAAAAAAAAAAAATCTTCTTTCTAAATAATGGCCGAGTATTTCCCTTTACGTTTTTTGTTTCGCATAACGCAGGTACTTTGAATATTGAGGGTAATATTCATTTCTAAGTGCTGGGGAATTTCACGACTTTCATGAATTATCTACCCAATTCCCGCTTTTGGCCAAATTTTTTTGGAGTGTGTTCTACACTTTTCATTTGTTATCATCCGCCATGTCCGTAAGACAAAAGGATTGGCTAATCCAGAGCAAACGGCTCTTGGTAAAGATATCTCAAACTGCTTATACTGCTTGCAATTTGCCCAAAATTGTATGGTATTCATTTCACCATATCCTAAAAAGTGAAGAGTTGGCTAGCCCGCAAGATTATGGCTTGTGGTAAAGGCAAAGGAAAACCATAATTGGTAATCACCACCAAAGATAATATTGATAATTTATCTAAGAGTTGGCTAGTCCGTAAGGGTACGGCTTCGTAAAGACAAATCAAATCCGTTGAAGTCGGTGGTTTGCTCAAAATCACATGGTTATCGTACCATAGTTCTTGCTTGAACCGAAACATTTGGCTACTCCGTAGTAATGGCTTTTGGTAAAGAGATTAAAATCCATTATGTTTTTCAAATCATTGCTAGGGACTAGCAATATCTCAAGCATGGGATTGATGAGTGTGTAAATACTCATCATTTTTGTACAATATAAACTCAAAATCATCTCGAAACACTCGAAACACATCAAATGATCAAAATATCACAAATCAGTGTTTTATGTGTTTTAAATGCAAAATATCAAAATCGATGAAAAACATATCAAATTTGCAAAATTGCGCTTCATCCCCAAGTTTCAAAAGTTGTCAAAAAAACCCCGAGCACATAATTTCAAAAGAAAAGTCACCAAAGGTCCTTTTGGAAACATAAATTATCATATTTAGTCCTTTGGTGAAAAATCTAAAAGTTTTGAGAAAATTACAGTTTAGTCCCTGAAAATCCAAAAATGGTCAAAATCAGTCCTTGGAAATTTTCAAAAATGTCAAAACTAGACCTTGGTCTATTTAAGATTGGCAACATCAGTCCTTGGATTAAATCTTCATAATTTACATGTTTGGTCCCTGGAATTTCAGACTTTACATTTTTGGTCCTTATGATTTTATTTACACAAACCAAACGGACCTAATTATACCCAAGCCCAAAACAAACCCCCTTGGCCCAATCTTGTACCCGGTCCAAACCCTTGACCCGACCAACCCAAACCCACGTTTCAAAACTAAACAAACCCGCCCCAGTGCTCGCCTTCCCGACATATATGTCTCTACCCTCCTCCACCACTCTACTTGTCCACTCTACTCCACCATTTGTCTCCCCACCTCACCTAACATCCCACCACAATAATGTAGCCTCTTTCCTGTCCTAGATATGGAAACCAACTTTCCGCCAAAAACAATGAATGGCCAAAATGACCCTAAGTCATCCAAGGTGGAGATTTTTGATGGGATTTACCTCAGTGGAAAGAGAAAGGCTTTGGGTATAAAGAGGAAGCAAGAAGAGGAATGAAGTAGTAGGAATTTTAGTTTTAAATTACTTTTATGTCGCTTTTTCTTAGTTATGTTTTAATTTAACTCAAAAGTTGTAATCATTTGTTCCTAAGTCTTAAACTCGTGTTACATTTTAAGTTTGATCAAGTTTTAGTCATTAATCTCAAGTTTCATTTAATTTCATGTTTGTATGGTTACTCGTTGGAATTCTCATTTTCAAACTCAAGTATCAAATCTTTTCTTAGTTTATCTTTAAGCTTCAATGTGTTCATATTAGCTTATAATAGCTTTGATAAGCTCAAATTCAAAGTTTTCAAGACTTATGGTCATTGGTCAACAATAGTCAACCCAGGTGCACATTGAATTGGGAATGAAAATGGATGTTGCGATGCTTGAAATGGGTTGGAGTAGGTTCAATTAGTGTAGCATTTGTTTTAGTTTTGGCCTGCAACAACATTCGACAAGCAAGAGTTATTCACCTATCTTCACTTTTCAATCCATTTTGAATATTATGCTTATATCTCAGAATCGTGGTCACCATCAGTTTGTATTAGTCTATTTAGTTGTGTTTAGGATGTTTAAGCTCAATTTGATCAATAGTACCCTCTGGTTCAGTTTTTGTCTCAAGTTACATTTGATTAACAATTTTTAAGGGGTGTTTGGTTTGCCTGCTAAAACTGATTTCTGAGGTATCTTGATCTAAGCTTGTTGTTGCTTTAGTCTCTTTTATCACTAGTATACTCATTCAAGTCTTCTTATTGCATACAAACACACTAAAGTCAAAACAAATGTGAAACTGTTCTTGCTTGATTATCTGTTGGAATCAGTTAGACATGATCACTCAAATAGGTTTAAAACATGTTAAGCTAGCTTGTTAAAGTTTTATTTCATCCATTCTAAGCTTAATCACACACATTTGCATTTGAATTTCATTTTAGTCAATCTCACTGCTTTTTAAAGTCAACACCGTGATCGAACCCAGCTTATGCAGAAGTGCAAGAATCGCATGCACTTCAATTCAAATAGTTAAGGTCTGAGATTTGGCACATTAGGAGTAGGCTAGGTGGTCTTTAAGACCACATTCTTGGTTTTTGTTGTAGCTTATTGATTAAGTAGTTAGAGTAGCTTAAAGTTGGTCCCTGTTTACTATTTCTGTCTCAGCAACCACTGTTCCATTTTAGCTTGTTTTTCTTTGATATCTAATTGCTTCACTACTTCTCCTTATTAGCTGAAAATTTGGTTACATGATCTCTGGTTGGTGGGCTTTAGAACCACATTTCTAGTTTTCTTAAGCTCATTGTTTAATCGCCACGAGTGCTTAAACAAGAGGGTAAACCATGTTTAATTTTATAGAGGCGCTTGACTCAAATCACGGGTTATATGCTCATTATGTGTTAGGAATAGATGTAATTGGTTGCTTTAGAGTAGTTTTAGCGATAGTAGCTCAGAAAGGGCTTGGTGTAGTGTAGAGCTTATTAGCTTATTTTCATAAGGCTTATTTAGATCGGCCATATAGCACCTGGTTTCTTCCACTTTAGCCCTAGTTTTATATTTTTCTGCTTTAGAATAATATTTTAAATTTTCCTAAGTTTTCATAATTTTTGTCACTATTTGCTATTTTTCTAGATTAAATTCGCTTTAAATAGGTTTAATTGCAATTAATTGAGAAAAAGTTCCAAAAAATAATTTTTCAATTTTCCCAGTTTAAGATAAATATAAAAAGCATAAAAAAGATTTTTCCATATTTTCCCCCTTTTATTTGGTATTTTTCATAATTTAAATTAGATTAAAATAGATTTAAATCCATAAAAAATAGAAAAATAATCAGAAAAATAAAAAAATAGTTTTGAAAATTCTAGTTTGTTATTTTAGACTTTTCTAAGTCTTAATTTTATTTTTCTAGCTTTATTTCCTATTTTCTTGTATTTTAGGTAATTATTTAATAGTTAAAAATAGTTTTTAATTAATAATAATTAGATAATTAGTTATAAAAATAATTTTCTTTTCCAAATATTTTCTTTTATCATTAGGATTGTAAAATGTATTTTTCATATTTTTAGGATTTGTATTGTATAAGTTTCATTTTTATTTTGACGCTACGTAATTTTAATTTAAACGTATCACTCCTAAACCTTAATCAAGTGTTAGTGATTCATATGTAATAGTTAGCTTAATTATGGCCTTTATGTTTGTTATTAGCCTTAAGCTTATGTAGAAGGCCCATGAGCTTAGGCCCATGTCCATTAAGGAAAGGAAGGAGTAGGAGTGTTGCCCTAGCTCCCTTCCTATAAATATTTTGTAATAACCTCACTGAGGGTTGGTTGTTCAATTCATTTCTTTCACTATAGCTACGCTTAACCTTTCTTAGTATTCATACGCATAGTGTTTGGTTTGTGTCTTGTTCATCCGATCTTTCTCTATCTCTTTCTATTGTGCTTGTGTTGTAAAACTAGTGACCTATCGCTGGTATCAATCGCCAAATAGTTGGGTGAATCATTATTGTTTTTGAAGTGGGTTTTGGTCCCACGCGAAACAACGGTTCGAACTTTGGCTCGCTTAAAACCGATTTTTACACTTTTAATCCAAGATTCTTGTACTTTCAACGCTTTAAGGTGTTAAAATAATTGCTTTTGGCAAAAGTTTTAAACTTTACGCATGGATCATCGCTTTTAAGCTTGTTTTTATACGAGGGTTTCGCTCTCACGCAGAACTGCTTTTAGACACTTTGGATCATCAAATTTCACACTTTGTGTTATTTTGGTGATATTGAAGCTCTTTCATCACAAAAATCGGTTTAGAAACATCTTTGGGCAAAATTCATTTTACGAGTAAGTCTACGCGTATCAAAACCCTAAACTTACCCGTAACTTATTCCTTGGTTTGATCTTCGCCAGGGTTTACTCCGTGTTTTCTTGCTTGGATAAGCCCGAAAATACGTCGACTTGGGATATCTTTTGCACCGTGATAGTGTAAAGATCACTTGGCAAAACCCTAAAATTACGCATAAGATAAGGTTACGCGTGAGAAACTTCTACGATAAGATTTATCTTACGCCTAAGCTTTGTCTTACGATAAGGTCATCCCACGCCTAAGTTTTCACGCCTAACTTCTTGTTTTACGATAACTTTAGTGTTTTCACCTTACTTACGCAGAACCTAAACCTACGCAGAACTCTTTGTCATTACGCGTAACTTTGGTGTTTTTACGCATAAGTACTACTTGGTTTATTGTGATTTCTACGCCTAAGGATACTTCATCAACAAAGGTTCATTCGACTACAAAGATCCATTTTATAACACAAGTTTTTCAACATGTCACAACCACCATACTCTAACTATTTCCCTTACACTTATACTCAACGTCAACAATAATTAAGTCCACAACATCAACAATGGAATCAACAACAAGTAATTTATCAACAACAATTTAATCAACAACATACTCCACAACTTGCTGCAATTCCACAACCTCAAATGGTTCAACCACCACCAACTCTTCAAGTTCAACCCTACACAAACGATTTCAATCAACATCCATCAAGGAACACTATAAAGGAACCCACTTGGTTTGCAAAGATGTGTGAAGCTTTAAGCGACCAACAATCAATTCATGAGGTCGATCACTTGATAGACCTCCAATGCTCACTCCAGAAACTACGATCAATGGGTGATTCGGTTCTTTAGGTTTTGTGATCCAAGAAGCCACATGGAAAGTTCTTAAAGAAGGTTATCTTGAAGGTCCATTTCGATGCCTACCGTCATTGTACTCGGAGACCCAAATGCTAATCCACCAAGAGATGAACAATCAAACATTGCTATCACAGGCACCGAACGCAGAAAACTTCTACACTATGAAGTCGATGAGCTTGCAATGCAATATATCCTTTAGGATTACCAAACCCAATTCTTCAAGTGTTGATGCTCAAAAGACCGCAAAGGCAATGCGGAACATATTCATCTTCTTATGGAAGGATCTCGACTCAATCGTGAGGATATGGAATCCAAAATTTACTTGGCTTATGAACACTTCATGATTGAACTTGAGAGACACTAGAGTCTTATCATCATCGATTCTCGACATCATAAATGATTTGGATAAACACAACATCATCATGCCAAGAATTGCGCTAATACTAAGTTCTCGAGTAGTCTTGGTCCCGAATGGGAAAAGTATGTCATTTTTCTCCGTAAAGTGAAGAACATGCATCATTCTACATACGGATTGTTGTACGATTACTTGAAGCCTCATCAAAAGGAAGTTGATAAGGATAGGATTCTCCGTGCTCAAATTGCTTCATCTTCACATCCGTAAACTCAACAACTTGCCTTGTATGCTCAAAATGCTTATCCTCCTCAACCAAGAACTCAACCAACTCGCCACTATCACACCACATGATCAATCACAAAGAAACTCAACAAACTCAATTGGTTCCTTACAACAACAACAATGATCAAGCACTTTATAGTCAAGCTAATGAGGAATCCGATCCGCTCAAGCATTGCAACAAGGATTTGTTATGATTGCTAATGATTTTGGCCATTATACAAACAAATCCAACAATGGCATTCGCTCCTCATCAAACACAAGGAATCAGTCATTGTGAACAATGGACGAGTTGAAGTTTAGAATCGTGGTTATGGTCGCCGATGGGCGGTGGTCAAGGGTTTAATGCTATGGGTAGGAATAACAACAGAGTTCAAGTAGTGGAACAGGAAATGCTCGAATGGGTTGAATGGTCTTCGATGCTACAACCGCAATGAGAAGGACACTGGCTAATGCATGCCCAAAGCCGAGGACTAGGGCAGTGCTTATCACAAAGAGGCTCTTCTTTTGGCTCTTAAGGATGAAGTAGGTGGAACTCTCACGCACAAAGAATGAGCTTTATGGCGTATGCGCACTGTGATGATGATATGGAGGACTTGCAGCCAATGCAACTATTATGTTGATGGCTAAGATGCACGAGTTACACATGAGTGACACAGCCCAATGTATGACACCGATGGCTTGTCTCGTGTTCCCGAACAAACCATATTTATCTCGATCTAATATCTCCGCCAACATCCGAATCGGCAGGCTCATAATGTTCAAAATGAGTCGCCCACATCTCATTCTCGACGATTAACTGCACTCAGTAGTTACATTTGACAATCAAGATGACCTTATGGTTTCCTTGATAATCAAATTGACTCGTGGTTATACTTGAGGATCTAAATAATGATCATGTTGTGACTCACGTTGAACACACCGAACTTTTGCCTCGCCCAGATGTTGATCTGCTGCTTAAAACCAACAATCCATAGTGGAAGAATGTCGTGCAAGAATCGTGACTTAAAAAGTAAAATGAACTGTTAACCAAGGATTTTGAATGTTTACAAATGCAACTCAACTTTTTCAAAACTCAAGAAAAACGTGAAAAGGTTTTGAAGCCGCTTTTGCTAAATCTCATCAAAACGAACAATATTTAGAGCGACAGATGCGTGATCTAGCCGCTCAAGAATGCTTTGTTGTATAAAATAGAACAATCAAACATGAACATAAAAAGCAAATTAACGCCTCACCTTGGAAAATCAAAAAGCTAAGGTCGAAGTTGTTAACTTGTCAAAACAGCTTCTCTGATACAAAAGCATTCAACAAAACGAATAGATGATCATCTCGAAGAAATTATCGGCTTGCAAAACAAACTTAAAGAGTTTACAAATGTTGTTTACAAACATGGTGAGTCACCACACTATTCAAAAGTTTACTTTAAAACCCAATCCACATGGATATGGACCGAATCTTGCCGACATAAACCTAAGCTTTCAACAAAAGCATTCAAACCAAATCTCAAGTTTCCAAAGTGTAATATAAAATTGATAATTCATATGAGTGTTGTTGAATATCATCGTCAAGAAGAATTAGATGCGTAAACGAGAGTCGATCCAAATTAGAAACTGTTGTTTATAACAAACCTCATAACTATTCAAAAGCGGTCACTTTCACACACCAACGGATTCTTCTAACACACCAAGGATTATCATAAAAACGTTAGAGTCTTCTAATGTTAATCCCAAACCGATTATGCACAAACTTATGGTCCTTTACCTTCCATCGGTGAAGTAACTTACAACCTCGAAAATCTCAAAATTTTAGATATTTTGACCTTTTCATGGTCGACCTCAAAACTTTACAACATGAGATAGAATATCATTCGAAATCAAAGTTCAACATTTTCAATCGCCTCGCGCGAGAACAAAGAGACATTTTTCGAAAAATCTTTACCAAATGTTAAAAATTTGAAACATTGTGCATTGTCTTGGGAACGGACTTTCATAAGGAACTTGATTGATGAAGGTCGCCGAGAAAACATAAACATCTATTTCTAATACTAAACGAAAAGAAAATGTTGAGAAAAGATGTTGATCGACTCTTGGAAGATGTTATCTCAGGCCGATGTCCATAATGTTGTGTTATTGAATTCTTTGTCATATGCATCCGATTATATATCCGCTATACCGTTGATTCCGTGGTAATCATGAGAATACCGATAATGTGCATCGATCGAGTCTTTAATAGTCGAAAATGAACGATTGACAAACGAGCTTTCATATGCAAAACGCCGCCTTCAATGGTGTCAAAAGATTGTCACAATCGTGAACTTGCTTTGCAAAACAAAATCAACCATGATCAAACGTTGCAATCCAAAATATGAACAAGAACTTGTAAAAGTTAAATAGGAATATGGTGTCATATTTGATTTACTTAAAAGACTCGTGATGAAGCATCAAATGAGCTTGATCATTTTCTTGCACACACTAAGGAAGTCATGAATTTTTCGGGAAATCTTCGCTCGAAAATCAAGAATTGGTGCACACTATCTTTAAGTTAAGAGAAATGTTAGGAAAGTATGAACAACTTCCGCCACCGTGATTAAGAGAATAGCACCAAGAACACTTAGTAATCGTGAACCTAGAATCCCTAATGCCAAATCACAAGATACTAATGTGCTTCCTCATCGCAACAAGAATAATTGCCTCTTTTCCAAACGTCCGCACTTCACACCTAGAGCACTTCATCAAGAATAGGAAATTGCACCTAAGAAAAGATCAATAAGGAATGCTAAAGTAGAAGAACACCCTAGGACTATGAATAAGACTCATGTTGCTCCCACTTTAGATATTGCGTCGACAAATGTAATAGAAAAAGTGATGTAACGAATGCTAAACCTTTAAGTACTTTTGATATTCATCGATGCATCTTGTGTTATTTGTCGAAAAGTATGAATTCGATTGTCATGACAAATGTGTTGCTAAAACTATTATCTCTCGCTTAAGGAATCCTAAGAATCGAATACCTCTAGGCCCACTAATCATTCTAAGTCCGTGCTTGGTAGACCGCCTCTTTAGATTCTAAGAACCGCATTGTTGTCCCTCAGTAATTCCAAAGATCACCTCCAAAGAAAGTAGTACCACCTAGTGCATTCACTAAGACTAAAGCAAATACTAGTTGGAGATGGCAAAATGGTTACATACTACACTAGGATTTAAATGGATGCCTAAAGTTATTGATGTGTGTATGTTCACTATAATCGCCCGAACCTCTAACATTTCGGGTTCCACATCTACTTCTATTCCATCCGTGTCGTCTATGTGTGCGGTGTGATACATATCATTCTCTGATTGTTGATACGGATGTTCCCGACACATGACAGCAACCTTAAACTGTTATCAAACTTTATAGCAAAGTTCATTGGCACCGCCGATTCGGAATGATCACTTCAGCCTATCATGGGCTACGGAGACTATATCAATGGCAACATCGAAATTAGCGTGGTTTATTATGTGGAAGGCCTCGGTCACAACTGCTTTCAAGAGGTCGGCCTGTGATGGAGATTTAGAGGTTGCTTTCGTGAGAAATCTTGTTTCATTCGTGATCTACAAGGAAACGACCTTATGTATGGCTCGCAGAACTCAAGTCTTTACACTATCTCTATGCAAGACATGGTTGCTTCTTCTCCCATCCGCTACTTTCAAAGGCAACATCAATAAAATCATGGCTATGGCAACCGCTGCCTCTCACATTTAAACTTTCAAACTATAACCAATCTTGCTCGACATAAACTAGTTGAAGGTCTCCCATGATTCCGGTATTCTAAAGATCACCTTTGCTCACCAGAACAAGGAAAAGCACTCGTGCTCATTTTCCTTTAAAGGTGGAACACGCCTCAAAGATGTGCTTCATCTTCTTCACATGGATTTGTGTGGCCCGATGCGCTGCAAACGATTAATGGCAAACGCTACATCTTAGTAATTGTTGATGACTATTCACACCGAACTTGGGTCTACTTTCTTCAAGCAAAGATCAAGCTCCACGATGATCATCACCTTCTCACGAAAATACGTGTTCACTCAAACACCGCCGACAAATCGTAATGATAAAGGAACCGAATTTGTAAACAAAACTCTTCGTGAATTTTATGAGAAAGTGGAATTCAAAGATCGACATCTATTGCACGACACCGTAACAAAACGGAGTTGTTGAAAGACTAAACCGAACGTTAGTGGAAGTCGCAAGAACAATGTTAATCAATGCTAAACTCCCAGATTACTTGTGGGCGTGTTGTATTCATCGCATGCTATACTCAAAACCGCTCTATGATTACAAAACGCCACAACAAAACACCTTTCGAGCTTGTCCACAACAAAACCGAATCTCAAACACTTTCATGTATTTGGATCTCTTTGCTATCCGAATAATGATCGTGATGACTTTGGAAAGCTCAAAGCCAAAGTCGACATTGGAGTCTTTATTGGATATTGTGATAATTCTAAAGGTTTCCGAACTGAATCGTCGAACAAAGGAGGTTATGGAAACGATTCATGCTCATTTTGATGAACTTACGAAATGGCTTCGAGTATAACAACTTGGAACCCGTCACAACCGCTAAACTTCCTCAAACCCCATCATCACCGAACAAAGCCCTCGCCTTACTCACAACAAATGGAAAGACTGCTTGCTCCTCCGCTCAAAGGACGATATTGATGAAAGTGCTCTGTGTATCCGATGTTTCACCGCTCAACCCGATACTACTCTTATACCGATACACTGCTACAACAACTCATCATGAAGAAGCACCACCATTGACTCCACCACAACAGCTTGAACAAACCGCTTCCAACAATGATGAACCAATGATGATGTTCTTAATGAAGTACCCCACCGCAGATTTTGATCCAAATGCGTTTTTAACCCGCTTGCTAATGAAACCGCCAGACCGATGTCGCGGAATCATCCACAAACCATTTGAATCCTCGAATCGCACAATGTATACCAACATCAACCTCTACACATCGATGGACAAAAGACCATCCTCCGAAAATATTATTGGCAACCCGAATCAACCAACCGTTACAAGACAACGTCTTCACACGATGGTGAACATTGCATTTATGCACTCACCGCTCGCTAACTGAGCCTAAAACATTAAAGACGCAATGACAAAAGACAACCGGATTGAATCCATGCAGAAGAACTCAACCAATTCAAACGCCTTGAAGTATAGGAGCTGGTTGAAAGACCAACAGGGTCTACGCCATTGGTCTCAAATGGATTTGGAAAACAAATTGATGTCAAGGAACGAATCGAAACAAGTCACGCCTGGTGGCTAAGGATTATCGACAAGAGGAGGGTATTGAATTTGAAGAATCATTTGCTCCGGTTGCACGCCTTGAGGTCGTTCGATATTTCTCGCGTCGCGGCTCATATGAATATGACGGTCTTTCGATGGATATCAAAACTGCGCTTCTAAATGGACAACTTAAAGAAACGGTTTATGTCACCAACCGTAAGGATTCGTTGATCCCGAGTTCCCGAACCATGTCTACAAACCGAACAAAGCTCAGATGGTCTCAAACAAGCTCCTGCATGGTACGATAAGCTATCATATTTTCTCATTGCCAATAATTTCACCAAAGGTTCGGTCGACCCTACTCTTTTATACAATATCATGGGGCACATATCTTAATTGTTCAAATTTACGTGGATGACATCATTTTTGGTCTACACATAAAAAGTACTCAATCACTTTTGCAAAACTAATGGAGAAAAATTTTGAAATGTCCATGATGGGTGAACTTACGCTCTTTCTAGGACCGCAAGATCATCAATCATCCCGTGGTATTTTCTTGAATCACCCAAATATGCCCTCGAGTTGTTAAACAAATTTGAATGCAAACTGCGTGACACCTATGCCACACCAATGGCTCACACCAAGAAGCTTGACACCGATTTACATGGGAAATTGGTGGACCCTACCAAATATCGTAGTATTATTGGGTCTCTCATGTATCTAACAACCAGCAGACTGATATTGTCTTTGCCGCTTATCTCGCCTCCCGTTATCACCAAGACCAATCGAAACCCACCTCTCGAGGCTAAAAGAATCCTCCGATACATCAAGGGAACCATTAACTGGGATCCGTATCCGGCGGATTCGGTTTTGAACTAATCGCTTTTTCGGATGTTGATCACGCAGGATGTTTAGATTCACTAAAAGTACTTCGTGAGCTTTACAATTTCTTGGTGATAAACTGTGTCATGGCAATCGAAGAAGCAGTGATTGTACATCGATGTCATCAACCGAAGCGTAATATGTAGCCATGTCGGCGTGTTGTGCTCAAGTCATCTAGATGAGAACACAACTCAAAGACTATGGTTACGTGATTTGATGTAATCCCGATGTATCGCGACAATCGGAGTGCTATTGCGATCTCGCAAACTCGCTCAAAGATTCAAATCAAAGCACATCGATCTTCGCTATCATTTCATCAAGGACCACGTGGAACAGTGTACGCTTGAATTATACTTTGGGTATGTAATACCAATTGCGATCTAGTCACCAAAGCCTTGCCTCCCGCTAGGTTTAATGAGTTGGTCCACGGATTGGCATGCGTGTTCGACTCAAGAGGAATTGGATGAACTCTTAAAACAATTTTAAAACCAACAAACACCAAAATCTTTTTGTAAATATTTTCAAAACAAAATATAAAAACATAAAATCAGATAAAACAACAAAAATATTCTTCTATCTATCTTTCTTCAAACATGGCAAGTACATCTCTTCCGTCAACACTCATATCTTTCAAAATTCAGTATTTTTTCGACCAAGTGTTGAGGGGGAGAAAATATATACTAAACTGTTTCAAAATAACTGTGTACTTGCATGTTATACTATCCCGGTTGATTCTTTAATAATGATGGTCATATTTCTGGTTTACTGACACTCCTCGAACTAAAATTTATAAACCTTCATTATTTCTTAAGTCGAGGGGGAGTGTCGTCAAAGTTATTTCCAAATATTCTTCGTTAAAGTTAATGGTTCCCTCCAAATGGAAAAGGTGGAGGGACTAAAACTGCCAAAAGCTTAAAGTTATTTTTAATAAAACTTCTCCACCTAACTTCACCACTTTACATTTATTACAAACACCAAACTAATCCTACGCCTATAAATCGCTCAACAACCAAGTTTTGATCGTCAATCAGAAGTGATTTTGTGTTTGTAACACGCTTTTAAACATTGGTTTTGATTTTCAAACGAATCCAACGGTTAAATTTACGATATGGTTGATCTTGTGTTCTACGATATGCGTAAGAACACATGATCATGTTTGTGAGTTTTGTTGTTAAGATAATAGTGTCAAAACGCTTTAACATCATTGATACCATTTTTCTACTCAAAACGCACCCGTAATCACGTATTGATTGAATTTGAAAACTAGGGTTTATGCGTGGGTTTGGGTATTTTCAAATGTGAATGTTTTGGTCAAAAGATAGTTGTGTGATCTTGTTATCATGGTGAATTAATGATATCTAGGCTTTAAAACAACCCGTAAACACTAATTGATTGAGAATTAGAGATTAGGGTTTAATGTTCTTGAGATTTGGGTATGTTTGATTCATCGCGAATTGGATGTTAATACTTGGTTATATCACTCACATGACTTCTTTGGTGCACGGCTAAAAATCTTACGTAATTCATAAACTTTAGGGTTTTAGTTTACGACAAGGTTCTTTACGCGAATCGCTTGATTGAGTGTTTGTGAGTAAATCATTATACAATGAATAAGGGTGTTAATATTGATGCTTTGATGAATTTATTTCGTGTTTGCTACTCGTAAAAATCAAAATCAAGGTTTTAACCATCTACGATAAGGATCACCTTACGCGTAGCATGCCATGCGCGAAGAATAATCTTACGCGTAGCGCTTACGCCGCAAGGTTCTACAAAGGGACCACGCGATCCCGTGAAGGATATGCGAACAATGACCTCACGCATAAGGTCTACTTCACGAGTAAGCCTTACGCTGTAGGTTTTATATACGCCACGCCGTAAGCTTTACGCATAAGGTCCCTTTTCCCACGCTGTAATATTTCTTACGCGTAAGTAAGGATCCCACGAAGCTTGGGCATCAAATGAATGTGGATGCACCAAATGTTCTCACCATTGCCGATATCTTCCCAAATGGCTATCCGATGAAGATTGGAAAGAATAACCTTCGTGTTGACTTTTAACTCTCAACCGCTCATAATCTTCTTGCTTGATTGTCGTTGATATTCTCAAGAACCATCCTTATCGTAACATGCTCTCCCACTCGCCATGCTCCGAGATCTACATTCATCGCCTGGATACAATGCAAAAGATCAAAGGACATAATGTTGTGACGGTGACGCCAACCACAAGCAACTCACCATCACTCCCCGCAGATTTAAGGGTTGTCCTCCTCATTCCCGACATCATACCAATCGAATACTCGCCGCACCAATCAAGAGACTGCTCGCAATTTTGATTGATATTGGGTATGACGAAGCTTCGTGAATTATCACTAAGCATTCACACGTGATCTTAAAAACATTCCTCACCTTGAGAACCCTTTATATCATCATCACAAAACTGCTTCGGTCGTGATAAAGGCTATGAGCATCCCAAGCTCGTGGAACCGCAAATCTTTGGGCTCTAATCAACATGAAACACATCGAAGTCAAGCTCGATATGGGATGACATGATGACCTTCCTCAAAAGCTTGGCTCAAAGATTCCTTATATCGATATACTAAACTGTTGATCCAAAGAGCTCTTGGACTCAATTTCGATATCCCCAAGAGACTCAATGACCTCGACAATCACGACATGTTGTCCGAACCCACATTAACTGCCGATTCAAGGAATCAACAACGAAGAAACAAGGTGTCAGGTTGCCGATCACCTTCTCTCGATGAACTCAAACAACTCTACTCTTACAAAAGGTATCTAGTTGTTGTGAAAGAGAACAAAGTTGGTTTTCTCGATGAAAATCTTTGGTACACCTACAAGAAGAACCGTAAGAGGAGTGCATGAAGTGTCGCAAGCACCGAGAGTCAAAGGAAGTTCCCAAGAGGAAACCCGACGCAAGAGGACGCAAGAAAGCTAATTCTAAGCCCGAACCGCCAAGAAAGCTAGTGGAAGAAAGCTCAAGGTACATAATCGTAAGAAGAGATATTCTACTCAAACTCGCAACCGATACTAATCCTTCAAGAAGTCAAACCTCCCACCCTATAGCCGAACACGACAAGGAAAGACTCAGCTTATTGAGCTCAAGATGAAAGCTCAGATGAAGAGCAATCAGATACAACATACAGCGTAAGTTCAAAATCATTAGGCTCCAACACGTTGCGAAAGAATTTGCTAAGGATCAAATGAGGGTCAAGTGGTGCAGCTCAACCTACACCAAATCCCGATGCGGTTAATCAACCCGATAAGGGATCTGGTGCCACCACTTTGGAGCAACAACAAACGCGCGTGGAAGCTACTATTGAGTGTGACATTGAAGAACCAGAAACTGAAAAGCCCGAGAAAGATAAAGATGTTGATTATGATACGTTTCTTCCGGATAGTCCTACACGCCAAAGAAGGAAACTTCAACCACCAAAGGACCCGAGTCTCCTCACATCTCATCATCATCGATTCATCTTCTCACCTTCACCACCACCATCTAAAAGAACAACCGATCCACATCCGTGATCGTTGAAGAATCCAACCGCCTCTTGGATTTCTCAAGCTAAGACACGAATCGTTAAAGTCACCAAACAGTCGAAAGAAAGACGTGCTTTACAAGAAGTCAATTTTCTTGTCGATCGTGCATGCACCTTCATGACGAGAATGACGAGATGAAAGTTGAAAGGAGTATGTCCGAGCTCATGAAAGATGATCTTCAAGGAAAATGGATGAGATGATCAAAGGATACACTCACAAGTTCCTTCTTGACATCGCTCATGGAATTACAAAGGAGATGTTCACCAAACAACTCTATCCGAATCTCTTACACCGCCAAACAGACTATGAAATAAACTCCAATGCATGTGAACATCAATCCAGCTTGATCCCATAATCTTCTCGTATGTCGAATTGGTCAACCGCCGGTAGCTCAAATGTCGAAACGATCCGCAACATTTGCCTCCTACGAAGGTAAATTGTTTGAAGCATTGCCGGAATACCAACTAAAATCAAGATGCGAGAAGAAGTTGAAGGCCTAAGCGCCCACGCGACGATGAAGATAAGTATCATGATAAGAATGACGAGCCTAAATGCCCAAGAAGTCTCGTGAATCATCTTCAATGCAACCTCCACCCATAAGGACTTCACCAACCACAATCTCCTCCTCACTTTTCTATCGACAAACCTCAGATTCTTCTCGAGTTACCACCCCGACTCGTAAAACCGTGATCACTTTGAGTATACGGTGGTAACGATGAGGAAGTCCATGAGCCCCAACAACAACCCATCTCTCCGACACGCCCAAGAAACCGTAATCCTCCTCTAGGCCAAAGAAAAGAAGAAGAAGGCGCCATGACTTACGCCTTATCATGGCCGGACGAGGATGACACCAATTCGATTGGTTCTCAAGCTTGTTGATTCTACTCCTACCCACTTGAAGGTCAAGATGCGGTAGAAGGTCGTACATTGGAGCATGCTAAGTTCTTGCAAGAAAAATTCGTGTGAAAAGATGACGAAATCCGAGTTGAAGCGAATCAAAATGAAGCATTTCAACCGCTCAAAGACAAATCGGAAAGTGCTATTGAAGTTGAGTATCACCTTGATAATATAGCTCGAGCTATGTCTAACAACATGGATTGGCTCAACCCGTAGCAAACATCGACTTCACTAAACGGACAACCCTCCATATTACATCGATCGGTCTAAACCTCTACCGACAATTGGCCAACCAGATCGCCCTAAGATTCCATTTCGCTATTTCTTCAACAACGACTTGGAATTTCTTCTACACGGTGGTGATGATTCAAGGAAATATGCTACATCTCGACACTTCCATTCCTGCAGCCATATACTCTATCCGCATAGCCATCGAGGAAAAGGCTACCCACATGTTTTCTAACAATGTGGAATTGTATGACCGTGATGCAATGTATGGGATTCACCATTGGCCGAACGCCGACTTAATCTACTACGAAGCTACCAAGTTCGTAAGTTTCAAAATGAAGTGTTCAAGACTAAAGGAATCGTTGTCATCAAACATGTTGATCTTTCGCCTAAATGGGACTACACTTTTCTCAAGAATATCGTGGTCAAAAGACAAGACGAAAGAGATTATGCATTCAAAGAAGACTTTTCGAATTTGTCTCTCAACGACATTGAAAATCAGATACTTGCCAAAGCATTGTGGACGCATGAGACAATTCTCGATTGAAGTTCAACGTGAATACATCAAGTCCTTGCTCATATTCATCGAAGCATAGTCATACAGAACGTGTAGAAGATCTACAACTTGTCGTTGAGTCATATCAGACCCGTGTCAACTTCACCAGACCTCAGCTAGAACTTCCGGACATCAACCAACTTCCACAATACACGCTCATCAGCAAACCATTCGGCGTCGTTTATCGCAGTGAACTTCAATGAAATTGCTTGATGGCTTGTAGAGACCTTCACAAGTTTGGGGATCACACATTGAAGAAGGTTAGGGACGGCTTGGGT
The DNA here is from genome assembly GCA_022545495.1 of Chrysanthemum lavandulifolium. Classification (NCBI taxonomy): domain Eukaryota; kingdom Viridiplantae; phylum Streptophyta; class Magnoliopsida; order Asterales; family Asteraceae; genus Chrysanthemum; species Chrysanthemum lavandulifolium. Next base: position 149,255,941 of record CM040239.1, on the reverse strand, counting down.
TATCGGTTGAAGGCGATATATGAAGGCATTGGGTCTCAAAAGCGATGGAATTCTCAGGACAGAAGGGATGTGAAGAGGATCATCACCATGATAGATGAAAGGTTGTACAGAAGGGACCAGTTTAGAACACTAGAGAGCTTTGTAGGTGGTCGTCCCAGGATTAATCTCACCGGCTATCAACGCCTGTTCGCACACCGCAACATAATGGACTACCGGTACCCTTGAACCGCTTCTATTTCATATACATTTGGATGTGTGATTTGTAATGACCATGGCTTGTGCACACATATCGATTGTACAACCCGTTATTGTCAAGAAAGGACCCCGTGGTATGCTTCAAAGCCACAATCCTTATAAAAGGAGCGAAGCTTCTTACTTTTGAGTAAACCTTATCAAACCTTTCACTTTTCAAAGGTTTTACTCAAAAGAACAAGTACTTCCCTTATGATTTTCAAAACCTCAACCGCTTATATCACTTGTTGAGGGGAGTATTTGACTTAAAACTTTGTTCACCAAAATGTTCTTTGTGTCACTCTTCCCGCAACACTCGAAATGGTCATATTTATTCTCAACTTTTCAAAAATAACATTTTATATGCCATTTTGAGGGGAGAAAATTATGTGATAAGAAATATGTTGTGTAAATGCAAATGAATCTTTGTGCTATAGACTTAACCAACGAATTGACGATACTTAATCGTTAGTAACTTGAAAAGACTTATCCGGACGGGTAATAATTTCAAGCTAGTTCGCTAGTGATGTAAACGTGTCTCGCAAAGGACTTGTCCGAGTAGAATGTACCATTCGAGAAACTCTTGGTAGACATGAACTCGACGGTTTGACAACCTTCGAGGTTTGTCTACACCTTCAAGGTAGTTATTAGAGCTAGTTGTCACCTAAAAGTCGACAATGTAACTCTTTAACTATACAACGAACCGTGTCTCATGGGGATTGTCTATCTTGAGTTGATCAATTCAAAAGTGCAGCTTTTCCTCACTGCAGCATTTCCGTAAAACTCTTAAGCACATGTGGAGGGGAGTATTTATGCAAAATATTTATCTCTCAACAAAGGTACTAAAATGTTTTTCATTCACAAACACTTTGAGAGATTTTCATGAAAATGGTTTTATGGCAACATAGGTTAGTCATGGAGTTATAAGGTGACTAAGGTTAGGAATAACCGTCCTATGATCCGCCAGAGCCGGACGGATCTACCCAAGGACACTACCAATAGTTAGAATTTAGAAGTCCTTAGGTATGATTGTAAAAAGGAGAAAATGAGAATCGGAGAAAGAAGGAGTTGAAGAATAAAAAAGAAATGCAAAGAAAAGGGTGAAAAGAAATAGCCTCCGTATTATTCAACTTAGGCGCATAATCGGGTTTAATTCATATGCTACGGTTGTCACTTGATGACACCGTATTGAAGATTAAAAGTCGTCATGGACCCAAAGGACGCATGCACTAAACCTTCTTAGCCACTCAAGTTTCTCTCAATGTAAGCTTGTTTCATTCTCACAGGGAACCCTACATAATCTATCGGCTTTCTCTAGAGATTGTTGATATTGAAGAAGGAGACCCTCTCCTAGTCTCCGCCAGAAAACCAAAACACACTATTGAGTCTAGAGCCACGAGATTCATCAAAAGATCTCTTAGGTACACTTGACATTTCATCACTTGATGTTCAACAATAAGAACATCGCTGGTACGTTATCGAGTCCTTCACGATCTTAGCAATCTGTCGAGAACATTTATGAGAGGTTCACAATTGTGATCCTCGATTGAATGGAAAATCCCGCCAGGTCAACATCAAACACCTCGACAAAGCAGTCACTTTGGTAATTCCCCGTGGATTACGCTTAGTGTGTCTCAAACGGTCTACAATGTGAGGTAATGCTTCGTGTACCTCAACGACTCATCTCGAATCAGATGTACTTCGCACATCGCGTTATCTCACTTGTGGGACTCAGCTCAGAACGGCCTTTGTGAGAATTAGAGTTGTGTTTTCACACTATGCCGGTAACACTCTCAAGTTCAAACTTGTAAGTGCCGGAATCCGCTTATTACTAACCGCTTTAATGTTTTCTTCTTATGGAAGCTCGAGCGGAATGATCGTGCGATTCTTCACATGCTCATACCAACATCATCACTAATGGAAGTTCTATCTCAAAGCAACACAAAGTCGAATGATTCTTCGTCAAATCAAAGAATCTACAAAGTTAAAGACTTAAAGAACTTCATCAATATTGAAATCAACGTCAAAGAGCGCGTGAGCATGTTGAAGAATGACGTGGAGACACCGGAGCAACGAAGGCACTGAGGCGCACTTGATGCGCATCACAACATACTATCACTTTCATCACAAAGAACAAAGAACAAAGATAAATATGACGCCAAAGCGTAACTGCTCAAAGAAAACAATTTCTACACCGGGAGATTGTTCGAATCAAGGCAATTCTTCTCACAAGAAAGAAGAATGTTGAAGACGCCAAAGCTACTATTACATCAACGCCACCGCTTATATTTTTCATCACCAACACTTGGGAGATTGTTGGAATCACTCCTAAACCTTAATCAAGTGTTAGTGATTCATATGTAATAGTTAGCTTAATTATGGCCTTTATGTTTGTTATTAGCCTTGCTTATGTAGAATGCCCATGAGCTTAGGCCCATGTCCATTAAGGAAAGGAAGGGAGTAGGAGTGTTGCCCTAGCTCCTTCCTATCAATATTTTGTAATAACCCTCACTGAGGGTTGGTTGTTCAATTCACTTTTTTACTATAGCTACGCTTAACCTTTCTTAGTATTCATACGCATAGTGTTTGGTTTGTGTCTTGTTCATCCGATCTTCTCTCTATCTCTTTCTATTGTGCTTGTGTTGTAAAACTAGTGACCTACAAAAGGCTAGAAATGCAACTAAGGCTTATGCCGTTAGGTCTCACATTAATCAATGCCATGAACTTGATAGGGAATAAAATAAATTTTGCACCGTAATCAAATGGTACTAAGTAAAATGATTGTTTAGAAAGGATGTACATAGTACATTGTTGGTGTCCACATGAATATTGTCTTGGTTAATCTCGTGCATCTTGTAACCGATGTCGCTTCTGGAGTTAAGTCTATGCGGAACTCAACTTACAGAGGAGGAAGTACTTCTTGAATAAACTTCAAGGAGGTCTCGTACAATTTGGGTTTCTCCGGGTTTCTATTTGTACAAATAGCATCTTGATGAACGGTTGGGGGAAATGGTAGAGGACAAAGGTCGCGGTGTTAAGTCTAAAGGAGATACTGAGCATTCCTTTTACAGAGTTTAGGCTAAGGAAATTTTGGAGGGTTTTACGCGATTAATCAAATCGTACATGAACAAACTACCCTGGTTGCTATTAAAGTAATGAAGTAACGTTTGAATGAAGAATCTAAAGAAGGTCAAAGTCATAATGAAAAGATCATGAGTCAAACTAGGATTCGGTGTTGCGGTTAAAGCTTGTGTATAAGGGATATATTTGAAATCTTAAGCTAAGTAGCAACTTTAACTTAATCTTACGACTCATCAAACAATAACTCTCATGAAATTAAGTTAAGAGTTGTTAAGAAGCTTAAAGTTTTTAAAAATTTAGTTAAAGTTTGGGAGTTGCTCAAGAACCAACGAATTGATATTTGTGGTATACGTTGATGAGATCGGTGAAGAAGATCAAAGGTATTGTCAAAGTAAATGAGTCATTTTCACGAAAATCAATGAAGGTGACGGGGAGAAGTTATGTCCAAGAGGTTAGGTAAATAGGCTTAGAAGGAAGTTTTGAAAATTTTTGGAGCGATAAAATAAAAGGGCCAATGACTTATATAGACCACGAAATTTTTTTTATCCACTCTATAGATAGCAGTCAAAAAAATTCCAAAAAAAGATCGCTCGACAAATATATATCAAAAATTGTACCAAAAGTAACAATTAAGTTTAGAAACATATTTTTAGCATAATACTCATATTTCGTTATGTCAACTAAAAATTTACACAAACATGTTAGGTGAGTGCAAGTAAATGCGTAATAATGTAAAAGACTAGTGAGATTTGTGAGAAATAAGTAAGATCTTAACCCAAAACTATGACTAACTAACTTTTACCCAATCTTGCTTGCAAAACCCTTAATCTTGATAAATAAATCAAAACCTTTAAATCAAATCACCAAATAACCAATAAGCTGCCCAAAACCTTCCAAAATACATTTGAATCTTGATGCTAAATTTTTTGTGAATATGTTTTTGGGATCGCTCCTAACATGTAAATGGAACGCTATTTAAAGGATTACATTAGTTATCATGTTAGCCTAATACACAGGTAACAAAACCGTCATTATTGTAAAGTAGTGTGTATGTTTGGCTATATAAGCCCTCCTCGACTTCACTAGGAGGGTGAGACTCTTAGTGTAATTTTCCTTTTCATCTTATTAATAAAACACATAGTTTCCCTTCTCTCTCTACTTTCTCTCTCTAACCATGGAGATGATGTTCGTCCATCATCCTCGACCTCCCAATTCACCATATTCAACCATTAACACGATCCTACAAGTGGTATCAGAGCCAGGTGTTTAATATTGGTTATTTTTTGTGGTGTTATCTTGTCAAAAATTGTACTTTTGTGTAGACTGGTTTCTTGTTTGGAGCTGTTTATACCAGTTTATTATTGTTTCTACTATTAGTTTCTTAAAGTGTATGTCTTTTACCATGGGCCTTTAACAGTTTTTAACAGTCTTTGTTGGTATTAACATGATTTGTACATAACGGTCCTGTTTTCTACTTTCCAGTAGTCATTATTCATAATATGAATTCTTGGTCGGATTTTTATGGTCGGAAAAGTCATCGGAAATGTGGTCAACAAAAGTCAAAACCCTTTTCTTACGAATTTGCATCTATCTTCAAACATGTTTACGAATTTCTTGGAAAGAAATTCGTAAGAACCTAATTTTATGAATAAGCTTTACGCGTAAGCTTACGAGTAAGCTTATGAATAAGAGCTTACGAGTAAGGTTTTTTACAAGTAAGACTGGTTTTACGAATAAGAATTTACACATAAGATCTTATGAATAGGATCTTAAGAGCAAGGGTTTACGAACAAGTATTTTTACAAGTAAGATCTTACTCATAAGACAAAAATGGAGAAGAAGAACAAATGTTGACCTTAACCATATACCAAAGACCCTAGACCTCAAATCTAAATGATCTTCATTGGTCCTTAACAGTCTACTAAAGTTAAAAAGAAAAAGAAAAGGAAGGTACAAGAAGCAAAAATAACCAAAAACAAACAACTCTAACAAATCCGTATTCTTAAACCCATCGAACCTTGTCTAAACCTACAACCAACTACAAAACATCACCAATATATCTAAACCCACCTCCTCAGTCATATCACAACTCCAAACAAAGAAGACTAAAACTTAATGTATAATGTAACAAAAGATTTCAGCTTTGTTTATCTCTTGCATCAATCTTTAAAGATCTTTTGAGTATAAACTAGGCACATCATCAATCTTTGTCAAGCAAGGCTTCATCTTCAATTTCCGAAAGGTTAAAGAAAAAACTAAAGCATAAAGCTTCATTCAGTCAAATAAAAACACAAGAACAAACAAAACCTACCGTAGATATTTTTCAAGACCTTAAAGCCGAAAGAGTTATTGGTGGTTTCACGGCGTGGGTTATTGAAAAAAAAACGGATTAATGATTTATTTTTGTGTTTGTTCTTCTATTAGATCAGACATAAAAAACAAGTGGCAGAATTTATTTTGCCGTTGTTGTTATTGGTGACTGCGAGGGGTTGAAGTGACTGCATTCTCGTTTGAGTGAAATGTAAAGATGGGGGCGGATGAAAACGTGAGTAGGGTTGTAACAAATGAGGGATTAGGGTTGAGATTAGTTTATATCCTAAAAGGTTAGGGTAACTCATTGGACCGGGCTGACAATTGATTTTGGGCTATAATGGGTTTAACCGCGGATTGAGTGGATTTTGTTGTGTTTGATATTGATGGGCCGTGTATTTTGAATGGATATACTTGATTTGGGCTATTGATATTTAGTTAATGGTTTGGACCAAACTTTTAATATTACTTGGTATATCATTATCTTTGGGGATACATTTTTAACAAGATCGGGAAAACCATTATCAAAGTTCACTTAAACCAAGTAATGAAGGCTAGTTATTTGTGCATTTAACTGCAAGATGTGAATACGACGTGGGATCATTCTTATTTATTTAAGGTTGAATTGGGATATCACGGATGCATGTAGTATCTTGAAGATATCGGGGTTGGTTGGATGCATGATTCTTTGAGATCCTTGTTCGAGCTTTTAACCGTTACGAATGACAAAGACTTGAGTTGTCTAGTTATACATGATGTAAGGAGTTACGTTGTTGTGCTCACAGCGTATAGCTATCACTTTAAAGGAGTTACATTGTAGTGCTTAAGTGTCACAAAAAGCTGTGGATAATTCGAGAGAAGTTCATAAACAATTAAGGATGGATGGATAGGTATATGATTCTACCTTTATTGAAATTCTCAGCATTGGTTCTTACTTCTTAGTCAGACATTAGTGCAAGTTTAAGTCACAAGTTCGGGTTATTTTACTTCAGTCTCAAGTTCGTCATATTGGGTTTTCTCTATCAGTAGTCACTACAAAGAGCCGTCAGAGTGATAATGGGGTCAGTAAAGAGTTAGCTGAGAGGAGTATAAAAGAGTAGAGAAGTTTATCAGTAGTTGATTCTCACTAGATATTTATGGTACTTGACACTTGTTCGATTAATTGGACATACATGGTTACACTGTCTCCAATTTCATCATCAATATACGTGGTGTATGTTTCCGATTCATTGAAAACATCGGGGGGAAGAGAGAGTAGGTGTGCTTTTGGTGCGCTGTGCTTTCTTTGCCTTCTTTGAGAAAACCCTTCCCCTTCATGAGTTTATGCAATCAAGGGGAGAAATGAGATGATCTGTGGTTCAAACGTCTTACTTCGGTGTTATCATCTCAACTTTCACGGGGTTATTTTGTGTGAAGTTGCCTACATATGATGTTTTAACCACATTATGATGCCTCACACATGGTCATTTAATCGAGTATTTGCATATTCACAGGTGATTATTATTCCGATAGACCGCAACAATTATGGGGAAGTTGGATTATTTCATCTTTCATAGTTTGTTTGGTGTGAAGCGTCTACATACGTGAGAAGATCTTGTTGATTTCTTTCATGTTACCCCCAAACAGATTTTCCGCATTGTGTACAACTGTGATTACGTTACTAGACAGATTTGCTTGGTTTGGTTTACCGCTCATCTACAAATTCCGCTGCGCACTGAAAACTTCAAAAGTTAGAAAACATGTCTACATCAAAGTTTCGAATCTGCTGAAGACGGTTGTCAGTTTAGGGGGAAGCTGATTCAGAAACTTCGCCAAAAAAAAGTGTACGGTGAAGCTGCTAAAGACATGCAACATGAATTGGGGGAAGTTAATCCAGTTCATGCATATTACATCATTTGCCTACAAGTGAAGAAAAAGTTCTTAAGTTGAGGTACCAAATGAAGACAAAGAGCGTCAACTGTCGTCATCCTCAACATTTGAAGATCTTATGAAGACCTTTATTTATTTTTATTTGTACGTGTAGGAAATGTTGTAAGTAATCCCTTATATCTTCCCATTAGGGGAAGATTGTTGGGATCACTCCTGACACGTAAATGGAACGATATTTACGGGATTACATTAGTTATCATGTTAGCCTAATACACATGTACTAGAACCGTCATTATTATATAAGCCCTCCTAGACTTCACTAGGAGGGTGAGACTCTTAGTGTAATTTTCCTTTTCATCTTATTAATAAAACACATAGTTTCCCTTCTCTCTCTAACCATGGAGATGATGTTCTTTCATCATCCCCGACCTCCCGATTCACCATATTCAACCATTAACACGATCCTACATGTGTATTGGTGTGTTTGTGTATGCGATGACCCAAGAAAAAGAGAGAAGAGAAAATTGCGTGATTTTTGTTGTAAGTGTTATATGTGTGTTCGACATTGTTTATATAGTTCAAATTATAAGCATGACACCAAATTAAGACCAAATAAGTACAATGGGTGTTTAACCAAGATTGAAAACTTTTGTTTGGTGGTTTGGTGATGCAAGGGGGGGGGATCACCTTGTCTTCATTAGTTGAATTTTGAACTCATAATTACAAGTTTAGATGATTTTGGCTCATGGTTTTGGTATCAAGGGTGTGTGACCGGTTTTGAGCTCAAGGGGGGAATACTTTTCAAATCTTTGGGTGTTATAATGTGTGTATTAATTAGTTACGAGGATAGGTGTTAGGAATTAGAAATTCCATAGTGAAGAGTTGGTCACCCCAAATATAATCTAGCATAAGTTAGCTCGTAGACATATCGTTATTTACGTGTTTATTAGTTAGTTATTAGCTTAGTTTAGTTTAGAGTAACACCATGGAGGAAGGACGGGTCTTTACCCATCAGATGCACGATCCACAATCAAGGAGGACGTAGTATGTAACTATAAATACCCTCTACCTCCCAAGGTAGAGGGTTGGACCTTTCATTCAATCTAACCTTCTTTCTTTTGTTTACTTTCTCTCTCTAGAAAAGCTCCCATCTTCCACTTTCTCTCTCTAAACTCATCATTATTCGCCTCTTGATATAGTGTGTTTATGTGTTTATGAAAACCAATATATTACAAATGGTATCAGGAGCCATGGTTTGATCATTCATCTTACATGTTCTTGGATTTCTAGTGGTTTTCATAAGGTTTTCGGGTTTGAATGAGTTTAGAGTAGTTGGCATCATTTAGATTATTTCTAGTGTTAAAGTTTGGATTTTGATTGTACTTTTGTGTTTAGAATCATTAGAAGTTTTTAGGCTTTGATTTGGAAGGCTTGAATCAGCGTGGTTGGGTTGTTTTGATTGAAAAGTGGTGTTTTGGAAAGCTTCACAGGCGACTTGTGTCTCGTACCTTTGTTTCTTCTAAGCGACTTGTCCCATAATTCTAGCGACTTGTCTCTCTGAGATTGCTTATTGAAGCGATTTGTCAGTTTCAAAGAAGCAGTTTGTCCAGATTCGATGTATCTGAAGCGATTTGTCAACTTAAAGCGATTTATCATCAAAGCGATTTGTCCCTTAAGCGACTTGTCATCAAAGCGATTTGTCCCTTAAGCGATTTGTCAACTTAAGCGATTTGTCAACTTAAGCGATTTGTCCCTTAAGCGATTTGTCATCAGAGCGACTTGTCATCAAAGCGATTTGTCAAGGACTGAGATTTGTCTATTCCTGCAATTTGTCTCTAAAACTAACATACAAAACCCTTGTTTTCAAACCCTAATTCTCCAAAAATCACAAACTCAACCATTACACCATATATATCTTTACCACCAAATCATCTCCTAGTTCCCTTACTACATCCTATTTCTCACTCTTACGGTTTGGTCTTGATTTTAGTAAAATCCTGAAGATTCAATTTCTCGGTTTAATCACGGACTTGTAAAATCTAGTATACACAAAGAACATCATGTCTTACAATCTCGATTCGGTGATTTGAAGTGCTTAAATTGTATGATGTTGTGGACAACAATGATAATGAATGCTACATCGAACGATTAAAGATGTTTGAATTAATCAATGAGGATGTGAGATCTTCATGTTCTGAGTACAATGAGAATGAATTGCACCTGCTAATGCTACAAAATGCCATGCAAAAGGAATGTTGCATTATACCCTATCAACAACTTCACTCACACCTCATGTTACTTCTACCTTTTGGTATGGAGCTAACGTGCAATGCTCTTTTCCACAAGATTTATCCACATTAACGGGAACATTACTATTGAACTTAGAACAATTGGAACAACAACTTGTCAAAGAAAAGGTTCAAGAAGATAGTTCTAGAGTCGCTTCGTGTGATCCACAAACAATTTCACCATTCATCGATGGGAATTTACATCGATTATGATCAAGACATGATGAAATGTCTTTCAAGAGACACACCGGAATGGAAATTTGCGTGTTCATAGAGACACTTATCCATCTCATGGATAATGTGGAGAAGTATATTGAGGAAGTTACTCGAAAAGATGAAAAAATGGATGAGAGTCTTGTCGCGTTGATGAAAATTGTGATGAGTTGGGTAATGTATCAGTTGAAGAATCGGGTGTTCTTGAATGCGAGAATGTTAGAGACAACAAATAATGATGTAACCAAATGTTTAGTTACTCCTAACATACAAAAGTAGATGCGAATCGAAAAGGGAATGAATGCCGGGCACAATCAAAAGATTGTAGTGTTGAGTCGGGTAAAGCACCGGTGATGGACCATTGACACCGAATCTGAGGCTCGTAGATAGATAAGCTTGACATGACCTGGTTCGGTGACTCTTGTTACACATGATGTGGATGCGGATATCGGACCGAAAATTAAACAGTTTCTTGTAATGAGGTGCCCTTAACTGCTCAACATAGTGCATCCGCTAAAGTACTTAAACAAACCGATCATTATCTTTGAACATGACTTTGATAAATGTTACAGAATCGGAAGGCGAGCACGAGATTATGTGTTTCAAAACAAAAATATGGTCGATAAAAGGCTTTTGATGAACTTTCAAACAAATTCTCAAATCTTGAAAACATTGCATTTCACTTGAAATTGCAATACGAGTAAAAAGAAAGTTTTCACAACAAACCATGTAAAAATGAACTTCCCGAATTCCGTGAACTTTTGAAATAAACGATTTAAAAGCTCAGCTTCAAGCCAAAAACTCGACTATCAACAATTTGAAGAAACATATTTCTGGTATGCATGTGAAAAGTAATTTGGTTAGCTATTTATGATATTCAAATGAGAAATGATGAATTAGCAGTTTGTGTGGCCAAATTACTAAAGGAAAATGAGTCTTTGAGAAAGTATCACATAGAACTAAGTGACTCTGTAAAAGAAGCTAGGAAAAAGGCACAGATTCGAAAAGACGGAATTTTAGGTGTAAGACCTAGGTGATGCATTCCACGAGATTTCAAGGCACTGCTAGTAGTAGTAAACCATTACCTAGGAACTCTCAAAAGACTAGGGGTTAGCTTGCATCTAAGAGTAGTTATATGAAGAAGAATGCTAAGCATGTAGAAAATGAAACTAGAAATTCTGAGTCTTTTCCGAATAAGAAACATTTTCCTAATTCACATGCTAAGGTACAATCCACTAAGGCTACTAACATGGCTAAGGTTCAACATGTTATGAAGCAAAACAAACCTAAAACTTCACCTAGATGGATCCCAACTGCTAAATCTTTGGAGTCTAGGAATAATGATAAGTCTTCCACTGTGCATAAGAATATCAACAATCTTAGACCTTGCCATAAGTGGATACCATCTGGTAGAATGTTTAAGGATGTTGGACTAAGGTGGATACCTACCGGAAAGCTGTTTACCGATGGCAAAATCAAGGTTGACCGTGAAACCCCAAAGGGTTTGGATACTAATGTCACTAACCAATATATATGCAATCAAGCTTGTAATGTTAGTGCAGGTAGTCCTTACTTTGTTGCAGATAATTCGATCCTTCACTACATGGACTGGCTTAAAGTATAGATAACAAATGGATTGATATCTCATAACTCACGGGTTCAAGTAACTCAACCTTGATATTCAACACTATGACGTCTGTTCACGTCAGTTCAGGCCTCTTACTTCATCATTATGGCGTCTGCAGATAACTCTTGAGCCCGCTCCTCAAAGAAAACAAAGGCGTATAATTCAATCGCGTTTTATCTTCGCCTTAATGAATTCTCTCAAGAATGACCATCCTCATCTACATTCTCCATCAACGAGCTTCATGTGTTTCCCATGCTCATTCGGTCATCAAGTGGATCTACATTCATTGGAGTATATTCTTATTCACTTGTTCAAATCAAAAATGGCAACTTCAGATGCAATTTTTGAGGGGGAGAAGTGTGAATAAAATGACAGTTATCAAATGGATCTACTTACCGGTGATTGTATTCTTACTCACTTGCTCAAATAAAAAATGGCATTGGCAACATCATATGCAACTTTTGAAGGGGGGAAGTGGATCTACATGTTGATGGATATTTGTATAATGGTCATACGCCTAATGTTTCACTTACTTAGGATAACTGGGATTTATTGTTTGGGATTCTTTGGGGGATTCAACTGGTTCACCTTCTTCAATTTCCATTGATCAAGATGCACCATCTAAGAAGTACAACTCGGACTACTCAAGCCTAATCTCCGCTTATTCCTCAAGGCGTTGTTAATGACTATCATTGTAGTTGCACTCATGAATAATGATCCGCTCTTTGGTATTCCTTTTCCAAATCTTCACGGATTATTGTGCACTCAGAATCAACCACATGAACATTAAGGAAAATGACTACCTCATCCGCTTGAAGACATTATTGGTGAATCTTCGGATCGGTCTCTATATGTATATCTTTAGGAAGATATCATTGATGTTGAGGAATCATTTGATCCAGTTCATTCAATGAATCGATGTACATCTGATTGTATATTTATTCACATGTTGGGCATTTGACACAAGTTGATTACTTCAGAGTTAATCATGTTTAACTTATTCGAGATTGAATTTGACTTTCACAAAGGTGTATTCTTATTTGATAACTTGCTCGGGCTTAAGAATTTGAGTTGAAGACTTGGTTTATCTAGTTACCAGTTGTCGGGGTAGATGGTTGAAGACCTGGTTAACTATCACTATTAGGAGTTACGTTGTTTTACTCAGTGTCACACGTAGATCACGTTGTGGATAATCGCAAGAGGTGCTAATGTCTCATACTTTGATTGAGTATTGAGTACTTAGAGATTTTCTTGGAGCGTAAATTCTCGACACCGTTCTTCCAACATTAGTGCAAGATTAAGATACAAATGCGGGGAACTCTTCTTCAGTTTCAAGTTTGGTATATCGGGCTTGCTTCATCAGTGGTCACTTCAAATTATCTACATCTAGGTTGATTAAGATAGTCAGTGAGAGTTTCTGTAGCAGTTGATTCTCACATGATTCATTTGAGCTAATTTGTTGTTCTTCTCTATTTCAAGATTATTTGGTATGTATAATGTGTTGCTGATTCTGAGGTATCAAAACCAGCAAGGGAGAAGGAGACATATATCTAAACACACAACGAGTACACATGATGAGCTTAATACTTCTTCTCTATTGAAGTTATTCCGGGGAGACAAATGTCATAACCGCAGAGAATCTCAGTGTTTAACTCGTAGCCTTTGGTGTGTTATTCCAACTATTTGGGGGGAGGATATATTATTCCAACTATTTAGGGGAAGGATGTATTACTCCAACCATTTGGGGGGAAGTGGTCTCTGGATACTTTTGGTATATGTTATCTCAGCCTTCAGTAGGAAGAAATATGAGAAGAATACCTGGTGAGTGAGATGATATTGCTTATCGACATCTTCTATATGGCTTATGATAAAGTGCTTCTGGTTATTGCTTCATGTACACAATGTTATGATGATTCCGATGAGATCGCAACCATCATGAGAGAGATATGTGTACATCAGGGACGCACAACATGTTCACATGATCGAGCTTATTCAGTTATTTCGGAGTTGATATCCGTAGAGATGATCAGTGATTCAACATGTTACTTGGATGTCATTGTCTCTACTCTTGTTGGGTACATGTGTACATTATGGGCTGAATGGTTATATGAAAGATAAGCGGAATGCATTTGGTGAAACGAAGATGTTGACATATTGTTCTCCGAATAGACAATCGCTCAAACTCGAAGAGTAATGTGTACATCGGGACGACAACAGTTCATGTGATAGAGCTTAATCATGTATTATGGGTTTGATAACCGCAAAGATGATCGGTGTTTAAACTTGTTACTTGGTGTTCTCGTATTCTTGAGGTGTTGAGCTTCATTCAATGAGACTGTTTCTCTTCATATTCTACTTCTTGAGAAAATGGTCTTTATTCGAAGATTGTCGGTTTGGGGGGAAGCTACCAAAGTCTCACTTTCTGTAGGCTCAATTTCTGACGTCCATTCAAGAGTCTCGAAAGCTTTGGTGGTGAATGTTTAAGAAATGATGACTTCTATCTTCTAAGTGTTGAACGAAATCTTTATCTCGGTACTCGTATCATCATCTTCTTAAACTATATCATCTTATTTGTATATATTTATCAAAAAGCAAAATACAAAATTATAAAACCAACAAAAAGAAAATAGAAAATTATAAATCCTTCAAAAATCCATAAAAATCATAAAATTAAAAAAATAAAAAATCAAAGACATGTCTTCGGTATCGATAACATCTACGGTCTTAGAAATGTCATTCAATAATGGCACGGACTTTAAATGAAGTTCGAGTAGGAGGTGTAAATATTTTTCAAAACATGTCTAAAACTATGGCTTGCGCTTACTTGGGATCAGAACCCGCTTAAACTATGGCTTGCTATTATTTCCGATAGCAACCCGTTCTTCAAGAAAGGAAAGTGTTGCGCTAAACCAAAATTTTCAAATATTTCGTGCACTTATCCTAAAACAAAACAAGGAAAGCATGTCGTCAAAAGATCGATGTTCCTACACAAATGTTTTTCCTTCTAAAATTCTTGAAAAATATTTGTTGTTTTCAAAAATGGTGGTAAATTGTGTTGCTTGTAAATCAATCACTTGAGTTTTCGTAAAAAATGAAAACTCAATCAATGACTTCAGTGCATTTAAACTTTTCAGAAAATAAGTCATTGATTGAGGGAGAATGTTTTCAAATCTATATCATCTAACGAGCTTTTCTAATTATCCTCGTGCTTAACTAAAAATGATATTTGCCTATGTCGAAGGAATAGGAATTTAGGATATGATTGTTAGGATTAGATGATTAGAGTTTGATAAACACATTATTCCCATGCTATATATGATCTGATTGATATGTTGAATCGACTTTTATTAGTCGATTGCTATTTAGGTGTTGTCGACCACCATATATGTCTATCTGTGTTCACTAACGTGTCGCAGATAAGATGGTTATAAGAATGTTCCCGATCCGGATCCCACAATAGAAGATGATTGGATGCCGAAAGGAAAGGGTAACTATATCTTGGGTTTACATATGAAGAAACGGAGCTTAATTTGACTTCTATGGAGAGTTGGCATGAAAAATGCAACGTAGAAGTCTCACCGCATCGATAAATGGTTTTCTTCGAGCCTTACGGCAACAATGACGACTCAACCACCGAACGTATCTTTGTTCGAATTATTGTGATGATACCATTTTAAACAATTTTGAATAATATTGTTTTGAAAATGGGAAAATATCGTTTTGAAAATAAATTGAACTCAAACTTTGGAAATCAACCGGACTTCATTTTTAAACATAAGTCACTCAATCAATGACTACGGTCATTGATTGAGGGGGAGAGTGATTTCAAACTAAATATTTTCATACGATATTTCATCTATCAAGTCCGTTTTGTACAATAATAAGTGGTGTTATAAAGATTTAATGTTATGTCATGGTATGATTTTATTTAAAACTCAAAGATCTTTCAAAATGAATTTTTTTTCTGTTCTTGTTTGATTATGAAATTGTTTTATTTTTTCTTAAAGATCTCTTAAAATTATCATACTTGACACTAACAATCTTTAATGTCTATAATTGGTCCTTATCATCAATTTCAAAATTAAATCTTGCCACGTCTTTCCCAAAATTTTCTAAATGATTTAAATCAATTGGGATCACAAATCTCAATTGGTTTGAAATTTTGATCGGGGACGATCGTGATTTAAATCTCAAATCGGTTTTAAAAGGGTGATTGTTTCAAAAGCACCTTCCTTCATGTGCCAAACGATTTTGAAATACATAATGCACATGATTGTGGAGGAGCATTTAACCATAAACCGTAAGAGCTTTTAAATCGGGCACATTTTCTCCCATGTTTTCTAAACCTTATTAAATCACTTGGGATCCAAAATCTCAAAGGGTTTGATATTTTGATCGGGGAGAATTTGTGATTTAATATGAAATTTGATAAAACATGATCGTTTTGATTCAAAGTGCAAGTTCTCTCTAATATGTGTCAAACTCTTTTGTATATCGATGCACATATTGAGGGGAGCGAATGGTTTCTCTTGGCAATCGTGAAAAGTACTTCATAAGAACTCTCTCTCATGTGATAAAATGATTTCAAATATCCTACGACATATTGAGGGAGAATTTACCAAAGAAATTCAAATGGCTTTTTCTAAGGAAATTGTGATCAAGAAATCATTTCAAAGAACTCTTGCCTCCATGTGCTTAACAATTTCAAAATCATATGCACATGTTGAGGGGAGCATTTCTAAAGATCAAAACAATTAAGGTACAAAATGCTTTGATTTTATATCACAAGTACCTTGATTGATTTTCCAAATGATTTTCAATTGGTTTCGAGAAGGAAAGAACAATACCAAAAGACCGACCAATTTACTTTATGCATGGAGTTATAAGGATGGTTAGGTTAGGTATTCGTTCCCACGATCCCGCCAGATCCGAAGGGATCTACCGAGGACAATCCACTAGATAGTGTAGAGTCCTTAGGTATGATAAAAAAGGAGAAAATGAGAATACGGGAAGAGTGCGGATGAGACAGAGCTAGTCTTGGAATAAACCCAACAAGGTTCTAGTTATGAAGTTTCGGTAAGCAATGAAGGGTTGAAGAATAAAAAAGAATTGAATGTGAAAAGGGTGAAAGAAATAACCTCCATTAATTCAACCTTAGGGCGTAAACCGGGTTCAATACATATGCTACTAGTGTTTACTAAGGTAACACCGGTATTGAAGACAAGACGTCATGGACCCAGGTGACGACCGCACCTAACTTCCCAAGCTACTCAAGTTCCTCTTAAAAGGACTTGTTTCATTCTCACGGGAACCTACATAATCTATTGACTTTCTCTTAGAGATCGTTGATATTGAAGAAGGAGACCCTCCCTAGTCTCCAAATAGGAAACCAAAAGTGCACAATTGAGTCTAGGGCCAAGAGATCGTCAAAATATCTCATTAGGACACAATATTAATGAAAACTTGTTGTTTCACACAATGTGGAAAGTAAGAATATATTAAGAGTCCTACGATATTATCCTTGTGGTATTGCGGAACATCCGAGTGATATGTTAAATATTCACGATGAAGATGGAAATCATTCAGAGCCAACATCAAACAAGCTCTTGGTGGGTGACAAGTGAGATCTTTTCTAAAGATCAAGCCCTGTGACAACCGGATAGAAACGATGGGCGATTCATTCTTGAATCAACCTTGGTCCAAGAAATTAATTGACGAATACTTTTGGAAAAACCGTTGGATGTGCAAATCTCTTTTTCTCTAGCACATCGAATGTGTATTCTTTTCAAATACAAAAGTATTTTGATTGAAAATTGATCTTTCTCATAAAACCTTCGTCGTATTGCAAAACTCTTTCTTCTAAGCAATACGCGATTGTTTTCAAATCAATTTTCATCAATCGTTGAATCTCAATTATTGGTTCACTCACTCCGTGTTGTCTTCTTTGAGACGTTCGGTTTGAGAACATTTAGAAACATTGCGAAACCATGTCAAGGAGATTCTTGAATTATACGATCACGAGCGATGCCTGTATTGATCAACGGGGAACCGTGGGCGTGTACCTCAATTCAACGAAGTGATCAAAGACACTTTCGTGTGTTTTATTGCTAATCTTGTTTGCGGTACATTTGACGGTTGCAACCGATCGTAATTGAGGAGTCAATCCATAACCGCATGCTCTCACATCACATTCACTTCTAAAGAAACCATGATAAGTGCATATCTTCATCAATCGCCTTTGATATTTTCAATTCATGCTTCCTTTCTATCTTTGCAAATATCATGAATCAACAAAGCTTCCGCTACTCGATGAGAAGATATCATGATCCAAAATGTGAGCATGTCGGTCCAAAAGTCACAACTTCACATAATGGCGACACTAAAATGGATGAGTCAGAGATTTGTTGTGGCTGATGATCTCTAACCCGGCTCAATGAATCACCAAACGTGGATCAGCACAAAGACCACCACTAAAAGTACAAAGCAGTTGGACTTTGAAGAATCACTGCTAAAGCACAAAGATTGCGGAATTGAAGAATTGAAGTCTCGAGCTCAAGACTTAAGATAAAATAGAATGCTAGGATTCGAAATGTAAAACATGGGGTGACCTCCCTTGGGGAGATTGTTAGGAATTAGAAATTCCATAGTGAAGAGTCGGTCACCCCAAATATAATCTATCATAAGTTAGCTCGTAGATATATCGTTATTTACGTGTTTATTAGTTAGTTATTAGCCTAGTTTAGTTAAGAGTAACACCGTGAAAGAAGGACGGTCTTTACCCATTTGTATGCACGATCCACATCCAAGGAGGACGTGTAGTATGTAACTATAAATACCCTCTACCTTCCAAGGTAGAGGGTTGGACCTTTCACTCAATCTAACCTTCTTTCTTTTGTTTACTTTCTCTCTCTAGAAAGGCTCCCATCTTCCACTTTCTCTCTCTAAATCATCATTATTTGCCTCTTGATATAGTGTGTTTATGAAAACCAATATATTACAATAGGTACTGCAAAATGCGTGCGCGTGTGAGCTAAAATGCAAAATGTGCGTTTTTATCGTAAAAATTGTAAAACTGAACGCAATCCTCATAAAATAAATCTATAAGAGTCGTAATGTAGTTATTTAATGTAGATCATGCTTGGTCTAGTGCCGGTACGCGTTCAAGGTCGTTTTTCGCGTCACGCTGGATAATCTCCCGGTTTTGGTTTAAAGTGAACATTTAAACATTAAAAGTGAATGTTTTGAGTTTTAGTCAAACTTTGACTTGGAAAAATGTCGATTTACGATAAACGTCGTTTTTCAGTTTACGTGATTTAAGTTAACGACTACGCGTAAAGGTAAATAAGTGAACTTCCAAAGTAATACTTTTGAGTTTAAAGATTAATAATGATCTAAAAAGTACGATTTGCTACAAAACTCGACTCGAAAATATACTCGAGTAGCTCGAGCTCAACTCGTTTATATCGAGTTTCATCTCAAATAACTCGTTAATTGTCTCGTCTCTTTTACACCTTTAGGCTTAAGAACTTATGACCATTTCAATTTCATAAGCTCATGTAAATAAGCTTATAAGAAGAAGAAAAATAAGCTTACGAACTTATCAAATTTTCTGTAAGCTCGTATGTTCATCAAATAAGTTCACTAACACCTCGTAAATGTGCATATAATAACAAAATTTGGAAGTTCATAATAATAGGTAGAAAATTTTTTAGTTTGATTAAACCTCTAAGCTATTTTCAAACGGAAAACTTTTAACAGTTTGTTTAGTTAGAAGGAATGAGTTGACAAAGGATGAAATGAATGTGATAATAGAATGAAAATAGTGATTGAATGAGTAATGAATGATATAAATAAAATGATATAAACGAACAATAGAATATGTCAAAAAGCGAGAGGTTAATATAAAAGGATCGAAATTAATGGATAAATCAGTTGTTTCATCAAAACTCAAAACAAACATTCCGACTTTGATCATCACATAATGTTTGTTTTATGAGAAATGCTAAATATTCATTCCGACTTTGATTTTCACAAAACATTGATGTAGCATTGATGTAAACTTTGCATTCGACTTTATTTCATTCCGACTTTGATCTTCACATATCAAATGCTACATCAATGTTTTATGAGAAATGCTAAATATTCCTACTAAATCATCTTACAAAATAACCTACTCACAAGATTCTGTCAAGTGGCAGAACTGAAGATTTGAATGCAGAGAGAAAATGAGTAAAAAAAACTATATAATATTATGTGTGCGTAAGAAGATTTATAAAATGATTTAGTAGGAGGTTGTAGTAATCCTTTCTTGGTGTATCGTTTTTTCTTTATCACGAGTGTGGAAACCCGTGCGATGCAGCGGGATTGGATTCAAAGGACTTACTTTGTAGCGACACTTAAACCTTAGGGACTAATTTTGGCAGGTTGCTATATTTAGCAATTAATTCTACAGGACTTATTTGCAACGTCGCATACACCTTAGGGACTATTTTTTCCAGATTGCTATAGATAGCAATTAATGATGCATGACTTATTTTGCAGCGCCACTTGAACTCGTGGACTGTTTTTGCCAACTTGTGAAACTTAGCATTTAATCTCTGGGGCTTACCTTGCAACGCCGCTACACCTTAGGGACTATTTTTGCCGATTACTATAGATAGCAATTAATGATCACAGACTTATTTTGCGGTACCACTGAACCTCGGGGATCTTTTGCCAACTTGCGAAAGTTAGCAATTAATGTTTGGCAAATCGACTTTGGACAAATGGGCATGAAGAAGAGCGTGTCTTTACATAGTATATATGATAATTGGCTAAACTTTGTTGCTATTTGCTAAAGTTGAGTCATCAATATTGTCTTTTTCTATTTGCTATGGTCCTTCTGTGTTTCTTTTTCAATTTTTATGCAAAACGATGAATGTTGGTGCCTCATGATTTTTTGTGTTTCACCATATATTATGTGGTGAAGTGACATGTCAGATTTATAAGGTACGTGATTGATGTTTTTAGTCTTGTAGTGTTTTACGCTCAGTTCTCGAGTTGAAATGGAAGAGGAAAGTAAAGGAAATGGAAAGTTTTTTGTGTTCTTGAGTCTTTTTTTAAAGGAGGAAAGGGAAATGGAAAGGAAATAGGAGGAAGATTTGTTATGTAAATCTTCCTCCCACTTTTGGGAGGAAAGGAAGGAAAGCGGAAGTATATGTTGTATAAAGACTAATATACCCTTTTAAAACATTTGACATTAACAATTAAAGGGCATATATGTAATTTGACCAATTTATTTTCCTTTTCCTCTCACCAAAACGTGATTATGATTCTTTCTTTTCCTTTCCTCTATCTCGAAACATAACAACTAACACTTAATTTCTTTTTCCTTTCCTATTCTTTTCCATTTCCTTCCCTAAAACTCGAGAAGCGGCGTTAGGAATTGATTTTTGTATTGTTTTAAGGAATTGATTTGTACATTTGTAGTTTTGATCGTGACATTTTAATTATTGTATTAGATGGTTATATTGTATTTATATACTGCTTTAAATATGTGTACATTAATGTGTGCAAATAAAAAAAAAAAGTGTGTGCAAATCACCTCTCAGTTTTCTTACTTCTATTTTCTCTTTTGTAGTTGGGTTATGAGTATAACACTAGCAAAGTTTAGGTAACGGAACCAGGGTAGGTTTCGGGACACCCATGGATTTTTATAACATAGTGTTAGTTGTGCTAAAATATCTCGATTTTTTTTAAATGCACCCGTTTCTTAATTATTTTGTTTGTAATCTTGTTTAGTTTATTTTAAATGCACCTGATCACTTTATGTCCTGCTTTGTCCCAGGGTATTTACCGCAAGTTGCTCAAGCCACTCGGCTAAAGTAATCGAGTTACTTGGGGCTACAAACTTGATAGCTAGTACTGAGTTTCTTGAGAAAAGCTAGGAGACGTGGTTTTTAGGATTGCAAATATTTTCTTGAAGAACTTCTTTCTAAAACTCTATTGTACGTTGAGATTGTGAAGCACTAACCATGCAAACCAATCCTACCAATATGACTTTGAATTTGCTATCAACTTTGAATTCTCCTTTTCTAGAACATAGAAAAAGTTGCTTAGAAATAAAATCCACGGATTTAATAAATTAGTTATATATCAAATCAATTGGTGGGTCGGGTGGACGTCCAAGTTGATGTGCTTTAATGTTTTATATAAGTGCATGAAAGCCACTAAAGAATTTATCTTTAAAAAGTCAATCATTAAGAGTAGGTTTTGTGTTTTGAGCAACCAACACGAGTTTAATTTTTTTTTTTTTTTTTTTTTGAAATTTGACTATTATTCACACACAAACCAAACACGAGTTTAATAATACGTGTCTGCTTAACAACTATAAATCAAGGATGGCTGAATAAAAAGCAGTCAATTTGGTCAACAGTCAACTGTAGAGTACAAATTTTTTTATAATAAGGGGTAGTTTATCAGGACCTCCTCTATAGGAGGTTTTCAATCATTACATGTTTTAAAAGGTTGTACAACGTGTATCACGATGTTATATTATGTGTTTCGCGGTTTGTACGGTTGACTCATAAAGGGTTCCTATAACATATCTCTTATAATAACTACGTGAGTACTTAAAAAGCAAAGCAACTTTTTGTGTAGTATCGTATTAAATTAAAAATCTCTATATGATAATCATACGTTTGTGTATGATTGATTGATTTCTTGTATTATATGAAAACATAAATATTAAAAATTGTTTGCAATTATTTCGAAATTAAATAAGATTGTGATGAAAGTTATGGACGAACATACTCCACATCGCTGTTGAATAAAATAAAACTCTTTTCAACGCCAATCTATTATTAGAAACTTTTGGTCAGGCATGTGACATAGGTTATCATATTTTAATCTTAAATGTGTTCAACAAAATAATACGTATTAATTCTAGGTGGGAAAGGCAATATCACCGGCTAGCTAATGAGCTAAAATTAGTTCAAGTATTATTAGCCGTCCACCGCTACATACCTAAAATGAGTAATGAGTGCATCATCTGTTTTAAAATAATTATTCACAAACAAAAAACAGACCATTTAACAAAAGGATCATCATTACACATTTTTTTATTACTTTTTACAGAATAACAATTTTATTATTAACTAATTAATTTAAAATTTCTGTAATGTTTGTAATAATAATCTTAAGTGAGGATAATATGCTAAACTCGAATTAAATTTTTTATTTATTTTGAAAGTGAACAATTAATTTAAAACAACTTGAAATAAACTGTAGACAATAAATATGACGCGGAGAGTATTATATAACTTCAAAATAATACTCTTGCTTACACACGTAAAATGATAAATTTGAAACAATAAAAGCTCAAATTTTATTATTGCCATTTTGTAGAACAATGATATGAAACCATCAACTCTGATTATTATATAATAACGGGACAAGTTATAAAGGCCCATTTTTTATTACAAAGAGGACCTTTTTTTTTGTTTTGCTTTGGTTTTTTTTTTTTTTTCTTTTTTTTATTAAAAATTATCAACCTCGAAAGTACAAAACAAAAATATAAAATTTAATAAGTCAAATGTTTAAAATTGTCAAAAATACGGATCAAAACTGACAAAAAATGTGTTATACCATAAACAAAGGCGGACAAAGAGCATCTTTTACCTTAAACCCCAATTTTAACCCTCATTATCTCTTATATAACTTAAGGAGGTGATTTGCACACTCTCAAAAATGATTTGGACATTCACATTTTAAGTGTTTGGACATTTATACCCTTACAGGATAAACATAACCAAAAATAATGTGAAGGTATAAATATCCAAACAGTCAAAATATAAATGTCCAATTATTTTTATGAATGTACAATGTAACTTATGATATACAAAATACATCTAGTAAAGTAGCTTGTCAACGTAAGATAATTAAAACAACCATATTGCAACAAATGAAGATATTTTTTGATGCACAAAGGATAAACTTTATCATAATGACAAGCCTTTTTTATGCAGAAAGATAAAAAGTTACGAGTCATCAATGAAACTTGTGATGTACAAAAGACTAATTCAAAGTTCAATGGTTTTGTCCTCAAATGCTTATCTATAGACATCAAAAACACATATTTGTTGTGCACCATTATATTTTCACTCAATCGCGATTTAGTTGTATTTTACATATTTTCATTTCAAGTGAAAATTATTTTTACTTAAACATATTTCCATGGACGTTAAAACTTATGCATTTCAAACATTAAGTTGTTTTTGTCGACGCATTTAAAAAACAACACGCCACTGCCAACTGCTAAGTTTTAGTTTTCTTAGCTTAGCCTTTAGGGTGAGAAATAAAACCGCAACAATGATCTAATAAAGCAAAACAAACTAAAAACTGACGGTTTGCTTTTTTGGCTTAAAAACATGACCTATTTTGTTTGGTTTCGATTTTTTTTTTTTTTGAACGGCAACTTTATTAAAAAAGAATGAGGTGAAACAACATTCTGAAAGAAATTAAAGAAGGATGTTGGCCAAGTATCCCAAAAAAGAACTTCTACATCTAGCATTACACCAACTAAAA
This sequence comes from Chrysanthemum lavandulifolium, assembly GCA_022545495.1. Lineage (NCBI taxonomy): Eukaryota > Viridiplantae > Streptophyta > Magnoliopsida > Asterales > Asteraceae > Chrysanthemum > Chrysanthemum lavandulifolium. The sequence continues at coordinate 149,231,758 of CM040239.1, read as the reverse complement.
GAACGCTACTATATCATCAAAATCACATCCTTCTCGAGGCTTTGAACCGCAAAGAGCAATCTATTCTCAAGTTCCATAAGCATGACTCAAGTAACAAAGAAAACTCCTTCCAACATAAATTTTAGTTTAGATCCCAACCTGATGGAATTGAACCACGATAGCCATTCGGAGTAAGAACCAAGAGGCAGCCAAGCTAAATCCCACCAACGACATACAAGACGAGTGACATCAGCAGCCATCAGCAGCCATGTTTGGTTTCGATTAATTGAGAAAACGAACCATTATAACTTATCCGAAACGAAAACTAAAATTTTATATTATATATTTAATTTAACATTGCTAAATTACTAGAAAGAATTTTTAAAACTAATATGAGCAAAGGTTTAGATGTTTGAACAAAAGAAAAATAGTTGGTGTGAATGGATTTGTAATCTAGTTGTTTTTGTTTAATTATGGTGTTGTGTTTTGTTGGATCTAGTGTAGGGCTAAGCAAATGTCCAAAACCGACTCGACCTGACAAAAATCGAACCAATCCGAGAACTGATTTCGTGAAAAGCATGAAATGAAACTGAACCGAATATGGTTGGTTTGGTTTGGTTTTGTGTCGGTTCGGTTTAGGTGTGTTTTTGTCGGTTTGCGTCGAACCGACCCAAAATGGAAAATAAAAAAAATGAAACCGAGACCGAACCGAAAGGCTGTCGGGTCGGCTCGGTTTTTGTCGATTTGGTCGATTTTTTCGGTCCAGATCTGTTTTGGTTCGTCCATGCTCAACCCTAATATAGTGTTTACAATGTTGTTTCGATTGCATTATGAGACTTAGAATTAAATTGTTTCGATTACAGTGTTGTTTCGATTATATTATGAAACTTAGAATTAGCAAAAGACAATATTTTGAGGCAAAAGAAAAAATCATTTACCTAAACAAACATTTCCCACACGTGATTATAAAAACAAACACTTTTAAAGGATTTTACCAAAATCGACACATAGAGCATTTTATTTTTTCTCGCCACTTTCGTTTGCTCTCCGACGAGCAAACCATTTTCTCGCCTCCCCTTTTGCTTAGCGTTTTCAAAAGAAGACAAAGGTTTGTTCGCTACATGACAAGGGAACATGACGAACAAATGCTTGCTCTCCACATGTTTGCTCGTCGTTTTCAAATAAATGTTGGTAGGTATATCTCCGAGCATTGTTGTGTTTCATCATTTAGGAGGACGAGCAAATGAATCGGCGAAACAAAGCCGGTTAGCTCATTCGTTGATTTTGTAAAAGCGAATTCGATGGTTCATTTTAGTAATGCTTGATGTATAGTGTTCATTTAAAAATAACACCAAAAGAAATAACTTTTGGACCAAGCCTAAAGAGTAAACTACAAAATACATTCGTGTGGTTTATCCAATTTCACACCATACATCCCTTTACCAAAAGTTGAGACATATACAACCCTCCGTTAATCAAAGTTAATCATCATACATTCCTCCCTTAATTTGACGACAAATGGTGCAAATTATTTCTCCGTGAAAGAGAAAATATTTACACGTTACTCCTTTTCATTATTGTTTTTGCAGTTGGTCCAATTTCACACCATATATCCCTTTACCAAAAGTTGAGACATATACATCCCTCCGTTAATCAAAGTTAAATATCATACATTCCTCCGTTAATTTGAGGAGTAACGCAAATTATTTCTCCATTATCTTCTAACGAGAGAAACCACCATTAGTCCTTGGTTAATTTTTTGCAGTTAGTCCTAAACATTTTTTGAAATAAATTAAAAGGGGGGGATTGAACTTGGGTCTTTTGCCTCATGAGCAACGCCCAACCGTTGGACTAAGCATCCATCGTGTAAACATACCATTTCATATTTGTTTTAACCTTTTTTTCGTTGGATTTAATATCCGTTTTATACGTTTTCATCCGTTTTTATACGTTTTAAATGCTTTTTATCGTTTTCGTTTGTTTTATACATTTTCGCCCGTTTTCTACGATTTCATACGGTTTTTTCCTTTTATGCGTTTTATAAGTTTTCTTACGTTTTCATACGTTTTAACCGTTTTCTTACATTCGATCGTTTTGTCCGTTTCGTACATTTCATTATATTTTATCGTTTCGTCCGTTTTATTATGGTTTGATAAGTTTTACATGTTTTCTTGCGTTGTTTTCATAATTTTTATCCGTTTTCATCGTTTATATCTGCTTTTATCTTATTTTATACATTTTATACTTTTCATCCGTTTTATACGTTTTAATATGTTTTATCCGTTTTCACACTTTTTATCGGTTTTGCATAAAAGCATAGAAAACATATAAAACGCATAAACGTATTAAAGGTACTAAAGCGTGTGAAAACGATAAAACATATAAAAACGTAAAAAAATCATACAAAAAGGTATAAGAACGTACAAAAACGATTAAAAGTAAGAAAATGTATTAAAACAGATAAAGACGGATAAAAACGGATAAAAAAAATATATAAATCCGTAAGAAAACGGATGAAAACGTATAAAAACGGATAAAACGATATAAAAATGTAAGAAAACGTTTAAAAACAGATGAAAACGTATGAAAGCAGATAGAAACATAAGAAAAGCGGACGAAAACATATAAAGCGGATGAAACGATAAAAGCAGACGCAAAACGTATAAAATGGACAAAGCGTAAGAAAGCGGAGAAAGCGTGTAAAAGCATATAAAAGCGGACGAAAACATATGAAAACATATAAAACGAATGAAAACGTATAACAACAGACATCAGTGTATAAAAACGGACGAAAACATATAACAACGAACAACAACGTATAAAAACGGATGAAAGTGTATAAAAACGGATATTAAAATTATTGGAAAAAAGGTTACAACAAACACGAAATGGTATGTATACACAATGGGACATTTACTCCAGTGGTTGGGGCGTTGCTTTGTGAGGCAAAAGACCCAAGTTCGATCTCTGCCCTTTTTTATTTTATTTCAAAAAATCTGTTTAGGACTAACGGTGCAAAAAACATTAGAGGGACTAACAGTGTAAATATTCTCTCTCGTGTTGGAAGATAACGGAGAAATAATTTGCACCGTTCGTTCTCAAAATAACGGAGAGATGTATGGTGGTTAACTTTGATTAACTGAGGGATGCATATGTCTCAACTTTTGGAAAAAAGAATGTATGGTGTGAAATTGAGAAAACTATAAGGATGTATTTTTTAGTTTACTCAAGCCTAAATGTTTACGGTTAATTGAAAAATCGATCCGTAAATCAATGCAAAACTTAAGTTTTAACCCAAGCTAAAATGTAAAGAGAATTAATTTGCACACTTCTAATTTTTATTGGCATACACCAATATATGTATTATACATTTGTACTTTAAGTATAACATAGTTTAACTACATGTATATTGGAGTGACCTAATAAAAATATAGAGTGTGCCAATCCCTTCTCAAATGTAAATGGTCAAATGAAAAATCGACCCGGAAACTAACATAAGACCACGACTGAACCGAAAAGAAACATTTCGGCTACGAATTAAGGAAGGGTGATACTATGCGTACACCCTACCACACTTTTACCTTTTTATCCCCTATTTACCTACTATATTAACAGAATAAGATAATTATTTACAGTTTTTTTTTCCGTATCATTTATCTTTTACTATTTTTGCCTTGTTAAATTTTATATTTTATGTTCCATGCTTTTTTTAGCAGTTTTACAAACTTAATTAATAGAAAAAACAGTTTTCAAAGGTTATGCTTCGTATTTTTTGTGTTTTACTAATTTTCATTTATCAAAACCTATATTTTATGTTTCATATTTTTTATTTCTAAGTTATATAATAATAATAAAATAAAATAAAAACATTTAGAGAGTGTATTACAATCATTTTAGGAGGAGTATGGACAACCAATGTCTTTGATGAAGAAACTAATGAATCATTAATCGGTTTCAAAGTTGATATATATATATATATAAAAAAAAAACGGTGCTGTTAGTATCCTTTCACTTCTTTTTACAACTAATACCCCCTACTCCGCTAGTACCCACTTTATTGATAGGAAAAAACAGTTTTTTATGTTCCGTATCTTTTGACTTTGATTTGTAAAACTTCAAAATTTTCGTTCTGCACTTTTTTTTCTGCAGTATTACTCACTTTATTACGAGACAGTTTTTTTATATTTTGGACTATTTTTTTATTTTATTTTTTTATAATTTTATAATATAAATAAAGTTATATAAATATGAACAAAAAGTAAAAAAAAAAAAAAAAAAATTACTTGCAATTTAAGTTACCAATACCCAAAACAAAAAAAAACCCTACCCAAACCAAACCGTATAGCTACATTTCAGCCCAATACAAAAAACCTACGTATCTCCATTATAAAACACAATCACAACCTCCTCATACCCCCAAATCACATCTCCATCTTTGACTTTCTCATAGTCAAAAAACCAAACAAAATCCAATCAAAACCATGTCATCAACAAAAACCATAACCTTGAAATCATCAGATGGAGAAACATTCGAAGTATCAGAAATAATAGCACTGGAATCCCAAACAATAAAACATATGATTGAGGATGACTGTGCTAATACAACTATACCTTTACCTAATGTGAACAGCAAGATCTTGGCAAAAGTGATTGAGTATTGCAAGAAACATGTTGTTAATGATGATGATAGTAAGGTTAATTCTGAAGATGATTTGAAGAATTTTGACTCTGAGTTTGTTAAAGTTGATCAAGGGACTCTTTTTGATCTTATTTTGGTATATTTCTTTAATCATTTTTTTTTTTTTTTGCTTATTTTGTTAAAGAATTGATTTTTATGATATGGGTTTAGTTTATTTTGATGATTAAGTGATTGTTTAGTGATTTTAGGTTAAGTTTTGTTAAAGATTTAGTTTTTATTTGTGGGTTTTGTTTATTGATGATTAGGTGAATAAAGATTATATTTATAGGGTTATTAAGTGAATAAAGATTATATTTTTAGAGTATGATTGTTGGATATCCAGGGTTTATGTGGTGTGTTTTGTTTTCTGATTCATGGGTAAATAAAGGTTTGTATTTAGGCCTATTATGTTAGGGATGTTTGGATATGGGTTTTGGAAGTGATTATCTGTTATTTGGTCTCTAGTTTTTGGTTTTTATGGCTTGCCTGCTCTTGCATATGATTGGAAGATTACCCATTAATCATTGGTTTCGTACTGCAAGAAAAGTGTGTAGTAAACTTAGATTTAAAGTTACTTACATTCCTCTATTATATTTCTAAATACTTGCTTGTGGAACAATTAAAAGTGATTAATACAGTTTAAGCAACGTAATATGCATTCTTGTGTTGTTTACATGTAATAAGCATGTCTTATGGCTAGGTCTTATAGTTAGTGTTTGGGATTGCTTACTAGAACTGTTATCTGCTCTTCTTTTTTCTTCATTTTTTTTTTTTTTTTTTGTTTTGAAATAAGCTGTTTTTGGATTGCAGTTTTAAGCTGCTTATTCAAACAACTCATTTTCAAAGCACTAAGTAGTTCTGATAAGCGATCACAAGCACCCTGAAAACTGCTTATATATTTTATTAAAACCTTATGTGGTAAGGAGATAAGCAGTTTTTGTTAAACAAAAAACTTATACACCCGTCTCATAGCTTTATCTTTTGGGAAGAATATCAGAAGCATGTGGCACTAAGCTAATATCTACAATTTAGAGAGTACTTACTTCCTTTTTTCTCTGTGTGTGTTGGTCTTAGTTTGGCTTACTGTTAAGTGTGTTGTTTCTCCTGAGTTGTTTTCTGTGCGAGTGCCTTTGAAGCGTGGTGTTATGTTGCATTACTTCTGTCAGTTTTCGGACTAATCAGAATTCCAGCACCTTCTCTGAGATGTATAAGCTTGATCCATTTTAATAGTCCACATACAAGCTTGCATCTGTTTCGAATAGGATTCCATTTGGTTTTGGAGCTTTACGTGCTGTGTTGTACTATATCTTTGGAGACTATAGAATTCCCTTTTACAACTTCACGTGGTGCCTTATTTGATAAGATAAAAATGGCCTGAGGTCACATTAGAAACAAAGTTGTAGGGTGCCTCAGAGAGAGACTACGATGTTTATTCTTTTATACTTTAGGTTTTAGTGGCTGATATAGTGTGACTAACATTGGACTATCTTTATGCATCTCAACTTGTTGCCTTATAAGGCTGAGGGGAAAAAAAAACTGTAGTTAATACTTTTAAATCATGGTTGCTCAGTTGGGCAAACAAACATGCTTTTAAATCATGGTTGGAAGAATTAAAGTGCTTTATTCAAGGGACTTTTGGTTTAAATGTTAAACCTTGATCTCAGGTTCATTGACCATGAATGATGTTATATGTACATTTTGTTTATGCTCTATATAATTGTTTTGTTGGTTGAATCTTGTCTCAGGCTGCAAACTATCTGAACATCAAGAGCCTGCTGGATCTTACCTGTCAAACTGTGGCTGACATGATCAAGGGAAAGACTCCTGAAGAGATCCGCAAGACTTTCAGTATCAAGAATGACTTCACCCCCGAGGAGGAAGAGGAGGTCCGCAGGGAGAATGCCTGGGCCTTTGAGTAAATTTCCGTTCTGTGAAATTGTCTATATTTAAGTATCGTATGATGGTAGGGGATTTTCTTGCTTTTCTTTGAAAAACCAAACCTTGAATTGTTGATGTTTTGAATTTATGGTGAATGTTTTTTTTTCTTTGTGGCATGTTATAGCTTTGTGTTGGTGGTTAAATTTTTCCTCCATGTGTTCTTTTGTCATTTGATGCAAGTCCTGTATTACAGTATAGCCGGCCATAGCACACAATACTACTTGCTAAAGGGCATCAGTGAACAGGTTTTGGTTTCTGCTCTGATATCCTATTTTTACTGGATATTTCTCTTTCCTTTACGCGTGATGACCCAAATCTACTCTTTTATTCCAAACCATGATATCTGCCCAGATTTTTTTTCTTTCACTTTCGCTTGATTTATCACATTTGCTTCTTGTTCACTGCGCATCTAACTGTGATGTTAGATGGGAGGTGTTGCATTGGCTAAGTGGTACCCGAGATGTATGATAAGTGATTAATTGGAACAAGACTTGTGAGTTTATTGGGAAAATAACTTGGACTGCTTGTCTATAAATCCTGATGTTTATCCATCGTTATCTTACTTTTGGGTTGAAGGCATCTCCAACGACTCTTCGTGCAAAGGGCAGGAGTATCCTCAACTTGAATTTGATAAAACAAATTTTAGGTTATTGGGATATGTTGCGTCATGGTTGCTTTAGTCTTGGATTAGTGTATCTTTTGCCGAGCTTGTAATAGTTCAGGATCTCTTACTAAAGCGCCAAAACAAATTCTCGAGTCTTGTTAAAAAAGACGTTGTGGGTGCGCTGTTATACTTCAGTTTACCTTGAACGTACTAATTACTTAATTAGTACTTCCAAGAAACTAACCAGAAAAAGTCCAACAGCATAAAGTTAATATATAAAAACCGTTGCATACATAATGAAAGTTTCAAACTGCACTATCAATCTGACTAAGAAAACAATACGATTGCAGCCAACTTTATTTGACTTGGAATACTTCTCTGTCTTAGAAAATATCACCATTGCATTCATCATTTTTCCTACTTCAATATGTCTCGCAATTTCATTCATATGCTCTTCATATTTGCAGCAATTTGTATTTTTATCGCTTCTTCACGACCTATCAAAAGAAATCTAGATGATAATGTTGTCACATTGACGAGCTCAGAGGGTGAACAATTCCACGTGAAGTTACACGTGGTGTTGCAATCTGAGACGATCAAACAAATGATTGTGGCTGGAGGCTTTAACGATCAGAATATTGTATTGTCTTTTCCTAATATAACCAGTGAGATCATGGTCAAGGTGTTGGCGTATTGTAACAAACATGAGCATTATGCTGGTGCTGGATTTAATAAAACTGCTGATGACGAGATGAAAATGTTTGATAAGCAGTTTGTGGATGTCCATCAGGAGACGCTATTTAAACTCGTTCTGGTTTGTTAGAATTCGTTTTCTTCATTTCCCTTGTTGGTTTATGTTTAAGTGAACAAAGAGGGTATTTGTGATAGCTTATATAAGTTTATATCTGTTTAGATTTTATGTGATAAGCAGTTTCGAATGTTTGGATGAGACTGTTATTCGACTTCTTTTAAAACACGTTTGTGACCTCTTTATTATTGTTAGTATCCAATGTACTCCGTAGTTACTACACTTCTTTCTTTTACTTCTCCTTTTGTGTTGGATTGTCTTTCTGTTTAAGTTTGTGGTGTTGTCTTTTCTTACTTCCGTTTGGTGTGGAATCCTCTGAAACGTGGTTTTATGCAGTAAGACTTCGACCGGTGTGCAGAGTAATCGAGTGTAGCATCATATCTATGATTTATAAGTTTGATTCATTGTAATACTCGATGAACATGTTTCATCTGTTTTTGATAGGATTAACTTTGCTTCAGGAGGTCTTACCTTTATAAGCGAGTTTCTTGTGTTACGGTTGTTTGTATTTGTCTAGCAATACTCTGTGTTCTAACAGATCTTTGGAGACCCTACAGTTCTTGTCTTTGTTATGCTTTTCTTTGTTTATTTCATTACACGCTGTCATACGCCGATACGGTGTTGAGTAGACAGTGATCCGGTTTTAATTTCTTTGATTGACATGTCCTAGACTGCATGAAATATACAATACTCGGAGTAGTTAAATGTGTTTACTGAATTAAATTGTTTCAGCCTGTAAGTTTCTTATATTGCTATGACTGTGTTTGAAACTGATTCTATCAACATCATTTGTTCAATATCTATCCTAGTTATATAACTTGTGATATCATTTTGATTGACCGTTCACGATAAATTACATTGGGCTAATGGACTTCCTTAAAAGTTCATTCACTTGGCTTCATTTTTTATGAGAGAAATTGAGAAAATGTTGTTCGCGGATTAAGAACATGGTTAATTATATAAATTTGCTTGCATATGAGTATCACTTTGTATCTCTACTAGTTTACGTATATGGCTGAGAGAAAAAAAGAAGTTGAAAATACTTATACTCATAAAAGTGTTTCAGAGGTGTTTGATCTGCTAGGCCAACTAGAATGCTATTAATCTGGCTTTTATAGAACCCCAAAGGATCCCAAGTTATTGATTCTATTAGATTGGTATTATATGTTGGATTTATTTATGCGGTAGATGATTGTTTTGTTGTTTGAATCTTTCGTGTCTCAGGCTGCAGACTACCTGAACATCAAGAGCCTGCTCGATCTTACCAGTCAGGCTGTGGCTGATATGATCAAGGAAAGACTCCGAAGAGATTCGCAAAACTTTCAACATCAAAATGACTTTACCCTGGAGGAGGAAGAAGATGTGCGAGGAGAATGCCTGGGCCTTTGAGTAAAATTCCTGCTATGTTGTCTCTATTTAAGTATTGTATTATGGTTGGGGGTTTTCGGGTTTTTCTATAAAACTGACCTTGAATTGTTTATGGTTTGGATCAGTGGCAAATGCTTTTTTATGTCATATCTGATTTGCGTTTTGTGTTGGTGGTTAAATTTGTGTTTCTGTCTTGTTCGTTTGTCCTTTGATGCAGGTTCTATATGTAACTATTGTATAAGGGCACACTCAGTACATGTAGCAAGTGTAGTACCATGAATTCCACTCTTACCTCCCAAAACGTCGTTGAGAAGCAAAAAATCAAAACCCATAGTCATGCTGAAATTGTATGAGATAACCTAGTAAAGCCATAACATGACCCACTTGGTAAAAAACTGCATTAAATGCCAATGAAAAACTCGCTACACTAGTTTACCAAGCTAGCGAAACCTTCAATCCCAGATGGAATGATGAGAACATAACTAGAGTCGGCTACAAGCAACAAAATATGTACCACTAGAAAACATCTGATCCTGTAAAAATTCCGACCTTTTACCTGAAACCAGAACAAGAACTCTATTAAAATTTAAACTGTAATTCCTTTTCATCTCTCAACCTTTTACAGTAAATGATTAGAGTTGGTGAAATATCATGACAAAGTGACATAAAGAATTAATCACCACTGCAGGCAACTTTGTTTGACTTAGAACACTTCTATGACTTGTAAGTCAAAGTCTCCATAAAAAAAGTCAAACCCAATAATCTGATATACCATTCATCATTTTCTTCACCATTTTGACATCAGTATGTCTCTTAGTTTCCTTCATATGCTCTTCATTTTTATAACATGTTCAGTCTTTTTGGCTTCTTCAAATCAAGATGATCATGTTGTCACGTTAACTAGTGTTGGGATTTAAGAACTACGTTAGCCAAGTAACGCATCACAGTGCATAGCGGATATGGATCTAGTTATCGCAATTAGGTTAACACGTAATAATAAACAATTAATGAATAAAGGTAAAATAGAAACCTAACATTTCGTGGCAATTGAGCAAGTGTAACGAACAAGAAAACCAATACTGAAACCCAAGTATCTAAATTAGATACCTCTACAGTATCACACACAACACGAAAACCGTATCGTTCGATAATGAGCTAGTCGAGAACGTATTAAAACCAATCAACCTTTGACCCACTTGAATATAACACGAACAAGAAAACCATCCAAGAACTAGCTTGTTTGTTCGAGAACCAAAACAACCAAGCGGGTTGTTTTACCTTACCGATGTCGGACAATGAAGGTCCGATATCTTCTGCTTGTTGTCCGAGATAAAACCCTTGTTGTCCGAGATAAAACCCCACGACCCAAGAAGACAGAAAACCTTTTGTTTGTTGTTGCCGCTGTCGACCAGGAGAAACAAGAACAAGAACAAGAACAAGAACACCAATTTGATCAATCACATAAACACTTGAATTCATAGCAAGTTTAGGAACGAGAAAATCCAGCAAAACCTTAATAGACTATGTAGTATATCGACTGGGAATTTTGACCGGAAACAGTGATCTTTTAGGATAGGTTTAGGGTATTGATAATGCATATGTCGCATGTTCAGGATCAGTTTAATGTGTAGGGTATGTTTGGCTTTATAGTAAAACAAACGCCCCTTAGCTTGGGTTAAAACTTGGTCGACAAGTCTCAAGCCCAAGCCACACAACCCTTCTGCCCGATCAGTTGGATCCCCAAGGCCCAAGGCTCAAGGCTGCTCCAACCCGACCTAAGTCTATCAAGAACCTGTCCATGGGTCATATAGGGTGATCGGGTCAAGTAGCATGCATATCGGATTTAATATATTCAAGTATCAAATACATTCTACACGTATACTCGTGTTTATCGTGTGTGCCCTCATAGGCTCACACACTTTTAGTGTTTTGTCGTGTTTACAACTCCCACAAACCAACAGCTCCCACTTGGGAGTTGGTGTGTCGAATGGCACACAAAACTAACGACGATTTCGCCTAGCAAACGCTCTCACTCGCTTTTTAACTAAAAGTGTCTGAGAGAATAGTTTCATAAAAGTTTCTCAGTAGAATGGTCATTCAATGTCTTGCTTTAATCATCCTTTGTCATAGATACAGTTAAACCATGGATATGGATCTTAAATCATTCCATATAGTTTAACCATTTAGAATCTCGTTATAGAATTTAATTAGATATACCAAATGTAATCAAGTATCATCTTGCATTACCCTTTGGGTTCGACCGAACAATTATCTTATTAATTACGAAGAGGCGCCATGGTATCTTTCTGCATATCAAGTGGAGTAACAAATCCTTTATCGACTACAAGTGTTGTGGATGCCGCTCACATCACTCCGAAATATAGCCTTTATAACTACCTTATTCGAGATAGCGTTTTGCGTATACTTACAAAAATGATATCCACACATAACAGAACTTGCTTGTATCTCAAGTCTAAGGACGATTAACAAACCATTTTCAATATTTTACTTATGACAAGGATCCAAAAGTAAATGTTTGAAAGTTGGGGTATCCAATATGCATCCCTTGTGAATACATATGAGTTTGGCGGGAACAATCCACATTCTCGTGAGAATATAACCAACACTCACATTTGCATTACATAACAATATTCCCATATTGTTAACCGACAATGGACATATTTAGAATAATAAATCATTCAAGGATTAAACATGCAAATATATGATAACAATTATTATATGAATGAATAACAAATACCAAGTATCTTTATTCATCATAAAGTAAAAATTGTCTTTCAATCCCAATTATCCAAATACTAAAACAGATATGCATGAAACTCATTTAGTAAGTTGAAGCCTAATGTTTCCAACATTCTCAACCTTTCTTTACAAGAAAAACTAAATAGTCATCTGAGTAAACTTTCCGAATACTTGTTTCAAATTTCACGTATAGTGAGGGATTTGAAATATAAGATGAGTGTCTTATCTCATATGCTCATACTATTGCAAGAGTAATAGTATGGCGATGTCGCCCTGCCTTGCATGAGGTATTAAAAAATCAACGACATACTGACAATCATCTTTACAGTTTCTAAAAGTGTAAAGTATTCTCATTCCTTAATGTGTAATGCAACAATGCTCTATGTTGAGCATAACTAGTTAGCAGATTTATCATAAAAGATGAAATCCTACTACAATTAGTAATAATAATCCTCTAGCATCATTTGTACTTATACAACACTATGCTTTATAATTCGTAAACATCTGTATTAACAATGATCTAAACACTCTCAATTAGATATTGTTTTTATCAGCTCATCTTGTTCTTATACAAAAGCAACAACTAGTCTTATACACAATATAATATATATACATGATGAATCCTTAGTTAGAACAACATAAGGTTTCCATCCATATAATAAATTATTCCAAGTGAAATATACCATTGAAGACTTGCTTGAATAATATATTGCATTTGTGTTAGACTTAATTTTCCGCATTTGTTTATTCCAGATAAACATTTATTTCAAGGTTGTTTGTTTTATTCCCTAAATTCCAAGTGAAGTTTTATTCCAAGCTTAAGGATCAATATCTAGCTTAATTGGAAAGATATCTTCAACATATAAATTTAAAGGAAAAAACGTTTCTCCCACTTAATGTCAGATGTACTCAAGAATTATCTCAATTTAATCAGAATCATATTGTAATTAAATTCAAGATCTCAGCTCTTAGATGCATGATCAAATCCAAACTTGGATTGCATAAATTTTGTATACTACATAAAGATATATAGATTCATAACCCTTTTGATTACACACCGTCCTCGCAAAAGGTAATCATAAAAGAAAGAGTTATAAAATCTAATTGCCATATTCCACATACAAGGAATCATGTATGACAATTAATTATCTTTATATAATTAATGCATGTATATATAAGAAAATTTAATCGCAGTCAATTGCTTAAGTATGATTAAAAACTTCTTATAAAATGCCATGCATTGACATGTATACAATTTTGTCCTTGTGAGCCTTTCTTCAAAAGAAACTCATTCCAACCTCATAGGTTAACTGTTAGGCGAAATAACAATCAAGCTTAAAACTTGATTTGCCTTTTAAAGACTGCATCTTATCATTCATAGTTCTAAGACATTTATCAGATTCAAGATGTGATAATGTGTTTTAGTAGTTAGTGATTTACAATAATCTTCTAACTTATATCCTCAACATTGATATAAAATATCACTCAAGTGATGAGGCATCCTTTGGGATTTATGAATGAGAGTAATCATTATACTTGATCGACATTTTCATGTTTAACCTTAGTATGACATTAATAAGTGGATTTTAGAAGGTTAAGTATTTTGTTCTAAAAAACTTTGAGATATGTATATACTCCCACTTACTTTTGTAGGTAGAGACAATTCTCTAAATACTAAGTATTTAAGCAACAATAAATTGTTCTTTATTGGGAGCTACAAAATACATTTTAAGTTCTCATCTCTAGATTTGTTAATAAAAATGCTTCATAAGATTTTAACAAATTCGGAACTTAAATCAAGACATAATGGAATTCCTTCCAACAACTCTAATTAGGGTTTATAGAAAAGCTCTAATTTCATATCACTCTTTAACCAAAATTTCTAGCAATAGTTTTGTGTTTCGTCAAGCACTCAAGCTAGGAAGAACACCAAAACTACAATCTTCAAGTTAGGAAGTGTAGAATAATCAAAAATCCAAAAGGATTTAGGATTCAATTGGTTTGAGTCGAAAACCTAAAATCCCTAATGAATTAGGGTTTTCAGTTAGTGTTGTCTTGAATACCTTCTAGGTTTGAACTATATTGAGTGTATCAATGACACACACACTTTCTAACCTTGATATGTTTTGGAGGTAGAGAAATTAAAGCTATCATGAACCAAACAATATGAATAAGGTTTGATTCATCACATTAGACATACCATAATGAAGTGGTATCCTATGAGTATTAGAATTGTGAAACTATATCAGAATCTCATAGATAACTTAATTCTCTTTGGACCAAATACTTGTCAATTGGGTCAAGCCAAATTTCTATTAAGTATTTACAAACCAAGTGCATGCAATGATGTTTATTCATTGAATAATACAAGAACCTTATGTTCACGTGTTTACAAGAAGACATAATTGTTCAAGTATTATATGTTCATGTGTTTACAAGAAAACATAATATTTCAATAATACATTATAAGTCTTTGAATAATTCAAATGCCTCTTGTTTATGTGTTAACATGTAAGTATAATTATACTAACAAAAGCAATCATGAACTCAAACTCTTGAGTTCTATAGTAATTTCAAGTTAATTTTATACTTCAGAATTATGATCATTATCATATAACCATAATTATGTTGACTAAAACTGTTAGCCTTAATAGTTTTTAATAGAAGTGATGGTCATTCACATTTAGGAACTTTGTAACGTGTGTTAGATATCGTGATAGAATAGTCAACGGGCTCGTGGATTGGGCTAAGCTAAATGGCTATTAGTTAAGTTAAGCTAGCCTTTTATCATTTGTAATCCAATCCATGTCCAACCCATATCCACGAAGCCCATGGCCAAGCCCATTAAGGCGTTTTGTCTTGTACTATAAATACCCCTCAAAGTCTCATTTGAGGGGTGTGCTTGAGTGTGTGTATGTGTGTTTTCTTTAAGCAATATAACAAGTTCTTGTTTCATCTTTCTCTACACATACACGAGTAACATAACATCAAGTCACCATCTTTCTCTTAATCTTTGTTTCTTTCTTATTTACGCATAGCTTGTGTTTGTGTTTAACGTGGTATACTCGTGAGATAAGCTTTGGTATAACGTGATAAGGT
Organism: Chrysanthemum lavandulifolium; assembly: GCA_022545495.1. Classification (NCBI taxonomy): domain Eukaryota; kingdom Viridiplantae; phylum Streptophyta; class Magnoliopsida; order Asterales; family Asteraceae; genus Chrysanthemum; species Chrysanthemum lavandulifolium. Next base: position 149,216,524 of record CM040239.1, on the reverse strand, counting down.
TGATAGATTTAAGGTCCTACAAAAACCAATGTTGCAAAAATCGTGAATCGGTAGTCGGGCGGTCGACCACCCTGCAGCGAGTAATCGGTCAAGTCGGGATTAATCGGTGATTAATCGGATTGGTATTTCCTGCAATTTTTTGGTATTTCTGGAGACCAAACTAAAAATCTTAATCGATTCCAAGCCTGCTATGTTTCCAAACCTCAATAAAAGGCTCAAATTCTGATTATAAAGCCAATTGTGCGTTATAAATGAAATATACGATCCCCAAATTAAGTAGAAAGCCTAAATTATTATTTTTTTAAAAAAAATGACCGATTCGGCTGATTTAGCCGATTTTTTGACTGCTTAGTGTTGATTTTTTTCTAGGCCGATTTTCAAAAATCGACAAGGTACTCGGCCGATTAACGATTAATCGGCGATTAATCGGCCGAGTTGACCGATTTTTGCAACATTGACTAAAACATGTAGTCAAATGTTGAAGTATCTTTACACTATATCATGACATTTGAATGTAGTAGGGCAATAAACATCTAGCGTGTTCAAGTCCTAGTAGAATCATTCTTAAAATGTAATAGGGCAACAAACATCTCGCATGTTTAAGTCCTAGTAGAATTCTTATTAACATGTAGTAGGGCATTAAACATCTAACGTGTTTAAGTCCTAGTAGAATTATTAGTTTCCTTTATCTTGCGGTCAAGAGATACCTATAATATTGTTGTTCCTTGCACACACTTTTAGATTTCTCCCACTTGTGAAAGGTACAACATCATATTATGTAAACGAACAACACGTGATTGATTGTGTAAACAATATGATAATGTCATAGATATCATAAGTAGTTTTAGAACCATAACCTTAAATAAGGAATTGTGGATTATTATTATATAGATAACAATTCAGATAGCGACAACAGGAAGGCAACGTGTTATCTTATAAAATAAAATGCAATTTTCCTTTAAGCAATGGTCGTTCATATTCAGAAAGTAATAAATTATTTCAAAGCAAGTTTGAAATGAGATGGGTGATTCACAAGGAAATAAATCCCGTAGCTCCCACTGAAATTGACATCATTACAAGAATGTTATTTCAGTAATAAAATGCAATTGCTCCCACTGGATTTGTCAACATTTTAGGTGTTACATTTCCAGTAGAAAGCATATAGCAGTTTTATATACTTCCCAATTCTCTTCAAATGCCTACGAGTAGCATGTACTTAAGTATTGAACAGAGTATATGAAGTTCAACTTATGTAGACAATGGACTAGCCATTCTTTCATTCAATTAGCTTGAATCTTTAGCATGCAATTCCTCCTTTATCTTCTACAAAGCCCCAAGGGTATTTAGCACTTTAGGAATAAACAAGAGTCCAAGAAAATTACCCAACGAATATTCTAGTAATTTCTTTACTCTTTGCGATGTTAGATATAAGTTTTCACATACACATCAAACCATAACACAAAGTGGCGATAAATGGAATTCTAGAGAGAAAGTTAGAGGTTTAGGGAACTTAGTGAGAGAAAGTGAAAGATATTATTATGAGCTCCAACTCTACCTTGGATGGTAGAGAGTATTTATAGTCTTACATAAATCGCCACACATCGGGAATCGAGATGGATCGTGCATACAACTCTACCTTGGAAGGTAAAGACCCGTCTGTCCTCCACGGTGTTACTTAACTAAATACTACTTAACATAAAAGAACTACGACTACGAGCTTAACGATTACATATACTTGAGGTGACCGACTCTTTAATACCGGAATTTCTAATTCCTAACAATCTCCCTAAGGAGGTCACCTCAATCATGTACCAAACTTACATTGAATACAAATAGATATTACATTAACAATTGATCTTGCATTCTTGATGTAGTCCTTTGCTCCTAAGCTCGTAGTCATTGATTCTTCACATTGCATGTTTGGTTACTCCAAGTGGAGGTCTTTACCGATCCACGTGATAATAATTTTGAGCCATCATTTGAGATCATCACTATCAACAATCTCGACACATCCTTTGTGGTGTTGGTATTATGTGATGTTGTGACTTTAGGACCGACATGCTCACATTCGGATCATGATATCTTCTTATCGAGTAGCGGAAGCTTTTGTTGAATCATGATATTGGCGCAGCAGAAGCGTAAGCATGGAGTGAAAATATCGAGTCATTGATGCACTAATCATGATTTCTTTTGAGTTGAATGTGTTAAGTGAGCATGCGGCTATGGATTGACCGCTTCATTCGATCACCGCAAACGCCGGGTGTACCGCATACAACAGCTAGCAATAAATCGCACGAAAGTGTCTTTGATCACTTTCGTTGAATTGAGGTACACGCCCACGGTTCCCGCTGATCAAGACATGTACGCCTGTGATCGTATAATTCAAGAATTTCCTTGACAGGTTTCGCAATGCTCTAGTCGTTCTCAAACCGAACATCTCAAAGAAGACAACACGGAGTGAGTGAACCAAATAATTTTAAGTCCACCGATTGATGAAAAGAGATTTGAAAACAATCGTATTGCTCAATAGAAATTGTTTTTGCAATACAACGAAGGTTTTATTGAAAATCAATTATCAATCATAAAACACCTTTTGGTTTGAAAATGAGTACACGGTCGATGTGCTAAAGAAAAGAGTTGTTAAGCACAAAGACCGGTTTTTCAAAGGTATCCGTCAATCCATAACTCGAACCGTGATTGATTCAAGAGATTGAATCGCCCATTGTTTCTGCTCGCTTGTCACATGGTTGATCTATATAATAGATCTCACATGCCACCTACCAGAGCTTGTTTGATGTTGGCTCCGTAAGGCTTTCCATCTTCATTGTGAATATGTATAACACATCACTCGGATGTTCCGCAATACCACAAGGATAATGCGTGGGACTCAAGATATAATCTCTTTCCACATTGTGTGAAACAGAGAGTCTTCATTGAAAGTGTCCTAATGAGATTTATTGATGATCTCGTGGCTCTAGACTCAATTTGTGCATATTTGGATCCCGTGTCGAGACTAGGAGAGGGTCTCCTTCTTCAATATCAACAATCTCTAAGAGAAAGTCGATAGATAATGTCGGTTCCCGTGAGAATGAAACAAGTCCTTTTAAGAGGAACTTGAGTGGTTTGGAAAGTTGAAGTGCAAGCACCACCGGGTCCATGACGCCTTGTCTTCAATACCGATGTTACCATCAAGAGCATATGAAGTGAACCCGGTTTCGCCTCTAAGGTTGAATAAATGGAGGGCTATTTGTTTTCACCCTTTCTCATTCAATTCTTTTAATTCTTCAACCCTTCAAGCTTACCGAGACTTCATAGCTAGAACCTTGTTGGGTTTATTCCAAGATTAGCTCGCCTTCAGTCCGCACTCTTCCCATATCTCACTTTTCTCCTTTTATCATCATACCTAAGGACTTCTACACTAACTAGTGGATTGTCCTCGGTAGATCCCTCCGGCTCGGCGGATCATGGGAACACATACCTAACCTTATCATCCTTATATCACCGTACATAAAGTAAAGTTGGTCGGTCTTTTTGGTATTGTTCATCCGCCATTGGAACCAATTGAAAACCATTTGAAAATCAATTCGATACTTATGATATATTATCAAAGCATTTTGTACCGAATTGTTTTTGATATTTTTAGAACGAGAACTCCCCTCAACATGTGCATCAAGTATTTGAAAATGTTTTGCACACGGAGGCAAGAGAAAGAATTAACTTTTTGATTACCATTTTCTAAAGATATCAACATCACTTCCCACATCAAATCAAGTAGATAGAGCATTTCCGGGAAGGATGAGGTTTCCATAATTTTGCTCCCCTCAATATGTGCCTCGAGGTTTGAAAAGAGTTTTGCACATACTAGAGGAACCCGCACATTGAGATAAATGATCACGCTTCAAGTCATAGGTGTAAGATAGATGCTCCCCTCAACATGTGAATGGAAAATTTGAAATCGTTTGTCACATGCGGGAGGATAACATGTACATCCTTATAAAACCATTTACCGAATTATCGCTTAAATCCAATTTAAATCACACATTCTCCCCGATCACAATTATCAAATCATTTGAGATTTGTGATCTCTTATAGATTTAAATTGATTTTGAAAGCTTTTAAGGAGAATTGTGACTTGATTATGAAAGCGTTTTAACCGATAAGGATCGGATTTTAAGACTTTAAACTCCATTGATAAAACATGCATGTATATCTTTTGAAAACAATTTAATGCCAAATAACTTTTTAATTTAATTGAAATCATTCTCCCTCAATCAATGACATAGGTTGTTGATTGAGAGATAGAGATTTTGACAAATAAGTCCCGATGATTATCAAAATAGAGACCGAGTTATTTTTCAAAGCATTTAGTTTTCAAGAGATAAATGTTTATAGAATCGAGCATGGAATTTTGAAAGCATGATAAAACATGGCTCGTTCTTTCTTTTAAAACCGGTTATTGCTCGAAATGACAATAAACCATTGTTTCTCTTTCTCCCAAAAATTTTTTTTTTTTTTTTTTTTTTTTTTTTTTTTTTTAAAAATTCGAACAACATCTAAAGTCCCGTGTCATTCTTTGAATGACAACATCAAGACCGTAGATATTATCGAATCGAGAGAAACATGACAAAATGACAATATTTTTTGAAGATTTTTCAATTTTTCAAATTTTTATGGATTTTGAAAGTTTTATATTTTTCTATTTGATTTTGAAGGTTTTATAATTTTGTATTTTGTTTTTCGAATAGATATATACAAGAGATAGATGAAGATAGACCTTTACTCCTCGCCTTCCTCCTCAAGACGTTTGAGTGTTTCGTTGAAGGCTTTTCAAGCCAAGACGTGGAAGAATAAACTCAAAACGCTCTCTTGAAGAGCTTTGGTGAAGATGTCACTAACCGATATTCGACCTCACAAAATAGAGTTCCACCACACCTTTTTCCACTTGTTCCCCGATGAAATGATGTCGAATGTCGATATGCTTTGCTCTTGAGTGTTGAACATTGTTGCATGAGAGAGCAATAGCACTTTTATTATCACAAGATGAGGATTTTGTTGAATACAAAGCCATAGTCGATAATTGAGATCTCATCCATAAGATTTGAGCACAACAGATGACATGGCTATGTATTCACCTCTCAGAGGAAATAGAAGTACTCATTTGCTTTTTGAAGACCACTCACAAGCTTATCACCCAAAACCGAGCACCTCCGCACGTATTTCGACGTGTATCTTGACAACTGCATGATCAAGATCTCGATAGGCCGTTAGTGACATACCGGTGTCCTTCGGTACCAAAGACCCATATTGATGGTTCCTTGAGATACCGAAGACCCGCTTAATCGCTTCAAGGTGCTTTTTAGTAGGCTTAGCTCGGTATCTAGCACACATGCAAACAAATGAACAAGATGTCCGGTCTACTAGCAAGTGAGGTACATCGTGGATCCAATCATACTACGATATTTCGTTTGGTCAATCATGATCCCCGAGTGGTCCTCATCTAGTTTGGTTCGGTCAATCATGGGGTGTCAACAGGTCACTTGAATCAAATCCAAATTTCTTTAAGATCTCTCATTGCATATTTAGATTGATTTATGAAAATGCCTCCGGACTTTGTGAAATTTGTAATCCCAAGAAAATGACATTTGTCCCATCATTGACATTTGAAATTTTGAACTCATTTCATTTGAAAACGATCACATTCCATTGGGTCCGCCGAGGCAAAAATAATATCATCAACATAAATTTGAACATGAGTTAAATGTTTGCCCGACTTCGGTGAACAATGTAGGATCAATCGCTCCTTTGTCAATCCGGTTGATAGAAGAAACTTTGACAAAGTATCATACCATGCCCTTGAGCTTGCTTTAAACCGTAAAGAGCCTTCTTCAAACGATAAACGTGAGTAGGATGCTCTTGATTCACAAATCCTTCAGTTGGTCGACGAGACGACTTCTTTAAGATCTCCGCTCGTAAATGCCGCCTTCACATCCATCCGATAGACTACCATGTTCTTACTAGCAAGATTAGCCGAAAGATTCGATTGCCTCGATTCGAGCAACAGAGCAAAAGATTCTTCAAAGTCAATACCTCCTCTTGACGGTATCCTTTAGCAACTAATCGAGCCTTGTTCTTCAACACATCACCATGCTCATCAAGTTTCACTTTGAAGATCCATTTAAGAGCTATAATCATAGCACGCCTGAGCAGTACTAACTCCCATACATCAAGTCGATCAAACTCATGAATTTCATCTTGCATGGCATTGAACCACTATCTTCATTCATGGCGGTTTTAACATCTTTTGGTTCGATCTTAGATAGTACGGAGTTGAAGAAGCACCATAAGGCATCGGTTGCAAGTTGTTTCCGGTTGATACAGACGAGAGGGATTTCCAATGATGTTGTCTAATGGATGATCGTGAGTCCATTTTCCGAGGTGTTCATGTGGCGCTTGTTGAGGGACCGAGGTAGCCGAGTCGATGTCTCCTCAAGAAGATGGTTCGATGATGATTCAGAGCAAATATGTTTTCAAATGGAGCATCTTCGTGAGTAGCAAAGGGATTAACTTCATCATTGATGCCGAAACATTTCCATGATGTACATTTGAAGAATGATGATTTGTTGATGAGATCAAGGATCAGCAGCAGTGCTTCTTGACTTAAAGATATTGAGACCGAGGATTGACTTCATTCACGTGAATATGAGCATCCTCTCGTGTGTGGATCAACACCTCATTAGTAATTGAATCATACAGTTCATCAAACATAGGATCAAACAATTTCTTTAAATCATCTTCGATGGAGGTACATATGGAGTTTCTTGAGAAGAGTTTGGAACAAGGGATGAACCAATGGGACTGCTTTTGAAGTGCGGGTCCCGAGTGGAGTGTCCAGAGCCATTTGACCGGTCACCATCAAACGTAACGTGAATTGTTTCCATGATATTTCGGGTTCTTTTGTTGTAGATTCGGTATCCCTTTTGTTTGGTGCATATCCTACAAATACTCCAATGTCGCCTTTAGCCCTAAGTTTGCCTAAGTCTTGACCTCATTAGTTGGATAACACAATGCACCAAACACACGAAGGAAAGAGAGATTAGGTTTTCTTGTGGACAAGTTCATATGGAGTTTTTCCATGTACAAGGTGAATCGTGGAACGATTTTGTGTGTAGCATGCAAGGGCAATTGCTTCACCCGTAGAAACATTGGAACCTTTGAGTAAATCAAGATTGTTCTAGCGGCTTCAACAAGAGTTCGATTTCGCCTTTCAACTACACCGCTCGTTGAGGAGTTCGTGGAACACTTCTTTGATGGTCGATTCCAACGCTTTCATAGAATTCACTAAGTTGTTTGTTGACAAACCCGGCCCATTGTCTGCTCGATAATTCGACGGTTTTGTTAAGTCGAACTCGCAATGTTTGATGAGTTTGATGATGATATCGAGTTTCATCCTTTGTCCTTAAGAACTTGACCTGTGTGAATCTAGAGTAATCATCAACCACAACTAACACATATTTCTTCCCAAAGATATTCTCGCACCTCATTGGTCCACATAAATCCATATGAATCATATGAAGAACTTCGTGACAGAGTTAGTAGGTTTGGGTTTGTGGGCAAACTTTTGCTTTTACCCAATTGGCATGTCGAACAAAGATGATCCTTTTCATACTTTAGTCTAGGTAAACCTACAACTAAGTCCTTTCTCGAAAGATCGTTGATGGTGCCAAGTTCAAGTGATTGAGACGACGATGCCATAACCATGACTTTGTTTTGAAGCCTTTGATAACAAGCGATTGGAGAAGCCCTCATCATGTCATCGATAGAGATGGTGTAAAGATTTGAGCCACGAGTTCCTTTTAACAGCCCTTACCATTAAGATCTCTAACAAAGGTGTATGTTTTCAAGGCTACTTCTAGATCGTAATCACGAATTGACCAACAGAGAACAGATTATGACCCAAACCTTCCACATAGTAAACTCTAGAGATGACACTATCACCAACAACATAATCTCCATAACCCATAATAGCACCGAAATGATCATTACCAAATCTAATAGCCCCGATGAATTTGCTCACGGTTCATGAGCCGCGACCGGTCTCCAAATATATGCTTGGAACAACTGAGTCCGTGTACCACGTAACGATTTGAACGATCCGCAGCTGAACACGCACAAGAATGGATAATCGATAATTGGGATCCCCATGCAAGAATGGGTTCCATTTGGTTAGTAACAATGTTTGGAACACCCACATCGTAAATAGAAGCATTCATATCGTAAAGTGAGGCAATGGAATCATTGTGAATAGATGCAAGATTAGTGTCTCAGATAGCCCTGCTCACAGCAGTGATCACTTCTTAAGGAATAGTTCTACCAAGAGGCATCCATTTTCTAGTGGGCATTATCTCGATTAGTCTTATGACCAATGTATCCAATAAAAGCCTATTTTATCAATGTTCTTCCCGGGGTTTCCACTGCTTTTCTAACTTTCTTTCGCTTTTGCCTTTTAGCCTTCTTAGCATGAATTTTGCATTAACAATATTAATCGGACAATTAACATCATTAGGCGTAACATTAACACCACATTCATGATTAGAAATGAATTCAAGCGACATCAAGACAAGGTTTGCAAATAGTATCGAATTGAATTAATTACAAGACGCCTATGGCTAATACTAGAATCAACACGATTCGCTTTATTCAATTCAAGCTTAAAGTTCCTAGATTGTTCTTCTACTCTTTCCAAAGGCACATTCTTAGCTTGAGAGGTCCTATCATTCCTTGTATTGTCTTGAGACTTTGACCGCTCCGCTTAATGTCACCGACACTCTCGTAGGGAATGGGAACATTAGTTGGTTTAACTACTCTTTGCATCACCGCTTAGATGTACTGGGTCCGAACTACATGCAGTGCACTAAGGTTCACTTTCTTAAAACTAGAGGTACCGAGATTTGTACTCCTAGAAGGCACACTTGAGTTCTCTTTCTTAGCATTGATGATCCGAATCAACTACTTAAAGGCACACTACGGTTCACATTCAAAACATTGGGAATCGAATGCATATCATACTTGGCATTAGGCATCGAGCATGGAATCAAAGGATTAACTCTCTCACCTAATGACTTTGGGCATATTGTGATCAAGCATTCTAAGATTTCTTGAGATCGTTTGGCATATAAGCATGCATGTCCAATTGCATTATCATGAGGTTTCTCTAGCTTATCCTCTTCAACAATCTCACGCAGACATTCTAGGCAATCCTTAAGGGATGAGAAGTATGTTTGAATAGCAAGTTTGTTGTTCCTTAGATGAGGAGGACATATGTCACGATAAAGCATATTTATTACAAGAGTGAACCTTTGATACAACATTCTCCCATTGGTCATTGGCATTTTCCCTTTTACCCGACTCTTCGATTCTCAATTTCCTTTTGCAATGAAGCTATTTGTTCGTTATTTTGTTACGAGTGACTTTAATTGATTCAAATAACTCATTGAAATGACGTTTAACCTTTTCATTTTCTTCTAGAAAACTTTCGCTTTCCTTTGTAAAGCATTTACTAGGTTTTGAAGATGAAACGCTTGAGAATTCGAGAATCTAAAGGAGGAGGCATTTGGGAGCCCGTCATATTGTTCGCTTGACCCTTTAGTTGAGAGATTTGGGCTTTCAACTTTCTCGATCGTGTTGCATCGAGCTTGAATCGCTCATCACGCTTGTTAATTTGAAAACCGCATCAAACTCGAGCATCCAAGATGTCTTGATATTTGAAGTTTTGACATTTTCTTTGAGATGTTGATATTTGAGTTGTAAATTAAAATGCTCAACTTCTAGTTTAGAAAATGTTTAACCAAATTGTCGTGATCATCCAGCTTCAATTTTCTCGCTTAGTTTAGAATTAGTTTTTCAAGCTCAATGACACGATCATGGGAGACTTTCGTGGCCACAGATAGTTCATGAAATTTGGAAGCATTAATAGAGCAATTTGAAGCAAAGAAAAAATATCTTGAGCAACACATTCAAGAATAAGAGTCTCATTTAAGGTATGCAAGTTCTTCCTCTCAATCTCATTATATTTTAGTGCACGCCATAATCACTAACTTCAACTACCATTGCATCAAATTCTTTTTCCATTCCCTTGATATCGCTTTCTATCCCTTTTAAGACTCTCAAAGTGATCTTTCGAAGTTTAAAGAAAGGCATGACCTCGCTTAAATAACATTCTTTCATTTGCTCAAACCCCTTTCTCCTTCCGTTATACCAAAGGGTGTGATCCTTTTCTTGCAAGTTTTCTCAAAATCAACAAATAGTTGAAATATAACATATTGGCTAATTAAGGTCTTGCTTTTAGTGGCAATTGTTCTAGGAACAAGATGCATTGGTGTATTAGGAGGATACACAATGCTTCTAGGCATTTTCCATAGGGAGGGTTTGTTTCAACAATATTTTCAGCTTTCGCTTATCTAAATCCTTTTTCCGTAAAACTTGTTCGGAGTCAACAATGTCCGAGGCTTAAACATGTTCAAGGAAATCCAGCTTTTCCTTTTGTAGTCATGGGAGTGATAATTATTTTTTCTCTTTGCATTTAGGATCATCTAATTTTTGTTCATCCTTTCCCTAGTGACTTCATCTCGATTTCTTATCTTCCTCAAGGCACTCAACGCAACTAGGTTTCGCCTAGGTTTAAGAATCTCATTGCCATCATAGATCACACTTTGAGCTACTTTTGCTATCTTTCCGCACTCGTGGTTGGGTTTATCTATAATGGGAACACTATGCTTATCGCTTAGAACTCTATGTTTAGTGACCATGTGAGCAATCAATGGTGTTTCCTTGTATGTACAACTTGTTTTCAAGTTTGTTTTTCAAAGTTTTCGATTAGAAAATCTCTCAAGAGTTTTGATTCCTTTGCATTAAATTCTTGCTTAAGCATTTTCACATTTTCTTGAAGTTCTTGTTTTTGCTTAGTGCTTTAGAAAGTTTTTCTTGCAAGGAATTTAATTCTTGTTTCAATACTTCTTCTAAAATTACTTTTTCTAATGACCGACGCACTTGGTTATCCATTTCCCGCTCACGAGTGGTCAACTCAAATTTAGCACGTTGTTCATAAATAGCAACACGCTCTTTATAGGCATTTAGTTCGTAAATTACGTAATCATCAGGGCACATGCAAAGTGTATTCATCAAAACATAGTCATTGTTGATCGCAGAAGATGCATCACTTGGTACACCTTCACTTTCACTTTGTTTCACGATTGATCATATGGGATAATATCGATATTACCCATATTTTCAACATTTGATTCAATAGTTTCATTGATTGTACTTTGTCATGCATCCGCTGCACATCAAGATTATCGTATAGTTTTAATACCTCCGAGATGAGTTTGTCTTGGGATGGGCCACTAGTGGTGAAGAAGAGACCTTGGGAGAAACCATTGGAGAAATGCTAGCCATAAAATTGTGTGTGCCAGAGGTCCATCATCCACATCGAGTCGTATGCATCACAATCGCCGACTTGAAAGGCATTCGATGATTGTGACCTATCTCCGAATAGGCCGCTCATCCACATCTCGCATCATAGGTCTTGGCATTGCCCTCGCCTAGAAACAAGAATTCCTCTTCATCCAAAGCAAGACCATTGTCCCGAGCTTGTACCAAGAAAGATCTTATCTCTCAAGTAATCAAGATTCTCGGACGCTTTGGAGATGTGCGCCTTGCAATGTGTCCTCACCACCACGCTTATAACATTTGATTGGCTTAGCTTGACCTTGGTTACCATTCCTTCCTCGATTCGTTGCCAACATAACCTCTACCACCCCACCTCTTCCCCGATCATACTGCTCTTTCCCGAATCGGTTGCACCACGATCCTTCCATCTTTAACAAAGGGCTTGATTGTGTGGGTTAGATGTCGCTCGAGGTTGTTGTTGGTTTGTGGGAGAGAATTCATGTTTTGACTAATCGAAGAGCTAGTTGATTAATGAAGTTACCCACGTGTGCATCAAGATCGCCTTGTTTGAACATAGGATCGTGAATGAGTTTGTGATTACCATTACCCAAGGGTATGACTTGTGATGCTTTGGTTGTGATTCCGATGTTTGAGTAGAAGGCGCTTGAGTCATTAGACGAGCTTGTCTCTCCCTCGGTTGGTTTTGAACCGATTGAGAATCAATTTTTCAAACATAGCATGTCTCTCATTCAAGGAGGAAGGCATAGAGTTGCTCATAGTTTGTATTCTTCAATCCTTTAGTGAGCTTCACAATGGTGACAAACTTGTGCCATTCGGGATTCATGTTGTTCACAAATTTTGAGTTCAAATTAATGTTAGGCATAGTCATTCGATGTTCCTCATGTCATTCACTAACTTATGAAATCTCACATAGTACTCATAGACATTCTCATCCGGTTTCATCTTGAAGTGTTCAAATTGGCCATAGAGTTGGGATTCTCTGCCTTCCATAGTTAATTCGAACCCGAGAGAAGCATCTTAACATTATCCCAAACCGCTTTGCATCGTTGTTATGATTGATCGCCTTGTAGATGTCTTTAGGAAGACCTTGAAGAACAATGTTTGAAGCCCCGATATCTCGATCGAATCTCTTTTCTCCTTATCATCAAGCTCATCATACATTTTAGGTCCGTCCATTCCGTAAACAGAGTACCATCTTCATTAGTATCAAGTATGTCTCTAGTCGCCTCAACTCGATATGGTCCTTCATCAATGGATTTGAGAATGTTGACACCATTTTCCTTTCCAAGGCAAGACAACTGATTCGTTGAGCCCAAGAATCGTAGTCGGCCTGTCAAGCATGGGTGGACGAGTATCCGACCCACCGCTGAACATCCTCTCGCAACGGTGGAGATGATAGTAGGAACGTTGGTAGACATGTTAATGATATATACGGATTTTATAACTCTATGATTAAACCGAGAAATAGATTCTTTCACGGATTTTACTAAATCAAGAGAAAACCGTAAACAATCACCCAAGTCGCTAGAAGATAATGCACCAAGTCGCTAACACTTAATTCGCTACACCACTAAGTCGCTAGAGTCCCAAGTCGCTAGACAAATGCAAGTCGCTAAGTAGTAACTCGCTAAGCCTCAAGTCGCTAGCAAAATTTTGGCAAGAATTGCTACTCAAGTCGCTAAAGATACAAGTCGCTAAAGAGCAACTCGCCATGCACCAAGTCGCTACCACTGTCGCTACCCGTAGTGGAGAGTCCACTACTTGTACCAGAAATCGCTAGATCTAAGTCGCTAGGTCTAAAACGTAACTCGCTACAAATTTGTAAAGCAAGTCGCTACGAAGAAAGTAATCCGTGAGTTAAGTCGCTAGCAAGAAAAACCACATAAACATCACTTTTCAATCCAAAACAACCCAACCAAGATGATTCAAGCTACCAAATGAAAACCTACACACTTGTGATGATTCTAAACATAAAAGTACTAACAAAATCCAAACTTTAACACAAGAAATCAACCAAATGATGCAAAACCACTAAACTTTTTCAAACTCAAAACCACCTAAAACCACTAGAAATCCAAAGATGTGCAAGATATGATCTAACCATGGCTCTTGATACCAATTGTTAGATATAAGTTTTCACATACACATCAAACCATAACACAAAGTGGCGATAAATGGAATTCTAGAGAGAAAGTTAGAGGTTTAGGGAACTTAGTGAGAGAAAGTGAAAGATATTATTATGAGCTCCAACTCTACCTTGGGAGGTAGAGAGTATTTATAGTCTTACATAAATCGCCACACATCGGGTCAGGATCGTGCATACAGGGGTAAAGACCCGTCCGTCCTCCACGGTGTTACTTAACTAAATACTACTTAACTTAAAAGAACTACGACTACGAGCTTTCTAACGATTACATATACTTGAGGTGACCGACTTTTAATACCGGAATTTCTAATTCCTAAATATTGGTTTTCATAAACACATCACAAATCAATAAAACGAATATGGGCGTATACATAACCCAAAGTTTTAGAGAGAAAGTGAAGAGAGTTTTGGGAACTTAGTGAGACAAAGAAAATGATATTGAACGCCTAGCCCAACCCTCCCTTGGGAGGTAGAGGGTATTTATAGTTTCTTACAAGACACGCCTCCACGGGTCATGGATCGTGCATACAATGGGTAAAGACCCGTCCGTCCTCCACGGTGTTACTTAACAAACTACTTATTAACATAACATGACTACGACTACGAGCTTTCTAACGAATACATATACTTGAGGTGACCGACTCTTTAACTACCGGATTTTCTAAATCCTAACAATCTCCCCCTAAGGGAGGTCACCTCAATTTACATTGAATACAAACAGATATTACATTTTGATTGTTCTTGGATTCTTGATTAAGATCTTTGCTCTGTAGTCCGTAGCCTTTGATTCTTCATGTTCCGCATGTTTTGTTAGCTCAAGTGGAGGTCTTTAACTGATCCACGTGATGATGAGTTTTGAGCCAGCTTTGAGATCATCAGCCATCATAAATCTCGGACTCATCCATTGTTGTGTTGCCATCATGTGAAGTTGTGACTTTTGGACCGACATGCTCACATTCTAGATCATGATATCTTCTCATCGAGTTGCGGAAGCTTTTGTTGATTCATGATATTTGCAGCAGAAGCGAAGCGTAAGCATGGAGTGAAAATATCGAGTCGTTGATGAAGATATGCACTTATCATGATTTCTTTAGACATGAATGTGATGTGTGAGCATGCGGTTATGGATTGACTTATCAATTCGATCACCGCAACCGCCGGGTGTTCCCGCATACAACAGCTTAGCAATAAAGCGCATAAAAGTGTCTTTGATCACTTTCGTTGAATTGAGGTACACGCCCACGGTTCCCCGCTGATCAAGACAAGTACCGCCGTGATCGTATAATTCAAGAATCTCCTTGACAGGTTTCGCAATGCTCTAGCCGTTCTCAAACCGAAACGCCTCAAAGAAGACAACACGGAGTGAGTGAACCAAAATTGAATTGAGATTCACCGATTGAAGAAAATGATTTGAAAACAATCGTATTGCTTAATATAAAGAATTTTTGCAATACAACGAAGGTTTTATGGAAAATCAATTATCAATCATAAATACCTTTTAATTTTGAAAACATTAATACACAATGATGTGCTAGAGAAAAGAATTTTTAAGCACAACGACCGGTTTTTCAAAGGTATCCGTCAATCCATTTCTGGACCAAGGTTGATTCAAGATTGAATCGCCCCATCGTTTCTATCCAGCTTGTCACAAGTTTGATCTATTGGATAGATCTCACATGTCACCTACCAAGAGCTTGTTTGATGTTGGCTCTAGAAGGTTTTCCATCTTCATTGTGAATATGTTTACATATCACTCGGATGTTCCGCAATACCACAAGGATAATGCGAGGACTCTTAAGATATATTCTCACTTTCCACATTGTGTGAAACAATGAGTCTTCATTGATTGTGTCCTAGTGAGATTTATTGATGATCTCGTGGCTCTAGACTCAATAGTGCACATTTGGTTTCCTATGTCCGAGACTAGGAGAGGGTCTCCTTCTTCAATATCAACAATCTCTAAGAGAAAGTCGATAGATTATGTAGGTTCCCGTGAGAATGAAACAAGTCCTTTTAAGAGGAACTTGAGTAGCTTGGGAAGTTGTAGTGCAAAGCGCCACCGGGTCCATGACGCCTTGTCTTCAATACCGTGTTACCTTGGTAACCACCAAGAGCATATGAATTGAACCCGTTTCGCCTCTAAGGTTGAAATAATGGAGGCTATTTTTTTCACCCTTTTCTCATTCATTTCTTTTCATTCTTCAACCCTTCAAGCTTACCGAGACTTCATTACTAGAACCTTGTTGGGTTTATTCCAGCTTCTAGCTCTATCTCACCGCACTCTTCCCATTTCTCACTTTTCTCCTTTTTCCATCATACCTAAGGACTTCTACACTATCTAGTGGATTGTCCTCGGTAGATCCCTCCGCTCGGCGGATCGTGGAACGAATACCTAACCTAACCATCCTTATATCTCCATGCATAAAGTAAATTTGGTCGGTCTTTTGGTATTGTTCTTCCGCCCAATGAAACCAATTGAAAACCATTTGAAAATCAATCCGGTACTTGTGATACAAGATCAAATCATTTTGTACCTTAATTGTTTTTGATATTTTAGAAAACGCCCCTCAACATGTGCATCAAATATTTGAAATTGTTTTGGCACATGGAGGCAAGAGGACTTTGAAATCTTAGATTAAGAATTAAAGATCCAATCTTTGATTAACATTTTCTAAAATGGTCTTCATCACTTCCCGATCAAATCTAGTAATTTTAAATACTTTGGATTAAATAATTTTGGGAAGGATGAGGTTTTCTTATGATTGTTCCCCCTCAATATGTGCATCGAGATTCGAAAGTGTTTTGCACATATTAGAGAGAACCCGCACTTAGAGACAATTCAATCACGCTTCAATTCTTTTTGGTTTGAGATAGATGCCCCCTTAACATGTGCATGGAAAATTTGAAATCGTTTGGCACATGTAGGAGGAGAGCTTGTTAATATCTTTATAAAACCACTTATTGAATTATCGCTTATATCCAATTTAAATCACAAATTCTCCCCGATCACAATTTTCAAATCCTTTGAGATTTGTGATCTCTATTGATTTAAATTGTTTTTGAAAGCTTTGAGGAGAATTGTGACTTGCTTTTAAAATATTTAACCGATAAGGATCAAATTCGAGACTTTAAACTCCAATGATTAAACATGCTTAAGTATCTTATGAAAACACAACATTAGCCTTGGTCTAGATCCAATTGTATAAAACATTGTTCTTTTTTTTGATTATCCAAAATTAGACCTTGCTCGATTACGTGTCAATTGTTTGAAAATAACTTTTGATTTGATTGAAATCATTCTCCCCTCAATCAATGACATAAGTTGTTGATTGAGTGTTAGAGATTTTGACAAATGATAAGTCCAAATGATTTTCAAAAATATAGTCCGAGTTATTTTCAAAGCAATTTTGTTTTCATTAGATGACAAATATTTTTCGTAAGAATATTTAGAAGGAAAATATTTGTGATGGAAACATTTGTCTTTTGGCGACAAACATTTGTTTTAGAATCGAGCATGAGGTTTCAAAATTAATTTAAGCATGGCTCGTTTTTTCTTTTAAAACCGGTTATCGCTCGAAATGACAATAAACTACCATTTTTTCCATCCCATTTTTTTTTTTTTTTTAAAGTTTATGTACATTCGAACTTCATCTAAAGACCCGTGCCATTCTTTGAGTGACAAATCAAAGTCCGTAGATGTTATCGAAGAATAGAAATAGATGGAAAATAATATTTTGGGCTTTTTCAAAGATTTTCTAATTTTTATGGATTTTGAAATTTTATATTTTTCTATTTTCTTTTGTGGGTTTTATAATTTTGTATTTTGCTTTTGAATAAATATGTACAAGAGATAGATGAAGAAAAGCCTTTACTCCTCGCCTTCCTCTTGAAGACGCTTTGAGTGTTTCCGTTGTAGACTCTTAAGTCCAAGTCGTGGAAGAATGAACTCAAACGTTCTCTAGGAAGAGCTTTAGTGAAGATGTCTCGCCACCGATATTCGGCTCACAAAATATAGTTCCACCACACCTTTCTCCACTTGCTCCCTGATGAAGTGATGTCGAATGTCGATATGCTTTGCTCTTGAATGTTGAACGTTGTTGCATGAGAGAGCAATGGCACTTTTGTTATCACAATACAGAGGAATTTTGTTGAATTCAAAGCCATAGTCAGATAATTGGGATTTCATCCATAGGATTTGAGCACAACAAGATGACATGGCTATGTATTCTGCCTCCGTAGAGGATATAGATGTACTCATTTGTTTCTTCGAAGACCACCACACAGCTTTTCTCCTAAGAATTGAGCACCACCGACGTGCTTCGACGTGTATCTTGACACCGCATGGTCTCGCATCCGTGATATGTCGTTAGTGACATATTGGTGTCCTTCGGATACCAAAGTCCCATATTAATGGTTCCTTGAGATACCGAAGACCCGCTTAACCGCTTCAAGGTGCTTTTTGTAGGCTTAGCCTCGGTATCTAGCACACATGCATACAATGAATGTAATATCGTGTCTATCGGTTGTGAGGTACATCGTGATCCAATCATACTTCGATATTTCGTTTGATCAACCATGATCCCCGAGTGGTCCTCATCCGCTTTTGTGCGCCCACCATGGGAGTGTCAACAGGTCACAAGTATCAAATCCAAATTTCTTTAAAATTTCATTTGCATATTTAGATTGATTAATAAAATGCCTCCGGACTTTGTGAAATTTGTAATCCCAAGAAAATGACATTTGTCCCATCATAGACATTTGAAATTTGGAGCCCATTTCTTTTGAAAACGGTCACATTCATTAGGGTCGGTCGAGGCAAAATAATATCATCAACATAGATTTGAACATGAATTAAGTGTTTGCCTAACTTTCGGTGAACAATGTGGGATCAACTCGCTCCTTTGTCAATCCATTGGTTAAGAGAAACTTTGATGAGTGTCATACCATGCCCTCGGAGCTTGTTTCAAACCATAAAGAGCCTTCTTCAAGCGATAGACATGAGTAGGACGCTCGATCCACAAAACCTTCAGTCGACCGACATAAACGATTTCTTTCGATCTCCATTAAGAAAGGCGCCTTTACATCCATTTGATAAACCACCATGTTCTTGCTAGCAAGATTAGCCAAGAAGATTCGATTGCCTCGATACGCAACCGAGCAAATGATTCCTCAAAGTCAATACCTTCTTCTTGACGATATCCTTTTGCAACAAGTCTTGCCTTGTTCTTCAAGACATCACCATGCTCATCAAGTTTTACTTTGAAGATCCACTTGAGAGCAATGATCATAGCACGTCGTGAGTGGTACCAATTCCCAAACATCAAGACGATCAAACTCGTGAATTTCTTCTTGCATTGCATTGAACCAACCGCCTTCGCACATTGCGGTTTTAACATCTTTTGGTTCGACCTTTGATAATATGGAATTGAAGAAGCACCATAAGGCATCGCTTGCAAGTTGTTTACGAGTGGATACCGGACGAGAAGGATTCCCAATGATGTTGTCTAATGGATGATCATGTGTCCATTTTCTAAAATGCTCGTGGGTTGTGGTTGAGGAACCGATGTAGCAGAGTTGGGTCCCCGATGAAGATGGTTCGATGATGGATCGGGGCAAAGATGTTTTCAAACGGTGCATCTTCCGAGTGGCAAAGGGGTTATCTCCATCATAGTTGCTGTAAACATTTCCATGATGTACACTCGAGGATTGAGGATTTGATGATGATGATGAGTGATCCGCAGAGGCGCTTCTTGACTCAATGACACGTAAACCAAGGATTATCTACGTTGATCGGGTTAGGAGCCGCCATCGTTGATGGATTAGATCGATCATTAGCAATAGGTTCATAGTATTCATCAAACATCGGATCAAACAATTTCTTCAAATCATCTTCGTAAGGAGGTACATATGGAACTACTTGGTGAGGGTTTTGTACAAGAGAAGAACTAATGGGACTACTTAATGAATGTTGAGATGCGGGTCCGTAACTTGATTGTCCCGGAGCCATTTGCCCAGATAACCATCGAACGTGACGTGAATAGTTTCCATGATATCTCGAGTTCTTTTGTTGTAGATTCGTAACCCTTCCTGTTTGGTGCATAACCCACAAAACTCCAATGTCCGCCTTTAGCTCTTAATTTACCTAAATCTTGACCATCATTCGTTGGATAGCACAAAGCACCGAACACACGAAGGAAAGAGAGATCGTTTTCGATTGTGGACAAGTTCGTATGGAGTTTTTCCATGAGTGGTGTGTATAAGGGAACGATTTTGGGTATAGCAAGCAAGGGCAATGGCTTCACCCCGAGAAACATTGGAACCTTTGAGTAAATTAGCATAGTTCTTGCAGCTTCCACAAGGTCCGATTTCATCTTTCAACTACACCGCTCGCTTGAGGAGTACGTGGAACACTTCTTTGATGGTCGATTCCAATGCTTTCATAAACCGACTTAGTTCTTTGTTAACAAACTCGCCCATTGTCCGCTCGAATAATTCTAACAGTCTTGTTAAGTCGAACCTGCAGCTGTTTGATAAGTTTGATGATGACATCTGGAGTTTCATCCTTTGTCCTCAAAAACTTAACCCAAGTAAATCGAGAGTAGTCATCAACAACGACTAACACATATTTCTTCCCATTTATCGTTTGCACTCTCATGGGTCCGCATAAGTCCATATGAAGAGTATGTAGAACTTCCATAACTGAGTTTGCAGGTTTGGGTTTATGGGCATATTTCTTGCTTTTTCCCAATTGGCATGTCGAACAAAGATGATCCTTTTCATACTTTAACTGGGTAAGCCTCTTACTAGGTCCTTTCTAGAAAGATCATTTATGGTGCCAAGTTCAAGTGATTGAGACGACGATGCCATAACCATGACTTTGTTTTCAAGCCTTTGATAACAAGCGATTGGAGAGGACTTCATCATGTCTTCGATAGAGATGGTGTACAAGTTGGTTCCACGTGTTCCTTTCAAAAGTTCAACACCATCTAGTTCTCTAACGAAACATGTATGTTTTCTAAAGGCCACTTCTAGATCGTAATCACATAATTGACCGACAAAAAACAAATTATGACCAAGACCTTCAACATAATATACCCGGAAATTACACTATCACCAACCACATAATCTCCATAACCCATAATTGCCCCAAAATGGTCGTTTCCGATCTAACAGCCCCGATAAATTTACTCACGAAGTTCATGAGTCATGAGCGATCTCCAATCATATGCTTGGAACAACTGAGTCCGTGTACCACAAAATGATTTGAACGACCGCAGCTTGAACACGCATAAGAATGGATGATCGACAATTGGGATCCCCATGCAAGAATGGGTTCCACTTGGTTAGTAAATGTGATTGGAGCACCCACATCAGAAGTAGAAACAATGATATCATTAGAGGTAGATGTCGGGCTAGTAGTAACAGTAGATCTATTCAAAGTATGTTCACTTCTTAAAGGTATAGTTCTACCAGTAGGCATCCATTTCCTAATGGGCATTGATCTAGATAATTTAGGGCACAACTCATTAAGATTGAATTTACGGCCAGTAGGTATCCATTGATAGCCTACATTACTAAATTTTCTTCCTGTTGGTTTCCAATGTTTTCTAGCCCTCTTCCACCTTGGTTTTCTGACCTTCTTATCCTGTTTTCTAGTGTTAACATTTTTTACCGGAGATTTGACAGCATTACTCAAATCATTCACAACACATTCATGATTAATACTAGAAATCAAGCATTCATTACATGTTTTGCAAGTAGTAGCATAATTCGAATTAATTACAGTACGCTTATAGCTAATACTAGAATCAACACGATTCGTCTTATTCAACACAAACTTATTGTTCCTAGGGTGGTCTTCTACTTTCTTCCATTGATCACTCTTAGCTTGCAAGGTCCTATCTTGCTTTGTATTGCCCGGAGGCTTTGACCCGCTTGCTTTTGTATCACCGATTACTCCTCGTAGAGGAATGATGGGAACATTAGTTGGTTTTGCTACTTTTGCATTCCCGATCTAGAAGTGTTGGATCCAAGTACTTGCAGCACATCAAAGTTCACATGCTTGACTTTCGACACGTAACAAGGCATATCATGGGTTGCATGCTTAACACTAGGCATAGAGCAAGGCATAACGACTTTATCTTTCTTACAAAAGGATTTAGGCATGTTGCTCTTAAACATTCTAAAAGTTCCCGAGATCGTTTGGCATATAAGCATGCATACCTAACTTCACTATCAAGTGGTTTATTTATGCTATCCTCTTCGACAATCTCACGGAGACATTCTAGACTATCCTTAAGGTACGAAAAATATTCTTGAAACACAAGTTCGTTATTTCTAAGATGAGGAGGAATATACTTTACAACACAAAGATACTTAGAATCCGCAGATGCCTTTGATATAACATTCTCATCACGCATAAGTGGCATTTTCCTTTACCCCGACTCTTCAGATTCTCAATTTCCTTTTGTAAAGAAGTTATTTTTTCATTGTTCTTGTCACGAGTGACTTTCATTGAATCATATAACTCTTTGAAGTGTCGTTTAACCTTTTCATTTTCTTCTAGAAAACTCTCATTTTCTTGTTGTAATACATTAATGATGTTTTGAAGATGAAAGTTTTGAGAATACTGAGAATCTAAAGGAGGAGGCATTTGGGAGCCATTCACATTGTTCTTTTCACCCTTTAATTGTGAAATTTGGGTTTTCAACCTTCTGATCGTGTTACAGTGAGCTCGAATCTATTCATCACGCTTGCTTATTTCAAAACTCGCATCAAACTCGTGAACATCCGAGGATGTCTTGATATTTGAGGTTTTAACATTTTCTTTGAGATGTTGATATTTTAGTTGCAAATCAAAATGTTCAACTTCCAGCTTAGAATAATGTTTTACCAAATTATCATGATCATCCTGTTCTATTTTCTCATGTAGTTTTGAATTTGTGTTTTCAAGCTCAATGACACGATCATGGGAAACTTTCAGAGCAACAGATAATTCATGAAATTGAGAAGCGAATAGAATAATTTGTGACAAGATAAAACACATCTTGAGCAACACAACTAGAGATCAAGTTCTCATTTAAGATGTGTAGATTCTTCCTTTCAATTTCATTACATTTGAGTTCACGCTCATAATCATTTACCTCAATTTCCATTTCATTAAACACTCTTTTCATGTCCTTAATCTCAGTGTCAATTCCTTTTGAAGACTCTCAAATTGTTCTTTTAATAGTTTAAAGAAAGGCATGACCTCGCTAAATAGCACTCTTTAGTTTGCTCAAACCCCTTTCCCTTCTCTAATCCCAAAGGTGTAATTCTCTTTACATGTTTTCTCAAAGTCAACAAATAGTTGGTAAACTACATATGTTTTACTAAGGTTTTGCTTTGTGTGGGAAGAGTTCTAGGCACTAAATGCATAGGTGTATTTGGGGATACATAGTGGTGGAGGCATTTTCCTACAAGGGGATTCTTTTCAATAAAATCATCGCCTTTTTGCTTATCCAAATCCTTTTTCCGAACATTTGTTCGGGGTCACTGAGTTTGAGGTCTAAACTTATTAAAGGCAATCCAATTTTCCTTAGAATAATTTGGTGTTTTAAAGGTGATATTTTCTTTTATGCACGAGGGATTCTTAAGTTTATCATCCATTTTTTCTAGAGACTTCTTCTAATTTTCTATCTTCCTCAAGCACTCAAATACAAGTGGTTTTCGCCTAGGCTTAAGAATCTCATTTCCATCATAGATTACCTTTTGAGCTGCTTTAGCTTTAATACAAGCCTTAGGATTTGGTTCATCTACAAGTGCAACACTATGCTTATCACTTAGAACTCTATGCTTAGTGATCATGTGAGCAATCTGAATGGTGTTCCTTGTACGCACAACTTATTTTCAAGTTTGTTCTTTAAAGTTTTTAGGTTGGAAAATTCATTTAAAAGTTTTGATTCCTTAGCATTGAATTCTGTTTAAGCACTTTTACATTTTCTTGAAGTTCTTGTTTCGCTTAATGCTTTGTTAAGCTTTTCTTGTAAGGAATCCAACTCTTGTTTTAACATTTCTTCCCTAAAATTACTTTTTCCGATAATTGTACGCATCTCGGTTATCCATCTCCGCTCACGGTAGTTAATTCAAACTTAGCACGTTGTTCATATATAGCAACTTGTTCCTTATAGGCATTTAGTTCGATGTTATAGAATCATCGGGGCACATGCAAAGTATTCATCAAAAATATAGTCATCATTGATCGCAGAAGATGCATCACTTGGTACAATTTCACTTTCATTTTGTTTCACATATTGATCATATGGGACAACATTGATATTACCCATATTTTCAATATCCGATTCAATAATTTCGCTGATTGTACCTTGTCGTATCTTTTGCACATCAACATCATCGATAGTTTTAATACCTCCGATATGATTGATTCCTTGAGGACCGGCCTTTTGTGGTGAAGGAGCCTTTGAGAGACCATTGGTGAGATACTAGCCATGAAGATGGTCCGGGCAAGAGGTTCATCATCGACATCGAGTCAAATGCATCACAACAAGAACTTGAAATGCATTTGGATTGTTGTCGACCCATACCCCGTGACCGGCCGCTCATCCACATCAAGCATCATAAGTTTTGGCATTTCCTCAAGAAGAAATAGCAATTCTTCCTCATCCAAAATCGCTCCATTATCTTGAGCTTGCACCAAGAATATTTTGTCCTCAAGTACTCAACATTTTGTGGACGTTTTGGAGATGTGCACCCTTGCAATGTGTCCTTCTCCACCACAGCTGTAACATTTGATTGGCTTCCTTGACCCCGAGCCATGTTCCTTCCTCGATTCTCGATTACCCACATATCCTCCACCTACACCAAAGATTTCCATAAACCCCTCCCGCCATTCCTTGTTCATTCTGTCTTCCTTGCACATTTTGCACCACTACCTTTCCTTCTTTGACCGTAGTATGATTGTGGAGATTGGAAGTTGTTCGAGATGATTGTTGGTGTGTGGAGTGAAGTTCAAGTTTTGCTTAACCATCGAGCCAATTGATTGACAAGTTGTTCCATGAATGTGTCTCGAATCGAGGCTTATACCGGATCCGAATGAGTTTGTGATTACCATTTCCAATTGGTATGACTTGAGATGCTTTGGTGGTTATTCCTACATTAGTGTAGAATGCGCTTGAATCATTTGAAGAGCTTGCATCACCAAAGATTGTTCTTGAACTTTTCAAAATCATCCGCTCAAACACAACATGTTTCTCATTTTGAAGCAAATAAGCATACAATTGTTCATAATTGGTGTTCCTCAAACCTTTGTTTAGCTTGACTCAAGTGACAAATTTGTGCCATTCGAGATTCATGTTGTTCACAAACTTTGAATTGAGTTGGATATTTGGCATAGTCATTTTGATATTCCTCATGTCATTCACAAGCTTGTGGAATCTCACATAATATTCAAGAACACTTTCCCTCGGATTCATCTTAAAGTTCTCAAAGTCATCATACAATGAGATTCCCTGCCTTCTTTAGTCAATTCGTAACCGAGAGAAGCATCTTAACATTGTCCCATACCGCCTTAGCTTCAGTGTTGTGATTGATCAACTTGTAAATGTCCTTAGGTAAACCTCAAGTATGATGTTTGAAGCCCCGATGTCCGCATCGTATCTCTTCTTCTCCTTATCGCCGTTCATCATACGCCTTTGGTCTATCCAATCCTAATATCACCGAACCATCGCCAGCAGCTTCAAGAATGTCTCGGTAGTCTCAACTTGATAAGGTCCTTCATCAATTGACTTAAGTATGTTAACCCCATTTTCTTTTCCTAAGCAATACAGCTTTGATTCTTTGAGCCCAAGAGTCATAGTCGGTTCATTCCAAAGATGGGAGGACGAGTATCGATCCTGCACTTGAACGTCATCAAGAATGTAAGAAGTGATTGTAGACATGATTACAGATTCTACGGATTTTACTATTCTTTGATTAAACCGGAAATAGATTCTTTCACGGATTTTACTAAATCAAGAGAAAACCGTAAACGTAACACTAAGAAATGACAAGTCTCAAAAGACAAGTTGCACACTTGACAAGTCGCACCCAAGACAACTCGCACCCAAGACAACTCAATCGCTTAAGACAACTCGCAATAAGACAACGCGACAAATCGCTAAAGACAACTCGCTTAAATGACAACTCGCTTAAATAGACAACTCGCTTAAACGACAACTCGCTAAAGCACAACTCGCTATAGTCGACAAATCACATAGTACACAAGACAACTACTTTGTCCTTTCTAAGCTTTGTCTCAATAGACAACTCGATAGAAGACAACTCGCTTCACAAGCAAGCTCGCTCAATAAGACAACTCGCATAAAAGAATGGACAACTCGCATAGAAGAAAACTTATCCGAGACACAACTCGCATCCAACAAACTTTCAAAACACCACTTTTCAATCCAAAACAACTCAACCACGATGATTCAAGCCTTCCAAATCAAAACCTAAACACTTATAATGATTCTAAACACAAAAGTACAATCAAAATCCAAACTTTAACACTAGAAATGATCCAAATGATGCAAACTACTCTAAACTCATTCAAACCCAAAACCTTATGAAAACCACTAGAAATCCAAGAACATGAAAGATGAGTGATCAAACCATGGCTCTTGATACCATTTGTAACATATTGATTTTCATAAACACATAACACATCAATAATATGGGGCGATAATATGAGTTTTAGAGAGAAAGTGGAAGAGTTTTGGGAACTTAGTGAGACAAAGAAAATGATATTATGAAAGCTCCAACCCTCTACCTTGGGAGGTAGAGGGTATTTATAGTTTCATACAAGACACGCCTCCACGGGCTATGGATCGTGCATACAGTGGGTAAAGACCCGTCTGTCCTCCACGGTGTTACTTAACAAACTACTTATTAACATAACATGACTACGACTACGAGCTTTCTAACGAATACATATACTTGAGGTGACCGACTTTTTAACTACCGGATTTTCTAAATCCTAACACCCCAAGGCCCAAGGTGCGCCAACCCGACCCAAGTCCATCAAGAACACGCCCATGGGTCATATAGGGTGATCGGGTCAAGTAGCATGCATATCGGGTGTAATATATTCAAGTATCAAATACATTCTACACGTATACTAGTGTTTATCGTGTGTGCCCCCATAGGCTCACACACTTTTAGTGTTTTGTCATGTTTACAACTCCCACAAACCAACAACTAGCTCTGGCGGCGAACAATTCAACGTGAACTTACATGTCGCTTTTCAATCAGAGACGATAAAACAAATGATCATGGACGGAGTGTTTAATGATGAGAATATCGTACTCTCTTTTCCTAATATAACCAACGAGATCATGGTCAAGGTGATGGAGTATTTTAATAAACATGAGTATTACGCGGGTCCTGGAAATAATATCACTGCTGATGATGAGATGAAAATGTTTGATGCACAATTTTTGAATGTTCATTACGAGACGCTATTCAAACTCTATCTGGTTAGTACGAATTCGATATCTTCATTTTGATCCTTTGCTTAAGTTCATATGAAGTTAGAGGGTGTTTGGACTGATTAAGTGCTTATCTGCTTTTTTCTGATTTAGATAAAAATGTTGTTACATGCTTGTTTTTTGAGCTGATAAGTAGCTTAAACTATGCAATCCCAACACCCTTCTCAAACGAAAAGAGTCATAATTTTGTGATTTTGTTCATTTAAATACATTGTCTCCCGGAAAAGATTATACGTGTTCGTTTATATCGTATGCCCCCAACAAAGATTGTCGATCTGTGTCCATTTATCTACATTTGTGCTTTTCATTGAGCTTATGAGCTTACGGAAGGCAAATACTACTTAGTACACACCACAAAATAACGATCAATTATAGTTTGTAAAATTTCCTATGTTAATAGTTACGGGTCAAATCAAATGTTATATGTTACATGCTGCGAATGCTTTGAAGATAAAAAGCCTATCGGATCTGATATCTGAAACAATAGGCAATATAAGGCATGGAAAGATCCCTAACGAGATACGTCAGATGTTTAACATCAAGGATTCGTGTGTTGATCACTATGAACAAGAAGAGTCTGATCAAGAAAATGTTGAGGCACTCGTGAATGACACTTGATTGCTAAACCGTCACAGCTTGAAATCCTTGTATGATATGCTTTATCTTGTTATTATATTATTATTTTGTATTTTTAGAATTTAGAAAGAAGAATACTTTCTTTTTATAAGATTAAGAGTCTATTTCATATTGATTAGAATAGAAACCACCAATTGTTAATTTTAAAGATTAAGTCGTAGAATAGCATTATACTTTTCAATATCTTTCAATTTAGTAAGTTTCTTTTTAGTTTTTTTAAGTTGTATAATAGCAATGTACTTTCCATAAGTGTTTTAATTTGGTACGTGGATGACGTATCAAATTTGAACACTTATGAAAAGTACAATTCTATTCTACAACTTAAACAAAATTAAAAACAAGACAAGTACCAAAACAAGATAATTTCAAAAGTACATTGCTATTTTACAACCTAAAAAAGTACACGTACAAAATGAGACACTTTAAAAGTACATTGCTATTCTACGACTTAATCCCTTTAATTTTATATTAACTTTAATATTAAATTAACAAATTCTTGAGATATTAATTATTGGTCCAATTTAAATCTTAAACAATGCTTTACGTACTTTTGTTAAAAACTTGAGATATATCAACTTTCTCGTTCATTTCATATTAGGCCTTTTATAAATGTTGTACTATGTTTTCACGATCTTGTAGATATAACTTTTCACATACACATCAAACCATAACACAAGGTGGCGATATAAGATGGAATTCTAGAGAGAAAAAGTTAGAGGTTTAGGGAACTTAGTGAGAGAAAGTGAAAGATATTATTATGAGCTCCAACTCTACCTTGGGAGGTAGAGAGTATTTATAGTCTTACATAAATCGCCACACTTTGGGTGTGGATCGGGCATACAGGGGTAAAGACCCGTCCGTCCTCCACGGTGTTACTTAACTAAATTACTACTTAACTTAAAAGAACTACGACTACGAGCTTTCTAACGATTACATATACTTGAGGTGACCGACTCTTTAATACCGGAATTTCTAATTCCTAACAATCTCCCTAAGGAGGTCACCTCAATTATACACCAAAATTACATTGAATGCAAATAGATATTACATTAACGGTTGATCTTGCATTCTTGATGTAGTCCTTTGCTCATAAGCTCGTAGTCATTGATTCTTCACATTGCATGTTTGGTTATTCCAAGTGGAGGTCTTTATCGATCCACGTGATGATAATTTTGAGCCATCATTTGAGATCATCACTATCAACAATCTCGAGACATCCATTGTGGTGTTGTGACTTTGGGACCGACATGCTCACATTCGGATCATGATATCTTCTCATCGAGTAGCGGAAGCATTAGTTGATTCATGATATTGGCGGTGAGCGAAGCATGGAGTGAAAATATCGAGTCATTGATGCACTAATCATGATTTCTTTTGAGATGAATGTGTTAAGTGAGCATGCGGCTGTGGATTGACCGCTTCATTCGATCACCGCAAACGTCGGGCGTACTGCATACAACAGCTTAGCAACAAATCGCACGAAAGTGTCTTTGATCACTTCGTTGAATTGAGGTACACGCCCACGGTCCCCGTTGATCGTTACAAGCATCGCTGTGATCGGTAGAATTCCTAAGAATCTCCTTGACAGGTTTCGCAATGTTCTAGCTGTTCTCAAACCGAACATCTCAAAGAAGACAACACGGAGTGAGTGAACCAATGAATATTAAGTCCATCGATTGATGAAAAGAGATTTGAAAAACAATCGTGTATTGCTCAATAGAAATTGTTTTGCAATACAACGAAGGTTTTATTGAAAATCAATTATCAATCATAAAAATACCTTTTGGTTTGAAAAATGAGTACACGATCGATGTGCTAAAGAAAAGAGTTTTTAAGCACAAAGACCGGTTTTCAAAGGTATCCGTCAATCCATAACTCGAACCATGTTTGATTCAAGAGATTGAATCGCCCCATTGTTTCATTAGGTTGTCACATGGTTGATCTATATGATAGATCTCACATGCCACCTACCAGAGCTTGTTTGATGTTGGCTCGAAGGCTTTCCATCTTCATTGTGAATATGTAAACACATCACTCGGATGTTCGGCAATACCACAAGGATAATGCGTGGGACTCAAGATATAATCTCTTTCCACATTGTGTGAAACAGAGAGTCTTCATTGAAAGTGTCCTAATGAGATTTATTGATGATCTCGTGGCTCTAGACTCAATTTGTGCATATTTGGATCCTATGCGGAGACTAGGGAGAGGTCTCCTTCTTCAATATCAACCATCTCTAAGAGAAAGATCGATAGATTATGTCGGTTCCCGTGAGAATGAAACAAGCCCTTTTAAGAGGAACTTGAGTGGTTTGGAAAGGTGAAGTGCGAGGCGTCACCGGGTCCATGACGTCTTGTCTTCAATACCGATGTTACCATCGTAGCATATGAATTGAACCCGTTTACGCCTAAGGTTGAATAAATGGAGGGCTATTTGTTTTCACCCTTTTCTCATTCAATTCTTTTAATTCTTCAACCCTTCATTGCTTACCGAGACTTCATAGCTAGAACCTTGTTGGGTTTATTCCAAGACTAGCTCGCCTTAGTCCGCACTCTTCCCATATCTCACATTTCCCTTTTATCATCATACCTAAGGACTTCTACACTAACTAGTGGATTGTCCTCGGTAGATCCCTCCGGATTACGGCGGATCATGGGAACCAATACCTAACCTTATCATCCTTATATCACCGTACATAGAGTAAAGTTGGTCGGTCAATTTGGTATTGTTCATCCGCCATTGGATCCAATTGAAAACCATTTGAAAATCAATTCAAATACTTGTGATATATTATCAAAGCTTTTTGTACCGAATTATTTTTGATAATTTTAGAACGAGAACTCCCCTCAACATGTGCATCAAGTATTGAAAATGTTTTGCACACGGAGGCAAGAGAAAGAATTTACTTCTTTTAATTACCATTTTCTAAAGATATCAACATCACTTCCTCAATAGATCAAGTTGGTATAGCATTTCCGGAAGGATGAGGTTTCCATGAATTTTGCTCCCCTCAATATGTGCCTCGAGGTTTGAAAGAGTTTTGCACATACTAGAGGAACCCGCACATTAGGATGAATGATCACGTTTTAAATCAAAGGTTTAAGATAGATGCTCCCCTCAACATGTGCATTGAAAATTGAAATCGTTTGTCACATGTGAGAAGGACAAGATGTACATTCTTTTATAACCATTTACCCGATTATCGCTTTAAATCCAATTTAAATCACACATTCTCCCCGATCACAATTATCAAATCATTTGAGATTTGTGATCTCGTATAGATTTAAATTGACTTTGAAAGCTTTTAAGGAGAATTGTGACTTGATTGTGAAAGTGTTTTAAGCGATATGGATCGATTTTAAGACTTTAAACTCCATTTATAAAACATGCATGTATATCCTTTGAAAATAATTTAATGCCAAATAACTTTTAATTTAATTGAAATCATTCTCCCCTCAATCAATGACGTAGGTTGTTGATTGAGAGATAGAGATTTTGACAAGTAAGCCACGATGATTATCAAAAATAGAGATTGAGTTATTTTCAAAGCATTTAGTTTTCAAAGAGATAGGAGTTTATAGAATCGAGCATAGGATTTGAAAACATGGTAAAACATGGCTCGTTCTTTCTTTAAAAGCGGTTATTGCTCAAGTGACAATAAACCATTTCTCTTTCTCCCAAAAATATTTTTTTTTTTGATTTTTTTTTTTTTTTTTTTTTTTTTTTTTTTTAATATAAAAATTCG
This sequence comes from Chrysanthemum lavandulifolium, assembly GCA_022545495.1. NCBI lineage: Eukaryota > Viridiplantae > Streptophyta > Magnoliopsida > Asterales > Asteraceae > Chrysanthemum > Chrysanthemum lavandulifolium. Next base: position 149,185,008 of record CM040239.1, on the reverse strand, counting down.
AACAACATCTAAAGTCCCGTGTCATTCTTTGAATGACAACATCAAGACCGTAGATATTATCGAATCGAGAGAAACATGACAAAATGACAATATTTTTTGAAGATTTTTCGAATTTTTCAAATTTTATGGATTTTGAAAGTTTTATATTTTTCTATTTTGTTTTTCGAATAGATATATACAAGAGATAGATGAAGATAGACCTTTACTCCTCGTCTTCCTCCTGAAGACGTTTGAGAGTTTCTGGTTGAAGGCTTTTCAAACCAAGACGTGGAAGAATAAACTCAAAACGTTCTCTTGGAAGAGCTTTGGTGAAGATGTCCGCTAACTGATATTCATACCTCACAAAATATAGTTCCACCACATCTTTTTCCACTTGTTCCCTGATGAAATGATGTCGAATGTCGATATGTTTTGCTCTTGAGTGTTGGATGTTGTTGCATGAGAGAGCAATAGCACTTTATTATCACAAGAGAGGGGATTTTGTTGAATTCAAAGCCATAGTCGATAATTGTGATCTCATCCATAAGATTTGAGCACAACAAGATGACATGGCTATGTATTCACCTCTGAGAGGAAATAGAAGTACTTATTTGCTTCTTTGAAGACCACTCACAAGCTTATCACCCAAAATCGAGCACCTCCCGACGTGCTTGACGTGTATCTTGACAACTGCATGATCGGCATCTCGATAGGCCGTTAGTGACATACCGGTGTCCTTCGTACCATAGTCCCATATTGATGGTTCCTTGGAGATACCGAAGACCCGCTTAATCGCTTCAAGGTGCTTTTTAGTAGGCTTAGCACGGTATCTAGCACACATGCACACAGAGAACAAAATGTCGGTCTACTAGCGTGAGATACATCGTGGATCCAATCATACTCCTATATTTCGTTTGGTCAATCATGATCCCCGAGAGGTCCTCATCTAGTTTGGTTCGGTCAATCATGGGGTGTCAACAGGTCACTTGAATCAAATCCAAATTTCTTTAAAATCTACATTGCATATTTAGATTGATTTATGAAAATGCCTCCGGACTTTGAGAAATTTGTAATCCCAAGAAAATGACATTTGTCCCATCATTGACATTTGAAACTTTGAACTCATTTCATTTGAAAACGATCACATTCCATTGGGTCACGAGGCAAAATAATATCATCAACATAAATTTGAACATGAATCAAATGTTTGCTCGACTTCGGTGAACAATGTAGGATCAATCGCTCCTTTGATGAATCCGGTTGATAGAAGAAACTTTGATAGGGTATCATACCATGCCCTGGAGCTTGCTTTAAACCGTAAAGAGCCTTCTTCAAACGATAAACGTGAGTAGGATGCTCTTGATTCACAAATCCTTCAGTTGGTCGACGAGAGCGACTTCTTTAAGATCTCCGCTTAGAAATGCCGTCTTTACATCCATCGATAAACTACCATGTTCTTACTAGCAAGATTAGCCAAAAGATTCGATTGCCTCGATTCGAGCAACTGGAGCAAAAGATTCTTCAAAGTCTATACCCTCCTCTTGACGATATCCTTTAGCAACTAATCGAGCCTTGTTTTCAACACATCACCATGCTCATCAAGTTTTACTTTGAAGATCCATTTTAGAGCTATAATCATAGCACGCCTGGAGGTGTACTAACTCCCATACATCCAGACGATCAAACTCATGGATTTCATCTTGCATAGCATTGAACCACTATCTTCATTCATAGCGCTTTAACATCTTTTGGTTCGATCTTAGATAGTACGGAGTTGAAGAAGCACCATAAGGCATCGGTTGCGAGTTGCTTCCGGTTGATACAGACGAGAGGATTTCCAATGATGTTGTCTAATGGATGATCGTGAGTCCATTTTCTAAGGTGTTCATGTGGCATTTGTTGAGGAACCTGAAGTAGTCGAGTCGATGTCTCACAAGAAGATGGTTCGATGATGATTCGGAGTAGCAAATATGTTTTCAAATGGAGCATCTTCGAGAGTCGCAAAGGGATTAACTTCATCATTGATGCGAAACATTTCCATGATGTACATTTGAAGAATGATGATTTGTTGATGAGATCAAGGATCGCAGACGGTGCTTCTTGACTTACGGATGTTGAAACCGATGGATTGACTTCATTCACGGAATATGAGCATCCTCTGTTGTGGGATCACCCTCATTAGTAGTAGACTCATACATTTCATCAAACATTAGATCAAACAATTTCTTTACATCATCTTCGATGGAGGTACATATGGTGTTTCTTGAGAGGAGTTTGGAACAAGGGATGAACCAATAGGACTGTTTTGAAGTGCGGGTCCCGAGTGGAGTGTCCAGAGCCATTTGACCGGTCACTCATCAAACGTAACGTGAATTGTTTCCATGATATTTCGGGTTCTTTTGTTGTAGATTCGGTATCCCTTTTGTTTGGTGCATATCCTACAAATATTCCAATGTCGACTTTAGCTCTAAGTTTGCCCAAGTCTTGACCCTCATTAGTTGGATAGCACAAGGCACCAAACACACGAAGGAAAGATAGATTAGGTTTTCTGTTGTGGACAAGTTCATATGGAGTTTTTCCATGAATGGTGTGAATCGTGGAACGATTTTGTGTGTAGCATGCGTGGCAATTGCTTGACCCGAGAAACATTGGAACCTTTGAGTAGATCAAGATTGTTCTAGCAGCTTCAACAAGAGTACGATTTAGTCTTTCAACTACACCGCTCGTTGAGGGGTTCGTGGAACACTTCTTTGATGGTCGATTCCAACGCTTTCATAGAATTCACTAAGTTGTTTGTTGACAAACTCGGTTCCATTGTCTGCTACGATAATTCGACGCTTTTGTTTAGTCTAACTCGCAATTGTTTGATGAGTTTGATGATGATATCGAGTTTCATCCTTTGTCCTTAAGAACTTGACCGGTGAATCTAGAATAATCATCAACCACAACTAACACATATTTCTTCCCAAAGATATTACGCACCCTCATTGGTCCACATAAATCCATATGAATCATATGAAGAACTTCGTGACAGAGTTAGTGGGTTTGGGTTTATGGGCATACTTCTTGCTTTTTCCCAATTGACATGTTGAACAAAGATGATCCTTTTCATACTTTAGTCTAGGTAAGCCTACAACTAAGTCCTTTCGAAAGATCGTTGATGGTGCCGAAGTTCAAGTGATTGAGACGACGATGCCATAACCATGACTTTGTCTTTGAAGCCTTTGATAACAAGCAAATTGGTGAAGCTCTCATCATGTCATCGATAGAGATAGTGTAAAGGTTTGAGCCACGAGTTCCTTTCAACAGTTCCTTACCATTAAGATCTCTAACGAAGCAGGTATGTTTTCTGAAGGCTACTTCTAGATCGTAATCACGAAATTGACCAATAGAGAGCAGATTATGACCTAAACCTTCCACATAATACACTGGAGATGACACTATCACCAACAACATAATCTCCATAACCCATAATAGCACCGAAATGATCATTACCAAATCTAATAGTCCCGATGAATTTGCTCACGGTTCATGAGCCGTGACCGTCTCCAAATATATGCTTGGAACGACTGAGTCCGTGTACCACGTAACGATTTGAACGATCCGTAGTTGAACACGACAAGAATGGATAATCGGATAATTGGGATCCCCATGCAAGAATGGGTTCCATTTGGTTAGTAGCAACAGTTGGACCACCCACATCGAAATAGAAGCATTCATATCGACGGTGAGGTAATGGAATCATTGTGAATAGATGCAATACTAGTGTCTCAGATTAACCCTATTTACAATGTGACCACTTCTTAAGGGAATAGTTCTACCAAGAGGCATCCATTTTCTAGTGGGCATTATCGATTAGTCTTATGACCAATGGTATCCAATAAAAGCCTATTCTCACGAATGTTCTTCCCGTGGGTTTCCATTGTTTTCTAACTCTCTTCGCTTTTGCCTTTTAGCCTTTTTAGTATGAGTTTTAGCATTAACAATATTAATTGGACAATTAACATCATTAGGCAAAGCATTGACATCACATCCATGATTAGAAACATAATTCAAGCAAACATCGAACAAGTTTTGCAAATAGTATCGAATTCAATTAATTACAAGATGCTTATGGCTAATACTAGAATCAACACGATTCGTTTTATTTGATTCAAACATAAGGTTCCTAGATTGTTCTTCTACTTTCTTCCAAAGGCACATTCTTAGCTTGAGAGGTCCTATCATTCCTTGTATTGTCTTGAGACTTTGACCGCTCCCTTTAATGTCACCGATTACTCTGTAGAGGAATGGGAACATTAGTTTGTTTTACTACTCTTTGCACCACCGCTTAGATGTGCCGATCCGAACTACATGCGTGCACTACGGTTCACTTTCAAAGCTAGATGTACCGAGATTAGTACTCCTAGAAGGCACATTTGAGTTCTCTTTCTTAGCATTGATGATCTAGAATCGAACTACTCAATGGTACACTACTTCTCACATTCAAGCCATTGGGAATCGAGTGCATGTCATGTTTGGCCTTAGGCATCGAGCATGGAATCAAAGGGTTAACTCTCTCACCTAATGTCTTTGGGCATATTGTGATCAAACATTCTAAGATTTCTTGAGATCGTTTGGCATATGAGCATGCATGTCCAATTGCATTATCATGAGGTTTCTCTAGCTTATCCTCTTCAACAATCTCACGCAGCATTCTAAGCACTCCTTAAGGGATGATAAATATGTTTGAATGGCAAGTTTGTTGTTCCTTAGGTGAGGGGACATATGTCATGTAAAGCATATTTATTACTAGAGTGACCCTTTGATACAACATTTTCCTCATTGAACATTGGCATTTTCCTTTTACCCGACTCTTGATTCTCAATTTCCTTTTGCAATGAAGTTATTTGTTGGTTGTTTTTGTTACGAGTGACTTTAATTGATTCAAACAACTCATTGAAATGACGTTTAACCTTTTCATTTTCTTCTAGAAAACTTTCGCTTTCCTTTTGTAAAGCATTTACTAGATTTTGAAGATGAAACGTTTGAGAATTCGAGAATCTAACGGAGGAGGCATTTGGGAGCTGTTATATTGTTCGTTTGACCCTTTAATTGAGAGATTTGGGCTTTCAATTTTACGATCGTGTTACATCGAGCATGAATCTGCTCATCTCGTTTGTTAATTTGAAAACGCATCAAACTCGAGCATCGAAGATGTCTTGATATTTGAAGTTTTGACATTTTCTTTGAGATGTTGATATTTTAGTTGTAGATTAAAATACTCAACTTCTAGTTTAGAAAAATGTTTAACCAAATTGTCATGATCATCCAGTTCAATTTTCTCATTTAGTTTAGAATTAGTTTTTCAAGCTCAATGACACGATCATGGGAGACTTTCGTACACAGATAGTTCATGAAATTTGGAAGCATTAATAGAGCAATTTGAAGCGTTGAAAAACACATCTTGCGCAACACATTCAAGAATAAGATTCTCATTTAGTGTATGCAAGTTCTTTCTCTCAATCTCATTATATTTTAGTGCACGCTCATAATCACTAACTTCAAAGAACCATTGCATCAAATTCCTTTTCCATACCCTTAATATCGCCTTCTACCCCTTTTTAAGACTCTCAAAGTGATCTTTTAGAAGTTTAAAGAATGGCATGACCTCGCTTAAATAACATTCTTTCATTTGTTCAAAACCTCTTTCACCTTCGATATACCGGTGGGAGTGATCCTTTTCTTACAAGTTTTCTCAAAATCAACAAATAGTTGGAATATAACGTATTGGCTAATTAATGTCTTGCTTTTAGTGGCAATTGTTCTAGGTACAAGATGCATAGGTGTATTAGGAGGATACACAGTTGCTCTAGGCATTTTCCGAAGGGAGGGTTTGTTTCTACAATATTTTCACTTTTCGCTTATCTAAATCCATTTTCCGAAGACTTGTTCGGAGTCAACAAAGTCCGAGGCTTAAACTTGTTCAAGGCAATCGCTTTTCCTTCTTGTAATCATGAGGAGAGAAGATTATGTTTTCTCTTTGCATTTGGGATCATCTTGCTTCTTATTCATCTTTTCCTAGTGATTTCATTTAAAATCTTATCTTCCTCGATGCACTCAACGCAACTAGGTTTCGCCTAGGCTTAAGGACTTCATTACCATCATAAATTACCTTATGAGCATTTCTAGCCTTTTAATTACCTCTGGATTTGGTTCCTCTACAAGGGGAACGCTATGCTTATCGCTTAGAACTCTATGCTTAGTGATCATGTGAGTAGTCGAATGGTGTTTCCTTGTAAATACAACTTGTTTTCAAGTTTGTTTTCAAAGTTTTCGATTAGAAAATCTCTCAAGAGTTTTGATTCCTTTGCATTAAATTCTTGCTTAAGCATTTTCACATTTTCTTGAAGTTCTTGTTTTGCTTAGTTTGTTTTAGAAAGTTTTTCTTGCAAGGAATTTAGTTCTTGTTTCAATACTTCTTCTCTAAACTTACTTTTCTAATTACTGTACTCACTTGGACATCCATTTCCGCTCACGAGTGGTCAACTCAAATTTTGCCCGTTGTTCATAAATAGCAACACGTTCCTTATAGGCATTTAGTTCGAAATTATGGAATCATTAGAGCACATGCGGTGTATTCATCAAAGACATAGTCATTGTTGACTACAGAAGATGCATCACTTGGTACAATTTCACTTTCACTTTGTTTCACGTATTGATCGTATGGGACAATATTGATATTACCCATATTTTCAATATTTGATTCAAAAGTTTCAGTTGGTTGTACTTTGTCATGCATCTGTTGCACATCAGCATCATCGTATAGTTTTAATACCTCAGAGATGAGTTTGTCCTTGGATGTGCCAGCTTGTGGTGAGGAAGAGATCTTGGGAGAAACCATTGGAGAGATGCTAGCCATAAAGATTGTGTGTGCGAGGGTCCATCATCTACATCGAGTCGTAAGCATCACGGTCGGCGACTTGAAAGGCATTCGATGATTGTGACCTATCTCCGAATAGGTCGCTCATCCACATCCGCATCATAGGTCTTTGCATTGCCCTCAAGAAGAAACAACAATTCCTCTTCATCCAACGCAGCACCATTGTCCCGAGCTTGTGCCAACAACATCTTATCTCTCAAGTAATCAAGATTCGAGGACGCTTTGGAGATGTGCGCCTTGCAATGTGACCTTCACCACCACGCTTGTAGCATTTGATTGGCTTAGGTTGACCTTGGTTACCATTTCTTCCTCGATTACGGTTTCCAACATAACCTCTCCCACTCCACCTCTTCCCCGATCATACTGTCTTTCCGAATCGGTTGCACCACGATCCTTCCATCTTTAACAAAGGCTTGATTATGTGGGTTAGATGCGTTCAAGGTTGTTGTTGGTTTGTGGGAGAATTCATGTTTTGACTAATGAGTAGAGCTAGTTGATTAACGATGTTATCCACGCGTGCATCAAGATCGCTTGTTTGAACATAGGATCGGGAATGAGTTTGTGATTACCATTACCCAAGGGTATGACTTGTGATGCTTTGGTTGTGATTCCAATGTTTGAGTAGAAAGTCGTTGAGTCATTAGACGAACTTGTCTCTCCTGTTGGTTTTGAACCGATTGAGAATCAATTTTCAAACATGGCATGTCTCTCATTCGAAGGAGGAAGGCATAGAGTTGCTCATAGTTTGTGTTCTTCAATCCTTTAGTAAGCTTCACAATGTAACAAACTTGTGCCATTCGGGATTCATGTTGTTCACAAATTTTGAATTCAACCGAATGTTAGGCATAGTCATTCGATGTTCCTCATGTCATTCACTAACTTATGAAATCTCACATAGTACTCATAGACACTCTCATCGGGTTTCATCTTGAAGTGCTCAAATTCGTCATAGAGTTGGGATTCTCTGCTTCCATAGTTAGTTCTCGAACACGAGAGAAGCATCTTAACATTATCCCAAACCGCCTTTGCTTGATGTTATGATTGATCGACTTGTAGATGTCTTTAGGAAGACCTTGAAGAACAATGTTTGAAGCCCCGATATCTCGCATCAAATCTCTTTTCTCCTTATCATCAAGCTCATCATACATCTTAGGTCCATCCATTCCGTAAATAGAGTACCATCTTCATTAGTATCAAGTATGTCTCTAGTCGTTTCAACTCGATATGGTCCTTCATCAATGGATTTTAGAATATTGACACCATTTTCCTTTCCAAGGCAATACAATCGATTCGTTGAGCCCAAGAATCGTAGTCGATTCTGTCAAGCATGGGTGGACGCAGTATCGATCCATTGCTTGTACATCCTCGGCAACGTGGAGATGATGATAGGGACGTTGGTGGACATGTTATCGATTATACGGGATTTTATAACTCAATGATTAAACCGGAAATAGATTCTTTCACGGGATTTTACTAAATCAAGAGAAACCGTAAACAATCACTCAAGTCGCTAGATGATAAAGCTCTAAGTCGCTAGAAACAAATCCACTAAGTCGCTACCAATTAATTCGCTAGACACCCAAGTCGCTAGAATCCCAAGTCGCTAACAGAAAAAAAGTCGCTAAGTAGTAACTCACTACGGACCAAGTCGCTAACCAAATTTTGGCGACAGATTTGCTACACAAGTCGCTAGAAACACAAGTCGCTAAAGAGCAACTCACATCGACCAAGTCGCTACCACAAGTCGCTACCCGTAGTGGAGATTCCACTACTTGTACTTTAACTCGCTAGATCTAAATCACTAGATTTAACATCGTAACTCGCTACAATTTAATGAAGCAAGTCGCTATGAAGAAAACTTATCCGTGAACTAACTCGCTACCATGAAAACCATATAAACATCACTTTTCAATCCAAAACAACCCAACCAAGATGATTCAAGCTTACCAAATGAAAACCTAAACACATATGATGATTCTAAACACAAAAGTACCAACAAAATTCAAACTTAAACACAAGAAATCAACCAAATGATGCAAAACCACTAAACTTTTCAAACTCAAAACCACCTAAAACCACTATAAATCCAAAGATGTGCAAGATATGATCTAACCATGGCTCTTGATACCAATTGTAAGATATAACTTTTCACATACACATCAAACCATAACACAAGGTGGCGTATAAGATGGAATTCTAGAGAGAAAGTTAGAGGTTTAGGGAACTTAGTGAGAGAAAGTGAAAGATATTATTATGAGCTCCAACTCTCTACCTTGGGAGGTAGAGTATTTATATCTTACATAAATCTTTGGGGCACGGGCATACGGTGGGTAAAGACCCGTCCAGTCCTCCACGGTGTTACTTAACTAAATTACTACTTAACTTAACGAACTACGACTCGAGCTTTCTATTACATATACTTGAGGTGACCGACTCTTTAATACCGGAATTTCTAATTCCTAACACATACACTTTGTATACACTATTGCGAAGCTCTTCTTGAAATTTTTTACGTACGGGTTGTGAGATAAACCAAACTTCTCGAAATAGTCCGATACAAACTTGGGTCTGGCAAAGGATCACCATCTGTCAGAGTGTATTTTGTCTTAGCATCAATAGGAATATCATTTACCATTTTGTCTGTAATTCTTGCACCATCAAGTAAATCAGCTATATACTTGGACTGAGATAAAATATATCCTTTTGGTGAACGTAATAAGCCCAAATCCTTCATAGCAAAACAAAGAGCTAACTCTGATTTCAATGATTAAATTCCAACACAATCATCCCCATTAATAATCATATCATCAACATATAACGAAAAAGGTATACGTCCAACACTTGAATGTTTTACAAACAATGTGTATACACTTTTGTATACGCACACTGTTGCCGAAGCTCTTCTTGAAACATTATTTTTATGTTCAGTTAGAGGTGTGAGATAAACCAAACTTCCCACAATAGTACGATACAAACTTGGGTCTAACAAAGGATCACCATCTGTCAGAGTGTATTTGCCTTAGCATCAATAGGAATATCTTCAACCATTTTGTCTGTAGTTCTTGCACAATCAAGTAAATCAGCTATATACTTGGACTGAGACCAAATATATCATTTTGGTGAAGAAGCAACCTCAATACCCAGAAAATAACGTAATAAGCCCAAATGCTTGATATCAAAACGATGAGCTAACTCTGATTTCAATGATTAAATTCCAACACAATCATCCCCAGTTATAATCATATCATCAACATATAATGACAAAGGTATACGCCCAACACTTGAATGTTTTACAAACAATGCGGAATCATGATGGGCTAGAGACAAATCCAAGAGAGGTAACTACTGTTGCAAATTTCTCATGCCAAGAACGAGGTGCTTGTTTGAGACCATAAAGAGCTTTTCTAAGCTTGCAAAATTCTCCTAGTTGTGAGAGACACCTTGAGGTGGTGTCATAAAAACTTCTTCATTTAGGTCACCATTCAAAAAAGCATTTTTGACATCCAACTGAGATATTTTCCATTTACGACTAGAAGCAACTACAATCAAGGTTCTCACGGTTGTGATAACATCAAATAGTCCTGAATATTAAGTGTCAATTTCCCCCGATAATGCTCGTATTTTATATCATTTATATGGATTTACACTTGTTTTCCTCTATATTTCACTTTCAGGTAAATTACGAGCATTGGAGCTAAAGAGTCGCGGATTTGGAGAGTTTATTGAAGATATATCATAGTATGCTCATTTTGAAGAAGTTACAGTGTAACTCCTCTCTCACATTATGCCGTAACTAAAGCGTGGCTCAGAAAACCAACTCAACAGAAGATTACGACGTAACTCTCCCAAAGATTACGATGTAACCAACTAGGTCAAATGAAGCTCCACGCCACTGCAAGCTACGCCGTAACTATTGTTTCAATTACGGCGTATCCAAGATTTATTGAAGATATGGCGTAACTCCTTCCAGAGTTACGCCGTAACCAGCATTTTTAGTGCAAAATACAAAGAATTAGATGTTATAGCGTAACTCTTAACATTAGTTACGCTGTAACCAGATCTGGCCTATAAATACCCCACGATTTCCAACATTTCAAAGCATCTCATTTCACACACAACACCAAGTGAACGTGAGTAGAAGTCCAAGACAGATCTAGAGGAGCATACAGAGCTATCTCCAAGGGAGAAATCACTCCCCTACGATAAGCATTAGCATTTTATCTTTATTTTTACTTTCAATTCATGTATTTTGTAATGTTAAACATTGAATCGATTGTTTTAGTTAATATGTGCGGCTAAGCACCTCTGGTGCTGTCCTAGTTATGATTCCTTAATTGTTTTGTTTGCGTTTACATTGCTTCCGTATAATTATTTCTAAGTGTATGCATTCATAGTTTATTGATAGCTACCCTTGTTTCGGTAGTTTTGAATGGCGGTAGTGGCTAGTTACTTAGGAGATATGACCAACTGACCCTAAGTAGGTAGACTGAGTGGGAAGGGTAAGATATGACCAACTGATGACCCTTACGCTTGTGCGATTTGACCAACCGATCACCTACCGTTTGGATGAACTTAAGAAGTCGGGGATGAGTGTTTAAGTTGCTAGCGCTTGGGCACTCATTGTTATGAATCTAGCATGTAGCGGTGCTTAATGACTTGGCTTAGGGACTAAGAACAAGCGGACTTATGACGGTCACTGATTTCTCGAGTGGGACCCTTTCTCGATAGGTTAGGACGAACCCGACCAAATCTTTGTCCTAGCGACTTTGACCCCACCAAGTAATTGGAAGTAATTGGAAGTAATTAGACGTAAACATAACTAGTTAGGATGAATAACTAGGTTAGCACCCCTCTCCTCTATTGATCTCAACCCTCGCATTTATTTGCTTTAGTATTTAATTAGTTAATTCAATTTCATAATCATATTAAAATCTGTGACACCTAGCTCGTTAGTGCATTAGGGTAGACCATAGGTATAACGAGACTTATAAATATTAAAACCTGATCAGTAAAACCTGCATCAAGTTTTTGGCGCCGATGCCGGGGACTTATACTAGGATTTTCTTTAAGTCATTTTTGTTTTAAAATTTTTCTCAATTTCTCATTCAAGTTTCAGGTACCATGGAAGTTGTTAACATTGATGACCTCACTCTTGAGGAATATTTGGCGTTGACAAGAGAAGAACAAGGGCTGGGGCTCGTAAGACCGGCAATTGGAGCTAATGTCCATTTCGAGATTAAAGATCAATTTATGAGGGAGCTTCGTGCTAACCCTTTTTCAGGAAACAGGGACGAAGATGTGTATGAGCACATTGAGAATGTCTTCTACATCGCAAGCCTTTTCAACATTCCGGTGTGTCTCATGACGTTGTTATGCTAAGGGTGTTCCCCATGACTCTTCTTGAAATGCAAGATGATGGATCGAAGATTGCCCGCAAGGCGCTTGATACATGGGCTTTACTAAAAACACTTTATCCGTAGATATTGTCCTCCGTCAAAGATATCTAACCACTCTTGGAGATCCATAATTTCAAGCAAGAAGACGATGAAACGTTGTATCAAGCCTGGGATAAATACAACGATCTCCTCTACAAGTGTCCTACACATGATCTAAACAACCAGCAAAAAGTCAACATGTTCTACAAAGGAATCAACGTGACTACTAGACAGATGTTGGACTACCAAGGACCAATTCTGAGCATGACTCCAACTATCGCAATTGAAGCCATCCAAAAAATGGCTGGTCATTCCCAGAAATGGCACGATGGAGGAAGTAAAAGGAACCAAGGCGGAGATCATGATGGAATTGTCGCCATCACTAGAAAAATTGAAAATTTTAGTCGAGATATGCTAAAAATCAGAGAAACTGTTCATGCCATCCAAGTAGGTTGCGAAAGCTGTGGAGGAGGACATCTCACCAAGAATTGTCCTCACAATAACGAAGAGAACACAATCGAAGAAGCTAAATATGGAGAAAATCGACCGTTTTACGGAGATAATCAGAATAGTAATGGCTATCGTGGAGGACTTGCTGGAAACTATAACCGTGGGCCTTATGGAGAGAAAAGGCCCAATATTGAAGAAACCATTAACAAATTTCAGGAAACTTCAGCCCAAAGACAAAAGGAACAAGATGAATGGCTAAGAGAATTCCAGGAAAACACTGATAGAAGTCTCTCCAATCACGACACAACCCTAAAGAACCTTGAAACAATGGTGGAAAAGCTTAGTGAGAAGGTAAGGAAGAATAATACTAAACCAGAAGGGACAAAACCCACAATGGAATGCAAGGTCATCTTTTCTGGTAAAGATTCAAGGTTACAAGCCAATTCTCCCATCGAAAATTCAGTTTCGAGTGAAAAATCCGGCGACTGTGTGCAGTTACGCCGTAACACTTCTTATGAGTTACGGCGTAACTATGTTTTTGACAGCGATCATGGCATTATGAAAAAGGATACCGACGATGATAACACAAACGAGTTACGCCGTAACCAAACATCACAGTTACAGCGTAACTGGGATACGTGGGTTGACAAATTTCTTGAGGTAGACGAATCAGGGACACAGGTTATTAACGAATGGTCCGATGACATTAATTTATGTCCTCTATCCCCATCTAAAAGAAAGTATCACTGGTATAGTAAAATACGCTTAGCTAAGGGTGAATGGTATGATCTTTGGGCTTCGTGCGACCCTCGGAACGAAACTTGCGATGGAGGAACCGATAAGGATAGGGTCAAGGATAACAAATTCCAGTGGCATGCATACACTGATGAAGAAAGATTGGAAAAGCTCTCATTTGAAGATGAAGAGGAACCACCAATTAGGCACTTTTGCACCCCGATAATTATCACTGATGACGAGTCCACACGAGCATGGCCTACATGTAATCCTTTCAGCGAATATTGCAACGGGGGTAATAATTTGAAAAATGAGGAATGGACATGCCCGCATGAGCTTGAAAGACATGACATTAAGTTTGGAGATTTATCCTTCGATGACTGGTATGCAATACAATTCGGGGATGCTAAAATTAACCCAAATCTACTGAAGAAGCTCCAAATTGATTATGAGGAGCATTGTCTACATAAAAAAAACCCATAAAGGATGATATCTACTGCATGGAGGATCCCTCTAGCGACATCCATGGCAAGGTAACTAGAAGTCATTGGTGTGAGAAAATAAGGACGCCTGGTGAAGTTTTTTGGGCATCTTGCGACCCGTATGATGATAAATGCAACAGAGGAAACAGTTTTAAGAGAGTTGAAGAGGATGAATTCTTTTGGACTTCAACAAATGATGAGGAAAGGACTGAATTACCTTGGTTAGACAATCTAGGATTTGACAATTGGGTGAAAATCAAATATGGAAAAGTCGATGCATTTACCAAGGAAAAGATATGGAAGGAATATATGAGTAAAGAGGAACCGAGCGAGAAATTCTCAATGACATAAGTGAAGTAACAAATGAAGATATTAAGGATTCAACGAGAAATGAGAAAGAGGAATGCAAACGGGTACTGGTGGAAGATTTACTCGATGATGAATGGTTTAAAAGTACCGAGTCCGATGATGATGATATAGAGGGGATTTTGGACTACCTTGAACTACAAGGCGAAGATGGATTCATTGACCCCAACGATGAACCATATGAGAAAAGAAGATGCAAACTTCTTGGCATTCCGTATAAGAGGCCGCCACCAATTATAGCCGAAAACTATGAGTTCACTAGATACCATTTGGTTCCGGACGAAAAGTTTTGTAAAATTCAGAAGATCGAGACTAAAGAGTACCTCCGCACTGCTACCAATGTTGCTTGGGTCAGACATAACTTGATGAAGGATATGGAGGAAGTTGGTCTAGTTCGAAGGCCACCATAAAGCCCCAAGGCTTTGAGTCTAACTTAAAGACTCGTAAATAAAGAAAAGTGCTCTTTCGGGAGACAACCCGAATTATCCCTTTCATTCATTTTATTTCCTTTCTGTTGGGTTTTGTGTTTCTAACCCTTTTTGTAGGATTTCAGGAAAAATTGTTGCAGCATGCTGATTGGGGACCTGATCTATCCATAGTTTCGGCATAACTCATCCTTATGGTTACGCCGTAACAAACCTTTTGTGCAGCCATCTTCTTCAGAACATTTCCAATTACGGTGTAACCCCAGGCAATGGTTACGCCGTAGCCATACTCCTGTAGCATCTGTCAGGTTTTGTTTAATTACGGCGTAACTCCTTATAGAGGTTACGACGTAACCATCCTCTGAAACACTTCTTTCATTTTAAACACAATAACCTTGTATTAGTTTTCAAATGAACTTTGTGGGTATGTTCCCTGTAAGCCCTCACGAGACTACACTCGTCCACTTGGGACACTAAGTGGTTTAAAAGGCTTGTTGCATACGCTAAATACAACCGTGATTCCTACAAAAGTGAGTTAGGTTTCTTTTCATTTTCTTTTTCTTTTTAGAATTATGCTTGTCGGTAGTGTGATTTCGTGGATTGAAGTTTGCTCGTGGATGCTTATCTTGAAGGCACGACTCTTTCGTGGGCCTTCTTTCTTTTGGAGCAAATTTCGGGGAAGTTCTCATTGTAATTTTACTTTTCTCTTAACCTTTATTTAACGCTTAGTACAAAGGGACTTTTACATTTCAAGTGGGGGACGGGGTAGAATTATCTCTTGAACTTTATTTAGCCTCGTTTTCTAGTATATTTTGAAAAATTATGCCATTTTAAAATTTTGACATGTTTTTCTTAACCTAACTGGATTAGACCTTAGCCGAGCACATTATAACCCTTGATATTTTATGGTGAGATTAGCCTTATCCGTTTCCAAATTTTTACCCCAAATCCACCAAATTATGAGTGTGCCGGTAGTTTGTAAACTTTAGAACTTAGCCTTTACATCATTTCAAGACCATCGACGAGGTATGTTGAGTTAGCTCGATGTATATGGACTTTTCAGTTTAAGATGACGGTATAATAGGATTATCACCCAAATAGCCTACCATTGTGTGTCTATCGATTAGTCACCTAGACTTCTCGACCCCATGTTAAACCCTTTGTTGCACTCACCTTTAGTGCAAGATACCCTAGATACACCCTTCCGAGCCATTCCTTTCATTTTTTCATCCAAAGATATTGTTTGATACACCATTACACCTTAGCCTACCACTGTAGTCTTTATTTGTAATTGGAAATCATTATTTGCCTAAGTTTAAGGTTCAAGTGGAAAGGTCCGGGAATCACGCTCTCGTCGACAACATATCCTTAAAGATCATTGAAGACCCCCCCCCCAAATTCTCATTGTTCATCTCAAGTGGGGGGATGTTATGTGTAGTTATTATGTTATGTTAAAAAAAATGATGATGTGAAAAAAATAGTTATTGTTATTTAGTGATTGTAAAAGTGCGATGTTATAAGCACTATTATTATGAGGTTAATATAGATTTAGTATCGAGGAGGCCACCTCGGTCACATTTGAAGAATGAAGTTGGAAGTGTGTCCATCATGACGTCCTCTAATGGCACATCTACCTGGTTATATCATGATCCGGTTTCTTGACTTTGAAACTTGAACTTTGGGCTAACGGTAAGTGGTGATGACTTGGTTATAGATTTAGACTATTTGCTTGATTTTATTTTACACCAATTTTATCCCATGTCTTATCCTACCCTTAGTCATGAAGCGTGTCTAGGTGATGCATCGAGCAATCTTTGGTGTCTTGGCCATGGATTTGGTCATGTATCATTGATTTTGTCCACTTCGCCGTGGCATGTTAGTAATGACAAATCACCCTTAACCTTTGTCGTGTTTACCCATACTGCCTTCGAGAATTGTTTAGTCCTTAACTCTAGTGGTGGAGATTTGTGTAACCGCCAAGCTTATGATAGAATACATGCTACTGATCATGCAATGAGTGATCACCCGAAATTGACACTTAGAATAGTTGAGAGATTTGAGTGTTTTGTTCCCATTTCGTGAGGTGTTCGACTTTGTTTTATTCTAGCATAAAGGATTTGTAAACTTATATTTTTCGGTCATGGGAGATATCTTTTGGAATCTATCTAATAAGGTCTACTTGAGGGCAAGTAGAGTTCAAGTGGGGGATATTTGATAACATCAAATAGTCACGAATATTAAGTGTGAATTTCCCAGATAATGCTCGTATTTTATATCATTTATATGGATTTACACTTGTTTTCCTCTATACTTCACTTTCAGGTAAATTACGAGCATCGGAGCTAAAGAGACGCGGATTTGGAGAGTTTATTGAAGATATATCATAGTATGCTCATTTTGAAGAAGTTATGGCGTAACTCCTCTCTCACATTACGCCGTAACCAAAGCGTGGCTCAGAAAACTAACTCAACAGAAGATTACGACGTAACTCTCCCAAAGATTACGACGTAACCAACTAGGTCAAATGAGGCTCCGCGCCGCTACAAGCTACGCCGTAACTATTGTCTCAATTATGGCGTAACCAAGATTTATCCAGAGTTACGCCGTAACCAGCATTTTTAGTGAAAAATACGAAGAATTGGATGTTACGGCGTAACTCTTAACATTAGTTACGCCGTAACCAGATCTGACCTATAAATACCCCAAGATTTTCAGCATTTCAAAGCATCCCATTTCACACACAACACCAAGTGAACGTGAGTAGAAGTCCAAGGCAGATCTAGAGGAGCATACGGAGCTATCTCAAAGGAGAAATCACTCCCCTACGATAAGAATTAGCATTTTATCTTTTCTGTACATTCAATTCATGTATTTCATAATGTTAAACATTGAATCGATTGTTTTAGTTAATATGAGCGGCTAAGCACCTCTGGTGTTGGCCTAGTTATGATTCCTTAATTGTTTTGTTTGCATTTACATTGCTTGCGTATAATTATTTCTAAGTGTATGCATGCATAGTTTATGGTAGGTACCTTTGTTTCGGTAGTTTTGAATGGTGGTAGTGGCTAGTTACTTAGGAGATATGACCAACTGACCCTAAGTAGGTAGGCCGAGTGGGAAGGGTAAGATATGGCCAACCGACGACCCTTTACGCTTGTGCGATTGACCAACCGATCACCTACCGTTTGGATGAACTTAAGTCGAGGATGAGTGTTTAAGTTGCTAGCCGGCACTCATTGTTATGAATCTAGCATGTAGTGGTACTTAATGACTTGGATTAATGGACTAAGAACAAGCGGACTTATGACGGGTCACCGATTTCTCAATGGGACCCTTTCTTTGATAGGTTAGACGAATCGACCAAATCTTTGTCCTAGCGACTTTGACCCCACATCAAGTAATTGGAAGTAATTAGGCGTAAACATAACTAGTTAGGATGAATGAATAGGTTAGCACCACTCTCCTCTATTGATCTCAACCCTCGCCTTTATTTGCTTTAGTAGTTAATTAGTTAATTAAGTTTCATAATCATATTAAAATCTGTGACACCTAGACTAAGTTTAAATCCACATACATAACTCTTGGGACGACCTCGGTTTTACCGAATACTACACTACACATGACCGGGTACACTGCCCGTTAGTGCATTAGGGTAGACCATAGGTATAACGAGACTTATAAATATTAAAACATGGTCAGTAAAACCTGCATCAGGTTTTCATTTTTGCAACAGGAGCAAATGTCTCTCTATAATCCATACCATACTCTTGACCATAACCTTTGGTAACAAGACGAGCCTTATATCTTTCAATGGACCCATCGATTTGGTTTTAATCTTGTAGACCCAACGTGAGCCAATAGCACGTTTGTCGACTTACAATGGTACTAAGTCCCATGTTTGAGTCTGATGCAATGTTGCAAGTTCCTCGGCAATAGCAACCTGCCAAAGTGGATAATAAACAACTTCTCTATACGACACAGGCTTATGAAGACGATGTACATAAGCAATAAACGAACCAAACGAACTAGAATAAACAAAATCATCCTTTTAGTGGACTTATGAATACGTGTGGGTCGAACATTTGGAGGAGGAACCGCAACAATTTCAGGCGATGATTAGGTAATCATGGTAGGAGGTTGGTTAGCGGTCGATGTAACCTCAAAAATTATAACTGGTGGTGTTTCAGTAGTGGTGGTGGGTTGTAGAGTTGTTGCTAGTGGTGTTTCAGTGGTTTCTGAGGTTGTTTGTAGAAAAAGTTCCGTTATTATAGGAGACAAAAAAGGTGGAGGATCTTGGATGACATCTTCAAATGGGTCAATTTTGATAAGTTATATAGTGTCAAATTGTGTGAACTAGCGGTTATATAGAGTAGTAAGGAATATGCTCTAAAACTTCAACATGGCGAGATGTATACAACTTTTTACCAACTGGATCATAACAACGATATCCTTTTTGACTAACACCATATCCCAAGAACACACATAAAGTGGACTTCGAAGATAATTTCGTGCACTCAACATGTGGTTTTAGAACAAAACAAGTAGAACTGAAGACACGCAGGGAGAAATAATCAGGAAACGTTCCATACAACTTTTCAAAAAGAGATAAACCAGAATTATGTGCTGTTGGGATTTTATTGATCACGTATGTGGCTGTAAGAACCGCTTCTCCCCAAAATATACTAGGAACATCAGTTGGCATAAAAAAAGGATCTAGTCGTTTCAACAAGATGACGATGCTTCCTTTCAGCAACGCCATTTTGTTGAGAAGTGTCCGTACAAGAGGTCTGATATATAGTTCCATCCAATTTGAGTAAACCAATGAAATTATTAGATGTGTATTCACCCCTAAATCACAACGAAAACATTTTATGACTTCCAAATGTCGAGTTTTCACAAGAGCTCTAAATTCTTTGAGAAATGTAAGAAAATCGGACCTACGCTTCATCAGATAAACCCAAGTATATCGAGTGAAGTCATCAATAAATGAAACATAATATATGTAACCTCCTTTTGTTGATACAGGAGAAGGTCCCCACATATCATAATGTACTAGATCAAATGGAGCATTAAAAGAGGAAACTCTATCACTGAATGGTAATGCTGAGAACCGGACAAGTTTACAACCACTACAGTCAGAAATATCATGAGCGTCCAGCTTTCCTAATGCTCCTATAGATGCTAAAAATCGTAAGCGAGAACCAGAGACATGACCCAACCGAGAATGCCATAAATAATATGCTGAAGAAGAACGGTTCAACAAAAAAGAAGACAAATCCATACTAGATGCCGTGGTATCATGAATATCTATAAAGTGATCCAAAACATAAAGATCCTCTTGCCTGTGACATGTCCCGACCACCTCTTGTGTTTTCCGGTCATGTATAGAACAATGGAAAACATAAAACTTTACATCACATCCAGAATCACAAACTTTACTGACAGGCATAGTAAGTAAGGGCGACTAGAAAGTAAGCAAAATGAGCAGGACCGACTTCTTGATTTCAATTAAGCCGTCGTAAAATTCTCATATTTGGGTTGCCTAGGTTAGAATGTTTTTTTTTCATGTCATGCCATCTACTAGAGCTAAGTCCTAAGCTACAGAAATATTATTTAAGTTGTTTTACAGACCATTATTCAAATTTTAAGGTCCACGACCTTACCTTCCCTTTCACTCAATCTCCTACTCCATCGCCTCCAATCTTCACTCTTCAACCCTTCACCCCTACTTCTTCTTCTTCATGAGGAAGTTAGCAAAACATTTGAACATCCCATTTGTTTTTTGAAATTCTTGTGATGGGCTCAGGATGTCTGGCAGTTGGTCAATGTATGCTAAGGGGTCAAGTTGAACATTGCCAATGGGGTTGCTTCCTTCTCTCTCTCTTTCATCTGATGAGTCCGTTGATGGGTGAGGTCTCTTGCCTTCAACTATAATCCTTGTAGTCTTCTCATCGGACAAGGGAACCATGACCTTGTTGCAAAAGGTGTGGTCATAGGTGAAGGGAGATGGATCTAGAGCAAAGACAAAATTGGCTAGGCGAGTTAAGAGCATGGCATAGGGGAGCACCATCTTGTCCATCCTTTTCACACTTGCCATCCGTTTGACCATGTAATAGGCGACATTGAAATGAGTCCCAGTAACAAGGAAATAGATCATGTAGACTAGGCAAGCGTTGGAATGATCCTTATTTCCCACCAAACAAAGGACGTTCTCCCTTAGCACAAGTTCCCATTACTTGTATAATGGGAACATCTCTGAAAGCTCCATTTGAAAGGGATCTCTATAGATGACCTTTGGCTTCCTAGTGACTCGTGACGGAGAGGCTCTTTCCATGAAGACGGTATCTCTTACCGTAGCCGGTTCCGGGAGGGGTGTGAAATATACCTCGTGATGATTAACCATGTCATGAAGATCGGCCAATGACCATTCATTCGAGTACATTCATACTCCTTGACAAAGGAAACGAAGTATCCTAGCAAACTTTTCAAGGGTGAAGGTAAATTCGTGCTCATTGATGACAAAAGCGATCGAAATGGTTCCATCTTCATTTCTAATGATCCTCATGCTCTTGTAGAACTCTAGGACAAACACCGGACAAATTTGTTCATTGATGCTTAAGAGACATTGGAAGTTGATTCCCGCAAAGACTTGGGGAATGTCGGTGTTGTTGATGAATGAGGGTTCAACTACACGCCCTTCGTGGAATAACCTCTTTTCCAATAATGTTGGGAATAATCATTACCGATAGTTGTGGAAGACCTTTGCTTGGATTGCACTAGCGATTGGAAACGATTACCACTTCTTGGTACATTATTACCACTTTGCTATTAGATAATGGTTAGGAAAACGTGTCTAGATAAGTATAGAAAAGATCTTGTGTATATTCTATATTGTTAGCTTTATACTTATCTTGTAAAGGACTCCTTGTACTATAAAAGGAGGTTCTAGGTCATTGTCTTAGATAACTTACATACATACGTATTATTCACAAAGGCTTCAAGGTGTAACCCTAGTGACAAGCAAGATCACTCGTATTATTCATTAATAATATTGGAGCTTAAGTTTTGTGTTTAATCTGTGTTTACTTACAATACATCATACAATCCGTCTTCTAAGTATTACTAAGTAAATTCCATGCTTATTAATATTATACAAAATATCATTGACACAAGGTGTGTCCGGATCCATCAAGTGGTATCGGGCGAAGGTTACGATATTTTGTTTTAGAAGATCCAAGGAATAAGCTTAACCTACTCACTCAATTCAATGGAGATGGAAAACAACCAGTCCAACTCTTCTACACCAAGGCTACCTCACCAAACTTAATGAGTTTGAGTTGTGGAGATCTTGATTGAGCAATACTTTCTCATTCAAGACTATGCTCTATGGAAATCATCTTAGCGGTGATTCTTTAAAGCCGGTGACAAAGACATGAAGGTTGGAGACACGGATGTGGTGGCGGTTTCTATGCTCGAATCTAGTCTTGAAAAGGCGAAGAAGAATGATCTAAAGGCTAGAAGTTTGTTCTTGATGACTCTTCCTAGAGACCGGATCATAGCATTCAAAGAAGTTCAAGGCGCTAAAGAACTTTTGAAGAGATTTGCTCGGTGTTTGGTGGTAATGATGCTACAAAGAAGACACAAAAGACATTGTTGAAGCAAAGTTATGAAAACTTCTGCTTCAAGCAATGACTCACTGATAGCATCTTCACCAAACTCGGAAGATTGTTACACAACTAAGCGTGTTTGGCATTGAGGTAGAAAGGAAGACCTCAATTTGAAGTTTCTAAGAAGTTTGCCTTGAGTTTCAAACTAATGTTCTTGCGGGAAAACAAAGCGATATTGAAACAATGAAGCTCAATGATCTTTACAACAACTTCAAACTTATTGAACAAAGGTTGAAGAAGGCAGGGAAACTTGGTACAAGCTCTAGTTGCTTGGCATTCTTATCAACCTCTATTGATAGTGATGATTCTGAAGATGGCATTGATGATGACATTGCCACTGCTGGTTCTATATTTTCCACTGGTAATGTTAGTGTTACCACTGCAGGTTCAAAGAAGAAGATTGCTAGTATTGGAGATCCTACCTTTTATGCTTTTATCTCCACTCAAGTTAATGGCTCTATATTAACCCATGAAGACATAGAGAAAATTGATGAAGATGACTTGGAGGAGATGGATATAAAATGGCAAATAGCTCTTCTTAGCATGAGGGCTAGGAAATTCTACAAGAAGGCGGCAAGCCTATTCACATCAATGGTGGTGAAAGCTGCAGGCTTTGATAAGAAGAAAGTGGAGTGTTTTAAGCGCCACAAGTTGGGACACTTTGCTAGAGAATGTAGAAGACCAAAGACCAAGGACAATATGTCTACTTGGTACAAGCAAAGAAGGAACCAACTGTGGAAGAACCAAAGGAAATGTTGGCTATTGATGGTGTGAGCTATGATTGGAGTTTCATGGTCGATGAACAAGAGGAAGAACCTTGAGATCTTGCTCTTGTTTCTACTGAATTTGCTCTCATGGCTTTCTCGACTTTGAGGTACAAAACTTTGAAAGTTGTTCTAAAACATGTAGGGCTGCTAGAGAAGTTGAAAGGCTTAATGAATCTTATGAAAGTCAAAGAATAGAGTTGTTTGCTGCTAATTATGTTGTGTCAAGCCTTAGGAGAGGTATAGTTGTATTAGAAAAACAACTAGAGCACTATAGAGAAAATGAGTCTAAATAAAATGATGATATGGTTCTTCTTAGAAGAGAGGTAGAACATACGACAGCTGTGAATGAGGCTTTCCAAAAAGAGATTGATAAACTTAGGAAGATAAATGAGAATGTCAATTTAACTGTTGACACCTGTTATTATCAGTCTAAGTCAATTGATAAAATTTGGAATGCTCAAATACATTGTAAAGTTAAGTTTGGTATGGGTTATAATACAACTCCTCCACCACTAAGGGGTGTTCATTCACCTCCAGGTATAGATTTAGCTCATACAGGTCTAGAAGACTTTCAGGATCTTAATCTTGAATATGGTCCTCCCAAAACTGTGAAATGTGAGGAAGAGGTTAAGAATGATAATGATGTTTTTGAAAGTGCTAGTGACTCATCAGTTGTTGATGAGAATGCTAAAAAGAATGTAGAGACTTCTATCCCAAAAGTTGTTAATACTGATACAGAGGAACCTAGGAAACAAGCTAATAAACCTAGATCAACTGTAAGGTATGTTGAGATGTATAGGAACAAGCCTACAACTCCTAGGGGTAACCAGAGGAGTTGGAATCATGTTAAATCTCAACAACTAGGTAGTGATTTTGTGATGCACAATAAGGCATGCTATATCTGTGGTAGTTTTGATCATTTACATGCTTATTGTGACTATCATGTTGGGAGAAGGGAAGTCCATGGGAATAAAAAGGTGGAGTCTAACAGGTTTCAAAATAATGTACACCCTAATCCACACAGCAAAATGATCCCAAGAGCATTTCAACTAAGAAATGGCCTCAAAACTTTTGCCACTGCAAAAACTGTTAACACTGCTCACCCTAAGTCACCTATTAAAAGTGCAAAGTCCAAAACAACTTTTGCAAAATCTGCACAAACAAGGAAAGGAACTTTTCAAACTAAGAAGGTTCACTATAACCAACAGTGGGTACCTAAAACCAAACCCAGTTTCCTTTGCTCATTCAAAAGTTTCCACCGCAAGGGTTGTAAACAAGAAAAGGGGACATGGGCAATCTTTGTGAAGGCCTCAACACGTTGGGAATGGAAACCTAAAGGAACTTCCTCTACAACCAATCCCAATGGTGTATCAATGACCTTTGATAGATATAACTATATTGATACGAGGCGGATCCAAGTCAATCATGGCTTGGGTCCCCAAAAGAAACTAATTCTTTACTTTTATGCGCGGGAACATCCAAGGTCAAAAGATCGGATAAA
This sequence comes from Chrysanthemum lavandulifolium, assembly GCA_022545495.1. Lineage (NCBI taxonomy): Eukaryota > Viridiplantae > Streptophyta > Magnoliopsida > Asterales > Asteraceae > Chrysanthemum > Chrysanthemum lavandulifolium. The sequence continues at coordinate 149,160,279 of CM040239.1, read as the reverse complement.
GGCTACAGATAGTGGATGTTCAAAGCACATGGTGGCAACAAGTCCTATCTCTCGATTTTATACATTATGATGGACGGTATATGTCGGTTTTGGAGGTGGAGTTAATGGAAAAGTTGTTGGTAAAGGAGTAATCAAAGCGGTAACTTGGACTTTGAACACATGTATTATGTAAAAGAGCTTAAGTATAATCTTTTAGTGTGTCACAAATGTGTGACAAGAAGAACAATGTTCTTTTACCAAAGACATGTGCTTTGTTCTCTAAGGATTTTAAGATGCACGATGAAAGTCGATTCTTCTTAAAATTCATAGAAAAGGCAACCTATATAGCTTTGATATGAACAACATTGTTGCTAAAGATGATTATGCTTGCTTGCTTGCAAAGGCCATAGTGGATGAATCCATGTTATGGCATAGAAGACTTGGTCATGTTAACTTCAAAACCATTAATAAGATTGTCAAAGATGGTTTGGTGAGAGGCTTACCTCAGAAAAGATTTGAAAATGATCAAACCTGTGGCTTGTCTTAAAGGCAAACAACACGAGCTTCTTGCGTCAAAGTTAGTTAACTCTATTGCTCACCCACTTCAAATGTTACATATGGACTTATTTGGTCCTACATCTGTGAGCAGCTTGAATCTAAAGAAATATTGTCTAGTAGTGACTGATGATTTTAGCAGGTTTACATGGGTTTTCTTTCTTAGAACCAAGGATGAAACAACTAGCATCCTTAAGATCTTTATCACAGAAGTTGAAAACTAATATGATATGAAAGTTAAAATCATTAGATGTGACAATGGGACAGAATTCAAGAATAGAGTTATGGATGATTTTTGCAGAGATAAAGGTATTAAAAGAGAATTTAGTGTTGCTAGAACTCCTCAACAAAATGTTGTTCTTTGAGAGGAGGAACATGACACTTATAAATTTGCTAGAACCATGTTGGCGATTCGAAATTGCCAATCACTTTTTGGGTGAAGCGATTAACATTGCATGTTATGTGCAAAGCAGGGTTTTAGTGGTAAAACAAAGAACAAGACACCTTATGAATTATTTAGGGTAGACCACCTATCCTTGACTTCATGAGACCATTTGGATGTCTTGTATCTAATCTCAATACCATAGATTATCTGGGCAAGTTTGATGAGAAATCGATGAAGGGTATTTTGTTGGATATTCCATGTTCGACAAAGCTTTTAGAGTATTCAACTTAAGAACCCAAAAGATTGAAGAGAATCTACATGTGGAGTTCTGGAAAACAAAGTTAATCTCAAAGGCCGGTCCGTAAAATCGTTTGATCTTGATACTCTATCCAATACTATGAATTATGTGCCTATCTCTACGGTGCATCTACTTTTGATTTTGCGGGGTTCAAAGAGTTTCTTGATGATGATGAACCTAGCAAGGATCAAGTAGATGATCAAGATGAATTGATCGCCACCTTGGAACTATGCGATACAATGATGATATACCAAAGGCGGAGATGCTCAACCTTCTAATGATTTTGGAAAGGAAGGAAGTAGCAACTTGAATGTTGAAAATTGCAAAGCGGTGGAAATTGATTCCACTCTAGGCGAGAAATTTCCACGCAACACCGTGTGGAAATAACAAATCGATTCTGAGAGAAGCTCAAGCCAATGATGTTGAAATCTCAAATATGCCAAGTGAGATTGCAGTTCCTCAGACTCCCCACACTTCTATTCATAAATCACATCCTCTTAAAAATGTGATTGGGGATGTCCATTCACCTGTGAAGACAAGAAGACAAACAAAGCTGCCTGATATTCATGGATTTATAAGTGAAATATATGAATCTAAGACTCATGAAGGCAAGAATGAATGTCTCTTTATGTGTTTTCTGTCACAAATGGAGCCAAAGAATGTTTACAAGGCGCTTGAAGATGAAAGTTGGGTGGAAGCAATGCAAGAAGAGTTGCTCCAGTTTAAGCTTCAAAAGGTTTGGGTGCTTTGTGATTTTCCTTCTGGCAAGAAGGTAATAGGTACTAAATGGGTGTTCAGAAACAAGAAGGATGAAAGAGGAATTGTTATCAGAAACAAAGCTAGGCTTGTGGCTTAAGGATACACTCAAGAGGAGGGCATTGACTATGAAGAAGTGTTTTCCCAGTTACGCAATTAAAGCAATCAGTTGTTTTAGCCTATGCATCCTTTATGGGCTTTAAAGTCTAGCAAATGGATGTAAAGTGCTTTTCTATATGGGCGATTGATGAGGAGGTATATGTTTCTCAACCTCCAGCTTTGAAGACCCCGACTATCCTAATAAAGTGTACGAGGTCGTTAAAGTTTTGTATGGCTTGCATCGAGCACCAAGGAAATGGTATGAAACCTTAACTACTTATCTTCTTGATAATGGGTTTCATAGAGGCGAGTGGATCAAACTTTGTTCATCAAGAAAGACAAGAATGATATCTTCTTTGGTTCAAGTGTATGTTAATGATATCATTTTGGATCTACAAAACGAGATGTGCAAAGAATTTGAGAAACTAATGAAAGAAGAATTCAAGATGAGTTCTATGGGTGAACTCACATTCTTTTGGGACTTCAAGTACAACAAAGGCCGATGGTATTTTCATCAATCAAGATAAATATGTGGTGAGATACTAAGGAAGTTCAAGTTCATCGATGCTAAGTCATCCAACACCCTATGAGACAAGACTACACATCAACTATAGAAGGAAAATAGTGGTGAAGCGGTTGATGTACACATGTATGTGTCTATGATTGGATCTTTGATGTACCTTACATCATCTAGACCGAGATATTATGTTCGCGGTGTGTGCATGTGCAAGGTTTCAAGTCACTCCCAAGTTTTCTCACTTGATCTTTGTGAAGAAGATTTTCGATATCTTAAAGAATTTCCTACTGGGATTGTGGTACTCTAGAGATTCTCCTCTAGATTTGGTTACTTACTCGAGATAGTGACTATCTTGGAGCTAGTTTGGATAGAAAATCTCTGACGGTGGATGCCAATTTCTTGGCAGCAGATTAGTGTCATGGCGATGTAAGAAACAAACTATGGTGGCTAATTCATCAAGCGAGGCGAGTATGTGGGCTGCGCAAGTTCTTGTGCTCAAATTCTATGGCTTCGAATCAACTTTTGGACTATGGGTACAATTTCATGAATACCATCATTCATATTGAAAATAGCGTACCATTTGCATTATTAAGAATCCAGTTCAAAACACAAAGACTAAACATATTGAAATTTGACACCATTTCATAAGAGACTGTATGAAAAGGACTAATTCAAGTTGTCAAAATTCATCTTGATGACAACTATCTTTGATTTATTAACAAAAGGACTTGATGTGGGTAGATTTCAAGTACTTGGTAACAAGTATTGGAATGCTAAATCCATAAACTTTTGTGTCAAATTGTCTTTGGTGTTGAGTGGAAGTTTACGATGTCGATATTGTTGTATAAGTTTGTATATATTTTGTGCTTGTGTTTTGCTTGTTCAATAAATTTTATGCAAAGCATAGATGGAGTTGATCTTAAATGGTGTATAACTGAGATACACAACAAATGGTTATTGATTCACCATGTCTAATCCACATAAGAATCAACTAGTCTAGAGCAAACGACTCTTGGTAAAGACTTGACAAATCCGTTTATGGTTGATAGTTTACCAAAACTATATGGTTATCAACTCACCATATTCTTTATGATTAAGAGTTGGCTAGTCCATAGCAAACGGCTCATGGTAAAGACATATCAAATCCGTTGATAGTGGTGGTTTGCTAAAACTATGATAAGAGCAATCTAGTTTTCATATGTTTTCTTTACCAACGCTCTTTGAAATTTTTGTGAAAATTACCATTGTTAGTTCACGCCTTTCCTTGCAGATTGTATTTTACCATCGTTGATCTAGCCGTTACAACTCATCGTGTCAAGAATAAATTTTTACTAGCCGTTGTAGAAAAATTGCTTTCCATATATATAGGGTAACTTCTAGAGAATTATCTACTTTCCTATTTGATATTTATCCTCTAAAGATAAATACTTTCCTTAGATAATATTTCTTGCGCTACACTCTTAAACCCTACCTCTATATATCTTTTATCTCAATTGGCTAGTTATTCCTTCAATTATTACTGACCTAATACTGTTTTTCATCAAAAGTTTCTATGGCACCAATAAAATTTGCAGATGAGCACAACCAAGTGCCCTACCTACAAAAGTCAAACGAGAAGAGTGGCCCTGTTTTTCATCAGATTGTGGACTTTCTCAATACTACCCATTTAAGGTATGCTTTGCTTTTAAAACCCACAATCTATATCTCTCAAATCAAGCAGTTTTGGACTTCTCGTCATCCATAACACTTGAGAATAGAGATACCCATGAAATGTGGATGCTCTTAGAGCCACCGTGGATGGGGTAACTATTGATGTTCTTGAGGCATCCTTGAGGATAGTTCTCCAATTGGATGATCTCAATGGTATCATCACATTACCTATGCCGAAATACATGATACTTTATCATCCATGAGGTATGATACCAGCGAAAAAGGCTACTTTCAAAAAGAGTGGTTTTGTCCCCAATGGAGATTTTTGATACATACTCTTTACATTGTCTCGATCCAAAGAAAACATCTTATGAGCAATTTAGTTCAACCATGGCTTACCCTTTGGTTTGTCTAGCCGATAAGATTTTTAAGCTGGTCAAAATATATTTTTACAAGTATGATGGCAATGTAAAGAGTTCAAAAATTTTTAATGTATCCAAGGTTTGTGGCAAGCGTGCTAAATGAGTTTCAACCGCAACCCCATACTAATGTTTATAAAATCATTGCCTCAAGCCTAAAGTTTTTCAAAACATGAACAAAGATGGCAACATGATTTTTGCACCTCTCTTTCCTCAAATGCTTGCAAAGATTTCACCTGAACAAAACTCTAACATAATCTATGTTCCAAACATTGATTATACTCCACCTGTTTCTCACACCTATGAGAGGAGGCGCAAACAGCCAACTTCTCTCATGACAACAAAGCATGTTTCGAACCTTTTGGTCTAGGAACAAGCGGTGGTGGTTCTAGACTTCAACCTAGTCCAACTAGGGAGGAATCGAGCCATTGCCCCATGATTCACCTCTCCCAACAGTCACACGGTTGGAAGTGATGAAGGCGAAGGCAACAATTGGAATTAATGGTTTTGTGTACAAAATTAGCCAAGCAGGTTGAATCTCTACAAAAGGACCTGGCACATGTAAAGAAGCAGCATGCCAAGGACATTACACATCTGCAAGAGGAGATTCAGACCTTGAAAGAAGAGTTGCAGGGGTTAAAAAGGAAGAAGAAAACTGAAAAGCTAGTAATATCATCTTCATCCTCACCTAATGATGGTGATTCAGCTGATTGATGAGGAGGTTTATGTTTCTCAACCTCCAGGCTTTGAAGACCCTGACTATCCTAATAAAGTGTACAGGGTTGTTAAAGCTTTGTATGGCTTGCATCAGGCACCAAGGAAATGGTATGAAACCTTAACTACTTATCTTCTTGATAATGGGTTTCATAGAGGCAGAGTGGATCAAACTTTGTTCATCAAGAAAGACAAGAATGATATCTTCTCGGTTCAAGTGTATGTTGATGATATCATTTTGGATCTACAAAGACGAGATGTGCAAAGAATTTGAGAAACTAATGAAAGAAGAATTCAAGATGAGTTCTATGGGTGAACTTACATTCTTTTGGGACTTCAAGTACAACAAAGGCCGGATGGTATTTTCATCAATCAAGATAAATATGTGGTGAGATACTAAGGAAGTTCAAGTTCATCGATGCAAAGTCATCCAAGACCCCTGCAGACAAGACTACACATCAACTCTTGAAGGAAAATAGTGGTGAAGCAGTTGATGTGCACATGTATAGGTCTATGATTGGTTCTTTGATGTATCTTACATCATCTAGACCAGATATTATGTTTGCAGTGTATGCCTGTGCAAGGTTTCAAGTCACTCCCAAGTTATCTCACTTGATTGCTGTGAAGAAGATTTTCAGATATCTTAAAGAATTTCCTACTCTGGGATTGTGGTACTCTAGAGATTCTCCTCTAGATTTGGTATGCTGGAGCTAGTTTAGATAGAAAATCTACAACTGTGGCTGCCAATTTCTTGGCAATAGACTAGTGTCGTGGCAGTGTAAGAAACAAACTATGGTGGCTAATTCATCAACTGAGGCAGAGTATGTGGCTGTTGCAAGTTGTTGTGCTCAAGTTCTATGGCTTCAGAATCAACTTTTGGACTATGGGTACAATTTCATGAATACCATCATTCACATTGACAATAGCAGTACCATTTGCATTATTAAGAATCCAGTTCAACACACAAAGACTAAACATAATGAAATTAGACACCATTTCATAAGAGATTGTTATGAAAAAGGACTAATTCAAGTTGTCAAAGTTCATACTGATGACAACTATGCTGATTTATTAACAAAAGGACTTGATGTGGGTAGATTTCAGTACTTGGGTAACAAGTATTTGAATGCTAAATCCATAAACTTTTTGTGTCTAATGGTGTTGAGTGGAAGTCTATGGGTACTAATATTGTTGTATAAGTTTGTATATGTTTATGTGCTTGTGTTTTTGCTAGTTCAATAAATTTTATGCAGCATAGATGGGAGTTGATCTTAAAAGGTGTATAACTGAGATACACAACAAATGGTTATTGATTCACCATGTCTAATCCACATAAGAATCAACTAGTCCAGAGTAAACGGCTACTGGTAAAGACTAATCAAATTCATTTATGGTTGATAGTTTACCAAAAACTATATGGTTATCAACTCACCATATTCTGTATGATTAAGAGTTGGCTAGTCCATAGCAAACGACTCATGGTAAAGACATATCAAATCCGTTGATAGTGGTAGTTTGCTAAAAACTATGATAAAGGGCGGTCAAATTTTAAATGTTTTCTTTACCACGCTCTTTGAAAATCTTTGTGAAAAATTCCCACCGCTAGTTCACGGTTTCCAGCGTTGTTATTTTTACCATCGTTGTTCTAGCCGCTATAACCGATTGTGTTCAGAACTAAATTTTTACTAGCCGTTGAGAGTTAATTACTTTCCATATATAAATAGGGTAAATTTTTAGAAGATTATCTACTTTCCTACTTATAATTTATCGTCTTAAGATAAATATTTTCCTTAGATAATCTTTCTTGCATGAAAACTCTAAAACCCTAACTATTTATATATTTTCTCTCAATTGGCGAGTTCTTTATACAATTCATACTGACACAATCTATTTTTCATCAAAAGATTCCATGGCACCTATCACTTTTGCAGATGAGCACAACCAAGTGGCCTACTTAAAAAAGTCAAACGAGAAGAGTGGCCCTGTTTTTCACCAGATTGTGGACTTTTTTAATACTACCCATATAAGGTATGCTTTACTTTTAAATCCCACAATCTATATCTCTCAAATCAAACAATTTTGGACTTCTGCTCAGTCCATAACCATTGAAACTAGAGATACACATGAAATAGTGGATGCTCTTGAGAGCCACTGTGATGGGGTAACCATTGATGTTCTTGAGGCATCCTTGAGGAGAATTCTCCAATTGGATGATCTCAATGGTATCATCACATTACCCATGCCCGAAATTCATACACATCTTTCATCCATGGGGTATGATACCACTGATAAAAAGGCTACTTTCAAAAAGAGTGGTTTGTGTCCCCATTGGAGATTTTTGATACATACTCTTATTGTTAGGATCCAATATTTATTGTGTTGATGATTCGGGTGGTCTTGGATGATCAAAATACATGTTTGCCATAGTTAGAGAGTTAGTAGAGAGAGAGGGTGTTCTTGCTAGAGGTTTACTCAAAGTATGAAATATTAGATTGAATGAGAGCACCACCCTTCCATGGATGGAAGGGTATTTATACTTACAAACATAACGACCTCCTATCGGCCTGTGGATCAGGGATACAGTGGGTAAAGACCCGTCCTTCCTCCACGGTGTTGCACTAAGCTATACTACGCTACAAACTAATAAATAAACTACTAAATATCGTAACTACCGACACGTCTACGAGCTAACATATGCTAGACCTTAATTGGGGTGACCGACACTTTAACATGGAATTTTCTAATTCCTAACAATCTCCCCCTAAGGGAGGTCACCCCATGATTTACATTTTGAATCCTAGCATTCTATTCTTGACTTCGTTCTTGAGCTCATAGACTTCAATTCTTCAAATCTGCAATCTTGTGCATTTGTAGCGATTCTTTAAAGTCCGCATTGATTTGTACTTTAAGTGGAGGCCTTTAACTGATCCACATCTTTGATGATCTTTGAGCTTTCTTTGAGATCATCACCACAAAGAAATCTCTCGGATCATCCATAGTTGTGTTTCCTTCATGTGAAGTTGTGACTTTCGGACCGACATGCTCACACTTTTGAATCATGACATCTTTCCATCGAGTAGCGGAAGCCTTCTCGGTTCATGATATTTGCAAAGACAGTAGCGAAGCATAGTATGAAATATCGAGCCGTGTTATGTAGATATGCACCACCATGATTTCTTCAAATTAAGTGTGGATACCGTGAGCATGCGGCTTTGGATTGACTCCTCAATTACGATCACCGCAACCGTCTAAATGTACCGCAAACAACAAGCTAGCAATAAAACACACGAAAGTGTCTTTGATCACTTTCACGAATTGAGGTACACGCCCACGGTTCCCTCGCTGATCAAGATAAATACCGCTGTGATCGGTAGGATTCCTAAGAATCTCCTTGACAGGGTTTCGCAATGTTTCTAGTCGTTCTCAAACCGAACGCCTCAAAGAAGACAACACGGAGTGAGTGAACCAATAATTAAGATTCACCGATTGATGAAAATGATTTGAAAACAATCGCATATTGCTTGAAGAAAGAGTTTTGCAATACGACGAAGGTTTTATGAGAAAGATCAATTTTCAATCAAAATACTTTTGTATTAGAGAATGAGTACACATTCGACGTGTTAGCGAAAAGAAGAGATTCGCACATCGAGCGGTTTTCTAAAATATTTTCAATCGATATACTTTTGAATTTGAAAATGAATACACATTCGACGTGCTAGAGAAAGAAGGTTTGCACATCGAACGGTTTTTCCAAAGTATTCGTCAATTCCATTCTCGGACCAAGGTTGATTCAAGACCGAATCGCCCATTGTTTCTATCCGCTTGTCACAAGTTTGATCTTCGAGAAGATCTCACATGTCACCCACCAAGAGCTTGTTTGATGTTGGCTCTAGAAGGATTTCCATCTTCATCGTGAATACTTTTACATACCACTCGGATGTTCGCAATACCACAAGGATAATGCGTGGGACTCTTAATATATACTTACTTTCCACATTGTGTGAAACAAAGAAGTTTTCATTAATTTTGTGTCCTAATGAGATATTGTGGATGATCTCTTGGCTCTAGACTCAATAGTGCATATTTGGTTCTGTCTTACGGAGACTAGGGAGAGGTCTCCTTCTTCAATATCAACAATCTCTAAGAGAAAGTCGATAGATTATGTCGGTTCCCGTGAGAATGAAACAAGCCCTTTGAGAGGAACTTGAGTGGCTTGGGAAGTTGTAGTCTGATGCGTCACTCGGGTCCATGACGTCTTGTCTTCAATACCGGTGTTACCTTAGTAACAACCAAGAAGCATATGTATTGAACCCGGTTTCGCCCTAAGGTTGAATTGATGGAGGCTATTTCTTTTCACCCTTTTCACATTCGGTTCTTTTCATTCTTCAACCCTTCGCTTAATGAGACTTCATAACTAGAACCTTGTTGGGTTTATTCCAAGACTAGCTCGTCTCGATCCGCACTCTTCCCATATTCTCATTTTTCTCCTTTTTTCAATATTCCTAAGGACTCTACACTATCTAGTGGATTGTCCCTGGGAAGATCCCTCCGGTTCTGGCTGGATCGTGGGAACAAATACCTAACCTCACCAACCTTATAACTCCATACATTAAAGTAAAATGGTCGGTCTTTTGGTATTGTTCATTCCTTCTTTGAAACCAATTGAAAAATCATTTGGAAAAACAATCAAGGTACTTGTGATACGAGATCAAAGCATTTTGTACCCTAATAGTTTTGATCATTTAGAAAACATCCTCAATATGTGCGTATGATTTAGAAATTGTTTAGACAAGGAGGCAAGAGGACTTTGAAATATTTTCTTTGATCACAATTTTCATACGAAAAAGCCATTTGATTTTCATGGTAAAATTCTCCCCTCAATATGTGCATAGGATAAGTGAAATCATTTTATCACATAGAGGAAAGAGTTCTTTGAAGCACATCCACGATCACAAAATCCATTAAGAAAACCATTTGATAACTCAATCAAGGTACTTTATAAATCTCAAAAACTTTTGTACCTCGATAGTTATGCTCCCTCAATATGTGCTTCGAGATTCGAAAGCTTTTAGCACATATGAGAGAAGCACTGCACAATTAAATCAAAACGATCACCTTTATCAAATTTCATTATTAAATCACAAATTCTCCCGATAAAAATATCAAACCCTTTGAGATTTTGGATCCCAAGTGATTTAATTCGGTTTAGAAAACATGGGAGAAAATGTGCCGATTTAAATACTCATCTGGTTTTGGATAAATCCTCCTCCTCAACATGTGCATTATGTATATTGAAATCGTTTGGCACATGGAGGCAGGAGTGCCTTTAAAGGACTAAAACCAATTCCATTTAAAACAGATTGAGATTTAAATCATGATCTCTACCCGATCGTAAGTATCAAACCATTTGAGATTTGTGATCCCAACCGATTTAAATCATTTAGAAAATTTGGGAAAGACGGGCAAGATTCAATTTTTGAAAATGACAGATAAGGACCAATTTAAGACATTAAAGATTGTTAGTGTCGTATGATAGTTTTAAGAGATCTTTAGTAAAATAAAACAATTTCACAATCAAACAAGAACAGAAAAAATTTCATTTGAAAGACCTTGATTCTAAAGAAAAATCATACCATGACATAACATTAAATCTTTAGATCACCACTTATATTGTACAAAGCGGAACTTTTGTGAAGAAATATCGTTTGAAAATATTTTATTTTAAATCACTCTCCCCTCAATCCATGACCGTAGTCGATAATTGAGTGACTCAAGTTTTGATAAAATGAAGTCCGGTGATTTTCAAAGTTTTAGTCCAATATATTTTCAAACAATATTTTCCATTTTCAAAAACAATATTTTTCGTAGTTTTAGAAAAATGGTATCATCACGATTATCTGCATAAAGATATGTTAGGTGGTTGAGAAGCTTATGTTGTTGCCGAGGGCTTGGAAGAAAACCGTCTGGCGATGCGGTGAGACTTCTTCACGTTGCATTAAGAATGCCAACCGAGGTCCAATTAAGCTTCGTTTCTTCAATCACTTAGAAGAAAACCATCCGCGATGCAAGTGAGACCTCTTCGTTGCATATATGCCAACTCTCCATTGAAGTCCAATTAAGCTCGTTTCTTCATTTGTCAACCCAAGATATCGTTACCCTTTCCTTGCGGCATCCAATCATGTTCATTTGTGGGATCCGGATCGAACATTCTTATATACCAATATACCGCATATGTTAGTGAACACACATACAAATATATGGTGGTCGACAAGACCCAAACAACAATCGACTAATAAAAGTCAATCCAACATATCAATCATATCATAAAGGTATGGGAATAATGTGTTTATCAAACTCTAATCATCTAATCCTAACAATCTTATCCTAGGCACCTAGTCCTTCAACGTAGGTTAACATCATTTTCGCTTTAAGCATTTAGGATAACTAAGAAAGCCCGTTAGATGATATAGATTTGAAAACATTCTCCCCTCAATCAATGACTCATTTTCCGAAAAGTTTTAAAAGCGCTAGAAGTCATTGATTGAGTTTGCAAATTAATCTGAAAACTCGACTTCGATTGATTTAATAGCAACTCATTTACCACCATTAAGTTAAAACAAATATTTTCCAAGAATTTTAGACGGAAAATATTTGAGTAGGAACAACAGTCCTTCGACATACTTTCCTCAAAGTGAATTAGGATAAGTGCACGAAATATTTGAAAAATTGTTTGCGAAGCACTTTCCTTCTTTGAAAAACGGGTTGCTATCGTAAATAATAGCAAACCATAGTTTAAGCACGGGTTACAATCAAGTAATCGCAAGCCATATTTTGAGACATGTAATGGAAAAAATATTTACACCTCTGCCGAACTTCATCTATGGTCCCGTGCCATTATTGAATGACATTTCTAAGACCGTAGATGTTATCGATACTGTAAGACATGTCTTTAGAAAACATATTTTTGGAATTTTTGAAATTTTCGATTTTATGGATTTTTGAAGGTTTTATATTTTCTATTTTCTTTTTCTTGGTTTTATAATTTTCTATTTTGTTTCTTTGGTTTTATATTTTTGTATTTGGTTTTTCGATAACTATATACAAAGATAGAGTAGATGATATAGTTAAAGAAGATGATGATACTAGTACCGAGATAAGGATATCGAATGACCCGTTGTAGAAGATAGAAGTCATCATCTCTTAAACATTCACCACCAAAGCAAATCGAGGCTCCGTATAGAAGATGTAACATGAGCCTTTGAGAAAGAGACTTTGGCGCCTTCCCCCAAACCGAAAATCCATTAGATGAGCGATTCAAGCTCTATTTCAAGCTTGCTTTAGCAGTGCACAAAGAAGCACACCATTATCATAAATCCGTTGCTCCTTTTAAGAACGATAATCTAGATTCTTTGTTCGGGTTATATCATCAACAAGAACAACAACGTATCATCCAACTCTTTAAATTTCTTCTCAAATTTCTTTTCCATCAAGTCCAAGCAATCCATTCCAAAAGGTGTCAAGAGAACAATTCCCCTAGTAGTTGAATTGATGCGCTCGGTCTCTTTGTATAATGCTCAAGAACTCTCCGAATACACATCATGAGGGTAATGAAGAACAACTCCCCAATGTTCACATCTTTCGTCCTCGATGAATGTGTATGAAGCTCAAGAACCCAAGTACACCAATATCCAAGAACTCTCCGAATACACATCATGCCCTAAGGAAAACACCTCCCAATGTTTGTGGTAAACAATGGCTTTTTCCCGATGATCGTGTATGAAGCTCAAGGACCCGTACACACATTCCCCAAAGAGAGAACAACCGATAACATTGAAGAAGCGGGCCGAATCACCGATTATCTCTGCGGTGACAATCTCGGATGTCAACACCGAATAAGTGATTATATCTCCGAATCACGATTAATCCTCAAGTAAAACAAATGAGCATCCCCAATGTACACAATTCTCTCCCCGATGGTTGTGATAACATCGAGATCATCACACACCAATGTACCTCTTATATCTTCGAAACATTCTCTAACATCTCTTCCCCACATAGTTGAAATAAACACAAACGCCATGAGTCAAACCTTGAGTTTCTCTCATGTAATGACAATAGTCTTCCGGATATCTTCAATCACTTAGAAGTATTAAGCTCATCAAGATTACTCGCGTTTAGTTACGGGTCTCCTTCCCCTTGCTAGTTTTGATACTTGTAATCAAAGAACACTTTGTAAGACCGTATACTAGAAATTTGTTGAGAAGAACACTTGAACTCTTGGGAATCAACTTGTCAAGACTCTCTCGACTATTTTTATCAACCCTTATGTAGACAATTTGAAGTGACCATCAAGAAGAAAACCATATATACCCTACTTGAAACCAAGTCAACTTCCCCACATTTGTATCTTAAGCTTGCACCTAATGATGGAAGAACGGTGTAGAGAATTTATGCTTCAAGCAAATCTCTAAGTATTCACTACCCAAACAAAGTATGAGACATTAACACCTCTTTGCGATTATCCACACCGCCATATGCGTGTGACATCGAGTAAAACAAAGTAACTCCTAATAGTGATAGTTAACTGTGTCTTCAACCATCCGCCTCGATCCCGGTAACTAGATAAACCAAGTCTTCAACTCAAATTCTTAAGCCCGAGCAAGTTATCAAATAAGAACACGCCTTTGTGAAAGTCAACTTCAATCTCAAATAAGTGATAAATGATTAAATCTGAAGTAATCAACTTGTGTCAAATGTCCAATACGAGAAATAGTCAATAACAACGTCTTGAGGAGTCACTGCTAAAGAGTATGAGCAAGTCTAATTGGGAATTAAATTCGACATATCACTCTCCCCAATTAGTGCTCTCCCTAAACCGACAATCAGATGATGAATGACAAGATTAAGAAGAAGTCTTTGATAATCAACTCGCAACTCGCCTTTAGTCTTCTAACATGTAGCGTAAAATGTAGAATAGATCAGACTCGACCTTCTTCAAGATTGTCCATTGGGGAATAGATAGTTAACATCTTCAACTCACCAAAACAAGAACATCACCAAAAACATCCCAATCAACTTACATCTTGCAAATCCCTTAACAAAAATCCTCCCAATCAAACAAGAACGAAAGATGTTCATCAAGGAAATCAAGAATCGTGCCGCAACGAACACACAAGATGGTAACACCAAACTACCAATCACATCAAACAAGAACAGAGATTGTTCGAATCATCATGTTGATGTATACGTAGCATTAACCAGAAGCACTTTGTCGATAAACTCATCCATCCGAGTGAAGATGTCAACCAACGGCTCTTAGAAGAGAGAAACTCCATGTGAAGATGACCCGATAAGAAGAACCTCGGTTCTTACATGAGTTTGGAGCCGTATGACCATTTGTATTCTCTAATATCAATCAACCATGCAAAAAATTCACACTTCTTCTCCCCCTCAAGAATTGCATACGGAGTTGCCATTCTTGATTAAATAAGTGAAAATCATCCGAATGTTCCATTCACACTTCTCTTCCAGAAAATCAGCACATGATGTCGCCATCTTCATTATAATCGAGCAAGTGGAATGAGAAAAACAATCAGTGGTAGCCCGGTTCACTCGATGACCAAGCGCATGGAAAAAGTATGAAGCATGTTGATGAGAATGGTCATTATAAGAAGATTTCTCTTCTTCAGAAGATAAAGCGCACTGAAGCGTACACTTTTCTTTTCTTTAGAGTACGAGGCTTGAACTGTTGTGTTCAAACGTCATTAGAAGATTTCGCTTCTTAAGATAATGCGACCTAAACGTAAACATTTCTTTTCTTTAGAGTACGAGGCATGAACTGTTGTGTTCATACGTCATAATCTCTCTTTTCGACTCTCTTAGCAAAACATGTAATCAACCCATTATCATTCAAGAGGCTCTTTGTAGTGACAATGATGGAGATAACCCAAGATGACGAATTTGACCTCAAGTAAACTAACCCGAACTCGTGACTTAAACTTGCACATATGTAACAAAGAGCGGTGCGATTTCCATTAGCATCTCTAAGTACTCTATACTCATCATCCAACCAACCATCAAGTAATAGACGTACTTTACCTCTTGAAAATCCACAATTGAATGTGACACTGAGCACTACAACGTAACTCCTTAAAGTGATAGTTATCTTGTGGTGGTATGAGCCCAATTCCCCCAAGTGGTAAAAGAAAAGGTAAAGGTCACCCAACAATAACCAGATTTCCAAGTCTTCGCTTTTGATAATAAGCTTGAACAAGGATCATGAAGAATCTTCATCCATCCATCCCCTGATATCTTCAGATGCTAAGTACACTCGCCCGTGATAATTCACTTCAACCTCAAATAAATAATACTGAATTAACGCCGTTGTCACATCTTCTGGTTAAAAGCTCTAATCTAGCCTCCTTTGACATTTTAAGTGATCTATGATAATGGTTTCATCTCGACCATGGTCAAAAGCACATAACCCCGTAAAACCATATAATAACCAAACTGCCATGACGAATTATCCAAACACACATCCAATACATGAAGTACACCCTTTTATCTCTTCTTCGAAAGAAAAACCGTAGCACCAGCATCAAAAAGATCCCGAAATACATTTTCCTTTCTCCAAGATAGTTCCATCAATACGGGATTTTATAACTCTATGGTTTAAACCGAGAAATAGTTTTCTTTTGCGGGATTTTACAAAACCAAGAATAAACCGTAAGTTAGATCCGGAAATGCACTTTACTTTAACCCGGATGTTTCCATTGTCACGGGATTTTACAAGTCTATGATTTAAACCGAGAAATAGTTTCTTTCGCGGGATTTTACAAAATCAAGAAAAAACCGTAAACAATGTCAGCTTGAATGTGTTATGACAACTTTGGTTTTGGTGAATATCCGTTTTAGGGGAACATGCAACGGTTTATCAACGGTTCATTATCCAACATCAACAATTCTTAACCCATATGTAGACAACATCACAAACCATACTAAGTCATGTAGTATACACTACTTCCCCCTGGAGGTTGACCGAAAAACATCAAAGTACACATTTCTCCCGCATGATGGTTTCGTGCTTTCGGAAGCATCATAACGTGTATGACCATTTGCACGAGAAGTTCTTGTCATAAGCAAACATCTTGAAAAATCATGACTGACGCTGACCAAGATTTTGTTTAGGCGGTGAAGTAACTTTGACAATTTGTGGTGTCGAATATCTCATAGGAATTGCTGAAATTGAACCTCTATTGATTCATCGGCTAATAGTACTGACCACTTGGTGAAGTAAACCCAATATGACAAACTTGAAAATGAAGTAAACATCCCATCTTTGTGAACAATAAGTTATAACCAGATTGTCAAGTCATAATCACATAAAGTGACAGTAACGCCCCAACAAGTTATCTTGAGACATGCAACCAACCAACCAACGTCTCAGGGATAAAGAAGCTCACCCATGAAATATCACTTCAATTTCGCATCAATAATACCGTACAAAAACCCTGTAGTCATTTTTCACTTTTTCGCTCAAGCCCTGAATTTTGTATCCTCCATGAAAATATTTTATGACCAAAATACCAACTCATTTATCTAAATAAATTAACACTTATGCTTCCAAATTTTTGTGATTAAAAGTTCGGATAACATTATCTTTGATAACTATTTCAATGATCCGAAAGTTTGCCCATCTGCTCTCGTCCATTTTGATGGCAGCCCACAAGAGATTTCAACAAAAACCCAAGCACACATTAACACACTAATGAAATAGTCCATCACAAGTATAAACTCACAAATGTAATCAATCCTTCAACCCACTCCAATCATATTCGGATGAGTCCTAGGGCCCAATTGCAAATCCAATGAGAGAAAGGCCCAAAAAGAACTTTAAGACACCGAGTCCAATCAACATGACATGGTGTAACCGGTTATATATATAACTCACATTTCACAACCCTAAAATGCAGTAATACTCAAACCCTAAACACACTTACCTCTAAAAATCCGCCCCCTCCTCATCCTTTCTCTTCCATCAAAACCCTAAATCTGCTTCTCAAGAAATCCTCCTACCTCAGTTATTAAAACAAAACGCCTCTCCACCTGCTCCATCTAACAGCATCATCATCCATACGAATCCTATAACACAAATCACCCAAATATATCACAATATCCAATCCAATCTTTCACATAATCAGTCCGCTACCCTCATCTTTTCACCAGTAATCAAAAAGACTCTCCAAGAGAACCTTTGTAGAGACCTAGCCACAGAGATGGCTAATGGTAAACATTGTGATGGCCACGAGATCTAATTAGTGAACGAAGGTAGGTTTAATTTATTTCTCTCTTTTTGTATTGATTGAACACCATGAACACATGAAAAACGAGTGAACCTTAATTGTTAAACTCGATTCATGGTTCGAACATCAATAATGAACGAACGTTTACATGTGTTATCGTATTTATCTTCCTTAAACCGAATATGAAGAGAGAATGAAGCCCTTGATGGTTTTGTTCTTTTCTTGATTTTTATTCGGATATGAAAAGAAGCCTAGCTTCAAAAAGGATATATGATGGTTATGTTCAAACGAAAACAAAAAATATTTAAAAGATTTGAAGAAACGTTAGAACAATACTGAGATTCTCATGAGTTTTTATTTTAGATTTTGAAAGAAAGGAGTTGAGGTAGTTAAGGTTTTGACTGAGATTGATTGTTGATGAGTTAGGATAGATGTTGGATTTCTTTCATTGTGAGATTGTGGGACTGATGATGTTTTTAAAACTGAGGTCAAGTCGAGATGTGTTTTAATGTTGTGGTCGTGGTCATATTATTCTCCTTCTTCCTTTCTGTCCAAGTGCTAGCCTAAGTTGAGTCAAGTCGCTAGCCATTTATACAAAGCAAGTCGCTACGACAAGTCAAGTCGCTAGGTCACTTTGATAAGTAGCTAGCATCATGTATTTGACTAAATAGTCAAACACCAAGTCGCTAATATCAAACTACTCGCTACCTCTTTTCCGTCACAAGTCGCCACTGCTTTCATAAGCAAGTCGCTAGCAATATTGAGTCATAAGTCGCTAGCACCAATTGCTAGGCTTATGACAAGTCGCTAGCATTTCGCTTGACTCAAAAGTCAAACCGTCACCAACAAGTCGCTAGCATCTTTTCACATAACAAGTCGCTACTTATAAAAATAAGTCGCTACATCAACTCGCCAGAAGAAATGTTTTAGACAACTCGCTAACAAGAATATTTGACCATTTTGATTTTTTCCGCGAGTATTCGACCAAAGTTTTCCGACCATCTACAAGCTTACCCGAAAAACTACATAAAATGCATCCTTTATGCCTTGTTTGACCACGTGAAGATGACATATATACGAGACCAAGTTTAGGACCACAAAGTCGCATCGCTAATAACTCTAAACCATGACCATTTTTGACCACATAAAAGTGACTACATCATTAACGAGTTACTCTTTATGTGGTGCCAAAGATCGCTTACGATTGAAACTGCTTTGGACAAAATAACGAGGCAAGACATGAAACCATTGATAAACCATTAGACTGCTTTGACCAAGAGAAATGTAAAACATCAACAACATATGTAAAACATCAACAACAAAGCCAAAAACAATTTACACATGATTCGAAGACCACAAAAATCATCAAAACATAAAACCTTGGCTCGTACCAATTGATAGGATCCAATATTTATTGTGTTGATGATTCTATGGTCTGGATGATCAAAATACATGTTTGCCATAGTTAGAGAGTTAGTAGAGAGAGGGTGTTCTTGCTAGAGGTTTACTCAAAGTATGAAATATTAGATTGAATGAGAGCACCACCCTTCCATGGATGGAAGGGTATTTATACTACAAACATAACGACCTCCTATCGGCCTCGTGGATCGTGGGGATACAGCCGGTAAAGACCCGTCCTTCCTCCACGGTGTTGCACTAAGCTATACTACGCTACAAACTAATAAATAAACTACTAAATATCGTAACTACCGACACGTCTACGAGCTAACATATGCTAGACCTTAATTGGGGTGACCGACACTTTAACATGGAATTTTCTAATTCCTAACACTTTTGCATTGCCTAAGTCCTAAGAAAACCTCTTATGAACAATTCAGTTCAACCATGGCTTACTCTTTGGTTTGTCTAGCTTTAGATAGGACTTTTAATTGGTCAAAATATATTTTTCAAAGTATGCAAGGCAATGTAAAGAGTTCAACAAAATTTTTGATGTATCCAAGGTTTGTGCAAGCAGTGCTAAATGAGTTTCAACTGCAACCCCATACTAATGTTTATAAAATCCGTTGCCTCAAGCCTAAAGTTTTTCAAAACATGAACAAAGATGGCAACATGATTTTTACACCTCTCTTTCCTCAAATGCTTGAAAAGATTTCACCTGAACAAAACTCACCCATAATCTCTGTTCCAAACATTGATTATACTCCACCTTTTTCTCACACCTATGAGAGGAGGCGCAAACATCCAACTTCTCTCATGACAACACAGCATGTTTCTGAACCTTTTGGTCTAGGAACAAGCAGTGGTGGTCCTAGACTTCAACCTAGTCCAACTAGGGAGGAATCTGAGCCATTGCCCCATGATTCACCTCTTCCAACAGGTCACACAGTTGGAAGTGATGAGGGCAGTGGGCAACAATTAGAATTGATGGTTTTGTGTACAAAGTTAGCCAAACAGGTCAAATCTCTGGAACAAGACTTGGCACAACTTAAGGAGCAACATGCCAAGGATATTACATCTTTGAAGGTAGAGATTCAGACCTTGAAGGAAGAGTTGCGGGGTTCAAGCAAAGAAGAATCCGAAATATTGTGCTTTCATCTCCATCTTCACCTCCCGGTGGTGATTCAAGACTTCAAGACAGATTTGGGAAATTCTCCCAAACAGGGTGGAAAACTCAAATAAACTCGTGGGAGGAAAATTGATTTTGAAGATGAAGGTGTTTCTAGTAAAGGTGCAGAGGAAGTCGATACTCAAGAAGAGCAACTAAAGCAAGATATTTTCGATCGCGAACCGATTTTACCATCGATCCAATTTCTACCGCAGAGCCAAATATTCCAATCGTTAAACATGATCTTGCCACTGCAAGTGAAGAAATTGATAAATAGAAGAAAGATAAAGGTAAAGCAGTTATGGAAAGTGAAGAGCAACCTGGAAGGAAGATTTCAAAGAAAGAACAAGTTCAGATTGCTCATGATAAAGAAGTTGCTAAAAAGATATATGAAGATGAAGTTGCTGAAAACAAAAAGCTTGAAGAATTGGAAGTTGCAAGCTTTATAGAGGCTAAAAGGCTGGATAGATTGGAAAATACAATTTCCACTGTTCCACTTACAAGATTAAGAGAGAAAACTTCAGAGTTCATCTATGTACCTATCGAAAAGAAATTGATTTCTTGATTGCACATGATCCAAGAATCAAGAAGAAGGCAATTGACCTTGTAGTCGATAAATCTTTAACTCAGTAACAAAGAACCCATGCTTAAAAGATTTTATACAGATGAAGAATAATCAAGCACTTCAAGAGGCTATTGTTTCAGTCAAGAAGGGTCAAAAGAAACCAAGACAACCAACAAAGGCACAAGTGATTTCAATGATGAAAGATTATTGTTGTAAGGTTGGTGGTTGGAAAAGACATCAATTCAAAGGAATGCCTGATGATAAAGTTGAAAGTATTTACTACAGAGTTCAGAGGCAAGATAAAGATTTTATTCCAATGGATTCTGAAGAAGAAGAGATAAGGTATCCTAACTTGAAGAGAAGGCTAAAGATAGTGAATCTCAGACTGAGTAAGAAGACCAAGTTTATCAAGAACAAGAAGTTCCAACCGAGAAGTTCATCAAGAACGTATGACCGAAATGATTGTGATAGAAGAAGAAGATTTTTATCTAGAACCACCGCAAGTCGACATCCTATCATTGATTGGGAGGTTTACATCGCTAGCAATTTTGCTCCAACATGGAAGATTACAAGGTTGGTGGTGCAACTTCCTCATTCATTCAATTTGAAGATCTCATCAAAGCTTTTGACCGGATGATCTTGACAAATTATGGAAGTTAGTTCAAGAAAGGTTTGATGCTCAAGATCTCAAAGATATGAAGGAGATGCAGTTATGGGTTAATCTTAGAAGGCTTTATGAACCAGATGTTAATGATGATTTTTGGAAATTCTCATGTTCATGTCCTGGTACTAAATGGCTCTACTATGATTCATGTGAAGTTCACCATGTTTCTAAAGCAAATGGAGTAGATGCATTCATGCTTGCTGAGAAAGAATATCCACTCAGAGCTGGAACTCTCACAGTAATGTTATGTACAACAATAAGAGTTCATGAAGACAATGAGAATGTCTGATGTGTTACGTGTAGTGCACGTTTTAAAAATTTATAAACACGATTTAACCGTCTAATTCTATTAACACATACGAGCAAGTATACTCGTCCGTGATAGCAAAGTTGGGTAAGTCGAGAGCGTCCCAAGGGATTTTGTGTTTGAAATTGTTTTTATGAAAAGATTCCAACAAGAAAGCTTGTCAAGGCTTCCTCAAATAGTGATGTATATAGTGAAATTCAATAATAAGAAATATATATACTTGTGTGTAGTCTACAAATAATCATAAATAGTGTTCATGAAGGTTTGTGTAAACTCTTGATGTGATGCACAAATCATAAGCAAATGATTCCCAACCATGGTATATGTTTGTAAAATCATTCTAAGAACAAAACATATAGGTAATCCTTCGGTCCTTATCCTAATGATTATCCTTTAGAAATTCCATTTGTTTGCAACATGTTCTTGTTTAACTTGTTCTTACCAATCTTTCTACCCTTTCGTGATGAAAATGTTCCTAGTCTTGTTTTAATATGCAAACATGGTGGTTGTCAATCACCATATCCCCATACTAGTTTGTCACTCAATTTTTTGGAATAAAACACAAGAGAAATCCTTTCGGTCCTTTTTCTTAAAACATGTTTTATCGACAAATCAAACCAAGACTAGTATTTTTCCAACAAACTTATTTAAACAAGATCATATATACATGCATCACATATGAGAACACTAGTATGCTTAACTACATCCCAACACACAAGTATATCCTAAAACTACTCCATGATAATAATAATAACTAAACACAAATCATAACAAAGTAATTCCAATAATTCAAGAGAATAGAAATCCATAACAAAGTTCATAGAATACCTAAACTTTTGCGATTACAAGAATTAGAATTGTGATTGTAGCAACCACGCCCTCCAATCACCTAGATTCACCGTATAACTCCAAATTACCAAAACTATGGATGAGAATTGTTCCTCCTTGCTCCTCGGACGCTTTTCAAGAAGAACCAAGCTTTTGGGCTGAATAATATGGTTGGTATTAGTTTTGATGTAAACTAATACACTTTTGGTTGTGTCACCCTAGTAAATTAGGACTAGGTTCATTATCTAGCCAAATAAGCTTGCTCAACCGACCAAAACGTTCCCAACAAGTTAATATCAAGAAATGATCGGCCCAATGATTATGGGAGTTAAGGCAACAATAAATGCAACTTTGTGTAATCAGAATCATGCAACCGGATCGGTTATATGGCAACCTGATCGGTTGTGATTTGATTGATTTGCCCAAATTAATCGGTTACGGTTACGACCGAACGGCCGGTTTGTGTTGATTTGAATTTTGTTGAATTTCTTGTTTATACGCTTCATTCTTTGCTCTCACGATGATTTCCAAGGCAAAACTTGATCTTTCCTTGTCAGAGATACTTAGAAATCATTGTAATTCCCAATCATTGAATCCAAAAGCTTCCTTGCTCGACTTCCTTCTTCGAGAATCTTCCAAATGTGCATAAAACTTCATTTCTTCATCATTCGTGATACCGGCTACATATACATACACACGCATCTTTGCACTTTGCAACAATTATGAATAAATATAGCCGATTATCATGCACAAAACTAACAATAACGCTACTAAAAACATGTTCATTTTAGGCGTTATCAAATTCCCCCACACTTAAGTTCTACTCGCCCTCAAGTAGGTCTAACATTTGCAAAGATTGATTTCAATGGTCTTGACATCATGGTTCCAAAAATGTAACAATCATCCCAAAAGAGATAATCATTGGTTTGCTTTAAATATGTGAAAAGCTTTTAAAAATGAACCAAACACTTTAGATAACATAACTAGAACACCTCACGAATGATTTTAAGAATTCTCTCAACACTCATATATTGGTGGGTATATGTAAATCACTCAATGCCTAGTCATGATCAATGCTTTTTACCATAAGCTTGTACAAGTATCAAAACAAAGAAAATAAATTCATCAAAGAGGGCTTTTATTCGGGTTATATCGTTAAGGCTAAGGGTTCATAAAGGGTATGGATAAGGCATGGGATGGTTTATGAAATTGGTGTTAAAAAAAAATAAAGTCAAGTCTAAACCTCCATGTTGCTAGCCATCATACAAACCACAATCCCGTAAATGAATATCCTTCATATAGCTCATTGGCTATAACCATTTTTTTATTTTATTTTATTTTTTCATAACAAAGTTCCCCCACACTTAGTGTAAGCATACACCACAAAAAAATCGAGAAAGACGTCTCTTTCATCTATGATGGAGAATAGTACACACTATAAACAAAGTGTAGCTTCTTCATAATCATCAAAAACAATCTAACATTCCAAACAACTAGCAACAAACCAATAGACATGACAAGGGTTGGCTAAAGTTTAAAGTGTAAAATCTTTTTGTATTTTTCTGGATTTTAACAAATGAAAAGATTGGCTCAAAGGGTTTAACTAAGGGTATCTAGTGCTAAAGATGAGCACTAACAAATGAGTCCATGTAAGGTGGTTAACTAACCGATGTGGCTAGCTAATATATCATTAGATGTAAACCAAGGCCATTTGGGTTAAATCCTACGATGCCTCTTATCACTTGAACAAATTTATATCACCGAGAGTGATTTTAACCGTAATGCATAACTAGTACAAGTTCTAGAATCGACATAATCACCGCACACTCATAGCAAATATAAAACAAAAGATGTGTTTTATACAAAAAGAAACCTCACAATTACGTGGAAAAAGGCTATAATGCATGCTAGAAAATGCTACCGAATCCAAAATGAATTACTTCCGTAATTTGGTTCAAATCCAAAAAATTTCAAAAACCTCATTTTACCATTGAAATTCTCAAGTTATTTTTTAATATTTATCAATAATGCGTGAAAACAACTAGAACATCAAGGCTGCAATTCCTTATAATTACTTGCATCCAAAAGTTATCTAAAATTAAAATGCGTATCATTTTTCCTATTTTCTTCCTCCCCATACTTAAGTTTTGCATTGTCCTCAATGTAATAAAATGGACTTCAAAGTAAAGAAAATTGGAAAAAAAATAGTTAAAGATACCACGGATAGAATATGCAACACGATATTGGGTCATAAGAAAGCATGTGAGTTATCCAACTCCAAATATTTGACCATCAATAAGCTTCCGACACATCCATCCTGCAAACAAAAACTGCAACACACAATACACAAAACAAAACAAACCAAACCAAATGCAAATGCTACTAAAAACAAAATAAAACCAAGCAAAATATGTAAATTATCCTAAAGAAATAGTTAAAGAGATAGAAATAATATAGTTTAACACATCATAACCATTGTCTTTGAAATCACAAATCACGAATGATCCACGATCACTCGTCGTCCTCTCTCATCTCATCCCCTTCTTCATCATCATACTCATCATCATCACTCTTGGTTACATAGTTTTCGTCCACAATCTCCGAACGAACTCTCCTCTTCTTCTTCTTTCCTCCAACTCCTGATGACGATCCTCCAACATCATAGCTTGCTCCACCAACCTCGTAATCGACCATATGCGCCACCGGATCAGAAATGGTGCGTACCGTGATATGGATACGGATAGGTCCGTGATAAGAAGTGTAGGGGAAAGGATATGGTGGAACATTGGGTGGATTGTAGGGTGGTAACTCGTAATTGGCCTCACGAGCCATGTGTTGAAAGATAGGTATTGAATAATCATTGATGTAGTTGTTTCTCAACATCATCGAGTCTCTCCACACATCCCTACATTGAATCTCGTTTAAATGTTGGTTCCACTCTCCCCAACCTGAATCAAAACTACTGGATGTACCCGCTTGCACGTTCCCTATTGGTATACTTTCCTGCTGTTGTGGTGGTTGTTGTTGTTGTTGTTGTTGAGGTTCAATCCATAACCCCAAGGTTTTCAATTTCCTATTCAAAGCATTCCCAAAATCTTTTGCATTCCACATCTCATTGTACTTTGGCTCTCCACACTTAGCCAATTCCTCATCAACATAATACCCAAGATTCTTCGCCAACCTTGTCACGAAATGTCCTCCACAAATGTTGCTATTGCTCTTGATTCCCGGGGCTCTCCTAGACAAATACTCGGCTATCTGCCAAATCGCATTACCGTCCTTAGTTTCCTCCAGTAACATCATAACCCATAAGTCCGGTTTCTGACATTTGTCCCTGCTTCCATACCTATTAAATGGCCCAGTCACTATCAATTTGTGAAGTATCTTCATTAATGGATTCTCGATGGTCGCGGCATTCCTCCTAGCGCAGCAAGGATCTCCCACCGATTCCAATAGGTGGGTGCACTAGGAAATTCTTTTCAAACCTCCAAGCCTCGAAAAGTGAGCTTCAAATAACCAATGATTAACCTCATGTGGCTCATACAAACCAAGAGCCACGCTAAAAGCCTAAAGTGTAAGCATGATCCCTTCCACAAAGCCTAAACCAAACACAAACTTCCTCCATCAAGTTCGAACATTCACCTTTCTTTCAAAATACATGGTTGAAAAGAACTCCATACACCATTCTCGATAGACCTCTTCATCGATGCTAAATGCTCTTTCCCATGACAAATCATCGAATCTAATCCCCATCCACTGGATACACATAAGATGTATGCATCATTCTTCTCAACTCCTCTTCACAATCATACTCCGCAAACAAATCCCAATCAATCACCCTAACCAAACATGTCCTATTTTGCAATTTCGATAACCTTTCCCGAAAGCATGCTTCTCCCGTCGGTGAGATATTTGAACTTTGTTGGCATTTGCTTCCGCCTTCAAGCTATACTTGACTTTCTTCCTCTCGCCCTTTGACAAAACTTTGTAACAATCGGGTTGGTTGAACGGTCTCGAGCTTGAGCTACCTACAACAATTCTCTCAGAAATCATAAATATAAGACAATATAAGAGTGTTAGAACAAACGGAAGGTTCATGGAACCTCTAAGGTCTACTTCAAAATTTCAAAATTTTCAATACGTAACTGAACCGGATTCGTTGCAGAGCAACCGAATCGACATACTCCTTTTGGCCAAATCCAACCGGTCGGTTATATTGCAGAACCGGATCGGTTATACAATCTGCATAAGTCTTTTGCCTTTAAATCATTACTCACTCGAATTTTCTAAGTCCAATCCACCCTAGATCGCATTCTAACATCCTCAATGATTTATACATCCTTGAATTACTCTAAATTCTCTTTTCAAACCTCAAATCATCACACATTCATCATCTTAGAACTCAACTTAATAAGACCTATATTCTTCAATCATTAGTTCTAATCAATAATGTGGCATCTATTGCTCATAAAAACACATCATCTACCATTAGGAATCACCAATTGCAACTTGACTTGATTCACTAGCACAACCTAATTAAATCCGAAAATTCAATCATTTACTACTCATTCCATGTTGAATCAATCACTACAATTCTTTTTGCAATGCATTCCTATATCAATTACCCACTTAATCCAAAAAAATATTACAACTTAATTCGAATTATATCAAAAACCCCCAAATTAGTGACCTAAAATGCAATTAGAATCAAATGCTCTAATTAAACCTCAATTGAGTTAATTGAATGTAGATGCTTACTTGTTTGGGTGCCATGATGTTCTCTTACAACTTAAACAATCTTCAATTAGCTTCTTGGACTAATTTTGCAAAACCCACCGAGAATTAGTGTGTGTGTGTTTTTCCGAAAAGTGAATTTTGGTATATATACTTGTATGCAACCGGTTCACCATGGACACAACTGCTTTCGGTATGCATTTGCCAAATTTTGCATTTTTCATGTTACTTAGGCATTTACCTTCCAAGCAACAATTTTTACTCAAAAATCCTGTTAAAGATGCACACAACATTCATCCACCATTTGGAAATTTCAACAATCATCCAATCTTAAAAACTCAAATTATCATACTTATGAACTAAGACAAAACTTCAACTAAAAACTCATAGTCATAATGCATCAACCAAATAACCTCAATCATAAAAATAAAAATGTAAAACTGAAATGAGAAACAAAAAAAAAATCCTAAATGCATCAAATCAAAAAGAAATAGTTCATGAAATTCAAGCAAATAATTGCTTGTTTATTATGGTCCCTTGTCTTCTCCTTAGAATTCCTCGAAATACTCTTTTCTTAGGATGTCCTCACTTTGAAATTTTCCGTCAACTCACGGTATGTTTCAAAAGTTTTGAACTTCCTTATGAATCTTCTTCCGTCCGGACATAGTATATCGAACTTAACATGCCATTCTCCATCTCCGCTTGTCTCTTGTAAATGCCCGACCTCGGGTCTCCATTCCAAATTCTTAAGTTGCACCCAGAAGAACCTAAAAGTCGGTCAATTTCTTGTAGACTAGTATGTTTTGAATGGGTTATAGAATGATTCTACCGCTAATGCACGCTCCATTTCATCCTCTATATCAAAATAAGGCGGAGCTAATGGTCCATACATTGGGTTTCCTTGGATATCACGTCCCACTTCGAAACAAGTCAAATCCTCATCTGCTTCCATCACTTCTAACTCCTCCATAAATTCCAAAGTTGGTCCTCTTGGTTTCGGATAGTATGTTTGCTTTGAAATCCCATCATCAATAGTCATTGTGCCTCTTCCCATGTTTATAATTGCACCACAAGTTCGTAGGAATGGTCTCCCCAATAGTAGTGGTAAACTCTTGTCCACCGAATGTCTAGGACAAGAAAATCGCCAAGTACGGTTGATAGCCAATTTGCACTCTCACATTCTTCACCTCTCCCATTGCTTTCGCTGAGAATTATCCGCCATAGTAAGCTTCAATGATTTGGTTGTGGATTACTTAGACCTAAAGTCATAAACAATGGGTAGGGCATAACATTAACACTTGACCCCGTGATCGGCTAAAGCATAAACCGTGTAGTCCCATTCACTTTTATTGGCAACACAAAATTCCCGGATCCTTCTCCTTCCGTGGCATGCCTCTAAACAAAATTCTATCTCTCTCTCCGCTAGATTCTTATCTTCCAACCTAGACCTTGCTAGCATCACCGCATCCAATTTCTTAATGTAGAGCACGAATCTTGAAGTACCTCTATCACCGGTTTCTTCTCATTAAGCTCAAGAAACTTTTGTTCTAGGTTTTCTAAAATAGCTTCTTTTTGTTTGTCGGTTAAAGGCTTGAAAGTATTTGTAGTGGGAGGTGATGATGGTGTGTAATCATTTTTGTTGGTGGTCAGGTTGGGGTTAGTTTGTTTGATGAAGTTTTCACCGATTTGCTTTCCCCATTTTAACTACTTCCACATCTTTCTCTCCATGCCGGCACACAATTCCACTAGCATCTCTTTCACCCTTTTCCTTCTTCCAAATCGCTTATATTAATCCTCATTTCTCCCATTGCAAAATCAACTTGACACTTGGTCGTGACAAGAAAGTCTCGACCAAAACATACATGGGTTCATCCGCATTCCCTTCTTCTAACACAACAAAACTGCTTTCAAAATGTGACCATGAATATTGACCTTAAGATTTTAACCATCCTTCTTCCATATGCTTCATAGTCCAAACGCACATGACCAATTTCACAAGAACGCTCTCCAAAATGTAGTTTTCTCCATAAGCCATATTAAATTGCATGCGTCCCAAGCACTTACTCCTTCTACACTACAAGGCGTACCAAACCTCATTAGTGGCGAATCATACAATCGTTAAAGGTTCTTGTGTGAATACTACAACTCTTCCTTCTTGGGAAGTTGAACTTTGTTTTCACCCGCTTCCTCCATATTAACCGTATCAATCCCCAAATCTTTCTTACTTTCTTCCAAGATACCTCCAATCTTTTCAATGAACTTCCAGATCCTTGAACATTTCATCCAAAGTACGAAGGTATTCCGAGATTCCGCTCAAACTATCCATACTAACTAGCTAAACTTGACAAAACAAAACAAAACAAAATCCGAATCATTAGCGTTAGAGTTAGTAAAAACAAGAATAAACTATAGAAACATATACTAAGCAAGTTAAGATACTTAACAAAACTCAAAACATAAGTTAAAACTCAAAATCTAAAAATTTAAAAAATTTTTACCGAGAGCTCCAACCGGATCGGTTGGTGGTAATAACTAGACCAAGTGATCTAACCGGATCCGGTTGCGGGTTGCAACCGATCGGTTAGATCGATTTTTTTTTTAATTATTAAAACTGAATATTAATTGAAATTAAAAATCATTAAGTGTGCTAAACTCTAAATTAATTAAGACTTTTCATAAACCAATAATTAATGACTTAATAATTAAACCATTAAACTAAAAACTATAATAAATACTCTATTAAAAACTACCATAAAAATAATTAAACTATATAACTGAAAAATTACTATCTAATCATTAATATTAAAACTTGAATTAATTCTAAAACTAATTAACTAATAATAACAAATATAAAGAAAATATTAAAAATCTAAGAAATCATTAAACTACAAGATATAATCAGAATAAAATCTAAAATGACAAGAATTACTCTAGGAACTATAACACAAATCACTAAGTAAACTAGAACCATGAAATAAAAATAAAAATCACTCCGTAGCTCTAACCGGATTCGCTGCATAGTGAAATTCAATAATAAGAAATATATATACTTGTGTAGTCTACAACAATCATAAATAGTGTTCATGAAGGTTTGTGTAAACTCTTGATGTGATGCACAAATCATAAGCAAATGATTCCCAACCATGGTATATGTTTGTAAAAATCATTCTAAGAACAAAAACATATAGGTAATCATTTCGGTCATTATCCTAATGATTATCCTTTAGAAATTCCATTTGTTTGCAACATGTTCTTATTAAACTTATTCTTACGAATCTTTCGACCCTTTCGTGATGAAAATGTTCCTAGTCTTGTTTTAATAAGCAAACATGGTGGTTGTCAATCACCATATCCCCATACTAGTTTGTCACTCAACTTTTTGGAATAAAACACAAGAGAAATCCTTTCGGTCATTTTTCTTAAAACATGTTTTATCAACAAATCAAACCAAGACTAGTATTTTTCCAACAAACTTATTTAAACAAGATCATATATACATGCATCACATATGAGAACACTAGTATGATTAACTACATCCCAACACACAAGTATATCCCAAAACTACTCCATGATAATAATAATAACTAAACACAAATCATAACAAAGTAATTCCAATAATTCAAGAGAATAGAAATCCATAACAAAGTTCATAGAATACCTAAACTTTTGCGATTACAAGAATTAGAATTGTGATTGTAGCAACCACGCTACCCAATCACCTAGATTCACCGTGATAACTCGAAATTACCAAAACTATGGATGAGAATTGTTCCTCCTTGCTCTCGGATGTTTTTCAAGAAGAACTAAGCTTTTGGGCTGAATAATATGGTTGGTATTAGTTTTGATGTAAACTAATACACTTTTGGTTGTGTCACCCTAGTAAATTAGGACTAGGTTCATTATATAGCCAAATAAGCTTGCTCAACCGACCAAAACGCTCCCAACAAGTTAATATCAAGAAATGATCGGCCTCCAATGATTATGGGAGTTAAGGCAACAATAAATGCAACTTTATGTAATCAGAGCTCATGCAACCGGATCGGTTATGATGGCAACCGGATCGGTTGCGATTTGACCATTGCCAATTGGATCGGTTACGAGTTACGACCGAATCTACCGGTTTGTGCTAATTTGACTTTTGTTGACTTTCTTGTTTATACGCTTCATTCTTTTGCTCTCACGATGATTTCCAAGGCAAAACTTGATCTTTCCTTGTCAGAGATACTTAGAAATCATTGTAATTCCCAATCATTGAATCCAAAAGCTTCCTTGCTCGACTTCCTTCTTCGAGAATCTTCCAAATGTGCATAAAAACTTCATTTCTTCATCATTCGTGATACATGGCTACATATACATACACAATACGCATCTTTTGCACTTTTGCAACAGTTATGAATAAATATAGCCGATTATCATGCACAAAACTAACAATAACGCTACTAAAAACATGTTCATTTTAGGCGTTATCAAGGTCAGAGCATTGTTACATAGTCTTCAAGATCAATGTTCAAGAGCTATTCAGAAGTTGAGGAAGAAGTGAAGTGTTTGGTTGAATTCCCCAAATCCTTGAAGATGATGCAGATGGAAGAAACTTATTGATTTGCAGAGAAATCATAAGTTTAGGGAGGATTGTTGGGAATAATTTGTTACCATTGATAGTTGTGGAAGACACCGCTTGATTGCACTAGCAAAGGAAACGACACACCACCGGTACATTATTACCACCGCTATTAGATAATGGTTAGGAAAACGTGTCTAGATAAGTATAGAAAAGATCTTGTGTATATTCTATATTGTTAACTTTATACTTATCTTGTAAAGGACCCTTGTACTATAAAAGGAGGTTCTAGGTCATTGTCTTAGATAACTTACATACATACGTATTATTCACAAAGGCTTCAAGTCAGAACCCTAGTGATAAGCAAGATCACTCGTATTATTCATTAATAATATCGAGCTTAAGTTTGTGTTTAATCTGTGTTTACTTACAATACATCATACAATCCGCCTTCTAAGTATTACTAAGTAAATTCCGCGCTTATTAATATTATACAAAATATCATTGACAAAGGTGTGTGTCCAGATCCATCAAATAATTTGAAGGCCTTTCGGTCATCGGGGTTTAAACCATCCTTTCTCTGATACATAGGAATGTAATGTGCCGTGTCTTGATAATCCTGTTATTTATTGCTTTGCATGGTTGATCCTAAACATCAAAACCACAATGTGGTGTCAACTATGTGAATAGTATCCTAATGAGGTTCATCACAATTTTGCTCAATACATCTTCATTGAATTCAAAAAAATGAGTTTTTAATTTCTATTAACAATGTTGATTCTTTGATTTAGTTTATCTTAGAAAACAATGTGATACCAAATTGTGATAAACCCATTTGAACCCAATTTCTTAAGATGAAAAGTGTACTCCTAAGAATTAAAGAAAGAAAATAACAATGTAGTGAAGATTATACTTACATAAGTGATTGTTTCCTTTGAAATGGTGATGAATGAACTCCTGTGAACAGTAACTTAGGGTTTATATTCGTGAGTTGAGAGAGTAAAGTGAAAAATAAAACTCTACAAGGATCATCTATCACTTATTCTCGTTTTCGATGTGCCTTCCCACTGACTCCTTGAGTGAGGATCCGCTAGTTCAAACTCGTGATCCGCATGTCAACAGCTAATGCTTAAGTAAACTTTGATAATTTTGATTTGGGAGTTTTAATTCTTGGCTAGAGTTGGTGTTTTTGCTCTATAACTTATGGTTTGAGGTTTTGATGTGTTTTACTAGTCCTATTTGACGAGGTTCCCTTTTTACGAATGAATCATAATTTTTGGGAAGTTTTAAGAATTATGATAAAATACTATTTTATCATGATGTGAGGAGTTTCACATGGACACTATTGACATAGATGAAATGTCAACAACCTTATGTGAGAAATGATGACCAAGGCTCTCGAATAGCCAAGATATCATTATCACTAGTTTGTAGTTTTGTCTACAGAGATCAATAAAGAATACTATTCTTGATGATGAGTTCAATATAGATAACAACTTTAGTGATATTTAACAATCCACATGCTAACAATCCAATTGTTAACACTCCACCTGTTAACAATCCACCTGCTAACAGTCCACAGGTGGACCTTGAAAACAATCCATTCAAGTTAAGTGGCGCCCTTCGCCAACTCGCACAGAAGAGGAAAATTATAGAGATTATGGAATGCGAGGACGCGATAGTTCGCTCGTCGAATAGGAAGCCAGGAGTCAATATCTTAGAGAACTACTTTGACATCATGGAAAGAAAGTACTTTTAAAGGCGAGTTTTATTCTCTTCGAGTGATTTATATCAAACTCAGATGATTCGATATTCTTAAGTTTTAGTAGTTTTATTTTCATCAATCTCGCTGTAGTTTTAATGTTTAAGCAGATTATGTATTTGTTGTTTCAATTAATCTTCAATTAATGTAGTGTTTTAACTTATATGTTCAATGTAATTTGTGTTTTTAATTTTATATTTGCATTCTTTTTCCTCCAAAGTCATTCATCTTCTATTATAAAAACATTTCACCTTCAAAACAATTTATATTTTTTTTCCTCAAAAAAAAAAAAAAAAAAAAAAAAAAAAACACGACAAATCTTCGCCGCTGCGGCATTTAAAAGCAAAGTGAGCCGAGCCACGCACGTAGCCCAAAGTCGTGAAGAGCTACAATAACGCTCACGCTTGGACGACTAACATAAACCACAGCCTACACCTAATCCTCTAATGTTTTATATAAAAAGATGTCGTGACAATAATTGAAGTGTTTTAATGGATGGAGATTGTTCAGTTAGAAAACAACTCGAGTCAAGTTAGTGTTTAGGTGTTTGTCAGATTGATTCAATTACCAAATCGTTAAAGTTTCTTTGATTTAAGTCACCTGATCAAATCAGGTCACACACTTCCCTGACCTGACTCAAGTTGTTTTCAACTCGGCACAATCTTCTTCCGTTTTAATGCCATGTGGTTGTGACCGGGCCACACTATTTATGTATGCATTTTTTGATTCTTCGTCGTACAGTTCGAGCTTAAAATATTCAATTGATTAATGAACTTCTTGCGGTAAGTAAAAGGTTTAACGTGGATTTAACGTGCAGTTAGCACATGTTGAACAAAAAACAAATGATTTAAAGAGAAGACTTCAATAAATGACTGCGACTTTGTCATTTATGAACAAAAAACATTAATTTTTTAAGAGAAGACTTCAATAAATGAACAAAAAACAATACACTTGGCACATGTTGAACAAAAAACAATGGTTAAAGATGACAAATCTTAACTATTAATTTTTTTTAAAAAAATGATAAATAGACCTAACTAAAGAGGCTTAAAGTGAGATCTAACGATAATAACTCAGACAAGAATGTCTCGCATAAATCATTTACGACAAGCCTCACTTTGTTTTTTAATTAGCCTTATATCATCGCTTTTTAAAAGATAAAATAAGGAGACTAGTTGACATTTTTAGTTAAAACCCACATCAACATTTAGTTTTTTAAAATCACATATTTTAGAAAAAATTACATGTTTGGTACTTGTGATATACTTCAAATAACAGATTTAGTCCTTAAATCAATTCTATTACAGCAACCATACTTATTTTTAAAACCTTGCACCATTTTAGTTCTTATTTTGGATGGCCGTTAGTTCTGCCCGTTAAGTGTTAATACGGTATTTGCACTGTTAGTCCCTCCATTAATATTTTTTGCAACGCTAGTCCTTATTTTTTTAAAATAAATTAAAAAGGGGCAGGGATCGAAATTGGGACTTTTGCTTCACTGTTAGCCCCTACGTTTTCGTCCGTTTTAATACGTTTTTGTCCGTTTTTATACATTTTCGTCCGTTTTCGCCCGTTTTTATATGTTTTCATCCCGTTTTATAACTTTTCATACGTTTTTGGTCCTTTTTTTTACAAGTTTTCATGCATTTTCTTATGTTTTTTTTTCCCGTTCTAATACGTTTTTGTGCGTTTTATACCTTTTCAACCTTTTTTATCAGTTTTCATACGTTTTTATTCATTTTCGTCCGTTTTCATGCGTTTTTTCGTTTTTATACGTTTTCGTCCATTTTTATATGTTTTCGTGTGTTTTTATACGTTTTCATCCGTTTTTATAGGTTTTAATACGTTTTTGTCTGTTTTATACGTTTTCATTCATTTTTTATAAGCTTTCATATGTTTTGGTCCGTTTTTATACGTTTTCCTCCGTTTTCATATATTTTCTACGTTTTTTTTCCGTTTTCATACGTTTTTATACATATTCGTCCATTTTCATACATTTTTATATGTTTTTTCCGTTTTCAAACATTTTCATCCGTTTTTTA
The DNA here is from genome assembly GCA_022545495.1 of Chrysanthemum lavandulifolium. Classification (NCBI taxonomy): domain Eukaryota; kingdom Viridiplantae; phylum Streptophyta; class Magnoliopsida; order Asterales; family Asteraceae; genus Chrysanthemum; species Chrysanthemum lavandulifolium. The sequence goes on along the minus strand of CM040239.1, from coordinate 149,124,579 downwards.
TAAGCTTTCATATGTTTTAGTCCGTTTTTATACATTTTCGTTCGTTTTCATACCTTCTCTTACTTTTTTTTTCGTTTTTATACATTTTCGTCCGTTTATAATTCTTCATAAGTTTTGGTCCGTTTTCAAACGTTTTTGGTCATTTGAATACGTTTTCGTCCATTTTTATACGTTTCATACATTTTTCTCCGCTTTTATACGTTTTTATCTGTTTTTGTATACATTTTTATACATATGAAAACGTTTAAAATGGACGAAAACGGACAAAAACATATGAAAACGTATAAAAGCGGAAAAAAACGTATAAAAACAGTAGAACGTATAAAACGAACAAAAACATATAAAAACACATGAAAACATATGACGGAGGGGCTGACAGTGCAAATATTGTATTAACACTTAACGGACAAAACTAACGGCCATCCAAAATGGGGACTAAAAGGGTGCAAGGTTTCAAAAATAGGTATGACTGGTGTAAAAAAAATGACTTAAGGGCTAAATCTATTATTTGAGGTAAACGTGTAATTTTTTCTATATTTTAAAAATCGTTAATAGTTAACATACATAAATTACACTATCGTGACGATCATAAAATTATATTTTAATAAATGGTCACTTTTATTTTTCGTGGTTTATTTTGCTTAATATATTACTTGTGATATAACAATAATTTGGATGTTCGAGCACTCATTATATTGTCCTAAACCGAGCATAAGTATGTTTGTGAAACTCTAAATGATTAATCATTTTTAACATTGAAATATACATATCATTAATTTTCACCATATATTACACATATTTAAATTCAAAATCAATACAGTTTAATCATAGAAGTTGAAGTAAATAGAATAATTTTTTTAAAGTTAAACTTGTTTGATGTATCACATATGATATAACACTAATATGTAAGTTCGAACACTCAAGATGGTATCGTAAAGTGGCATAAGTATTTGTATAAAACTCGAAATGATTCACCATTTTTTGCGCTGAAAAATACATATATTTAACTTTTCAATCACATATCACACATATATTCGAGTCTCTAAATCAATACAAACTATTCGTAGATGTTGGTGAAAGATAGAAAAGAAAAAAAATGGGTATTCAAACTCGTTTGATATATCACATGTAATATAACACTAATATGAAAGTTCAAACAATCAACATGTTGTCGTAGATGGGCATAAATATTTGTATATAACTCCAAAGGATTCACGGTTTTTTGCCCCGGAAATAAACTTATGTTCATTTAACGACTATGTTTGTCTTCGAATCTACAAATTGGTGCTATACCACATAGGATATATCGAGCGAGTTTGAATAAAAAATAATAATTATATATTTTACGCAAGTTCTATGAATTAACTGTAATGATTTAAAAATTCAAAATTTACGTATAATACATGGTTGAAAGCTGATGATTTGTATTTTTAAAATGCAATAAACGGTGAATAATTTGAAATTTTACACAAATATTTAGGCGAATTTTAAAACAGTATGTTGAATGTTTAAACTTACATATTAGTGATATATTACATGTGATATATCATGTCTAAAAAAAACTAAAAAATACTAAAAATAAGTTTGTGGAAAATATATGAAAGTTTCTCTATATTGATAGACAATTAAATATTTATTTTAATCGTGTAATTTGTTTTGACAAACTTTCGGATATATTATTTATTAAAAGATAGAGCGTTTTAATTATTATTATTATATATATATATATATATATATATATATATATATATATATATATATATATATATATATATATATATATATATATATATATATATATATATATATATATATATAGGGGTTATCATAAGATAGTTCTATAGTAGGAAGAATAGGAAGTTAATCCATTCATTGAATGTATCAATGATTATGTCACTAGAAACAAATTAGATCGATGGCATTAGTGTAATAAATTCCAAAATAAGTGGCATTGTATACAAACTAAAATAAAGATCTGATAAATGGCTCCTTTAATCATAGCCAATTGATACAGTAACTTCCATATACATATAATATTTGATTGATACCTTGGCCATTATCATGAAGCACGATGTGCATACATAAAATTGATCAAAAACACATTAAAACGTTTATAAACATGATACGCACATTTACACAGAAACATGTAGAGATTGATACACAAGTGACATCAATTTAATATATATAAATTATCGATTGCGGAAATAGCGATGAAGAGAATTCCGTTCAAGGATTCAGTAAAGGATTCAACATGGTATCTATCAAACGCTAATGTTAATGATACACAAAATTTCGAAGGTGAAACAAGCTGTGAAGCTTGGTTGACGATGGTGCAGTCTCATGATGATGGCCATGGTGGTAAGTGATCGTTCCGACAATGGTGTGGGTTGATGATGGTTTAGTATGGCATTCAGATTCTTATTATGGTGGTGATGAAAATTGCAGCACCAGTTAGGGTTCTTTTTTATTTATTATTATGGTTATGAAGGAGACGAAGAAGTGGGATCAAAAGAAATACACGGTTTCAATTTGTATCAAAGAGAATTTTAAGAAATTTATTTTTGCTAAAAAATAGTGATAGATGTGTAATACCCAGGTTGCCCTTTTTATTCCTTAACAATTTTCTTTTAGAAAATCACTTAATTTCCACTTGGCGTCTTTTTATTGAGCTTTTATATTATCCTACTTTAAAGACTATCTCACATGAACCTCATTCTATATATATATATATATATATATATATATATATATATATATATAGGAAGGGATCAGTAAGAAGAAAAACTAAATGAGAAGGATAAGAAGAATTTCACCACACATTTCAAATAAGGAGAGAGAATTTCGAGGGAGATCGATCTATTTTAATAGCATCCAAATGCGCTACGCTGCTTTCTTCTTATCCTTCTCATTTTAATTTTTCTTCTTATTCGATCCTAACTATATATATATATATATATATATATATATATATTTTTTTATTTTAAGTGAGAGGAATGTTAGTGATTGTTTAATTAATTATGATAGTTAAAATGAATAACTATGAGATTAGTCTCCTCTCCGAATCCCTATATTTTTTTTGTTTTAAATAGAGCTTCTTCACCTCACGATCTTAAACCCTCGTGAATTAGTTCTTTGGTATTATTTTATTCAAATTGTTACACCAACTATCACATAAACAAAAAACTATGCACTAACTTATCCTACTATTTAATCCCCATGCACGTCTACCATCATTTTCATATTCTTCTTCATTCCAATACCTCAATGGATATTCATACTCTCATATTCATCATCCTCTCTATTATCCTCATTTCACCATTAACATCGCAAGCTTGTCATCCCATCGATCATCAAGCATTACTCGAGTTTAAGCACAAAATCACTTATGACCCTCAAGGTCTCTTGCAAACATGGACACCTCTAACTGATTGTTGTAAATCATGGGATGGGATCGCATGTGGTTCCCACGGGAGAGTCGTTAATGTCTCACGCCCCGGTTTCTTCACCAATAAGGATGATGAATTTGTAGAGGCCATAATTTCTGGTACCATCTCTCCTTTTCTCTCTAATCTCACATTTTTACAACTGCTTAACCTCAACGGCCTAAAAGACTTGAGTGGTCCGATCCCGCCTGAGTTTGGCAAACTTTCACGTTTAACTCATCTATTTCTGGCTGGTAATAAACTATCTGGGACTCTCCCAGATGCCATTTTTAGATCATTCAAATCCTTAAGGGAAATTTTACTTAATAAGAACAAATTTTCTGGGCAGATCCCTTCGACCATTGGCCATATGATTTCGCTTAAAAGAGTTTGGTTCCAGGAGAATAATTTCTCTGGAAACATACCTCAAACGATTGGGAAGTTAAAGATGATTGAGTATCTTGACTTATCCAAAAACAAGTTATCTGGATTAATTCCAGAATCGCTTGGATTTTTGTCTAAGTTAGAGATGTTGTATCTCGACCAAAACAAACTTTCTGGACCCATTCCTTCTTCAATTGGCGGACTAGTTTCGATCCAACAATTTTTTTTGTATGATAATGAATTAACTGGTGCTATCCCTTTTTCCATTGGCAAGCTTCGTAACATAAAACAGCTAGCATTTAATAACAATAAGCTATCTGGAAAATTACCCGCTTCTATTGGTCATTTGATTACTCTATCCGGTATTTTCTTTGACAATAATCAACTTGCTGGAAGTATTCCTACAAGTTTTGGGAATCTAAGTATTCTTCAACAACTTACGTTAAGCACAAACAATCTTACCGGTCGGATTCCATTTCAGCTTGGTAATTTAGGTACTCTTCAGTTCCTTGATTTATCGAGAAACAAACTTACGGGTCGGATTCCATCTCAGTTTGCTAAATTACAAGGTTTATGGGATCTAGATTTGTCATTTAATTTATTAAACTTAGTCACATTACCAAAGTGGTTTTCGAAACTAAACGTAGGAAGTTTGAAATTGGCTAAAACCGGACTCCAAGGATCATTTCCGCGGGTCCTCTTGTCGTCATCCACTATTTGGCAATTGGATTTATCCAGCAATTCGTTAACAGGTGAGTTACCACCTTTAATCGGGAATATGACTAAGCTTATGCTTTTGAACTTATCAAATAACGGGTTTAGTAACGCGATTCCATTAGAGTTCAAGAACCTTTCATCGCTAACTGACCTTGATCTTCATTCCAATAATTTTTCGGGTGACATAAATTTTATTTTTAAGAAAATGTACCAAAATATGGTGCTTTTATCTCATATGATCTGTCTTATAATTCATTTTCGGGGCCTATTAAAGTTATTGGTAATGAGCCTGCGGCGAGGTCTATTGTATCACTGGTGTTATCGCACAATCCTATTGGTGGAACAATACCAAAATCACTGAGTTACGTGACCAAGTTATCAAGACTTTTGATTTCTAAGAATAACTTAGTAGGGAAGATACCAAAAGAGTTGTTGAATAAGAAGAGTTTGAAGGAACTTGATGTGTCGAGAAATAGACTCACTGGAGAAATTCCTGCGCATAATGCTAGTTTTCCTACTTCTGCATTTTTGGGTAATCCTGGATTGTGTGGGATCCCTCTTCCGCCATGTAAAATTTCCTTTTGATGTTTTGTAATGTAACACCGAAAAATATGATATCAATAAAGGTTACTGTGCCTCAGCATTCGTTCTAAAATCCTGTAGTGAAACTTAGACCGCTCGACTTCGGTAGCAAATGCAAATTATAGTAAAATAAATGTGCTGATATGTTATAAGTAAAAGGTCCCAAACAAGAGATCGAGACCTGTTTTGCAATTTAATTAGGTGACAAAATTTCGCACGTAGATTTCTATAAGGATCAAAGTTGTGATAGAAACAAAATGCACATACCAATATTAGTAAGAAATTTCTTGACCGCATAAAGATCTCCACAAAAACAATCAACTCTTGGCGTCACGGTGACGGTTTTAGGATCCACATCTCATAAAATCAATCGCCCAACCGACACCCAAATGAAGTGGATTGTTTTATGATACTTTTACGCGGATGTATCATCGTCAAGAAATATTGAGTCTAAACGTGTTGTAGTTGAGTGGAAGATAAAATTTTCACTACTTCAATTCATTTCATTTGTCGTAGGTACAGAAAGGGTAACAAAGATGTGTTTTTTGTTCTTGTGAGAAAGAGATAGAAAATTGCATGGTGATTTGTTAAAAGTTCATCGCGTAAATGTTTATTGAGTATGTGTTCATCACAAAATATTCATCTAAGCAAGGGTTCATCACAAAATGTTCACAAAAAATAAGCTCAGTTTCAAGTTCATCAGAGAATTACCAGATATAGCTAAGTAGGATTTAGAGTGTTTGGTTGTGAAGAAACCTAGTTTGAAGGTGGTGTTTGAGAAAGTGAGTGTTGTGAATTTGTGATTTTGGTTTTTTGTGAGTTTTTGTCTTCGGTAAGTCCACTAACTTGTTAGTTTCATCTAGTGATGTTCATCAAAAATAATGTTTGTTATGTTCATCAATCTATATTCATTGATATATAATGTTCGTAACTTTTTTATGCTCATCAATACAAAATGTTCATCAGTCTTTTTTTTTTTTTTTTAATCTAAGTTCATCAATAGGAAATGTTAATCAATACTCTGTCCAAAAGTTTATCAATCATAGTCTGAATTTTCATGAACAAATGTTCATCAATCATGATTATTCATCAATTATAGTCTGAATGTTCATTAATAAATATTCTTCAATCATATTATGATTTGAATGTTCATCAATCATGGTCTTAATAGTAATCAATAAAAGTTTATCATATCTTGATGTTTATTGTATTTTGATGTTCATCAAATCTCGATGTTCATCATGGGGTAGAAGGAAGGGACACATGTCAAAAGAAGAGACATTTTTTAGACTTTTTAGAAGAGAACACACTTTCGATTTGATCCCTGACTCGAATGGAAGTCGTAGTAGATAGTTCAATGTTAATGGGTTTATTCTAGGGGTGAGCAAAACCGACCAAAAACCGAACCTACTCAACAAAACCGACAAAATCGAGAAAAACCGAACCGAACTAAGTAACTTCGGTTCGGTTCTCGGTTTAGGTTTTACCGATGTTCGGTTTTTGGTTCGGGTCAATCCGGGTCGAAAACCGAGAAAAACCGAACGACCAAAACCGAACCGAACCGAGTAACTTCGGTTCGGTTCTCGGTTTCAATTTTTTTCTTTTTCAGTTTTCGGGTCTAGTCGGTTTGACCCGATGCTCACCCCTAGTTTATTCAATCTATAAGGTGAGTCTCTACGAATTTATTATACAACATCTGAGTGATTCAAACTCATAGCTTGGTTAACTTAGCTAAACTTTTCATCTTTAAAACATTTGGTTGTATTTTTTTGGTTTGGAAAGTTCAAAGCAAATTTGATAAATTGGTTTTTTGTTGTTTGGATGCACAAATCAAACATGCAACAAATTTGGTCGATTGATCTACATAGTTATATTTTGGAAGACTACCGGAACGTTAGGCTTAATAATCTTCATGGTGACATAGTGTTATGATGTCTTCAAAATCTTAGATTGAAAACCACAAGGGGTGACCCGGCGGTTAGCATTTCAAATAGAAGGTCAAGGGTTCGAATTCAACGGAGAGAAAATTAATCTTTTTGTGGCCACGGAAGTTCGCTTGCACCGACTCTGGGCTATCTAAAAGGTAGTCGTCCTGAGATTAGTCAAGTCACAATGTTTAGTCAAAAACCCAAGTAACTCAAAAAGAGAAAAAAAATATGGGATTGAAGTTCGAACCACGTTTTGTGGAAGCCTTGAGAAAGGTGTGGAATCGGCCATAAGAATACTGGTCAGTACGTGTGCATCATAGAGAAAAGACTCGACATCCCCTTAAACATAAATTATTTCATGTTTATACGTTTATAAAGCTTGATCCACACACATGGTTGACGCACGATGGGTCTACTTGTATACCTTGTGAACCCAGATGGTGTACCGTCATGGTGGGCCATTCTAGCCCATTGTTCACAACTTATCATTTTCTTGATTAAATATCAGTTAGTAAATGGAAAATACAGAAATATAACATGGATATTGCTTACATATATCGAACCTTGATACTGTTACACTTGAATAATATTGTTGAGAATGGTGTCTCATCAACGTGGCTAATCTATGCATCTTTATTTTACAACTACACATGCTTAGAATCGGATAAATATAATGAAAAAATTTGTTACATACGTTACACAGTGAATTTGAAAGGATTTAAATAAGAAGTATTTTGAAAGTTGTTTATAAACGTCACAAAAAACTTTTTTCGAAAAGCTTTAATTGAAACTGCCCATATACAAAAGCCCATAAGCCTATTGTTGACAACTAAATTGTACAGAATCAAATTCTACATTTTATAACCATTTGAGAAATTGGATTGTATTTACATAATTAAATAATAGGTAGTTATCATTTGTTATGACTTTGTTTAGACGGTGCAACACCAACAACATACACAATCCCGTCAGGGCAGGGTACGAAGGATTTGTTTAGATATTGCATATTGTCTAAACATCTGTCTCGGTAATTAGTTGTAGAAACAACCTTCAATGATGTTGTTAGGAAAACGCTTAAAAGAATTATGCGAATTGCGAAACCATCATTAAAAAACGCTCTAGTAATCAACTTATTAACTCCTTCCTATCATTACACATTCTAACCTATTTGATCCATCACTATTTGTGTAACCAATCCTATCCATTGCATGATTTCTCTTTTCAAATCCATGTGATAGCAATATTCAAACGGTCCAAAATTAATGAGTGAGTGTACGAGGAAAGAAGACAAGGATAGAGTTTGTTTGATTGGATAAGCGACAGGCTGACACTAAAGAGGTGCCACAGAGGATCAAAAGCCCAACAATGAGACACATTATTTAGACCCCTCACATGGTTTTTGCGGTACTTTTCGTCCCCACATTTTCCATAAATTTACCAAGTTGTCTCTCGAGTCTTAAATATGGACACTAGAGTCCCATTACAATGGTAAAAGGAAATGAAGAACCACCGCTAGAAATTTCTGTAAAATACGGTCATACAGTATGTCTCCATGTGTGCATACTATGGCTATGTTTGGCGGGGCTTAAATGGGGCTTATAAAGGCTGAGATTAAAATAAAGTATTAATAAATGGGGCTTATAAAAGCTACAGTATAAAATAAATTTCTTTAAAACTTTAGTCCATAAACTATTAAAAACTCTAATCCCGCTATGAAAATAAATTACTTATTTACCCATAATAATATCTAACATATATACAAAACTCATTTAATTATATCATTTACATTAATTTTGCACTAATGTTTCAATTTATCTAAAAACTAGTTTATAAAATAGAAAATTTAATTTCGAACAGAATATAAGACTAGTTTGATTTCTTGGTGCAATGAAAACATCAATCACTTTTCCATACCGCACATAATTTCCACAAGTCACTAGGTCGAGTATGATTTGTGAAGTTCGAATGAAAACAGATTGAGAAATATTGCCAACCGTATCCACATCGCTTGAATGAACATTATTACCAAGTCTCTGAAAAACCGAACTTCTCGGTCCACCTGTACCCACCTAACATCTGAATTTTGTCGATCAACCATTGAGCCAAAATTGGAAATTGATTTAAGGAATTCAGTTATTAGAATAAATTGAAACAAAGCCATAATCAATTTGGATAAATAGTCGGTATTGCGGGTTGCTGGTGGGATATGTGAGAATCGCCGCTGAGGAGGGTGAGGGTCGATGGTGTGGGAAGCGTGAGGGTCGATGGTGAGGAGAGTGAGGGTGAGGGTCTTTGGGTGAGAGTCGTCGGTGAAGGGTCATTGGTGAAGGAGGTGGAGACGTGAGGTGTGAAGGTGGAGTCGCCGGTAGGGAGAGTGATGGTGAGGGTCGTCGGTGTTGAATTTAAGATATATGAAAACAATAAAATCATATAGACACCACAGAGTACACAGCGGAAGACTTAGAATCATTAATTAACTGAAAGATGCGTAACGTACTTCTTGCAATTGGTAGATCTCTTCAATGGATGCTTTAGGTTAATGGAATTCACCCCAAATTACTGCTTTGCATAGCATCACAATCATCACAATCACGTTATATTGAGCGACCTAAAGTGTCGTTTGGAAAATACATCGTTTGATTTAATAAAATAATCGAGTTTACAAAGTAGGTCCCAAATGTAAATCAACTTGTGCGGAAATAAGTTTGTTACAATTCAAACGATGTTTTAGAGTACATAAAACCCAAGTGAGGCGCGTCGTCACCACGACTCCATGATGTGTCCAAATGCATGCCATGAAGTGAATGCCTTAGATACGAGATAAAACATGCTAAAAGTGTCAACACAAAGGTTGAGTGAGTTCATAGAGTTTGTTTTGAAATGTAAAGCCTTTCAAAATCGTTTATGCCGCAAAGGCATTGTAAATCGTTGAAATGTAAAGTCTTTCAAAATCGTTTAGGTAGCAAAGGCATTGTAAATCCACTCGGTTCAAGTCCCGCCCATACAAAACTTGCAACTGTGTGTTCACAACCCATTGCCAAGTGTGTAAAGTTTATGTTCCAAACATATGAAGTCAAATGAATTCACATAATAGTGCATGACTTAATGTATCGATGTTTACTTGACCTAATTATACCAAGACCATCATCCAATGAATGTACCAAGACCATCGGTCCAATGTATATACCAAGACCATCGGTCCAATGAATATACCAAGACCATCGGTCCAATGAATGTACCAAGACCATCGGTCAATGAATATACCATGTAAATACTACGTATGGCCAAACTATTACTACGCATGACTAAGCATTTCAATTCGGTTAAACATGTAGTTTCAAATAATCATGATAGTTATGAAAATAATTGAGCATGTATCTCCCCAAAACATTTATGAAAACAAGTAAAAGTAGGGGCTATGGAACTCACTTGATAAACGAATAGATGACAAGAGTGAGTACACCGAGGTATAATGAGATCGTTATCCGCGACCTATGATCAATGATATGATATGTCATGAGTTGCAATGTAATGTTATGCATGCACTTCAGTATGTTATTTATACCATTTACGGGTTTTGAAAATATTACTCGTCGTCGAAAAATACTCTTTTGACGTCTTGACCAATCAAAATGACTTTACATGTTTTACGTCAAAATGTCATCCTACAATGGTTTTATAATGATTTTTGGTGAAATTACCACTTTTCGTCATAAAACAATGTCGTCGGAAAAATCGTGAAATTAACAAAATGGCTCCGGAAAAGTGGTCGTAAAATGGTGTCGTCGATCGTTAGAGAACGAACTCGACGGTTTTGGAAAGTTTGTATCGATATCTAAAAGTTTCAGTTCAGGGTTTTCGTCCAAAAGGTCTCGATCATAAAGATATCCAAGGCTCAAGATGGTGGTTTTGTGAGTTGTGTGCGAGAAAATGAGTTTCGCCAATCTTTGAACATCCGTAAATAAATAACCATAACTCCGCTTGACAAACGGCTTTTGTTTTGAAAAATATGGCCGATGAACTTGATTTTACTAGAAGACACTTTGTTATGAAAAGTTTTGCATCACGGTTAAAAGCGCATAAACATGGACGATAGAGTTAATGAAATACTTGTTACGTCAAAATAATATAGTTTTCGAAATTAATACTTACGGCAACTTTATGAAAATGGCCATATATTTGTCGTTTTAACTCCGTTTCTCGTAAAATATGTCCTTAGCCGTATCGAAGTAAACTAATATATTCTTGAGAAGTCGAAATAATTTGTGAAGCTTAAGGCTCGTTTTTGACCCAAAAACACTAAAAACTGCATGCTGTCAATTTCAGAAAAATATACTTGTCGGTGTCAAACTTTAAAAATTCACCACGGCTTCGTTATAACTCCGTTTTTATCCGTTCAAGCGGCCACGGATTCGTTTTAAAGTATATTTTCTAAAAATCAAGGCCAAAGGGTCGTACCATCAGTGGGTTTTTCCAGAATTTCATTTTAAGGACAGATTACAAAATATAGTTTACGAAAATAGTTTTTCTCGGACAAAACCTATTCTAATCCCTTCAAATCAACTCCAAAGCTAACCTAATCCTACCATACACCTTCTTAGGGTGTCATGGGTTCCTAATCACCATCAAGACCAAAGATTACCATGGGAATAATTATAGGATGACTATATGTATATAAATAACTCTAAAATCATGAAATAAATGGTATAAATCACATATCATGCATATAAGCTCCAAAAATGAAAAGATTCATATGAAAATAAAAGGAAACATGAAAATGATAAAGACAAGCTTACTAGTGAAAATGATGAGGTGAAAGTAACAAGGATTAAACTTAAATACCCTTGGTTTTTATTTCAAAACCATATAAAGGGTATAACTAGATTGTAAAAACACTTGAACTAGAAAAATAAACTTTGATCCCTTGTGCTCTCTTGAGACCGGTTCTTGGTGAAGGAAACAAGAGAAAAATCTTGCTAACACTTGAAGTAAAAAATGAAATGAATGGTATGAATAAAGTTGGGTGGAGTGTAAGTATATGTAATCAAGAAAAATATCAACAACCCATAATGCAATCAATAGGACCGGATTTTATGGCTTGTGTTTTCAATTATTATTTTATTTTTTTTTTTTTTTCTTTTATATATTGTGTAAGTAAGATGTATGTAAAATAAACATAAGTTGTAACTTGTGTATTTAAGGTAAATGGTAGATTTTTAGTACAAGTAAGCTTTTGATAGGTCAAAATAGAATGTAATGATATAATAAAAATTGTAAAAATACATTCCTTATGAAATTTAGGTGATAAAATAATTATCGTACAATTTTAAGAAACTCAACGTAATAATTTAATTTTAACGATTAAAGTACCAAATAAATTTGAAACACTAGTAAAACTAAAATATAGTTTTATAAACTAAATGTAAGTTTAAAAATACCTCGGGATCATTTTGAAAGTAATGGATTAAATGTTCAAAATAAAACTCACGCGATAAAGATTATTAAATATAAAAATTACGCGTTGAATGTCAAATAAAATGTCATGAATGAATTATCATGATGCAAATGATGTCAATGAAATGTAGACTAATCTTAGTCCATATGAAATGTACGTGATGTCATGATCATGAATTCGCCGCTAAACCTCAAGGTTACGCGAATTTGAAACAAGTAAACCAAGTTTACTAAAATGTTGAAATAATGAAACATGAGCGGTGTAGAAATGACACGAAAGTACGGATTGTCACATTCGCCCATCAAAAAGGAATTCATCCACGAATTCGATGTTATTAGGTCTAACGGGTTTAGGGTTTGAGGTAGCAAACTTTCCCATTCGAGCAAAACCCTCAAAAGACTTTGTGGTAACCGATTTTACTTAATCTCACAACTCATCAAACAAGAACTGTCATGAGATTAGGCTAAATCGGTTTAAGTAACAACTTGTTTCTAGCTCGATCTTTGCAACTCATCAAACAAGAAGCATCGCGCGGATCAAACGGAAACAAGTGGTTTTGAAGAAAATCTTTTGAAAATTTGGCTCGATTACGGAATTGCTTACTCATATAAGACTACTACTCCCTTCATTGCATGATTCTTCTGAATTAGACATAGGTGATCGGCTATGTATAATTTAGGAGTAACTATGCAATGCTTGGACTAATCGACTCATATGTTTGTTTGGTGTTGAGTCAACTGTTGTTAAAATTGTGATGAACATCGAGGAGAAAAGACATGGAGAAGTGTCGTTAAAATGATAGTTAATGTAAAAGACTTAAAATCCTCGTAAATGATATCGAATCGAAATGAAATAAAGTACGATAGATGAGAATATTTTACAACGAGTAGTTTAGCAAAAGTAGTACATCTTAGGTTATAAAGTTTGAATCGATGAAAGGCGTAAACTTAGTACAACGTAATACAATAGGAGAACTAAGGCGCTAGTTTCGAACTTCTTGATCTTCCGCGTCGTTGATGCCTTGACGAGCTCCTTCTAACATATATACATTCCATGAGTACCTTCGACTTGTTGACCTTGGTTTTGCGGACATTGATTCCGATAGTGTCCTTGCTCCCGCATCGTAACATGTAACCATGGCCTTGCCTCTACAATTCCTGGAAAGGTGTCCCAGTTGTTGACACTTGTAGCACTTAGCAGGACAAAGACCCGTGTGATGATACTTACATCGATTACATAGTGGGTAGGTTCCAGCATAACCTCTGCCTTCTATTGGTGCAGCAACATATACCATCGCAGTTTCTTGTCCTCTTTTCTGCTGTTGATGATGGTTAGTGTTGTGGTTGTGGTTGTTATAATCTCCTTGGTCGTCTTCCCATTTCCTTTTGTTGTTGTTGAGTTGGTTATCGCCGTTGTTGTTGTTGTTGTTGTTTTGGTTGGTGTTGGTGTACTTACCTCGCTTCACCACTTGTGCCATCAACTTCTGAGTAACTCGAATAGCTTCCTCGATTGTTTGTGGATCAAAGATGTCACATCTCCTTGAATGACCTCGGAAGTCCTCCAATAAAAGCCTCTAGCAACTTTTCATTATCGAAACCATGGACGGGCATAACACGGCCAATTCTTGGAATCTCCGAATGTAAGTGTCAATATCGTACCCAATTGTTACTAATTCGTAGAACTCCGTCTCCAACTTTTGATTTACGCTGGGACAAAACTTCTTAGTCACCAAGCTCTTGAATTCCTCCACGTATGCTTAAAAGCATTCTCCATCCCAATCGGTTGGCGTATGAATTCCACCATGACAACGCTCCATCGAGTAAAGTACTCGTAGCATACTTAACCTTCATCATCATCCGGACGGTTACAAAGCAAAATACCGACTCAACTTTTCAAACCATCTAACCATTCTTGTTGCTCCTCGGTACCTCGAAACTTAGTGGGTTCAGCACTTTTGAAATCTTTATACGAGCATTTCTTAACCCCGGATCCTCCTGCATTACCGATAGTAGCGGCTAGTCTAGCGGCTTGAAGAATGACCATGGCCTCAAAGCAATGACGACCACCGTTTCCCTTTCAACTCTTAGAGCATTTGCAATGCTATCATTCACTAACTTCTAAATAGCCGCTTGGGTCATTTCAAGCTGTAGCTTTCTTGATTGCCATATCTTCTTCAAAACAAGAGAAAATGTGAGGCGTAGCAAAATCCGGTGTTAATAATAAGCGCTAAAGAGATGTGATAAGAAATGATAAGTTTGAGGTTATGTTTCAAAAATGATCGTCGGTTTCGAAAAGATGGGTTATGAGGTGTTGTAAGCACTTCAATGAATGATGGTTTAGAGACTTAATGTGTGAATAAAGTGTAACTCGACATGTTAGTGGTGAAACAAAGGAGTGAGAGTGACTTAGCCCTATATAAAAGTTTATCCGGCATTCGACGTTATCGATGATGAATCGGTGATATAAAAATTGTGATAGGGAATGACAAGGAATTCTCCACGTTAGAGTATGGGGAAAAGATAATGGGATGGGCATTTAAGGGCAACCATGTGACAATCGTTATGAAATGAAAGTGAATAACTCGAAAATGTACGTAAAAACCGCATGTAAAGTGAACATGCACATGTGATGAAATGATGAGATGCTATGATGATGTAGTTATAGTCTAGGGTCAATGATGCAACCTAGTTCTCTATAATCTGAAGCTCGATGCCAATCTGTCACACCCCAAATTACATTTTGCGTGGAATGGAATTCACGGGGATTGATTGTCATAGCATCACAATCACAAGTTATATTGAATCGACCTAAAGTGTCGTTTGGAAAATACATCGTTTGATTTAATAAAATAATCGAGTTTACAAAGTAGGTCCCAAATGTAAATCAACTTGTGCGGAAATAAATTTGTTACAATTCAAACGATGTTTTAGGGTACATAAAACCCAAGTGAGACGCGTCGTCACCACGACTCCATGATGTGTCCAAATGCATGCCATGAAGTGAATGCCTTAGATACGAGATAAAAACATGCTAAAAGTGTCAACACAAAGGTTGAGTGAGTTCATAGAGTTTGTTTTGAAATGTAAAGCCTTTCAAAATCGTTTATGCATAAAGGCATTGTAAATCGTTGAAATGTAAAGTCTTTCAAAATCGTTTAGGTAGCAAAGGCATTGTAAATCCACTCGGTTCCAAGTCCGCCCATACAAAACTTGCAACCTGTGTGTTCACAACCCACTGCCAAAGTGTGTAAAGTTTATGTTCCAAACATATGAAGTCATATGAATTCACATAATAGTGCATGACTTAATGTATCGATGTTTACTTGACCTAATTATACCAAGACCATCATCCAATGAATGTACCAAGACCATCGGTCAATGTATATACCAAGACCATCGGTCCAATGAATATACCAAGACCATCGGTCCAATGAATGTACCAAGACCATCGGTCCAATGAATATACCATGTAAATACTACGTATATGAAACTATTACTACGCATGACTAAGCATTTCAATTCGGTTAAACATGTAGTTTCAAATAATCATGATAGTTATGAAAATAATTGAGCATGTATCTCCCCAAAACATTTATGAAAACAAGTAAAAGTAGGGGCTATGGAACTCACTTGGTAAACCGAATAGATGACAAGAGTGAGTACACCGAGGTATAATGAGATGCGTTATCCGCGACCTATGACGAATGATATGATATGTCATGAGTTGCAATGTAATGTTATGCATGCACCGTATGTTATTTATACCATTTACGGGTTTTGAAAATATTACTCGTCGATGAAAAATACTCTTTTGACGTCTTGACCAATCAAAATGACTTTACATGTTTTACGTCAAAATGTCATCCTACAATGGTTTTATAATGATTTTGGTGAAATTACCACTTTTATTCGCAAAACAATGTCGTCGGAAAAATCGTGAAATTAACAAAATGGCTCGGAAAAGTGGTCGTAAAATGGTGTCGTCGATCGTTAGAGAACGAACTCGGCGGTTTTGGAAAGTTTGTATCGATATCTAAAAGTTTCATTCAGGGGTTTTCGTCCAAAGGTCTCGATCATAAAGATATCCAAGGCTCAAGATGGTGGTTTTGTGAGTTGTGTGCGAGAAAATGAGTTTCGCCAATCTTTGAACATCCGTAAATAAATAACCATAACTCCGCTTGACAAACGGCTTTTGTTTTGAAAAATATGGCGATGAACTTGATTTTACTAGAAGACACTTTGTTATGAAAAGTTTTGCATCACGGTTAAAAGCGCATAAACATGGACGATAGAGTTAATGAAATACTTGTTACGTCAAAAATAATATAGTTTTTCAGAAATTAATACTTACGGCAACTTTATGAAAATGGCCATATATTTGTCGTTTTAACTCCGTTTTCTACGTAAAATATGTCCTTAGCTTCGTATCGAAGTAAACTAATATATTCTTGAGAAGTCGAAATAATTTGTGAAGCTTAAGGCTCGTTTTTGACCCAAAAACACTAAAAACTGCATGCTGTCAATTTCAGAAAAATATACTTGTCGGTGTCAAACTTTAAAAATTCACCACGGCTTCGTTATAACTCCGTTTTTATCCGTTCAAGCGCCACGGATTCGTTTTAAAGTATATTTTCTAAAAATCAAGGCCAAAGGGTCGTACCATCAGTGGGTTTTCCAGAATTTCATTTAAGGACAGATTACAAAATATAGTTTACGAAAATAGTTTTCTCGGACAAAACCTATTCTAATCCCTTCAAATCAACTCCAAAGCTAACCTAATCCTACCATACACCTTCTTAGGGTGTCATGGGTTCCTAATCACCATCAAGACCAAAGATTACCATGGGAATAATTATAGGATGACTATATGTATATAAATAACTCTAAAATCATGAAATAAATGGTATAAATCACATATCATGCATATAAGCTCCAAAATGAAAAGATTCATATGAAAATAAAAGGAAACATGAAAATGATAAAGACAAGCTTACTAGTGAAAATGATGAGGTGAAAGTAACAAGGATTAAACTTAAATACCCTTGGTTTTATTTCAAAACCATATAAAGGGTATAACTAGATTGTAAAAACACTTGAACTAGAAAAATAAACTTTGATCCCTTGTGCTCTCTTGAGACCGGTTCTTGGTGAAGGAAACAAGAGAAAAAATCTTGCTAACACTTGAAGTAAAAAAATGAAATGAATGGTATGAATAAAGTTGGGTGGAGTGTAAGTATATGTAATCAAGAAAAAATATCAACAACCCATAATGCAATCAATAGGACCGGATTTTATGGCTTGTGTTTTTCAATTATTATTTTATTTTATTTTTTTTTTTTTTTTCTTTTTATATATTGTGTAAGTAAGATGTATGTAAAATAAACATAAGTTGTAACTTGTGTATTTAAGGTAAATGGTAGATTTTTAGTACAAGTAAGCTTTTGATAGGTCAAAATAGAATGTAATGATATAATAAAAATTGTAAAAATACATTCCTTATGAAATTTAGGTGATAAAATAATTATCGTACAATTTTTAAGAAACTCAACGTAATAATTTAATTTTAACGATTAAAGTACCAAATAAATTTGAAACACTAGTAAAACTAAAAATATAGTTTTTATAAACTAAATGTAAGTTTAAAAATACCTCGGGATCATTTTTGAAAGTAATGGATTAAATGTTCAAAATAAAACTCACGCGATAAAGATTATTAAATATAAAAATTACGCGTTGAATGTCAAATAAAATGTCATGAATGAATTATCATGATGCAAATGATGTCAATGAAATGTAGACTAATCTTAGTCCATATGAAATGTACGTGATGTCATGATCATGAATTCGCCGCTAAACCTCAAGGTTACGCAATTTGAAACAAGTAAACCAAGTTTACTAAAATGTTGAAATGTTGAAATAATGAAACATGAAAACATTAACCCTATCCTTTGTTTATATAGTGTTTACAAATCTTTGGGAACAAGTTACGGTCTTGGTATGCCATGTTATTGATTGACAACGGACTATTAAGAATAACTTAAGTTATTCAAGGATTTAAACATGCAAATATAGGATAACATCATAATAAATGAATAATAAACATAACAAAATACTTTATTTCATTTCAATAATAATGTTTACAATATCCTTTTATCTAAAATACTTAGTCACGATGGGCATGAAACTACTAGCTAAACGAAGTCCAAACTTATCGACAAATGATTAAGTTTTTCACCGTAAGGCCTTCATTAAAGGATCGCTAGGTTATCATCATGTGAACCTTGAGCAACTCAATTTCACCTATCTCGACTTGCTCTCGAACATAGTGATATTGTCTAGGATAGTGTCCGGTTCCCGATGCGGGTTTTCTTGACCGGTCTTAATATTTATAGTGTCTCATTGTACCTATGGTCTACCCTAGTGCACTAACAGGCGGTGTGCACAGTCGGCGTGTAGTGTAGTAAATGGTAAAGCCGGGTCGTCCCTAGAGCTATGTGTGTTGGATTATTACTAAGTCTAGTGTCACGTAATAATAATTGTTTCGATAGGGATTTAATTAATTAAACTACTAATACGTAATAAAATAAAAGCGGATAAATGGATAAAGGGAAATCAATAGAGGAATAGTGGTGCTAACCTAGTCAATCCTCCTAGCTAGTTATGTCTACGCCTCCCTACTTCCAATTACTTGGTGGGGTCAAATTCGAGAGGACAACATTTGGTCAATTCGCCCTAACCTATCAAGAAAGATGCCACCACAAGAGAAATCAAAGCACCGTCATAAGTCCTGTTGTTCCCGGTCCCCTAAGCCAAGTCATTAAGTACCGCTACATGCTAGATTCATAATAGTGAGTGCCCGATCGTTAGGAACTTAGACACTACACCCCCAATTCTTAAGTTCATCCAAACGATAGGTGATCAGGTTGGTCAAATCGCACAAGTAGAAAGGGTCGTCAGTTGGTCATATCTTATCTTTCCCATCTCAACCGCTCACCTAGGGTCACTTGGTCATATCTCCTAGGCAATTGGCCTCTACCGCCATTCAAAACTACCAACCAAGGGTGACTACCAATGAACTATGCATGCATACACTTAGAAATAATTATGCGGAAGTAAAGGTAAACGAAACAAAATAATTAAGGAATCATAACTAGGCTAGAACCAAAGGGTGCTTAGCTCATATTAATCATGCAAATCAATTCAATATTCAAAGGTACGAAATACATGAATTGAAAGTAAAAGAAATATAAAACGCTAATGCTTATCGTAATGGAGTGACTTCTCCTGGAAACAGCTCAGTATGCTCCCTAGACCGCCTTGAGCTTTTTCCCACGCTTCTCAGTGTTGTGTGTGGAATGGGATGATTAGAAATGCTAGAATTGTGGGGTATTTATAGGCGGATCTTGGTTACTGGCGTAACCAATATAGGAGTTACTGTTGTAACCTTCTATTTCTTCGTAATACACTAGATCATAGTTACTGGCGTAACCTTATTAGTGGTTACGCCGTAGTCTTCAATAAACTCGGTTACGTCGTAAGTGATGCAGATGAGTTGACGTAAGTATCGGACGTGGAACCTCATTTGACCTAATGGAGTTACGTCGTAACCTTTGGGAAGAGTTACGCAGTAACCTCTTGATAAGTTGGTATTTTGGGTCACGCATTAGTTACGGCGTAATGTGAGAGAGGAGTTACGCCGTAACTTTTCAAAATAGCATCTTGTGATAAATCTTTAGTTATGTTTCCATTTCGCGCCTCTTTAGCTCCAATGCTCGTAATTTACCCGAAGTGGAAAACAATGGAAAACAAGCGTAAATCCATATAAATGATATAAATAACGAGCATTATCGGGGAAATTGACACTTAATATTCGGGGACTGCTTGATGTTATCAAATATCCCCACTGAACTCTACTTGCCTTAAGTAGACCTTATTAGATAGATTCCTAAAGAGTAAACTACACCATTCGTCCTTGTGGTATACGTTGACCATCAAGTTTTGTCCTTTGACCAAAAAATTGCACCGTTGGTCCTTAATCTGCAACGTTACTCGGTGTTAGTCCTCACCCTAACTGGTGTGACTAACGGGCGTTAAGCCTTTTTAAGTGGAGTGTATATTTGTCTTTTCACACCCACACCACTTTTCATCTTCAACCAAACCACTACCACCATCTAAATACTTTTTTTTATTCCTTCATCTTCTATCTTCATTCATTATCTCCAACCACCTTCATCTTCATCTTTACTTACCACCACCCCATAATACATCAATTGAAAAAATTAAACCCGCATTAAAACATCCCGCCCATATCCTAACATCATATTTCTTCTCTATTGAATCATTTAAACTCGGTTTGACACCTACAAACAACAACCACCACCGGATCAAACACCTAAATTCAAAACTAGGAACAATAAACTTAAATGAGGTTTTAATATGGAAGTCAAAGTCCGGCGTCGGTGACAAGTTTCTAGTGTCACTATCAAAGTAGATACTGAAGGAATAATAGCATTCTCTTGTCAAAATATACAGCACCCTTATTTATGTTTTCATCGATAACGACACAATAAACATATTTGATTTGGTGCAACCTAACTTTAGTGATGACCATATATCGGTTTTTCTTTTGATTGTCATGGTCATCATTGTTATTTTCTTTTGATTAAAACCGACTACCATTGATGTGGCGGCTAGGGTTACCGTCTTCGATCTTGATCGATCTTCACCGTTTGCAATATGTAACCTTTCATTTCGTGTAGATCGTTCTCCGATCTTGACCAAACATTGTGAGTTTCGTTTCCAACCGCTTTCGGCGCGGGGAGTTAGGGTTGAGATGGTTTTATACAACTTCAAGATCGGGCAGTTGATGGTGGCGATTGGGGTTGAGGTCTTGTGAGGTAGTTGTTGTTGAGATTCAAGATGGTCTAACTGAAACCGAATGTCACAACCCCATGTCTCCAACTACGGAAACAGAAACACGATGGTCAAACGATTGGGGTTCGTCGGCAAAACAAAAAAGGATGTCTCCAACAAGAAGTTCTCGCCGGAATAAACTGGATATGATCCGAGTGGTGATTGGTTTTTTGTTGTGACAATATGCTGGAATTTAAATTATTTGTTGGTTTTTGAATTCTAATTTAATCTCATGTTAGATCTGGGGATGGAGAGAAGGTATGAACACGTGAATCTGGCCTTGGACTGGGAATATGAACTACTTAAAAAGATAAAGGGTAAAAGGACTAAAATACCCTCACGTGGGTATCATATGTGGAAAATTAACGAGCGTTAGTGAAGACTGTTAGAGTGAAGGACCAATGGTTTATAACGTTTCCCACTTAAGGACCAACGGTGCAATTTTTTTGGTCAGAGGACGAAACTTGATGGTCAACGTATACCACAAGGACGTATGATGTAGTTTACAAATCTCTTATGCTAGAATAAAACAAAGCCGAACACCTCACGAAAGGGGAACAAACACTCAAATCTCCAACTATTCTAAGTGTCAATTTCGGGTGATCACTCAATCGCACGATCATAGCATGTATTCTATCATAAGCTTGGCGGTTACAAATCTCTCCACCACTAGAGTTAAGGGCTAAACAATTCTCAAGGCAATATGGGTAGACACAACAAAGGTTAAGGGTGACTCGTCATTACTAACATGTCACGTGAAGTGGACAAAATCAATGATACATGACCAAATCCATGGCCAAGACACCAAAGATTGCTCATTGCATCACCTAGACACGCTTCATGACTAAAGGGTAGGATAAGACATGGGATATATAATTGGTGTAAAATGAAAACAAGCGGTATTCTAAATCTATAACCAAGTCATCACCACTTCACCGTCCGCCCAAAGTTCAAGCTTAGAAGTCTAGAAACCGGATCATGAAATGTAAGGTAGATGTGTCATTAGAGGACGTCGTGATGGGCACACTACCTTTTTGTTACATTGGCATAACTACCAACTCCAATCTTCAAATGTGACCGGGTGGCCTCCTTGATACTAATCAATAAAGCTCATACTATAGTGCTTATAACATCGCACTTTACAATATCATAACTCAATCAACTTTTTTTTTGAATCATTTTTTTCAACATAACATAATAACATAACATCCCCCAATTGAGATGAACAATGGAATTGGGGTCTTCAATGATCATCATAAATGTTGTCGATGAAAGCGTAATTTCAAACCTTTCCACTCGAACCTTGAACTTAGGCAAATGATGACTTCCCAATCACAAATAAAGACTACGGGGGTAGGCTAAGGTGTATAGGTGTAACGAAACAATATATTGGGTTGACAAAATGAAAGGAATGGCTCGGAAGGGTGTATCTAGAGGTATCTTGCACTAAAGGTGAGTGCAACAAAAGGGTTTCACATGGGGTTCGAAAAGTCGAGGTGACTAATCGATAGACTCACAATGGTAGGTCGTTTGGGTGATAATCCTATAATATTGCCTTCTAAACCGAAAGTCCAAATACATCGAGCTAACTCAACATACCTCGTCTATGGTCTCGAAATGATGCAAAGGCCAAGTTCTAAAGTTTCCAAGCTACCTAGCACACTCATAATTGGGTAGATTTGGGGTAAAATATTAGAAACGGATAAGGCTAATCTCACCATGTAATGTCAAGGGTTGTATGTGCTCGGCTAAGGTCTAATCTAGTTAGGTTAGGAAAACATGTCAAAATTTTAAAATGGCATAATTTTTCAAAATAAACTAGAAAAATGAGGCGAAATAAAGTTCAAGAGATAATTCTACTCCCGTCCCCACTTGAATTGTACAAAGTCCCTTTTGTACTAGGCATTAAAATAAAGGTGAAGAGAAAGGTAGAATTAGATCGAGAACTTCCCGAAATTTGCTCCATAAAGAAGAAGGCCCACGAAAAGAACCGTGCCTTCGTTTAAGCGTCATGAACAAACTTCAATCCACGAAATCACAATACCGACAAGCATAAATCTAAAATAAAAATGAAAACAAAAACAAACCTAACTCACTTTCGTAGGAATCACGGTTGCATTTAGCCTATGCAACAAGTTTTTAAACCACTTGGTGTCCCAAGTGGACGAGTGAAAGTCTCGTGAGGGTTTACAGGGGAACACACCCACAAAGTTCATTTAAAAACTAATACAAGGTTCTTGTGTTTTAAAATGAAAGAATTAAATCGAGAGGAAAGTTACGTCGTAACTCCCATGAGGGAGTTCGCCAGAATCGGCAAAACCCGGTATGAGTCAGAAGCGAGTAGTTCTGGCGTAACCATCGAGATGGTATTACGCGTAATTGGTAATGGGTCAAGAATTCACTTTGCTCAAATGTTGGTTATGGCGTAATCACCAAGATGAGTTACGCCGTAACTCTGTTCGAGATCAAGAATCGCAGCAGTGAATTAGTTCCTCGTTTCCTGCAAAAATGGTTAGAAAACACAAAACCCAACAGAAGGAAATAAAAACAAAAGAAAGGGATAATCCGGGTTGTCTCCTAAAGAGCACTTTTCTTTATTAACAAGTCTTTAAGTTAGACTCAGAGCCGCGGGGCTTCTATGGGGGCCTTTGGGCTTGCCCCACTTCTTCAATATCTTTCATCAAGTTATGCCTCATCCACGCAACATTCGAAGCAGTTCGGAGGTATTCATTGGTTTCGATTTTCCGGACTTTACAAAATTTCTCTTCCGATTCCAGGTGGTAGCGAGTGAATTCATATTTTTCGACAATAATTGGAGGTGGTCTTTTGTAGGGAATCCCCAGGAGTTTGCATCTCCTTTGTTCGTAAGCTTCGTCATCGGGATCAGTGAACTCCTCATTTCCTTGCAACTCAAGGTAATCTAGGATCCTTCAATATTATCGTCATCGAAGTCGTGTCCTTGAACCATTCTCATAATACAAATATCGTCATTAAACGTTATTTATATTTTTGATCTTTGCCTAAGTTTTGTTAACGACAAAAGTAAATTTAATTTATAAAAGCTTAAAGCTTGTCAAGTTTATTAGATATTAAAACAAGCTTTCTCAAACAATATATTCATCATTCAAGCATTTACATTTATGATTAGTAACATCTTGATATGACTCTAATCATTATGTATGATAGTAGTTTGTAGAATGTGTTAGGTTCTTAAAACCAAACACTACTTAAGCATTTGCATATTTCTATTAATAGTAATACAACATTTGACATCATGTATTACATCATGGAGATCATTGGAAGATTCCATTAGATATTTTGTGAAGATTTGTACTCTTCATATCTTGCACAATCTTACTTAGATAGAGTTGACTTTAGGCAAGATTTGATATCTTATTTGTCGATCGGCGGTACCATTTGGTACACTAGGAACCCTTTAAGGGGTCCGCGGTCCGTGGACGCTCTGTCCAAATTGGCTATAAATAGCAATGCCAAGCCAAGTAGTTTCTCATCCCTTTCTAACATACTCTCATACATATCTTCTCTAACCTTTCTAACTCGGTTTCATATCATATTAGTGATCTCTTTTGTAGCAAAGAAGATCAAGTCATATTCAAGCTTCAACGAGAAGTTGGAAGTCTTGTTTGTTTAGTGTTGTATGATCTAGTATTGATCCATACTTCATTGTTGTATCAAACCATCATAATCTTGTGAGTGTGAGTGGTTAGTATTTTAGTCCTCAAAATACTTTGTGTGGGAGTAGTTGTACCCTTGGAAAGAACTCGACATCTAGCTTAGTGTCGGAAATAGTGTGCGAAGTGTAAAGGTTTTCTCCGCGGTGAAAGGAGCTTGTTGACTAGTGAAGTTAAACTCTCGAGTGTGAGACTCGGGGAGTGGAGTAGGCAAGGAAAAGAGTCCTTGTAGGCGAACCACTATAAACAACTTGTTGTGGTTTGATCATTTCTTTCCCTATTTACTTATTACATATTGCTTGCATATTTCATTAACATACTTAAGATCAATATCAATTGATCTTTCAATAAGTTTCAAAACAAAGATTTTAATCGTAAACTATTCAACCCCTTCTAGTTTTCACAATTGGTACCGAGCCTCGTTGCTCAAGAATTTCTAAAATAACTTGTATTTTATAAACTTGAAACGATCCATGGATTCTCAAAACTTTAAAGAAGGGCAATCTATGCAAAGACCACCACTCTTTGAAACCAATGGATTTATCTATTGGAAAACCGCTTTGAAACATATGTAAAATCAAAAGATATAGATCTTTGGTTTATTATTGTTAAAGGAGATTTTAGTTCTACAACAAAGGATATTTCCGTTGATGAACAAAAGAAATTAGTTGCTAAAAATAATGAAGCTAAAATGATGCTTTATAATGCTTTACCTAGAAAAGAATATGAAAGAATTTTTATGTGTGAAACCGCCAAAGATATTTGGGAATCTTTAATTGTTACACATCAAGGTAATTCACAAGTCAAGGATAACAAAATTGATCTTCTTGTTCAACAATATGAACAATTTGTTATCCTGAAGATGAAACCATTGATTGTGGCTTTGCTCGTTTAACACTATCATTACATCACTTAAAGCACTTGATGAATCTTTTCGTAGTAAGAACTTTGTCGAAATTTCTTAGAGCACTCCATCCCAAATGGAGCTAAAGTGACCGCTATTGAAGAATCAAAGATCTCTCAATAATGTCACTAGAGCGAGCTAATTGGCAACCTCAAAGTTCACGAAATGATAATGGAGAAAGATTCGGAGATCATCAAAGGAAGAAAGGAGAAGATCAAATCCGTTGCTCTTAAAGCAAAGGCGGAATCAAGCGATGATGGTGAATCTTGTTCGATAGTGAAGATGAGGAGTATGCCATGGCCGTTAGAGATTTCAAGAAGTTCTTTAGAAGAAGAGGAAAGTTTGTAAGACAACCTCGAGAAGAAAAGAAGCCATTCCGAAAAGATCGGGATGATAAGAAGATTAAAGGTGAAAGAAAGTGTTTTAGATGTGGTGATGCAAGTCATCTCATAGGAGAATGTCCCAAGCCACCTAAAAACAAAACTCAACGAGCTTTTGTAAGTGGTGCTTGGAGTGATAGTGAAGACGATGAAGAATCAAGCAAGGAAGAGATCGCTCTAATGGCACATGAGTCAAATGAGGTATGCCTAAAAGTTGGATTGGAACCTGATGAATGGATAAAAGATAGTGGATGCTCACGACACATGACGGGCAACAAAAGTCTCTTCTCATCATACCAAGAGTATGACGGAGGTAATGTCACTTTCGGTAGCAATCTCAAAAGCAAAATCATTGGCAAAGGTACGATTGCTCATAACTCTCTAACTATTGAAAATGTTGCTCATGTGGATAGGTTAGGATTTAACCTACTTAGTATTAGCCAATTATGTGATAAAAAGTATAAAGTACTATTTGATGAAAATGGCGGAAAATACTAAAAGATGGTATCACCATAGCTAAAGGAATTAGGAAAAATAACATATCGTCATGAAAATAGATAAAACATATAATGACAAACTTTGCTTAACAACTTTAGACGATAGCTCATCTCTTTGGCATAGACGCTTGGTCACGCTAATATGAGACTTATACAAAACTTATCTTCAAAAGAGTTGGTTAGAATTTACCAAAACTAAAATATGACCAACACTTTTGCGACGCTTGCAAAATTGGTAAACAAACACATAGTAGTCACAAATCTAAAAATATGGTGTCCACATCTAAGTGTTTAGAATTATTACATATGGATTTGTTTGGACCATCCGCTATAAGAAGCTATGGAGGCAACTTATACACTTTGGTCATAGTAGATGATTACTCAAGGTTTACTTGGACGTTATTTTGAAAACCAAAATGAAGCTTTTGATAAATTTGAAATACTTAGCAAGAAAATTCAAAATCTTCTAGGTGTCAAAATTGTGTCGATCCGAACGGATCATGGTCGTGAATTTGACAACGAAACTCAATTTGGAAACTTTGTGATACAAATGGTATAACACATAACTTTTCCGCTCCACGAACACCTCAATCAAATGGAGTAGTAGAGCGTAAAATAGAACAATTCAAGAAATGAGTAGAACAATGCTTAATGAACAAAACATTCCTCAAAAGTTTTGGTGTAACGCCGCTGACACTTCTACATATATTTTAAATAGAGTCCTAATACGTCCATTCCTAAACAAAACACCATATGAACTTTATAAAGGTAAAAAGCCAACATTAGGATATTTTAAAGTCTTTAGTTGTAAATGTTTTATTCTTAATACTAAGGATTATCTCACCAAGTTTGACCCAAAGTCTTATGAAGGTGTATTTCTTGGTTACTCTCAAACTAGTAAAGCTTACATTGTCCTAAATAAAGAAACAATGATAGTCGAGGAATCGTTGAACATAACATTTGACTTAAAGTCCACCTCCTCTAAGACATCACCTTTGGTAGATGATGACTTAGTTGAAAGTCAAATAATTGAAAGTCAAATTAATAATAACAAGGAAGATGAACCATTAAATAAGGAAATTGTCAACATAAAAGAATCTAAAAGTCATCCATTAGAAAAGGTCATAGGAAAACTTAATCAAAGAACCTTAAGATCACAAGCTCAAAATCAAAGTAATCATTTTTGTTTTGTATCCACCATTGAACCAAAACCATAAATGAAGCAATAAAAGATGAATCATGGGTAATTGCCATGCAAGAAGAATTAAACCAATTAGTTAGAAATGATGTTTGGAAACTAGTTCCAAAACCCAAAGATCAAACTATAATTGGAACAAAATGGGTATTTCAAATAAAATGGACGAAAATGGTGTAGTATCTAGAAACAAAGCTAGGCTTGTTGCACAAGGTTATAATCAACAAGAAGGAATTGACTATGATGAAACTTATGCACGGTAGCTAGACTTGAATCTATTAGAATATTACTTGCTTATGCATGTGCTTATGATTTTAAATTATTTCAAATGGATGTTAAAAGTGCTTTCCTTAATGGGTTTATTAACGAAGAAGTGTATGTTGCTCAACCTCCCGGTTTTACTGACTTTGAGAAACCACATTATGTCTTCAAACTCAAGAAAGCATTATACTGACCTTAAACAAGCACCTAAGGCTTGGTACGACCGTCTTAAGACTTTTCTTATTGATAACAAATATACTATGGGATTAGTAGATAATACTCTTTTACTAAGAAAAGGAATCGCAAATTATTATTGTTCAAATATCGTTGATGACATTATATTCGATCAACTTGTCAAGAGCTATGTGATGATTTCTCTAAAATCATGCATGACGAGTTTGAAATGAGTATGATGGGTGAGTTAAACTTCTTTCTAGGACTTCAAATCAAACAACTAGATGATGGTATTTTCTTTAACCAATCTAAATATATAAAAGACATGCTTAAGAAATTTGGTCTTGAAGATTCCAAACCAACTAAAACACCCATGTCCCCGGACACTAAACTCACCAAGGACGAAGAAGGTGAATCCGTAGATAACTCTAAATATAGAGGAATGATTGGTAGCTACTCTATCTTACGGCTAGTAGACCCGACATTATGTTTAGTGTTTGTCTATGTGCTCGCTTTCAAGAAAACCCAAAGGCATCACACTTAGAAGCATTAAAAAGGATTTTTAGATATATTAAGGAACAACGTGTTTAGGATTATGGTATCCCAAAGGAACGGGTATAGAAACCATAGTGTATGCCGACGGATCATGCCGGTGATTATGTCGATAGAAAAAGTACAAGTGGTATTTGCACTTTTGTTGGACATTGTCTCACCTCATGGTTTGCAAAGAAGCAAACGGCTTTAGCCATCTCTACTATCGGCCGAATACGTCTCACCGGAAAAGCATGTCAACAAGCTCTTTGGATGAAGCAAGCTCTAGTGAACTACGGAATTCATCTCAACGACATTGTGATACTTTGCGACAACAAAGGAGCCATCGATCTCAAGAAGAATCCCGTTCAACATGCTCGCATAAAGCACATTGAAATCATCATCACTTTCTTCGCGACAATGTTCAAAAGGAAACATTTCAATCGAGAAAGTATCCTCCGAAGACAACATTGCCGACATCTTTACTAAACCTCTTAAACGAGAACCTTTAATCTTCTTAGACTTGGTTTAGGGTTAATGGAACCAAACATGTAGGATAAACATAGCCTAAAGCATTAGAATAGTCAAACCAAAACAATTTTGTCTTGTATTCGCCATCAGAGCTACGGCGCCAACGACAACACGGACGGAACCAAAATTTGGTGCCGTCTCGTCCGTGGTGTCTCTGAACAAAAAAAACTTTATACATAACATCTTCTTCCTCACAACCCACTTTACCAAAACGTGTAAATCTTAAACCAAGCTCATTATTGTCATCTTCCCACTCACTAATCACTAAAGATAACATCATTGTAAGTATCCTAACTACATTTCATCTCTTAATTACGAGTCTAGGATTCTTATTTATGCACAAAACTATCACAAATCATTACATGGGGTTTTATGTATGCTTTTATACCAAATCAATTCAATTGGCAAATTGCATAACTAGTCATTCAAATTAGGTACTACATTATCATATTGCATAAACAAATCATGTTTCCCACTAATTGATAGATAATAAATATAAGGCCTTATTCAAACAACCAAACACCCCATGTCAAAAGTTTTGAAAAGCTTCTCACTTGTAGGAAAACATTTTCATTGCTAATACAAATAGAAACGTTAGAATTTTCATCACTTGCATGCTCTTGAATACTAAAGGTATTGCATAACTAATATGCACTCCGGGTATATTCAAATGTAGCCATATTGAATTAGGAGCATTTGGGTTATCTCATGGTATTTGCCAAACACTCCACTAAAACCATTTTGTGCATAAAATGAGTCGAGATAACCGCAACTCAAATTGTTTTCATATAGGCACACTAGAATTAAAACTTTAAAATTTATTTTCATTATTTTTAACATGTTAATTCTTGTCCTTAGGAATAATCATGGTAGCCGCAAGATTCTATGATCACAAAGACACCCTTAACTACATTCCCAAACACCACAAAACCAAAGGACTCACCAAGGAACAAGTAGAAATATTTAGGGTCTAGAATCAAGGTATTTCCACGAGGTAGAACCATTCACCCATCCTTCCTTGAGCATACCAATCTTCGTGAAGAACTAGCCGCCATTCAATTCGATTGTCTTCTTGACATTGATGAACCAATTTGTCCTAGGTTCGTGTTAGAATTCTATGCTAGTGTGACGGTTTTAGTGATGAAGATGATGAGTTTTGTCTTAGCTTTAGAATCAACCAAAATGACTACACTATCACCCTAAGTGAATTTGCTAGAGTACTAGGAATTCCCAATGAGGAACTTGTGTCTACACGGATAAGTGGTCACCACCGCCTTGATGCAATCAATGACCGCTCTCTTCCCTACATAACCCGTTTAGCCGATAAGGATGTCATCCGTGAACACCTTTTAACCCAAACCGGATACAACCCGTTTAACCCGAAAGGGAAAAGAGGTAGACCGAGATCCATATGGAATGGAGCTCAATGAACTTAAGCACTAATTTAAGAAATGGGAGGAGTTACTTAGAGCAAACGTCATTAGCACCATAGGAATAGGGATCACATAAACGCTTGTCTTTGCCACATGCTTTACAACTTGTCAACCCGACAACCATTCAACTTAGCCTACTACATAGCTAGAAGAATGATTGATATTCCAACTCAAGGATCCGTTGCTCTTCCATACGGGATGCTTCTCACCCGTCTCTATAGAAACTTCGCCCAATTCCACCAACCCCAAAAGGGATGCATCTTCACTATGAACTCATCCTCACATCTTTGTACCTTTGAGTGATGCTCGAGTTGCTAAGACTAAAGGCAAGAGAGCTAAACCTCCAACTCCTTCATCATCATCGTCAAATAGCTCCGAGGATGGTCTTCCAAGCTCGTCTTCCACCTCAAGAGTATTACACATCTCTTCCCGAGATTGAGAATGAATCGGTGAATTCAAGCAAACTAAGGGAATGTTCAAGTGCCTTGGTAGGATGATGAACAAGATTTACAAGAAATTGGACAAATAAGGTTACATTAAGGAGTGTTTGGAACAATGCTTTATCATTAATGTTTGATACTATTTAGCTGTTTTTATTATGTAGGATGATAATATTACTTAAAACAATGGTGTATGCTAACAATCTCATGCAGGGGGATAGCACAAGTATGCTATCAAATTTTACCCATTTTCACTATATTGTGAAAATCAATAAGCCTTGCTCAAAATCTATGCTCCTCTATGTTTAGATATGTGTTATTTACTTTTCCTAACTAGAAATGTTTAGTATAACGCTTTTAAGAAAAATTTCGTGTTTGAAATTTGCAGACACCTAAAAACGAACTCGTCCAATTTTCAAGACTCCATGATCCGACGGCACCAAAATTTTGGTACCGTCCTTTATATCTTTGGTACCGCTATACTGTGAGGTGGACGAGACGGCACCACTTTTAGGGTACCGTCCGTGTGTTATTTTGTGCGTGGATTCTCCGGTAATTTTCGAATTTCGACTCTTCGTAATTCCAAATTATCTTCCATCACTTATAAATCCATCTTAACTAGTTTATCTTTGTTATTAGAACTAGTATTAGTCACTAAGGTATATAAGAAATCCATTTCCACCAAAATTCAAAATTTGAAAAATCCACCCAAGGAGCCCTTTGCATAAAGGAAGGAACCAAATTTTGGTACCTTCAAATCCGTGGGTAATCTGAATATTAGGAAATTCCACTCACTAGAACACATTTATTGCATATCTTTTCTTCTTCACTCCATCTTCTTTGTATGGATTGACTTGGGTGATATGACTAGCATTCAACCCACTTCCAAATCATTAGGAACCTCATCTCTTCAATGGTTCAACATCAAATCAAACCTTTTCTCAACAATTTCTTACCTATATAAATTGAAAGGTTTTACCATGATCATCCTCACACCTTCTTCATTCTCACTACTATCTAGCAAATCAAAACCCAAGTTAAAATGACTAAATCATCACCAAAACCTTACAAGAAAACCGCTAGAATGAGCGTAAGGCCTTGTTGTTTTGTTAATCTTAGCTCATCATCCGAATCTTCACCACTCACAATCTCATCTCCCATTAGAGATGATACACACCTTACCTTAGCTACACCTACTTCATCACACATTGTGATCACCACTCCACCACCATCAAAGCACCTACTTCACCTCCACCGCACCCATCCAAACATCCAAACACCATCACCACCTTCACCAAGGTCTCCCACTCTCACTCCCATGGAGTTATTTTCAACTCCACCAACATCACCAAATCCTTTCCTAGAGGACTTGGAAGACTTGCCTCCTGGGCCAAGTCATCCACCACCATTGCCATCCTTTGGCACCATTGAGCGAATCGCTCATGAATCACCTCGGTCATCCATTGACCCAAACGCCCCATTAGGGCCAAGACCTCTCCTTTTCCACCCCATTCACAAGGACATTCATGGTCCTTTATCGTGGATCATCCACTTCCATCATCAATGTCCCTCATATTGAGGACATTCCGGAGAGCATGTGGGATGACAATCCCACTAGAGAGGAGATTCAAGCCGAACTCCACAACCTCCACCAATTCAAAGGCATGGTGGATTCTCACTTAAGTGAGACAATGCAAATGCAAAGTGCTTTGCTTGCATCCATCATGACCACTCCAAACATCCCCAACACCACCAACACATCCACCATTCCACCACCACAACCTCCGCAAACTTTCTACCCTCCAAGGCATGGTTGCTCAACTTGTGAGCAAACGGGTCAAACCGTGGAACGGACCCGGATTATGGTCCATGACTTCCACGAAGAAATGAGGTTCATCCTCAACCACATTCTTGAGCGTCTCAACGCTCTTTCCCATCCACCATCACTTTAGGATGGTTTTTAGAATAGTCTTTTATTTGCTTTTTTAGGATAATTTTTATTTTCTTGTACTAGAAACACATCATTGTGTTCTCTTTTCATGATCTTTCCTCATGAAAAATTTTAACTAATGAATGTTGTTTATTATGTTGTTGGTGTCATTACATAGTGTTTGGAAATGTTTGTGAATGATCATTATTACTAACAATTTTTTGTAGCTTTATTTTCACAATCCATGTATCTTCCCATTAAAGCACCCAATTTAGGGGAGCTTTGAACAAGGGAGATAATAGCTCGCTCATTACATTCCATAGCCTCTTCTTTTGTTGAGACAAAGGGGAGAAAATATAGAACTTTGAAACTACTTATAGTTGACTTTACGAAAAGTCAAGCGCATACACTTGACTTTCTAAAAGTCAAACAGAACTCTCATTGATAATACTTGACTTTTCTTAAAAAGTCAAGCTGCATACTTTGACTTTACGAAAAGTCAAACATCATGCATCAACTAGTGAATTCTTTGACCTACATAAAAGTCAAAACTCATACACTTACATTATCATTTCCTTTTCAAGTTCTAAAACTAATATTTTATAACTCTTGTACAAACTTGTTTCTTTTATAAAAATAAAATTTATTTTTGTCCTCAACAAAAGGGGAGATTGTTAATACAAATATCGCCATTAAACGTTATTTATATTTTGATCTTTGCCTAAGTTTTGTTAACGACAAAAGTAAATTTAATTTATAAAAGCTTAAAGCTTGTCAAGTTTATTAGATATTAAAACAAGCTTTCTCAAACAATATATTCATCATTCAAGCATTTACATTTATGATTAGTAACATCTTGATATGACTCTAATCATTATGTATGATAGTAGTTTGTAGAATGTGTTAGGTTCTTAAAACCAAACACTACTTAAGCATTTGCATATTTCTATTAATAGTAATACAACATTTGACATCATGTATTACATCATGGAGATCATTGGAAGATTCCATTAGATATTTTGTAAAGATTTGTACTCTTCATATCTTGCACAATCTTACTTAGATAGAGTTGACTTTAGGCAAGATTTGATATCTTATTTGTCGATGGCGGTACCATTTTGGTACAGGCGGAACCTTTTAAGGGGTCCGCGGTCCGTCGAGCTCCTCGTCAAATTGGCTATAAATAGCAATGCCAAGCCAAGTAGTTTCTCATCCCTTTCTAACATACTCTCATATATCTTCTCTAACCTTTCTAACTCGTTTCATATCATATTAGTGATCTCTTTTGTAGCAAAGAAGATCAAGTCATATTCAAGCTTCAACGAAGTTGGAAGTCTTGTTTGTTTAGTGTTGTATGATCTAGTATTGATCCATATTTCATTGTTGTATCAAACCATCATAATCTTGTGAGTGTGAGTGGTTAGTATTTTAGTCCTCAAAATACTTTGTGTGTGGGAGTAGTTGTACCCTTGGAAAGAACTCGACATCTAGCTTAGTGTCGGAAATAGTGTAATGCCAGTGTAAAGGTTTTCTCCGCGGTGAAAGGAGCTTGTTGACTAGTGAAGTTAAACTCGAGTGTGAGACTCGGGAGTGGAGTAGGCAAGGAAAAAGAGTCCTTGTAGGCGAACCACTATAAACAACTTGTTGTGGTTTGATAATTTCTTTCCTATTTACTTATTACATATTGCTTGCATATTTCATTAACATACTTAAGATCAACATCAATTGATCTTTCAATAAGTTTCAAAACAAAGATTTTAATCGGTAAACTATTCAACCCCCCTTCTAGTTTTCACACATTCTTCATCGAGCAGATTCTCCACTAGAAAACGCTTGCATTCTTCTTTATCATTATTAATCAACTCTTTGTCATTTTCAATAGTTATTTCACTCGTGTTGTTGAGACTTTCGTTGTTTAAATTTTCTCAATCCATGTATTCCTTCCAAATATTCTCTTTGGTTAATGTGTCCACATGTCCATACTTAATTTTCACCCAACTATCGAATCCTAGGTTGTCCAGCCAAGGCAAACTCGTTCTCTCCTCATCATTGGTTGAGGACCAAAAGAATTCCTCTTTTCCTATTCTTCCAGAGCTGCTTTCCCCGTTACACATATCATCATACGGGTTGCATGACGCCCAGAAAATTTCCCCAGGAGATTTTACTCTTTTGCACCAGTGACTGCGTAATTTCTTGTTGTCAAGTTCACTTAAATGCTTATCCGTGCAGTTTATATCATTATTAGCCTCTTCCTTTTTCTGAATGTGCTCTTCGTAATCAATTTTTAGCTTCTTAAGAAGATTTGGATCGATCTTGGCATCCCCGAATTGAATTGCGTACCAGTCTTTAAATGCTAAATCAAAGAATTTTATACAATGTTTTTCACGCTCATGAGGGCATGTCCACTCTTCCTTTCTTTCATTGTCTCCGCCATTGCAATACTCGTGGAATGGGTTGCATGTAGGCCACGCTCTCGTGGTCTCCAAGTCGGTTATTATGACAGGAGCACACCAGTGAGTTATAAGTGGCTCTTCTTCATCTTCAAGGGAGAGTCTTTCAAGTCTTTCATCATCAGTGTAAGCAGTCCATAAAAACTTGTTATTCTTGATTCTCTATTTGTCGGTACCTCCATCACAAGTTTCGTTTCTAGGATCACATGAAGCCCATAGGTCATACGAGTCCCCCTTAGTTACTGGTATAGCCTTGCACCAATGATATCTTTTTTTAGATGGTGATAAAGGAAATAGGTTAATATCGTGGGACCATTCACTAGTTTTACAGTCTCGATTCGCCTATATCAAGGCTACCGCTCGCCCATCGATTCTGCACGCCATTAATGAGATTCTTGGTTACGGCGTAATTCATTAGAGTGGATTTCCTCGAGATTCTTCATAACCCCGTTATCATTGTCAAACACATAGTTACGCCAGTAGCTCATTAGGCATGTTACGGCGAACTTTCGGATCTGTCGATGAAATCATCCCCTAACCGTATCATTGACCGAACCTTGAGTTATCATCGGAAAAATCACCTTACATTCCATAGTTGGTTTAGATCCTTGAGTTTATCGTTATTCCTCCTTACTTTTCACCGAGCTTCATTACCATGGATTCTAGGTTTTTCAAAGTTGTGTCGTCTTTGGGAAAGGTTTCAGTCATTGTTTTCCTGGAATTCTTTCAACCACTCATCTTGCTCCTTTTGTCTTTGGGCTGAATTTTCTAGGAACTTATTAATTGTTTCTTCAAGACTGGGCTTTCTTTCTCCATAAGGGCAACGGTTGTAAATTCTACGATAATCATTACTATTTCGATTATCTTCGTAAAATGGCCGATTTTCCCCATACTTAGCTTCTTCAATATTCTCTTCATCCACATGAGGACAATTTTTCGTAAGATGTCCCCCTCCACAGATTTCACAACCTACTTGGATGGCATGAACGGTTTCTCTGACTTTCAGCATATCTCGACTGAGATCTTCAATTTTACTAGCGATTGCTGCAATTCCGTCAAAACTTCCGCCTTGGTTTCTTTTACTCCCACCGTCGTGCCATTTTTGAGAGTGGTCCGCCATTTTTTGAATGGCTTCAATTGCAGTGGTAGGAGTCATGTTCGGGATAGGTCCTTGATAGTCCAAAGATTTGCCTTGTAGATACGTTAATTCCTTTGTAGAAAATATTGACCTTCTGGCGGTTATTCGGATCATTGGTAGGACACTTATAAAGAAGATCGTTGTATCATCCCCAAGCTTGATACAATGTTTCGTCGTCTCTTGTTTGAAATTATGGATCTCCAAAAGTCGGTTAGAAATCTTCGATGGCGGGCAATATCTTTGGATAAAGTGTTTCTTTAGTAGCGCCCAGTATTAAGCGCCCTACGGCAATCTTCGATCCATCTTCCGTTGCTCGATGAGTCATTTGAATACGCTTAGCATAACACATCATGAGACACGCCGGAATGTTGAAAAGGCTAGCGATGTATAGGACATTTTCAACGTGCTCATATCGTCTTCGTCCTGTTCACGAAAAGGGTTAGCGAAGCCCTCATAAACCGGTCTTTGATTTGAAACGAACATCCGCTCTGATTGTCGGTCTTACGAGACCCTTGTTCCGCTTCTTGTCAGCGCCAAGTATTCCTCAAGAGTGAGGTCATCGATGTTAACAACTTCCATGGTGCAGAAAACTTGAAATATGATTGTGAGAAAAGTTTAAAACGAAATGAAAGACTTAATATTAATCCTAATATAACTCCCGTGGCGCCAAAAACTTGATGCGTGTTTCTTGACGGTCTTAATATTTATAGTGTCTCGCTATACCTATGGTCTACCTAGTGCACTAACAGGCGATGTGCCGGTCGGCGTGTAGTGTAGTAAATGGTAAAGCCGAGGTCGTCCCAAGAGCTATGTGTGTTGGATTATTACTAAGTCTAGTGTCACGAATAATAATTGTTTTGATAGGATTTAATTAATTAAACTACTAATCTGAGAATAAAATAAAAGCGTATAAATGGATAAAGGAAATCAATAGAGGAATAGTGGTGCTAACCTAGTCAATCCTCCTAGCTAGTTATGTCTACATCTCCTACTTCCAATTACTTGGTGGGGTCAAATTCGAGAGGACATCATTTGGTTAACCTATCGGCAAAGATGCCACCACAGGAGAAATCAGTAGCCGTCATAAGTCCCGTTGTTCTGGTCCCTAAGCCAAGTCATTAAGTACCGCTACATGCTAGATTCATAATAGTGAGTGCCCGGCCGTTAGGAACTTAGACACTACACCCCAATTCTTAAGTTCATCCAAACGATGGGTGATCGCTTGGTCAAATCGCAAAGTAGAAAGGGTCGTCAGGTTGGTCATATCTTACCTTTCCCATCTCGATCCGCTCACCTAGGGTCGGTTGGTCATATCTCCTAGGCAATTGGCCTCTGCCGCCATTCAAAACTACCGAACCAAGGGTGACTACCAATGAACTATGCATGCATACACTTAGAAATAATTGTACGAAGTAAAGGTAAACGCAAACAAAATAATTAAGGAATCATAACTAGGCTAGCACCAAAGGGTGCTTAGCAGCTCATATTAATCATGCAAATCAATTCAATATTCAAAGGTGCGAAATACATGAATTGAAAGTAAAGAAATATAAAACGCTAATGTTTATCGTAATGGAGTGACTTCTCCTTGAAACGACTCCGTATGCTCCCTAGACCTGCCTTGAGCTTTTCCCACGTTCGTGAGTGTTGTGTGTGAATGGGATGATTAGAAATGCTAGAATTCGTAGGGTATTTATAGGCGGATCC
The DNA here is from genome assembly GCA_022545495.1 of Chrysanthemum lavandulifolium. Lineage (NCBI taxonomy): Eukaryota > Viridiplantae > Streptophyta > Magnoliopsida > Asterales > Asteraceae > Chrysanthemum > Chrysanthemum lavandulifolium. The sequence goes on along the minus strand of CM040239.1, from coordinate 149,085,916 downwards.
GTTACAGACATAACCAATATAGGAGTTACGCCAGAAACCTTCTATTTCTTCGTAAATGCACTAGATGCGCTGGTTACAGTAACCTTATTAGTGGTTACGTCGTAGTCTTTAATAAACTTCGGTTACGTCGTAAGTGATGCGATGATTCAACAGTAAGTATCGCCGGCGTGGAACCTCATTTGACCTAATGGAGTTCGTCGTAACCTTTGGGAAGAGTTACGCCGTAACCTCTTGATAAGTTGGTATTTTGGGTCACGCATTAGTTATGGCGTAATGTGAGAGAGGAGTTCTGTGGTAACTTCTTCAAAATAGCATACCGTGATAAATCTTTAGTTATGTTTCCATTTCCGCGTCTCTTTAGCTCCAATGCTCGTAATTTACACGAAAGTAGAAAACAATGGAAAACAAGCGTAAATCCATATAAATGATATAAATAACGAGCATTATCGGAAATTGACACTTAATATTCGTGACTATTTGATGTTATCGATTGCTTCATGACTCGGGTTCATGGGAAAAAGTAATTGCGCGAAATTGTCACAATATACTTTAATAGGATTTTCAATCGACGGAATGACACCAAGCCCGAAACAAACTTCCTTATCCAAGCGGCTTCCATGGCGCCTCGGGCGCGCTATGTACTCACTTTCATGAGCGACATCGCAAGTGTTGTGCTTTCTTGCTCTTCCAATCCACAAGCACCTCCATTGATGACAAATATGTAACCCGTCTCGAGACTTCGTATCATCTTTGTCACACTTCCGTGATGCATCGCAAGAACTCTATAATGAGATAGTTCTCGCTCGGATTTCCCCATACACTATGAACATATCTCTTGTAGCCCTAAGGTGCTTGAGAATATGTTTAACAAGCGATCGATGAATTTCACCGGATTCTGTTGATACCGACCGGTCAAGTTTTGAGCAAACGCCACATCGGGCCTTGTGCATCGCATTTGCATACATGATAGATCCCACACCAAGCATAAGGAACTTTCTTCATCGCGTCACCTCTGCGGTGTTGAAGCCTGACCTTGGTCGCTCAAACCATGATTTACTTGCATCGGCAAAAATCCGTTCTTGGAATTTTGCATATTGAATCTCTTCAATATTTTGTCAATGTAAGCACTTTGGCTTAAACCAATTAGCCGCCTTGATCTATCCTGTAGATCTTGATTCCGAGTATGTATTTGCTTCCCTAATTCCTTCATCGAGAAACATTTACAAAATAGGCTTTCACCTCATTTAGACTTGGTATATGATTTCCCATGATTAATATGTCATCGACATACGTAACAAGGAAAGTAACATGACTCCCACTAGCTTTGTGATATACACATGGCTCATTAAGATTCTCGAGTAAATCCAAAACTTTTGATTTCTCCATCAAATATTTTATTCCATTGCCTTGATGCTTGCTTGATCCATAAATGGACCTTTAAGCTTACATACGGTTAGGAAATAGTGGATTCACAAACCCCTCAGTGCCATATAGATGTCTTCATCTGACGACAATTCGAGAAAGGCGGTTTTGACATCCATCTGCCAAATCTCATAGTCATAGTGTGCAGCTATAGCTATGAGAATCCTAATAGCTCTTATGTCCGCTACAGGAGAAAATGTCTCCTCGTAATCAATGCCATAGGTTTGAGTAAAACCTTTAGCCACTAGACGAGCCTTGTAGGTGTGTACATTGCCATCCATGTCAGTTTTCTTTTTGAAGATCTACTTACTTCCAACGACTTTAGCATTTGGAGGAAGGTCAACTTCAATCCGACATCATTATCTTTCATGGATTGCATTTCATTCATAGCAATCGCCATTTATCCTTTTCGGGATCGCCTATGGCGACCTTATAGTTAGCGGGTTCATTAAGATCCCCAACCATATTTTCCTCCACCCTACGTTAAGACATAGACGGTCAGTGCACGTATAGTCCTTTCGGACCTATGAATGAGAACAACTTGGGAGGAGCGCTAAGCTTTCGTGCTCTTCTTGAATTTGGCTAGTATTTTAGAAGGTGTTGTATCTTCTGATCATATTCCGATCATATACTCTCCCACGAGTTCTTGAGATATGAGATTCCTTTCAAGGAAATCTCCATACCTAGCCACGATAACTTTGTTCTCACCGGGTAGTAAAAGTAGTAACCCATAGTTTCCTTAGGGTATCCTACAAAGATACACTTAATGATCCGGTTGGAGCTTATCTCGTGAGTCACGTTTAACAAACGGCTCACATCCCGCACCTTTAAGTAAGAAAAGTTGGGAGCTTTTCTGTCCATATTTCATATGGAGTCTTAACAACCTTCTTCGTTGGAACCACAAAATGCGAATAGCGCTTCAAGGCATAATCCCAAAAGTAAAAGGAAGAGTCGTAAGTTCAAACATTGATCGTACCATGTCAAGTAAATACAGTTTCTCCTTTCGGATACACCATTTTGTTGTGGAGTATAAGGAGATGTGAGTTCTTGGATAATTCCACACTCACTAAGTAATCTTTGAACTCTTGACTTATATATCACCACCTCTATCGGATCGAAGAGCTTTAATCTTCTTACCGAGTTGTAATTATACTTCACTTTTGAAAACCTTAAATGTTTCAAAGACTTCATGTTTATGTTTAAGTAAATAAACATAACCATAACGACTGAAATCATCGTTTTGACACATGTCTAAGTGGACCACACACATCAGTGTGTATTAATCCAAGTAGATCAGAAGCCCTTTCCACTTGTGGTGAAAAAGGTTTCCTTGTCATCTTCCCAGCTATGCAAGATTCGCATTTGTCAAATGATTCATCATCGACTGTTTGTAAAAGCCCTTCGTGTTGCAGCTTTTCCATGCGTTTCTTGCCTATATGGGCAAGGCGACAATGCCAAAGATAAGAAGAGTCATAGTTAGACTTGCTCTGCTTATTGCTAATGCTATACAACGAATTATTTTCATTGGATACACAACCATCCATATCAATTTCAAACACACCAAGCATAGGAATTGCATTAAAGTAAAAAACATTATTTAAAGAAACTAAAATTCCATAACTGGTAAAAGTATGCACAAAACCAATATCTTTTAACAAAGAAGCTGAAATAACACCCCTAGCAATGGAGGGTGCATAATGACAATTATTTAGTTCCAAAATTAAGCCCGAAGGCAACACTAAATCAAAAGTCCCTATGGCTTCGACAACCGCACGCTTTCCATTTCCAACGTGCAAATATCTCTCTCACAGTCGACTTCCTCGCTCTAAGTCCTGCGATGTATTACGATGTGAGTACCACATCATGTATCGTATATCCAGAATTTGCTAATGAGAAAAGAAAATATTTCAAACATAAAATACCCGATGAGCTAGGCACCATCTCATTTTTATTCTAAAGGTACTCATTCGGATATCTTTGGACGATTCGATTCCATGGCTTTAGTGAGTTCTGATGGTGGCAAGCTAAATCCTTCTTAGGATTCTCCTTTTTCTTTGCGAGGTTCTTCTTAGGCGGGTGGGATGACAACTTGTTTCCTTTCCTTTCCTTTCTCTTCTTATCGCTTGCGGCTTTGGCTTATTCACCCTACCACCTTGTATTGCTAGTAAAGCAGGTGTAGGAGCCTTCTTTGGCAATCTCTTCTCGAAGTCTACAAGCATTGCATGTAACTCATTCACTGTCTTCCCCGTGGAATGCATGTTATATTGTCGCACAAAATCACCAAATCGTTCCTGATTAAGGGAGTGATTGATAAGGCCGACACACACATCTTGGGAGGAACCACAGCTGAGCTTCTCCAATTGGTACAAGTGATGTTTCATCTCGAGGACGTGGTCGGAGACAAATTTGCCAACCTCCTGCTTGCAGCTATGCACCTTTTCAATAAGTTCATATAGTTCAGATGTTGGTGGCTTCTCAAACATACGTTTGAGTTCATCTAGCATGCTCATAGGCGGATAGTGCTCAAATTGTTTTTGCAATTGATCAGACATCCCCGAAAGCATTAGACACGCCACATCATTATGCTTCTTATAGTCAACGAGATACTCCTCTTTTTCAAGAGCAGTAGCCGTCTCGGGAAGAGCATTAGGCAGAGGTGTAGTCAAAATATCAAGTCTTTTGACAACACGAAGGATGATCCTAAGTGCACGATGCCAATCAATGAAATTAGGGCCAGTCAGTTTGTCTCTTCGAATCATATCTTTGAAAGCAGAACTCATTAAGCTCATAGTGTTTTCAGGTTGATGATCCATCTACAAAAAAAAGTTCAAAAAAACCATAATTAGTATTTTGATAATTTTCCTTTTCAATAAAAAATTAAATACCCAAGGTTCATATTGTTGTTCCCCGTTCACTATCGTTTAAAACAGTTTAAGTTTATAAAACAAGTTAAAAGTGAACTATGACCAAATTAACATAAAGAAAACACACTAAGTAATTTTCAACATCATATTCTTATTAGAAATAATTCACAAAAGAATCGTTACCCAAGTACTTGGGAATAGTACTTGGGATTGAAATGACAAAGTTGGGTGATTCTCTCTAAGCTCGGGCTATGTCCGAGCACAACTCTTAGAGCTCACCGAGCTATCTCGGGAACTAAGTTGTATTTGGAGGAGTGAAAAGATGGCTTGCGTGTATGTGTTTTACAATTCACAAGCTTAACCTTTTCACTCCATCTCTTATGCTATTTATACATGTATGATATTTGACTCTTTCCTAAGTGACAACCGACATCATACGAAGACAAAATCTTGATGTATTTTGTCTCATTCTAAAAGACTATTCTAGGTAAGAGACAAGACTACTTTCCTAAGTTCGGTGACACCGAGCACGATCTTTTGCCATTCGGTGAAAGTTGACTTTGGTTGATAAGGACTACGTCTTATCCGATTCAACCTTTCCGCCTTGTCCCGCTCTTTCTTGATCTTTACATTCTTGATCTTCTACTTGAGTTTGTCTTGGTGTAAGAAGTTGGATAGGAATCTTAGGGATTCGGTGGGTTATTGTCATCACTCACCGAATCTATCATCTTCTTCTTGACTCGGTCTTCACCCTTTAAGTTCCGCCTTCGAGTGGTGGAGACTTCTTCATTGCCTCTTCGAGTATCACGAAGACGACTCACTTTGAGACTATGCACTCGATGACCTGTTTGTGTTAACGGAATAAATACTTGGGCTATTTTCTATTCAAATCCTAGATTAAGGGGTTTGGGTATTTACTGAACCCAACACATATTCATATAACCAACTAATCATTATTGAAAACTAGGATCCAAATTGTCATAATCTCATCACGTCAGTTGATCTGCTAGTAATGAACTTTATACAAAGTGGTAGAGCTTTTGCTCAATTGCCAATTTCAATTGAAATTCCTAGATTTATGGGATTTACATATAGCCAATTTCAATTGCCATGTAAACATGTTTTATCCCATCTTATGCCTTGAGTTGCCAGTTCTCACCGCCTTACTCAATTAAGTTGTCCAACTTAAGAAACTGCAAAATCATCCATGCCTGTTCTCACGACACGTGGACATTTTACCCTTTGATTACGATCTAAGTCACGTTCGCACGCAAATAAAAGGTAATCTTAGGTGTTTCCGTTTCGCTGGATGGCATATAACTTAAATTAAAGGGTAATAATTTTGATGTCAATCAAATATGTACAAAGATGTCATGCATTCATCTTCGTAGCATAGGTTTTATTAAAACATTTATATCCTTGTTTTAATGATTTAAGTTTTTCATCATCAAACTTTAATCGAGGTATTGGATAACCAATTAAAGAATCATCTTAATTACCACTATATCCTACTACTACATGAGTCATAAGACCCAAGTTATTCGGATAATTACCACAAAAGTGGCGCATAGAAATTAAAGTAATTCACCCTTAAGATTTTATGCACACATATAGGAATACTTGGTAGCTCCATTAAGACGCATAAACGAGCGGAGAATCAGGTCAGCGCGAAGCATATTAAAAACCCTCTTCTTTAAGGTCATAATTTAATGCGTACCCTCCTTGTACCCATCACACAGTTTGTCATTAATGGGTGAGCCGTTTTAACTATTTTGTGCAAAAAATCAATTAATTAAACGATTATGATTACTATGCTTAAAAATACATGTTTCACCATTGTTTAGGTCTGTTTATTTTTCTTATAAAAAATACCCTTGTTACACTTAACAAACAAGCAAGTATTTAAAAAATAAACAAATAAACAATGAATGCATAACATAATAATAAGTCATGCATATCAAATAGCTACATGCAAACCTTTTGATAAATCCTATTAAAAATCAATTCTAGATACATCAATATGTATATGTTTAATTAAGACTCTCACCGTTTTCAAGAATGTACAAAGTGAGCCACATGCATCGATTCATCGATTATGTTAGTCGAAATCAAACACATACCACATAGCACATAATTGATTTAATAATAATAATTGAGGTCTTCCCCAATTTTAGATCTATCATAATATTTAGTGTATATCACTTAACCAAGTAAAACATACAATAAAAGCAAATCCATGATAAAACATACATGTAATTATCATGGATATAAATCATAGTTAACAATTAATGCAATTAAACAGAGTTACGCAATACACATAAAATTACATGCAACACAGGGTTTCTAATCCAATTAAAACTGAAGTTTACAAAACCCTAATTACGGCACCCAAAAAAAACCCAAAAAAAATTAGGGTTTAGGTTTGCAAACCCTAGATCTCGCATACAAGTAATAACATAATCATGTTTATTTTATTTATGTGTTTGAGTAATTAATTACTTGTTATACAAGCTAGGCTCGTGATGTCACTGTTGAGTTTAAGATATATGAAAACAATAAAATCATATAGACACCACAAAGTACACAACGGAAGACTTAGAATCATAACAATAATTAATTAACCGAAGATGCGAACGCACCTCTTGCAATTGGTAGATCTCTTCAATGGATGTGACAAAGTAGTTTAACGAGTTATTCTCACCGCTTTATAACTCAAACCAATTGGTGTAATAATAGTTTTACTACCACGCCTCTCTTGTACACACGAATTAACAAACGAATTAAAGATTGCTAGATCTACAAAACCTTGTTTTAGAAAACAAAACCAAAACACCCTAAAAGAATGTTGTTGGCGAAATTTGCAAGAGAGAAAAAGAAACTTTAGGTTAATGTGTGCATAAAAGCATGAAAAACATTAACCCTAAATTGTTTATATAGTGTTTACAAATCTTTGGGAACAGTTAGGGTTGTGGGCTTGTATGCCCTCTCTTGGCCTACCATCATGGGAGAAAAGAGAATCCGTATCTTTTCCATTTTAAGATTATTCACCATATATTCTCTCATTTTATATTTAACAGTCGTTAGTCATTTCCGTTAAATACTTAACGATCGTTAGTCGAGTTTTGTATAATAATTAATCGCAATCAATTAACATTAATTATTAACTTTAATTCTCATTCATAATGTGTGCAATCTCGTGGTCACGAGTTCAAATCCGGACATACACGTATTTATAAATATATATATTTCTAACAGTCGGTGGAGGGTGGTGGATAAGTGAGGTGGATGAGATGGGATCGCCGGTGAAGTGGGTTTTTTTCGTCACAATTGGTCCCTTCACGAAGCACATAGTTAGTATATAAATACACGTGATTGCTATTACTGGAGATGCTTGTCTACGCGTTATGTGCTTATATGGCAAAAATTGGTATTATGAGAATACCAATTGAAATGAAATTTGTGTGTTAGCATTTATGTGTTTAAATGAAGTTTATATGTATATAAGCGGGATATATGTAAATGATGAGAAATTTGTGTGTTGGTATTTTGAGGTTTATTGCAAGACACCTCCATCTACAAAACCTTACAAACCAACCCCTTCAACTATCCACAAGCTTCATCCTTAACCCCAACCTTTTCCCTCCCCACTCTTAAAAGGCCAACACACACAAACATTTCAAAAACAAAACAAAACTCAAATACCAAGTCCTCCTAGAAAGATAAAGAAAAAAACACTAACACACATCCTAGAGAGAGAAACAAAACACAAAACATGTCAAAAGAAGTGAGTTCAGTTGGAGAAGAACCGGTGAGAAAAGACTATGTAGACCCACCTCCAGCTCCCATGTTTGACATGGGAGAGCTTAAGCTTTGGTCATATTATCGTGCTTTAATAGCTGAGTTTATAGCTACTATGTTGTTTCTTTATATAACTGTTGCAACTGTTATTGGGTACAAAAACCAGACAATTGGTGACCCATGTGGTGGTGTTGGTGTTCTTGGTATTGCATGGGCTTTTGGTGGCATGATCTTTGTCCTTGTTTATTGCACTGCTGGTATCTCTGGTATGTAACAAAAATAACCTTAAGAAAACATGTAACATGTTATATTTTGGAGATTTGTACTTTGTTGTTGTAAAATTATGTTTTACAAAATTATTTACTAAAAAGTATTAATATGTGTGGACAAAAACATCAAACATAATACTTTCAAGAACCGCCTTTTTGAGGTGTTATGAAGGTTTCTCTTACTAATAATAGCAACTTATTTGAAAGGTTTCGAGTAAAAAATTACTCTATAATTTGTCTTCTTTATAAAGTGCTACTAATTGGTAAAGAAGAAAAGTCTATTGCTATTTCTGGTAATATTTGTAATATGTTAAGAATTATTTAAAATTACCCTTTGCTATATTCCGGTGTTATGAGAAATTCTCCTAGTTTTTGCACTTTGAATTGAGTAAATATCTATATTTGTGGATAAATTATACCAACTCTTAAGAAAGTTGGCTATATATAATTTCAGTTTGTTCATGTGTACAATATTTACTCATGTAACATTGGTGAATTGTTTAGAATTACTGTACAAATTACTTGCCATGTTTTAGAACAATTGTGCTAAAACTATTTGTATTGTTCAAGTTTTTTAACAATTTGTACTCAAAAAGAGTTTGCTATTTTAAGCAATCAATCTTTTCATTTTTTTTCCTTCACACTTTATAGGTGTTACAAGTTTGCAAGTTCTTCTTTCACATTTTATGTACTTGTTAATTGTTATCATAGTACACAAAATATTACCATTAAAAAGATATAGTACAAAACTACAAACAAAATAGTCATGATATTATTGCATAATTTGTTACTATTAACAACTTTTAGAGAGTAAAAATATTCTCAAGACACATGATTTTGGACATTTTTTATATGTTAATATAGTAAAAGACTAACGAATTTATTTGTAATAGGTGGTCACATAAATCCTGCAGTGACATTTGGGTTATTTTTAGCAAGGAAAGTGTCCCTAATAAGAGCAGTAGCATACATGGTGGCTCAGTGTTTGGGTGCGATTTGTGGTGTGGGTTTGGTCAAAGCCTTCATGAAAACACCCTTCAATAGACAGGGTGGTGGAGCAAACTTGGTTGCACCAGGCTTCAATAAGGGTACAGCACTTGGTGCTGAGATTATTGGGACCTTTGTTCTTGTCTATACAGTTTTCTCTGCTACTGACCCGAAGAGGAATGCGCGTGACTCTCACGTTCCTGTACGTGTTACTTTTATCTTTGGTTTATGTACATTGTGTGTGGTTGGTTACTTATTATGTACACTTATACAAGAGGAGTAATGATATATCATCTCAATTTATATGTTGAACTTATTCTAGCGGCAAAAATTTGACAATGGGAATGAAAACCGGGAAGGAGACTCGAGGAGAGTAAATAAGACACTCTCTCCTTGATTCTCTCTTGAGTTTTCATGCATTCGTCATCATTTTTTTGGTGGGCGTATAAGCTAAATATGTGAGTTACGTGAATGTATCATTTAATTATAAAAGAGGAGCAATGATGTATCATTTCAGTTCATATGCAGTACTTATTTCCGCCCGGGAACTCTGGTATTGCGTGAAAAGTTCAAGAGGAGGCACGACTCACGAGGAGAGTAAAACTGAAACTTCAAGAAATTTCTCTCGTTGTTTCTCTCTTCTTCTTTTCATGTAATAACGGAGTTTCGGGCTGAGTCTAAGATAGACATGTGTTCTATGAAAGTAAATACGTTACATGTGCATTAAAGAAATAAACATCAGTAACAATGGAATTTGTAGCCATTCATAATTCGGTCGGTATTGGCGCCTCTCTTGATCTTTTAAGATCAGCTAGTATTACTTATAGTTTGTTTTGACTTTTTCAATTGTAGGTTTTGGCTCCATTGCCAATTGGTTTCGCAGTGTTCATGGTTCACTTAGCGACAATACCCATTACCGGAACCGGGATCAACCCCGCTAGGAGCCTTGGGTCCGCTGTTATCTACAACAATGAAAAAGTTTGGGATGACCATGTAAGTATACTCCAGCCATAACTTGTGCCTCGTTCTTTATATGTTTAACGCAACTTGTGACAACTCGTGATAATATCTTTGTTTTCTTTTTCTCAAACTAACCAAACCCAACTTCTTTTGAGATGGGTCATTTTACTTTAACCTTAAAATGACAATAGTAAATGCAATGTGCACCTTTTAATACATTGGTTATCGGTACACTGTTTGTATAGGATTCCTTTCCTCAAACTAACCAACTTCTTTTGAGTAACAAACCAAGTGCAATGTACAACTTTTAATGAATTGGGTCCATTCTTAAAAGTCACGAAAATATTGTTGTGTTGGAAATTTTATTTAAGCTAGTCTCATGCTTTGCATTTATCCATTACTTGCACTATGCATATAATGTTGTACATTGCAATGAAGTTTTATGTCTGGCCGCGGAACTTTTTATACTTGCGGTATTGGTGTTTGTCGCCAGTTATACATAGGTTTATATTTATATGTGTGGTACATATGATTGACGCGATAAATCACCAAATAGTGTAACTTGAATGTGTGTTTTGGGTTGTGTATGCAGTGGATCTTTTGGGTCGGACCATTTGTTGGAGCGATGGCAGCAGCAGCATATCACCAATATATTTTGAGAGCTGCAGCCGTCAAGGCATTGGGTTCATTCAGGAGCAATCGTAGCAACTAAATCAAAGTAATTGCGTTTGTGTGTGTTTTTCTAGTTTTATTTGCTTTTTTTAGCTTTATTTTGTTTTGTTTGATTCAGAGAAATGATGAATGATTTAGCAGCTGTAAACGGTTTTCTTTGATCTTAGTTTACTTTTAGGAGTTGCGCGTGAATTTGGGAGTTTAATTTGTTTGGTTTAAGTAGTGATTAGTTAGTTGACTAGCAGTTGTGGTTTAGAAAATGGAATCGCTTGTGTGACAAAACCCGATTAGGATGTTCATTAGGCGCTATTTTGTATTGATCAATCACAAAGACCTCGGTGTCTCTCTACGCGAGTGCTCAAAAAGGTCGTCTTATACTTGGTCTTTAAAAGCCAGCCTTTCAACTCTTGTTATCAGGTGGGATATTAGTGTCGATATATTAGTTTTTTAAAGATTGCGTATTGTTGTTGTTGTTTAATCTCTCAATTAAGTAAGATCGAGCACCAACTACTACATTTTTTATTAATAAGATATTATATATAACCATATAAATATGAGGTGTGATACATCTACAAAAAAGAATTCACACAAACCATCCACTCGCTGACGTGTCAGCAAGTGATTGGTTTAATAAGTGTGGTCACTTGTCAGCGAGTGGATAGTTTGTGTGGATTTTTTTTGTGGTTCTATCAAAATTCTATAAATCTTTTATGAAAAGTTATTTGAAGCATCTTCCGGCTAACATTTGAGAATTCATTTTACAATGAACAAAAACAATACGTCGAGTAAAATTTTAGTAATTAATCACGTGCTGGATTATTTGGAAGGCTAGAAACTCCAAGAAATTCGGCGATAGCAAGGAAACGGCGCAAAAGATTTTACATGACATTGTTTCGTTTAGTTTTCTTTGTTATTCTAGTAGAGGAGGTAGTCGTTCGATAACTTGGGAGAAGTGGCAAAACTTCGACTTTGTATAGCTTGGATAGTTTTTCTGCTTGTTTTGTTTTGCTCCGCTGCTAATTGGTAGTGGGGTTTTGTGTCTATAAAAGTTTCAACTTTCAAAAAAAAATATAGTTGAGGATTTATTATGTTATTGTTGAAAAAGGTAACATAGACACAGTCAATGCTTCTACGGATGACCATGACCTTACATGACTGACATCTTTGCTTTCACGGTTGAATTACACGACAAAAATTACATTCATAAGAAATGAGTAAAAGTAAAATACGTGGCTGCCGGTGAGTGGCTCTGCTTTATGATGTGTTTTCACGTGGTAAAAGTATTCTTGAACAAATTCACATGGCAAGTCGAAGGCAGTAAAAAAGGGGAGATGATTTATCTGCGTTATCGTTTTTTTTATGCTTTCTAAATGTAATAAGAATTGTTAAGCGTAATATATACGCAGATCAACTTGTTTAACGACATTTGAGTTGCATGCGTCAATTTTAAGTGTCATAAATCATTTTCCGTAAAAAAGCTTTGTTTATCTCAAGTTGGTGGAACAACTTTACTTAGGCTGGCTCATTAAGGGCTTTCAATCTTTTTCATTTTTCCTGTCATGTCAGCTTTTTCTCTACAACAATTTTCAGACGATTGGGTGTTCTAGTAAAGGCGACCATGATCATTTTTTTTATTCCCCACCCACATTTCTTGCATATTAAATGTCCAAATAATTCGATCACATATACGATCGAGATGGGTACAATTTGTAGTTCGATCTATTTCCCACAACAAGACGATCGAGTGTGAATCGATCGCCACAATCACTCGATCAACTCTATTGGAGGCAGCCTTAAGTTGAAAGAATTTCAACCATTGAATTAAATTTAAAGATTAAGACTAAAAGTGAAACAACATCATTTTGACTTTAATTTTAATCCAATGATTAAAGATCTTCTAATTTGAGTCAAGTTATTTGTCAAATCCACTCCCATCTATTTTAAACACGAAGGTCATTATTTTTCTTAGCGCCACATCAGCACATCGCCATTCTATAGCAAATTATCATCCTTTTCCCTTTCGGCTGAAATAGTCGCTACTCTCCTCACCATCACAAAAAATACCTATTTTATATGCATAATTATATCTTACAAAATAGCTCACATTTTCGCAAAGCAAATCTATCTATACTATTTATTAAAAGAGTGTTTTAGCTGACCTCATCAATACTGAAAGTGTGTGATTTGATTGGGCAATAAAATTGTATACTGAAATTGGGTGTTTTAATTGGATAATAGAAATGATTTATGATGTCATGCGTTGTATTTTTACTTTACAATACGTATCTGTATAATATACTCTCCACTGCTTCAGCCACTCTTGAGATTCAAAAAAGTTGGAATGCAACTCTTGGAATATGAAACATTGAAACCATACTTTGACATTTTGGCTCATTTCATTGGTTCAATATGAGGTGCCATATTTTTACACGCCTAAGAGCGTTGGGTGTGGCAAGATCGTGGCTCGCCGTGGGTTTATGTGGCGGTTCGCCGTGCCTCGCCGCCACACAGGGGTGACTCGCCGTGGAGCTGATCGCCGTGGTGACGACGAAGAAGAATTTCTGATACAAACGGATATATTTCAAAATATATCCGTTATTAAACAGTTTAAAAAAAAAAAAAAAAAAAAAAAAAAACAAAAACAAAAACAAAAAACTTACCACCCCTATATAAACATATCATAACCACTATTTTTATCATCTTCATCTCCTCTATCTTCAATCAAAATACTAAACCATTTCAATCAATATAAACATGAGTTATATGAGTGAATCATCTTATTCCGGTGAAAGTGACATTGAAGAGTTAGCGGACCTAGAAATGTTTATTCAAGAGTTTGAGGCAGAGCAAACGTTGCAAGAACAAGAAGCCGGTCCTTCAAACCATCGTCGATACGTCCCCCGTGAACGTGAAGTTCTTTGACGCGTCTATCACGACTATTTTGGTCACAACCCAAAATATACTGGATGATAATTTTAAGCGTCACTTTCGTATGAGTCGTAGTCTATTTTTACAAATAGTACAAGGTGTTGAAACATATATTGAAACTCATCATCCTCTTCCTAAGCATTTTGATTTCTTTAGAGTGCGACCAGATTGTAGGGGTGTAATGAGTTTTAGTGTGATTATGAAATGCACATGTGCCCTACGCCAATTAGCTTACGGGGTACCACCTAATTCATTAGATGAGTATTTACAAATAGGTGAACACTGTGCACACGATTGCCTAGACTTTTTTACTATGTGCATAATCCATCTATATATTAAGGAGTTTTTCTATATATTAAGGAGTTTTTAAGAAAACCAGATGAGGATGACATTCGTCACTTATACCATGCACATAACACTGTTCATAAGTTTCCGGGAATGTTGGGAGCCTCGATTGTATGCATTTGGAATGGAAAAAGCGTCGGAAGAATGGCAAGGCCAATTTCACGAGGTGATAAAAATATCCCACTATAATGCTTGAAGTCGTTGCTTCATCGATTTGTGGATTGGCATGCATTTTTGGGGTAACGGGTGCGAATAACGATCTTACGATTTTAAATAATTCTCCGTTATTCGACGACACGCTTGATGACATCGCCCGAGGTTGAGTTTGAAGTATACGGGTCTAAATTTAAGCAAGGGTATTATCTAGTCGACGGAATTTACCGTGGGCATCTTTGTCAAGTCATTTACAACAAGTAACCCAAAAATGCCGCATTCAAAGCGAAACAAGAAGGTGCTTGAAAAGATATCGAAAGAGCTTTTGGTGTCCTCCAAGGACGTTGGCATATCATTGCCCAACCGGCGCGTGCATTTACTATTGGCAAGTTACGGAGAATCATGTACTCGTGCATCATATTGCATAACATGATTTTGAAAGATCAACAATTTGCGATATCCGACATTGCTGAAACTTATATTTCTCCGACACCAAATTTACAACAGGCATGGATTGAACGTTGTGAATTGCAAATGGAAAAAACCAAAGAACTACATGATAAACGCAAACACGCAAAGCTTCAACGATGTCTCATCGAGCATGTTTGGCAACAACTTCAATGGGAACAATTTCAACAACAGAAACCAAATAATTAGTTTCGTTATAATTTGATGTATTTCTTAAGTTCGTATGTTTTTTTTTACCGTATCTTTATTTTACGTTTCGTATGTTTTTTATTATGTTATGTATTGTATTTTTATTTTTAATGAAATGAATTTAGTTTATTTGGAAAATTGAATAAGGCTAAACACAATGGCAACCTAGTTCACCCATGCCACATTAGCTTTCTCTCTCCGACGACGACCTAGTTGCCACGGTGTTGACCTAAGTTTTTTTTTTTTTTTTTTTTTTTTTTTTTTTTTTTGAAACAAAATTAAACTTCATTAATAAAAATACTTAAACATTACAACAATAATTAAAACTTAAACTTATAAAACGTAAAGAATACAGTACTTATTAAAAACTGAAAACATCACAAAAAATCTTCGTCATCAGTTACGTCTTTGTCACTTTCGTCTTCGCCTTCAATATCTTGATTGCTGCATTTCCACGGTTTCTCCAAACGTGTTCGACCAATGTGGAAGCGTGGGGGGTGAATCGTTACTGTTTAAAACTTTAGATCTTTAGTATCAAATCGCTTATGAAGCTTGTTATAATATGAAAGTACCAATTATTGTTTGTGACTAATATAAAGCATGGTAAACAAAGTTGTCACACAATCATGAACATCAAACCACATCACAAACAATAGTATAGTGCAAGTATAAAAGTAAAGAGATAAAGAAAGGAAAGTGCAAACCGAACACGAGGATTTATAGTGGTTCGGTCACGGATCTCCTTTCCGCCTACTCCACTCCCAGTACCCAACTCGAGAGTTACTTCACTAAATCAACAAGCTCCCTTCTCGTGGAGAAAACCTTACAATCGTCGCACACTTTTTCGGTACAAAGCTAAATACGGGTTCTAGTTCGAGTAGAACCAACCTAACGTCGCCTATACAATATTTCCGACACTAAGCTAGATGTCGAGTTCTTTTACAAGGGTACAACCACTCCCAATATGTTTTATGGCCCAACATAATAAACCTTGTGTTTTATGGCACAAACACATAAACCATCTAATCTAGTTTGGTGAAAGTGTTGTTATGATGCAATGATGTTTACACTAATGATCCATGACACAAATGTCTAATGGATATGAATAACTACTTCTAAATGAACTTCCATTGATAGGAAGCCTTCATGATGAAGATCACAAGTTCCTAAACTTCTTGTGATAGATCTTCACTTGTGGTGAGTGGGGATGGCTAGATCTCCAAGATTTCCTTGGTTGATCAAAGAGTATGCTTACAACAAAGATGAATGTTAGAAGCATTATGATCATGATCATTAGGGTGTTTAATGTGTGTTACTACATTGTTAATGATTGATCTAAATGTATGCAAGAAGGTGGAGAAGATGTGCTTTGAAGTGGTGAAGAAATGGGAAAACAATGGGCTTATTTATAGCCAAAGTGGACGGGGCGTCCACGGACCACGGACCCCTAAAGGGTTCCGTCCTTTATACAATTTGGTGCCGTGGGTACGACATAAAATCTAAAAATCTTTCTTCAAATCTTTCCAAGATATTACCAAATCTTACTAAGATCACATTTGATATATTGAGTGTCAATCTAACCAAAATATTCAAGTGATCTTCCAAGGATTTCAAAGATGATGCATGACATGATGTAACATGTATTTCCATTTTAGATTAAAGGTTTATCAAAGTAAACTTGTAAAATGTATTATGTAACTAGTTGATAAAATGTCTAGTTACCTTTTGAAATACTTGTGAATGCAAAATGTAAAATGAGGTTCGAAATAGAATGGTTAACCTATTAAAATACTTAGTGACTCTAAGCGTATTTTAAACATTCTAAATGATTTGTTAATGGGTTTGATCATAATGCCACATAACAAACATGTACGAACACGTGTGTTGTAACATCGAGGACTTGAGACATCGAGAGGTGTTGAATGTATGTTGAGACAAATGTAATTACAAGTAACTTGTACATTTCGTTATGTATTACAAGTTACATGTTTGTCATCAATCAAAACAAACGAGGCTGTATAGATTAAATATCGTAATATTTGCACTAACAATCTCCCCTTTTGATGATGACAAATATATGTAAACGTAATAGAAAGTAAAATGTAAAGGTTACTTGTATCCTTACTACCTTTACATTACCTTCTCCGTTTACACTCTTCTCCCCTTTTGTCGAAACAAAAGGCGTGTCCTGAGTTTAACTTCATTTCTCCCAAAAAGGCGAGCTTGCATCATCCCTAGTGAAGTTAAATCGTCTACTTCAATCCGTTCCTTGTTAGGTAGCGGATCCATGGATCAAATTAAGAGCTTAACCTACATCAAGGTTAGTTTTATGCAACAAAATTATGAGAAATATATGAAAAGAAAATGCATAGCAATATTAGCCTATTTTCTCCACTTTTATCGAAGCACAAATGCTTGTTGAAAAGTGAGAATGATGCTAAATCGTGCATGCTCCCCATGACGGTCGCTCCCCTTGTTTGAGGCGTCGGGGTATAATTAAAACCTACAAAACAAATATTAGTGCAAAACTATATTCGTCATTGGACGAGTAAGTGATATACAACAAAGTGTATATAAGATGCACTCGATAAATTCTTGACGAGCTCCCTTGCTCTAGGGCGTCAAGATGAACCTTCAAAATAAATATTAGTATAATAGAAGCTTTGTCTTTAGACAAATATGTCATATACAACCAAGTGTATAGGCGATGCAATATGAGTGCTTAAAGGACATTCCTCCTTGTTCTATGGTGTCAAGAAGCACCTAAAATAAGAAAAATAATTGATCCAAACTTCATCTTTAGATGAGTAAATTATATACAATCAAGTGTATATGATGATGAACCTACAATGAAAAACATTAGTGCAATATATTTCATCTTTTCACAAAGAAAAATAAGATGTATATATGTGATAAATGATATAATCAAAGATCTCATGAAGTGTAGTCTCTAATTACAATCATAAGAAAAGTGAGAATATAATGTGATAAAAACTACAAAATAGTTCCTAGAAAGAAGATATGAAGTTTCCCACGGGTGTGCCACTAGTGGTGCTAGTGTTGGTGTCGGTTTACTTGTAGGAATCATGTGGTGATGGTAGATGACTCGAGATTTACAAAGTAAGTTTTCACTAATCCATGATGGTGATGATTTAGTGAAAGTGGTGATGGAAGGTGGTGGTGATTAGGTAGGAAGCTATTAAGGAGTTAGAAACTCATATGTATAGCAAATATAAAAATATGGACTCATGCAATCCTTTCGTCATGTCAAGTGACCAAAGCTAAGAAAAAATATGAATGGACATTGCATTTCAATGATGCATAAGGGTTATGATTTGAATGATTTATTGATGCCAACAACCTATTGTTTTGAGCAAGTTCTCATATGCTTTAACCCAAGAGTAATCAATAATGTGTTCTATCTAAAAGTGATAACATGAAGATAAATTCGTTCATCGATTGACACGAATTATAAAATGACCTATTCTAGGTGACAATGGGAAAGGTAGTATTAGCATGGTTTTGACCGACATGGATGATTATCACTTTGAAAAGAAGTGAAGACAATATGGAAAATACTAATAATAATAATGAGTACCTATATGAGGATGAGAATGACATCATATAAGTGAGAGTTGGATGGACCAACGTGTTGGAAATGGTTTTTTTGATTAATATATCGTTTGCAGACAAGGACATGCATGATAAGCGAGAAAAGGATAAGATCCTATGATGGTGTTCTAGATAGTGAAGTTGTAAGGTGCTAGTTTAAGGAAAATCCTATATGTGGAGATGAAGGCGTTTTGTAAAACACATGATCGTTTTCACTTGATGAGATATTGGTGCGAAAAAGGTTGAACTAGTTGTGGTTTCATGAACCGGCTTTAGCTAAGTGGTGTTTACATATGTGTTGGTATTGTAGAGTCTAAGAGACATAAAATTTGACAAAAGACAATTATGTGAATGAATTTCTCTCCCCCTTAATTGGTGGACATCCAACGTAATGTGTAATGTATCAAGTAAGGAATGACAAAAAAGTGTTTAGGAGGTTATTTGGTATTAACGAAAGAGGTGAGCTTAGTGATGTTTTTAGATGATGGTTAGCATACAATGAACTTCATCCTTAAAGTCACGTACCTCTTCTCGATTAATCTGAGATGATCGTATAATGAGGCATGTGGTTTCTAATAGGAAGTGAAGATGATTAGAGTATTGTTATAACTAAATAATGATGGAGATGATTTTTGGAAGCGGAAGCAAAAATGAGATTTGGAAAGAGGTCGGTTGAAAGACAAAATGCAAAGCCAACCCTCTAGAACTTAATTCTATATGCTTTTAAACTATATGCAAGTGTAGGGGTCCCATAAAGCATATTACTAATCTACGTAGCAATAAAAGGGATTATGCAAAATGAGCATATAAAAGTTAGAACCAAGTGAGATAACAAATAATTTGTTATCAACCTACAAAACAAATTTGTTAGTGACAAAATATGTTAACATGATATAAATCAAATGATAACATATGATATAAGCAAAAACAACACATTGCACTTAGTAGACAAGAAATCACCACACAAGATAGCATCAAAACAATCATAATATGCAAGAATACGACTTTATTCAAGACATTTCATTATGAGATTGTTTTGTCATTAGACTTAGACACTTAAGCATACTTGGATATACAATAATCTATGTGATTAATTTGTAAGATAAAAGGCTTCTAAAAGTTAGTCATACCAAAAGCACTTTGACAGATTATATGTGCATACGTAGCAAACAAATAGTGTGACAAGAAGCAAAAGAAACAAGATGAAAGATTCATGCAAGCCATGTTCAAGACATAACAATTTGGAGCATGTATCATTTGGATCGTACTACACATAGATGTAATGAATGCCAACTAATAGCTTTCAAACACAAATATATCATATCAAAATTATCACGTATCAAAATAGCATATTATGAGTTCATAAGTAACATGTTAATCATGCTAAAAATAATTCAAAAGTAAGTATCATGCAAATAAAGTTTAGGTTTAAGCGTTTAGTAGCATGAAACAACAATACAAGCATTATAAAGATAAAACCGTACTAAGGTTTACACATTTGACTTGTTATCAAACACTAAGATAATGTCAAATCAACTTATCGTATTAAACAAGAACATGTAATCAACACATGTAAGTGCAATGCAAGTGGTTTTACTAAGGTTTACACATTTGACTAGTTATCAAACACTAAGATAATGTCAAATCAACTTATCGTATCAAACAAGAACATGTAATCAACACATGTAAGTGCAATGCAATTGGTTTTAAAGAAAAATCATATATACTACTTGTTTGATTAGTATTCCTAAGGCGAGGAAAACTATCAATGTTTTAACACTTACTTTAGGCAAGTATAGGAAAGCAGTTTTTCAAGTTGGAGAATGAATATGAGACTATTACTAGCGGTGCTCAATTAAGGCTAAACACGACCATTTTACGGGTGATTCCACATACCCAACTTCTCTCCGGAAGCAATTCAACCGTTAGGTCAAATTGAGTTTCTAGTGCAATAGATTCTCCGGTAATCATTCTCATGTTAGAAAGATGGGAACTCCTACTTTTGCCTATTAAAGTGTATAAAGATGATAGTTTACCAATACTTGGCTTAATGTGACACAACTAATATGCAATATAACTAAGGAGATGAAGATGTCATGTTATACACATGAATTTTAACAATGGTGTGTTTGATAAACAATGTGTTTTAATCTTGTGTTTAGAATCGAAAGTTGTTCAAATTACACAACTAATTGTATGATCTAATGGATGACATCTTGTACTTTAAATGTGAATTGATCATCTAAGACTAGAGAATAGAATATGTTAAACTAAGAACGTTCTCAAGAAAGCTCTTTGGAACATTATTTAACAAGAATCTAAGTGAGGTTACCAACTTCAATAGATCTTGTGTATGCTCTAAAATTGTGTAGTTTTAACCTTGGATGTGCACTCGGTTTGAGCAAGGTTAGGTTATGATGTACGCTTGAAAGGAAATAGATACAAATAGTATCTTTCAACAAATGAGATTATCCCATGGGATAAAGTTATCATGCTTATGAAAACAAGTATGACAAGATGAATTGAATATGCTAGTTCACGAAACTTGTAGATGTTTGTTTCAAGATCATTTAGCTAATGAGGTGTAATGAAATCTCTTGTAACACAACTATTTATGTCATAAGAGTGATGCATAGGATATACAATATCCTTTTAACAAAATGAAAGCTTAACGCATGAATCTTAGTCATAATGTTCTTCAAAACATCATGTTTTCCTAAATGAAGATATGAAGCCAAAGTGTTTGAATCGGATAGTCCCATCTAAATAAACTTGGTCTCAAGATTATATTCACTAGATGATGACAAGAGGAATTCACTCGAGTTTCTTATGTATACTCCTCAAGAGTCATTGTTGCTTGGGGTGTATGATGTTGGCTTTGAGATTGCATTTTAACATATGTTGTTAAAATGTTGATTTGAAGTTTAACGAAATTTATCAGAAGTTTAACGACAAAGTATTACTAATACTTTGATTATTTGTGAAGGTAGTACTACTTATACCTAGTGGAAATTGACAACAATTACCAAGAGCACCATGCTTATTTGATAGTTGAGGTTCTAGCCATAATGAATTATCTAAGTCCTTATATGTGGGAAAGGATGGTTGAGTTTGTTCAAGCGTGCATTTGATTCGATACAAGTGTTGGACACAAGGGCTTTTGAGCAATACACTCAACGAATTCAAATGATGGCAAGGATGGTGGATTGGTTGATCTAGGTGGTAGGTCTTCTAGTGTGTCTAAATAAGGATGTGGTGATGTAGGGGTTTGTTGTGCTATGGGAGTACTTAGGTTGATTATTTGTCCACGGATGTTGAACACAAAAATACGGATACTAATTCTTATGGTTCATTGGTTACTACAACTAGCGGGTGAAGTGCTTGAAGTTTTGGTTATGTCTATGAAGCTTAGGGGCTGAGGTATAGGTTCACCTTGAAAGGCACGTTTGATTTAAAGTATACTCTTGGAAGTTCATGAGCAATACGGTTAATAGTGCCAAAAGATGGAAGAGGATAGTAGGTGTCAAAGAGGATAAGTGGCACCGTGGGTTGTTTGTTTTGGATAAGTGTTTCAACATGTGTTGTTAAAATACTTGGGTGTTGATTTTTCGGATATGACTTTTAATGACTACAATCGTAAGTCGCATATACTTGAATATTTCGGATGAAATACTTAAGTTGTCAATCCTAATTTGTTGAGGTTATAAAGCTTAGATTGAACTCAAGGATAACAAGACTTGATAATATGTATTTAACATATGTGTGAGTTATGACTCGATGTAAATACTTATTGTCTTGAAGGATGACACATTATTTTCATGTTAACCAGGTGAGGCAATACATGTAGATACAAAACAATATCTATAGTCATATGTTAGACTTGTGTATGATATCTTTGCAAATAATGAGTCCAGGTTTATTAGTCTCGGTAAGTCATCTAAGTCATCCATAAACGGGTGAGGAGATGTTGGTGGTGTTGCACAAAGTTTGATAGGAACAAGCTTTGGAGACTTTGGTAGTGAAGTTGTTTTGGATGATGGTGGGTGATTTTGGTGGTGGAGTTGGAGTACTCAAGTTTAGAAAGTTCACATCTTGAATGGGTGATGAGATGTTGAGGGTAATGAGTCCGAGGATGAAGAGCTCAAGTTTATGAAGCAACAAGATCGAATGCTAATCCTAGTGGTTTTCTTAAGTGGCTTATTTGAGGTTAAGGATTTAGTCATTTTGATTTTACTTTAAGAAATGCTAAGCTTGAGGAAAAGTAACATGAAGGTGTGAAAATGATCATCTTGAATGTGTTGATTTATGGAACTAAGGATTCATGGATTTGATGTTAATCCATACAAAGATGGTAGTTTCTAATGAGATGGAAGTGTCTAAAATCATGTCAAACATCCTAAGTTAATCCATTGAGGATGTGTTGAGTGAGGTATGAAAGATATGCATTAACAACTATCCTAGAAACGAAGTTTGGTAAATTAGATTACGGGTTTAGTAAAATTCAATAACTTACACATAGGATTCACGGCACCATTTCTTTACAGTAGGAACCCTTAAATTGGTGCCGCTTTGGTCCTTTGTCTGGTATGGCGGTACCAAAATACATAACGAGACGGTACCAACATTTTGGTGCCGTCGATCCGTGGACATCGAAAAAGTTCACAGACCCATTTTTTAGGTGTCGGGGAGTTTTCGAAACACGAAATTTTGCTTAAAACATGTGACATTAATTACTTCTAGTTAGGAAAAGTCGATACCACATATACAAATATAGTGGAGCATAGACTTTGACCAAGGCTAACGATTTTCACATAAAAGTGAAAATGGGTAAAATTGATAACACACTTGTGCTATCCACTGCATAAACCGGTTAGCATACAACATTGTTTTAAGTCATATTATCATCCTACAAAGTAAAACAAATAAATTACATCATACAACATTGTTTTTGTCCTTGTACCAAACACTCTCTTAACACCTTCATTTTCAAAGTACTTGACTAATTTACTTAGTACTCATTGCTAAGTGAGTTATGACATTTCATAAGTTATGCGAGATGTTAGTAACCTATGCAAGCAAGTGATCTAATTCTACAAGCGATGGTAAAATAATTTTCCAACTTAGTGCATAAAATCTAGCAAATAACCTATTGTGCATAAACAAGAAATCGTCAAACAAGTGAATAAATAACATGGCAAGATTGACACTTATATTATGCAAACAAACAAGTGTAAA
This sequence comes from Chrysanthemum lavandulifolium, assembly GCA_022545495.1. NCBI lineage: Eukaryota > Viridiplantae > Streptophyta > Magnoliopsida > Asterales > Asteraceae > Chrysanthemum > Chrysanthemum lavandulifolium. The sequence goes on along the minus strand of CM040239.1, from coordinate 149,062,014 downwards.
CAACAATTTGAAAAATAAGCAAGCAACATATATGCAAACAACATAAACAAGTGGTCATTTAGCATATCATAACAAGAAAGACACTTTTTGTCATTTTGCGTTTAAATATGACGATGTATACCAAGCTTGATTAGTTTCCTTTAAACATATTACCAAATTATTTAGTTTCAAAGGAAGTTGTATCAAAGTTCTAAGAATACCAACTTAAATTGCTTGATTCAAAATTTTGAGTTTTTATGTTAAAGCGAAACTCAATATTTTAGACATACTGTAGTATTTGGTCTATTTCACTTATTTAAAATTAGACTCAGGCCATGAGAGTATTTTTAAATGAAAGTAGACTCAATTCCCTTTAAAATGATAGGTGGCTCGACTAAATGCGGACTTACGGTTAATTAGTTATGATTTTTGAAGTTGCCCAAAAAACTGCATATTGTACATACGGATTCCACGGAACCAAATAAAGGGATCCGCCCTTTATAAGATTTGGTGCCGTGGTCCTCTGAGACAGATTCACCAAAACTAGTATTTGACATAGAGAAAACGTGTGCGACTTACTAGATTTCATAGTAAACATATAATACACATATTTAACAATATATCTACTTATGTAACTTATCTTAAACATTTACGGAGGTGATTTTTCAACTAGATTTATAGTTATCCCAAACACTTTTTTAAAATCATATTTCTTCGTAAATTTTCTATGAGCACACAATACAATACTTACTAGTTCTTTCAACAAACTTTTTTTTTTTTTTTTTTTTTATTTTACTTTTCAAGAAAACCTTCAAGCTTGTATACAAAGTTACATTTAACAACAAAATTTCTAAGTATAACAAGCAAAGCATTTTCATATTATTTTTCGCTTCAATGGTAATTTGATACATGGATCGTACTCTATTTTAAAACCATTTGTTTTGAAAATACGAGCTACGTGGCTCTGATACCAATTGTGGAAGCGTGGGGGGTGAATCGTTCTGGTTTAAAACTTTAGATCTTTAGTATCAAATCGCTTATGAAGCTTGTTATAATATGAAAGTACCAATTATTGTTTGTGACTAATATAAAGCATGGTAAACAAAGTTGTCACACAATCATGAACATCAAACCACATCACAAACAATAGTATAGTGCAAGTATAAAAGTAAAGAGATAAAGAAAGGAAAGTGCAAACCGAACACGAGGATTTATAGTGGTTCGGTCACGGATCTCCTTTCCGCCTACTCCACTCCCAGTACCCAACTCGAGAGTTACTTCACTAAATCAACAAGCTCCCTTCTCGTGGAGAAAACCTTACAATCGTCGCTTACACTTTTCGGTACAAAGCTAAATACGGGTTCTAGTTCGAGTAGAACCAACCTAACGTCGCCTATACAATATTTCCGACACTAAGCTAGATGTCGAGTTCTTTTACAAGGGTACAACCACTCCCAATATGTTTTATGGCCCAACATAATAAACCTTGTGTTTTATGGCACAAACACATAAACCATCTAATCTAGTTTGGTGAAAGTGTTGTTATGATGCAATGATGTTTACACTAATGATCCATGACACAAATGTCTAATGGATATGAATAACTACTTCTAAATGAACTTCCATTGATAGGAAGCCTTCATGATGAAGATCACAAGTTCCTAAACTTCTTGTGATAGATCTTCAACTTGTGGTGAGTGGGGATGGCTAGATCTCCAAGATTTCCTTGGTTGATCAAAGAGTATGCTTACAACAAAGATGAATGTTAGAAGCATTATGATCATGATCATTAGGGTGTTTAATGTGTGTTACTACATTGTTAATGATTGATCTAAATGTATGCAAGAAGGTGGAGAAGATGTGCTTTGAAGTGGTGAAGAAATGGGAAAACAATGGGCTTATTTATAGCCAAAGTGGACGGGGCGTCCACGGACCACGGACCCTTAAAGGGTTCCGTCCTTTATACAATTTGGTGCCGTGGGTACGACATAAAATCTAAAAATCTTTCTTCAAATCTTTCCAAGATATTACCAAATCTTACTAAGATCACATTTGATATATTGAGTGTCAATCTAACCAAAATATTCAAGTGATCTTCCAAGGATTCAAAGATGATGCATGACATGATGTAACATGTATTTCCATTTTAGATTAAAGGTTTATCAAAGTAAACTTGTAAAATGTATTATGTAACTAGTTGATAAAATGTCTAGTTACCTTTTGAAATACTTGTGAATGCAAAATGTAAAATGAGGTTCGAAATAGAATGGTTAACCTATTAAAATACTTAGTGACTCTAAGCGTATTTTAAACATTCTAAATGATTTGTTAATGGGTTTGATCATAATGCCACATAACAAACATGTACGAACACGTGTTGTAACATCGAGGACTTGAGACATCGAGAGGTGTTGAATGTATGTTGAGACAAATGTAATTACAAGTAACTTGTACATTTCGTTATGTATTACAAGTTACATGTTTGTCATCAATCAAAACAAACGAGGCTGTATAGATTAAATATCGTAATATTTGCACTACGTTATTCATCCCAGAGACACCAAAGAACGCATGCCAAATCCATAAATCTTGGGAGGCGACCGCTTTCAATAAAATGAATGGATATGGCCCGTGATCACCCCTAGCATATTAACCTCTCAAACTATTTGGGCAATTCTCCCACTCCCAACCTGTACAATCAATGCTTCCCATAATCCCAGAAAACCCATGCTTATGCTCGTGACGAGCATATAATCTTTCAAGGTCAGAATACGTGGGCTTTCGCAAATACTCAGCACCATATAACTCATGATAACCTTGCAAAAGTTACGGAGACAATCGCGTGATGTTGTTGCACCCAATTGCAGATACTCGTCAAGAGAATAAGGAACGGCCGCGTATCCCAATTGACGAATTGCCGCAGTACACTTGACCAATGGGGAAATACCAAGTACGCCTCTACAATCAGGAGTTTGTTGAAAATAAGGAGAATAATTGGTTACCTCTTGCACAATTCGAGTGAATAGGTCTCGGCTCATCCGGAACCGCCGACGGAATGTTTTTTCGCCATACAACGGTTCTTCAAGAAGTAGCGGCAACTAAACGATTATGAGCACCTTCACGATCCCTAGGCGTGTAGTTTCGTTGAGTTTGGCGTTGACGCTTGTAAGCGTCCCAAGCATATCACGAAATTCCATAAACTCCGTAAACTCGCTCATAACTTCTTTTCTCGCCTAAGACGAAGAATTAAAAATATCTCAGAAGACATAATTATCAAAATGTGTTTGAAAGTGTTTATGAGAAGTTGTTTGAATTGTGTGTTTAAAAATGTGTTTGAGGTTGGTATTTATAATGTTGTAAAAGTGGTAAAGTTTTTTTTGTTTGTTTGTTTTTCTTTTTTTTTTTTTTTTTTTTTTCAAACGGTAAGATTTTTTGGCATTTTGTGGCTTTGATACTCGGTTGAGAAACCAACCTAGTTCACGCATGCCTTGCCCTCAACCTTGCTCAACCGATCACCCCACAATGGGGCAACCGATCTCAACCGATCACTCAACCGAGTGGGTTGACCCTCCATTGTGTTTAGCTTAAAAAAATAAAGTGGTAGTGGTGGGCCTCAAATGAAAAGGTTGAGGTTTGTTATGAAAAAGAGGGGTTTGTTGTGGCGGTTTCTCATACGCCATACTGTGCCAATGATGAAGAGGTATAATCTTGTCACCACACCGACCCCTCTTATTACTATAAAAATGAAATAGCTTTGCTTAAAATATGTCATCATCTCTATATTATATTGTTTCATCTTCATTTCATCCTATTCGGATTTCGGTGGGATCTTCTTCAAAGTACTAATCAGCTCATTGTAGATTTTATGATGTTACTACTATGTTGTCTATACATAATAAAAAGTGTTCTTCTTGTCCCCAGTTTTTTCTTAATGTGTATGATATTATTTAAGTAATTGCCAAAAATTCGAGATTATTGATTTTTCTTCTTTTCACAGATTTCAACTTCCTTTGCATGCTTTTTTTCATCTCTATTTTCATTATGTAATAAATTTCTTATTGGAAATAATAATTGGCTTGCCTTTCATTAACACATTAGTTAGAATATATAAGAGCTTAAAGATTATTCTAGAATCAAACATAAATGGGTTAAGCTATTAACTAATAATAAAGCCCAAAAGCTTACACAAAATATCGTCTAACACTCCCCCGCAGTTTGAGCGGGAGAGGACCGAACACTCAAACTGGAACGAAACTCCTCAAAAAGCGCAGACGGCAATCCTTTGGTGAACATGTCAGCATACTGATAACGGGATGGCACATGAAGAACACGAACCTGACCTTGAGCAACCATATCACGAACAAAATGAATATCAATCTCAATGTGTTTGGTCCGTTGATGCTGAACAGGATTAGCGGTCAAATAAATAGCACTGACATTGTCACAATAGACAAGAGTGGCAGAGAATAAAGGTGTGTGGAGTTCGCGAAGAAGGTTACGGAGCCATGCGGCCAAAGAACAAAGATTGGCAACACCACGATATTCACTCAAGACTGATCTAGAAAGCGTATGTTGCCGTTTGGATGACCACGAAAGGAGATTATCCCCTAACAACACACAATAACCGGAGGTAGATCGCCTAGTAGAAGGGCAACCAGCCCAATCAGCATCATAATATGCTACAAGTGAACCAGTAGAGGAGGCATAAAGTTGGAGCCCAAAGTCAAGTGTACCACGAACATAACGGAGAACTCTCTTGAGAGCTGCAAAGTGAGGCTCTCGAGGATCATGCATATGTAAACACACCTGTTGTACCGCATAGGAGATATCTAGACGAGTAAATGTGAGATATTGTAAACCACATGCAAGACTGCGATATAAAGTAGGATCAGAAACAGGATCCCCATCTGAACTAAGCTTTGGCTCTGTGTCAACTGGAGTCCGAGTTGGATTGAACGAAGCCATATGTGCCCTATCCAAAGGTTCCAAAGCATATTTCTTCTGAGAAAGGAACATGCCTGTAGAGTCACGATTAACTGAAATGCCCAAAAAATAATTAAGAGGCCCCAAGTCAGTCATATCAAACTCCTTATGAAGAGAGGAGATAATACGTTGAAGTAAAACTGTAGAAGAGGCTGTCAGTACAATATCATCCACATATATCAATAAATATGCAACGTCACTACCATGCCGATAAATGAATAATGATGAGTCACATCGACTCGATGAGAAACCAACTCGTAGAGCATAACCTGCAAATAGTTGAAACCAAGCACGTGGTGCTTGTTTCAAACCATATAAAGACCTCTGTAAGCGACATACATGGTGTGGAAATCTATAATCCACAAAACCCGGGGGTTGATACATATAAACTGTCTCGGAAAGATCACCATTAAGAAAAGCATTTTTAACATCAAGCTGATGAATAGACCAATTCCGAGATAATGCAAGACTGAGAACCGTACGAATAGTAGCCGGTTTAACCACTGGACTAAAGGTATCATCGCAATCAACACCAAGCTGTTGGCTACGTCCATTAGCCATGAGACGAGCCTTGTACCTGCTCAATGAACCATCGGCATGATATTTATGCCGAAACAACCACATAGACCGAACCACATTCACATTAGGCGGTTTCGGAACAAGAATCCAAGTACTATTTTTAATTAATGCATTATATTCATCGTACATAGAATCTCGCCAATTTGGATCAGATAATGCAATAGAAGGAGACTTAGGAATCGGAGAGATATGAGACACATGACCCTGAAAGCGAGGATTGGGCTTAACCGTGCCAACTTGGGCACGTGTGACCATAGGGTGGGTGCGGGTAGGTTGATTAGGGACTGAATGAGGTTGGTTTGGTAAAGGGCTTTGGGTTGTAGGTGTTGTGTGTGTTTCGTGGGCCGGAGAAGGGTGGTTGGTTGTTGGGGTTCTTGGGTCGTGAGTGTGGTTAGGTGTAGGGGTAGTAGGCTCATGATGGGTCGTTTGGGTGGGGGTGACGAGCTGGTTTGGTGTTAGGTCGTGGGCATGGGTTGGTTCCGGATGATGAAGAATGTATTGAGTAATCGGAGATGGTGTGGGATCTAGAAATGTATAAGATGTTGAGTGGACCGGTGTATTGGAACCATATGGAAATTGAAATTCATCAAATGTTACATGTCGAGAGAGGATAATTTTGTTGGTGGAGAGGTCAAGGCATCGATATCCACGATGATAAGCGGGATATCCTAAAAATATTCAAGGGGTTGCACGAGGTGCAAGTTTGTGAGATGAATCGAGATGTGGGTAACAAAGGCAACCAAAAATACATAATCGGGAGTAGTCAGGTTGTTTGTTAAAAAGTTTGGTACATGGTATTTCATTTTGAATGGCGGTGGAGGGAAGTATATTAAGAAGGTAGGCGGCCATATGTAAAGCCTCGACCCAAAAGGTAGGTGGGAGGTGAGCTTGAAAAAGAATAGTGCGAATGACATTGTTGATTGTTCGTATCATCCGTTCCGACTTTCCATTTTGCTGGGAGGTTTTCGGGCAGGAGAATCTAAATTGAATGCCATTTTGAGCAAACAAATTAAGGAGGTTGGTGTTATCAAATTCACCACCATGGTCACACTGAAAGGCCGCAATATCACACTTAAACTGATTATTTACATAAGAACGAAAATGTAAGAATTTTTGAAAAACTTCAGATTTTGTACGCAAAGGATAAATCCACAAATAATGAGAATAATGATCAAGAAATAACACATAATATTTAAAACCTCTAGAGCTAACAATAGGATAAGTCCAAATGAACAATCTCAAAACGACGAGTAACAATAGTATCCGAACTAGAAAATGGAAGTCTCACATTTTGCCAGTCGCGCATGCATGACAAATATGAGGACTTTTCTTTATTACAAGAAATAAATTGGCGCTGAACAAGAGAACGTAGCACTTCTTCATCGGGATGCCCGAGACGTTGGTGCCACGTAGTTGGACTAACGAAAGTAAAGCATGAGGAATAGAAGGTTGGGTTACTGGTGAGATCTCCGAACTATCACATCTAAGGAGGATACGACGGGTTAAATCCTTCACCGAGAAACCAAAAGCATCGAATTCAACTGCATAATTATTATCTCTAAGAATCGACGACAAAAATAAGATTTTAATGATATTTGGGGTGACCGTAATATTATGTAAGATAAAGGACGATTAAGGGTAGGTAAGATACTATTACCGGTGTTGGTAATATGTATATATTTACCATCACCAACACAAACAGATGGATATAAACATTTATTATAAATGTATTTAAATAACTTGTATGTGAATTGAGATGAGATATTGCACCTGTATCCATATTCCATGTCGGATCCTGAACAGTTATGGTGCTAAAAACTCTTGAAAATAATGTTGGTCGTGTCGGTAGCACACATGAGCCGCGCCTAAAGTACCCCGCCTAAACATATATTGATAACATGCTTTGATTCTATTTTGACGTGTCGTCACGTCAACAAACCAACCATACACAATGATGGTTTCTTCTTTTTGTAGTGTCCACACGTCTGCAAACAAGTCAACAAAACAATGATATTATTTTTAAATTTTTGAATAAATCCTGATTTTTAAACACCCTCAAATTTCGGATTTTTTTTTTTTTTTTTTTTTTTTTTTTTAACAACATACATGTTTTAAAATTGATTGAGTGCATATGTGTTTTAGGAATTAATTTTTCATTTTAATTTTGGAATAATTTTTAGACATACATGTTTTTCAAATAATAAGGTGCATATGTGTTTTGTTTTTTGTAATAATGTAAAATTATAACAAATCAAGAACATAAATGTTAAACACAAAATTCCATATCCATTCAAATAAAATTAAAATACAAATTTCTAAAAAGAAGAAATATATGAATCTAATAAAATAATATTAAACACAAACGGACATACGCACACCCATCAATGTCTAACCTTTTAGAAGTCGAACATATCCATTGAAATACAATTAAAATACAAATTCTAATCAAATACGAACATATATGCACTCATTGTTGTCAACATTTTTAGATGTCGAATATATACGCACACCGCGACCGTCAACATTTTCGTAACGGACATATGTGCACACTTATTTTCAATATTGTCGGAAGGCGGAGAAATATCGCTGCTCGTTGTCATCATTCTTTAATTTAGTTACACTGATACAAAAAATTATAAAAATTAGAAAACTAAACACAACTAGTATATACACGTATAAAACATATATGCACACTGCTTACATTTATTTTGTTTTAACCTTAAAACACATATCACACCCGCTTTCACTATTATTTTCTATACCATTATTTTGTATTAACTTATAAACATATATGCACGATAAAACATATATGCACCACGCACGATCAAACATTAAACATACATGCACACTTTTTAATTGATTTTTATAGGCCACTACGCTCATAAGGGTGACCTAAATAAAGGATAAACATTAGCAGGCCTCCCACTACGCTCATAAAGAATGCCACAATCTAAAGTAGAAGATGGATCGAGGAACTTACTTAAATACTCTACTAATATTTTCTATACAAGTTATCTTTTAGCAACAGAACTACACTAAATAAAAGGAATGCAATATGTCATAAATCATAAATGACCAACTAACGGATAAGGAAGTGCTAACTTCCGCAATTGTACAATTGCATAAGTGATTAAGTCTAAAGGTCAGCCAAAATTAAGTTCTATAACCAAAAATTTCTTTAGTTAATCCACTGAGAACTTTTAAAGGCAATCGCGTAAAAAGTGTCTTCAACTTACACTAGATTTCAATTTAACGTCTTATACTTTTTTTTTCCTAATTTAATGTATCTAACTTTTTTTCGTTGAAATGTAGACATCAATAGGTTGAAGGTCACCTTATACTTCTGTAAGGCACCATCTTCTCCACCCCTTTTCCTGACCCATTTTCCGCGCCCTTTTTCGAAAACAAATCTTTCCGACGTTGATACTATATCATCCTTAAATTCATCCTTAAATTGGCCCTATATCAATGCAGGTACTTTCTAACATTAAACATCAAATATATATCTAGAAATAAAAAGAGGCAAAATGGACTGATCACGATTATAGAGTAACGAGACAAACATCACGGGTAAAAACGGCCAGGTGGGGTTGAGCTGACAGATGAGTACATTTTTTGTCCATTTTTTTAAATTTCATATGTATATAAAACTGATATATTTAATTATGATTAACCAAGCTGCTATACAAATGATAATTTGATTTATTTGAATAAACAAATTAGGAGGTTATAAGCATTTACTTCTAAACCATTCGACCCATGTCTTTTACAGCTTTTTTTACCCATTAGCAATAAAATGGGTCGCCGGAAAATGGGTCACCGAAAAGGGTGGAAAGATGGTGACTGCTCAAGATCAACGTCGGAAAGATTTGTTTTAAAAATGGGTCATTGGAAAAAGGGTGGAAGATGGTGGCCGCAAAAGATAGGCGACCTTCTAACCTATCGATTGCCTACATTCAGAACCAAAAAAGTTAGACATTAAATTGTGAAAAAAGATAAGACATTAAATTGAAATCGAGTAAGTTGAAGACACTTTTACGCGATTCGCCTAACTTTAATTTAAGTTTTAGCCAAAAAAAAAATTATATAGCCCCATTAAAGTAATAAAAATCCTGTTTAAAAAAGTTCTTGGCTCCACGGATCAACCGATTATCAAAACTACCGATCGGTCTCCAAATCATGATTTACTTACTCATAAAGTCAATTCTATTTGTTTTAAAATAAGTCAATTCAATTCTATTTGTTTCAATCCATGAAAAGCAGATAAAATTTCAATGTAAATGACAAAACCACATACGCCATCACATGCACATAATTAAATGCAACTTTTAAATGCAACTTGAATCAGAAGCCTCATCTCATCAATCATGATCGCTTTTTTTAAGAATAAATCTTGGCCAACATTGTTTATATAAGTTATCAACACATCAAATAGAAGGAAAATAAAACGTGAGTTACAAAGAGAGGCGGCTAGGTCATTTTAGGGGATGGGGGCGGTTATATGAAAGAGATAAAGAAGAAGACGTGTTTTATTTTTAAAACTGATTTGAGATTCAATATCCAATTAATAAGAGACAATTTAAAAAAAAAAAAGGTTTATTTGTAATCCCTAAAATACCCTTTGATCATTTTTTAAAGTTAATCTAGTCTTTCACTTTATTACATTTATGGCACAAGTCATTTTGACCCTTGATCAACTAATCCAATGGTTAAAAAGTGGTTCGCAGCTTCGCGTTTAAAGCGGCTTACAAAATAAAGTTATATATATATATATATATATATATATATATATATATATATATATATATATATATATATATATATATATATATATATATATATATATATATATATATATATATATGTGTAGGGTTATTTTGAACTGTAAAAGGCTATAATCATGAGAAGCTAAGATCAACCATTAGATTAATTGATCAATGGTCAAAATGAATGTGGCATTTTGTAAATAAAAGAAACAATATATATTTAATAAAAGGAAAAGGGTATTGTTATCAGATAAAGATATTATATTAAATATTTTCCCCGTGATTTAAACCTCACACAAACACATACAAACACAATCATCACCCTCACCACCAACTTTCTCTCTCACCTCCCATACCCCAGCCGGCTTGGACGGAAAACCTCCCACCGCCGCCCACCACCACCACCCTCACTCACCGCCTACACCAAACGCTCACCTCCATCTCCTCTTCCAATCCACTACAACACGCGCCCAAAACACTCCTTTTGACCGCTCGACTACCCCACGCGCCACCTCCCTTCCACCATTGCACCACCACCGTTTTGATATCTCGAAGGATAAAAGGTAGGGTCACGCCACACGAATAAGGAATTTTATATACCCACTTTAACATAAAAACACTCATCTCTTTCATTCATTCATCAGCCACTTTTTTTTTTTTTTTTCATTTTCCTCTTTTCATAAAAACCACCACAACCAACAACTGAACCGCACCATAACCTGCGAACGATTCAAGGAAATAATTAAATCTTTTATCCAACACTATCTCTAAATGTTGTAAGTTCTTTTATGTCTAAATCGTTTTCTAATTTAATATGTGTAGATCAGTTTTTTTTTTCGATCTGATTTTTTTAAACTTTAGATCTGATTTTTTTTTCACTTCCGATCTTCATTTTTAAACTTTCGATCTGATTTTTTTTTGACTTTTGATCTTAATTTTTTTATCTGAAAATGAAATATGGGTTTAGATCTATATGTTTGATTGACAATATGATGTTATGAATGCTTTGACACAAGTTGTTTATTCGATCCGATTTTTTTTACTTTCGCCTTTTTTTGGTTTTGAATCGCTTTTTTTTGGTTTAGGATTGGATCTGGAAATGAAATATTGGATATGGTAGATGATAATTTATAGCGGAATGCAACTGGTTGCTGCTACTGCTCCACATCACACTTGGCCTGAGTAGTCGATTCATCTTTCACAGGGATGTACTATTTGCTTTTCATATTTACAGTATGAAAAGTATAAACTATGAACTGTGATATAAGAAAAGAAATAAAAAAATGACGTAATGGTCAAGATTCTCTGTTATTATTGTAATTTGTTGTGTGATGAAAAGAAAAAAAAAAGGAACTAGTATGCTAACTTGTGTGATGATGTACCTTTATATTATTATTATTGTAATTTGTTGTTAGGCTTTTATTACGTTACTCAACTATCGTGTAATCTTAATCATTTTAAGGTTTTAGAAAACTGGTACTAGAATGCACATGTATTTACGTGATCAAAATGAGAATTTGACAATGAATGCATATGTGTTTATATCTCGAACACGAGTGTTTGAAACGAATGCATGTGTTTTTTACTGCTTGTAATTTGAAACCTTCTACGATATGTGTTTTACAGCTTCATGAACTTGTTTCTTTTGTTTAATTTCGGTTGTTATGAAAGGATTGTGCATATATGTTTTGTTAGTTGTTATGATTAAATAATTCCTCTACTATTTGTTTGTGACATATGCTTCGAGTATAATGAGCAATATCAAGAATGCACATACGTATATATAAGGGCATATGGATACAAAGAGATCGAGAGTGGCCAACGACGAAAAACACATGTGCACAAAGATTAAAACCACATTGTAGATTTCATGGGTTAATTATTATTAGTGCACACATGTATAATCGATATATTGTACTTGCATTTTTTAGACATATGTATAATGTTTATGTTATTGAATTTCGCTTTTGAATATTAAAGAATTGTACGCTAAAATATATGTGCAATTATCTTCTTAAGTGAAACACATACTGCACTATACTTTTAAAAACATAAATGTTCAAAAAAAAATTTCAAAATTAAAAAACACATGTGCACCTTGACTTATATGAGAAAAACACATATGCATTTTACTTTTGAAATCATGAAAAAAAAATTCCAAAAAAAAAAAAAAAAAAAAAAAAAAAAAAATCCTAAAATTTAGGAACTAAAAACGTTTTTATTAAAAAATCAAAAGAAAATAAAAATGTACTTTTACTATTATGCCCTTTTGAATTAAATAATAAAATTAAATATCCAAAAAATATGATTGGTTGACGCTTCCATCGCAGCTTCGACCTTTCTTGGTTCTGAAAGAACCCTTCCTATATATATATATATATATATATATATATATATATATATATATATATATATATATATATATATATATATATATATATATATATATATATATATATATATATATATATATATATATATATATATATATATATATATATATATATATATATATATAGGCTCGGTTCCATTGAGAAGGTTTTATTTTGGAAGATTGAGAAATCTTCTTTGAGCAAATTGATTCATGTTTTTATTCGATTCACAAGTAAACATCATTTTACGGTGAATCGAATCCATAAATCACAAATTTGATTCACAAATCATTGTTAAAATCGAGTTATGATGATGATTCATTAAATTTGTACAGATGATTCAGTATTCTACATATATCGCAAAATCGAGAGATTTTTAACATTGATTCAATTTTTTTACACATTTTTAGTTTTAATCACATTAAAATGAGTTTTACGCTTGAAAAACTTGAATCAAAGTTCAAAATCTATCATTTTGAAACCTTCTCAATTTTCTCAAAATAAAACCTTCTCAATCGATCCGATATATATATATATATATATATATATATATATATATATATATATATATATATATATATATATATCCAAATTACTATTAATTTAAATTTACAACTCTAGAATACATGACAATTAAAATTAAAAAAAAAAAAAAAAAAAAAAAAAAAAATTTTAAAATGTTGTTGCTAATATGCATATGCAGAAGTTAGCACACATAGGTGTGGATATTTACGCATAATTATGGGCCTCACCTTATGAGTTTTGTGATTGATTTCCAATCATGCATTTAATGGTATGTAACCTTAGGAGCTCTGCGTTTCTGGATTCTACGGTTCGCGTGATGGAAGCATCAAAGGTGGTGTTGGACCCATGGATTTTGCATACCGACACGAGTAGGGTGAGCAACCGGGTTCAAACCGAATCGACCGACAAACCGACCGAACCGACAAAACCCGAACCGGACCGACAGCCCCTCGGATCGGTTTTGGTTTCAGGTTTTACATGCTTTCGGTTTCTGGTTGATTCGGTTCGGTCCGGTTCGGCCGAAAACCGACAAAAACATGCCAAAATACACCTAGTCCGACAAAACCGAACCGAACCGACGAAAAACCGAATCGACAACATTCGGTTCGCGTTTTTAACGGTTTTCGGTCTTCGGTTTTCAGGGTTCGGTTCGGGTCGGTTTATGACCGACGCTCAGCCCTACATGATAGTCAAATATCAACAGTTTCGTTTGTTTTTCAACCCTTGCAATTTCAAGAGACCATTTACATGAGTGACATCATATAATATAGCCAAATGGGAATTTTCAACATGGTTATGAAATCGAAACGCCACCGTCACGGTATCCCAAGACAACTCTAAAGTAAAGACGCTTCCTTAGTCCATCCGCTTGGCACCACATTTTAATGAAAAGAAAATAGATACAATAAGTATAAGAAATACCGCACATTGATCGAATACAAAGACAATGTGATGTCCTTTTACGCGAGCGAAAGCACCGTCCGAGCCTCATCAACATTCAATTTGTTGCTTCGAAACTGTAAAAGCTCATTCGCAGTCGTAATTCAAGCCATGGACATGTGGCATGAGTAATGGGCCAAGACCATGATTCCGTCCGACAATTATGTTCGCCTCTTGTGTTAGCATCCGGACACCCCGAACGCACATCCATTTGAGGCTTTAAACTAACCTGTTTCAGCTTCCAAACCCGCCTTTTTCAACCCCTAAACACATGCATTCCAGACCCCATTTCGGAACCCAGACACAAAGATTTAAACCCCCATTTCAGACCCCAAACTCACATTTGTATGAAAACATAAAAACCACCCGATACGCAATCTTACTTACCTACAAAAGGGTTTTTTTTTCCAGACACGACATACGCAAAAGGAACCTGTCGACTGATGTTTTGGAGCACTAACTACATCGACTATGTTAACCTTTTATGAGATATTTCATTAGGGAGAATCATATGTGAAAGGCAACATTATATTTACCCTTGGTGGTAGCTTTGTGTCCAACACGACCTGTGCTGCCAAACTTCATAGTTGTTTTAAGCCTCCGTACAACTTCATTTGAATTGCCAAATATGAAAAGCAATAATACACACGCGACGCTCAAATCTTACAATGTAGAAGCGGTACCAAAATTAGGGTTGGCTGCAGGTGAAGTCTGGGCTTAAGTGCCTTGCGAAGATATCGATAACGTTATTTGATCACATAATCAGTGTTGTAAATATCGGTCTTGGCGGCCGATATATCGGTGATATATCGCTTATCGGCGGTCGACCGATACGATATTTCACTTATCGGTCAAATTTATCGGTTTGGTCAAAATCGGTCAAAATCGGCCAAAAATCGGTCAAAAATCGGTCAAACTCGGATTTTTTTTAATTTTTTATTTATTTTTTTATTATAAATTGATAAATAATTATGGACTTGGTGCTTTTATTTTTCAAAGATGTTACACTTTTTAGATTTTTGTGGTTATTGACTTATTTTGTTATGATATTGCTAATATTTATTTTTTTTAAATAAATTCTTTTATAATTTATGGTCTCCGATATATCATTGATATATCACCGCCAAGACCGATATGGCGCTTGACGGGGGTCGACCGCCGAGCGATATTTACAACCATGCACATAGTTTTAAGAAACTACATAAACCTGTCACCATATAATTAGGAAAACCTGGTAAGCCAAAAAATTCAAGTCATCAGCATTGCTGGAAACTATTAAAATTAGCAACCTCATTGAATTACACAATCCTAAATTAAATAACACCAAAACCATACCCCAAATGAATATACGCCTAAATTTTGAAGCACCCAATGCAAGAAAATAAAAACACAAACGAACCCTAATCTTATTTTACAAAAGAAAAAAAAAACATAGTTTAACCGAATTAGAAAACCATACCCTGAATTTATTTAGTGCTCATCCAACGCACCTTTGCCTAAGCAAACAACCGGCCTTCAGATGCGTTTCAGCTTAAAAAAAATTCATGAAATCTTTTAAAAATAATAAACTTATTAAGATTTGATTAGTTAAATTATAAAAGTTATTGTTATACTTAGCTAAAGCTGGAGCAATAGTATATCCAGAAAATCTAAGGTGTGTCTAACTTTACTTTTCACTTCTCTTCTTCTTTATTCTTCCCTCTGATAACCGAAATTTTAAACATAAATCAATAAAAACTATAAGGCATACGCGATGTAATTGTATCTGAATATGTCGGTAACACTTATCGTCAACTAAAAGCAAAGAAAAAATAACAACTTGATGATAACGAAAAACAAAATAAATTGAAAGGAGAAAGGGGTTACCAAAAATTCCTGGTGCTACCGATTTTCAACGTGTGTGTGGAAGTTTTGATACCTGTGGTTTGAATGTGCTGGAATCTGGATGTATGTGATGTGAGGCGGTGTGGTATAGTGGGACGGGCTCATGGGCTTACTAAGTGCATCTCCAATGGATTACATCTTTATTAGTTCAATATACTCTCACAACATCTGCACATCATCTTTTAAACTTTTCGCATATAACACTTACAATCCATTAAACTTTGCATGATTTAATGAGAGAGCCCACTATTTAACATTTTCTATCATGCAACCTTCTCAGTATATATATCTTTCATTTAATATCAATGAAACAAAAGGGGCCCCACAATATATTAGTATAATTGAGGTTCAATCAGAGAGAAACCCACTTTACATGCATAAATACCACAATGGTATTGAATGATGAGGTGTCATGTAATCATTTCTATTGAACCAAGCCATGTCACCCCATTGTGGATGGCCTAACCGGACCAAATTTTTATTATTATTTTAAAAGTCTGGGAATCTGATCCGTGGAGAAATGATATATATTGTAAACAAGTAAGGGGCAGCCCGCCGCGTTGCGGCGGGTGTTAGGCTGGCTCTTCTTTAAGTTTTTTTCTTACTGTGACCGACTGACCGTGTTTAATGCGTGTCTAAAGCTATTTTGTTGTTGTTGTTGTTGTTGTTGTTGTTGTGATTATATTAGTCGATGTTGTGGTTTAGCATGGATTTCCTGTTAGTAGTCTCTTGCGTATTTAGTTATCGCATGAAATAATTGTTTACTGTATTTTCATACGGTGGATTTTTTTTATATATATATTTTTTTCTTTCTTTTTTTTTGCTAGTAACTTTTTTCTTTTTTTGTTTTTTAAGAGGGGCCATTTGTAAGCAATCATGAATAAGTTTGTTTGTATTGTGATATGCACGTTATCCATTTGATTTTTGTGCAATTGAAGTGCATTATTTTCGGTTGTGACTGAAATTGAAGTCAACTGATTTTTGATTCATGCCTATAAGAACTTATAGTTGTTTATGTGATCGTTTAATATTTGTTTGTTACCTGGAAAAAAGGGATTACATTGTATAAGAAATAAAAGTACGCTGCATAAAAAAGTACATATCGTATTCTTTATCTTGACGTTTTTTCTCTTCTGCTTCCGCAGCTTCTTTGCGAGCAGTTTCTTCCATTTCTCTCAATACCTCTTCATCCCAAGCACGAGCCTTCTCTTCGGCTTCTTCTATTTCTCGCAGTGCTTTCTCCCGCCTCTTCCGTTTCGATTTGTTCTTTAAGAGCCGCGTTAGCCATCTCTAATAAAAACTCGTCTTCATAACTATGCTCGCTAGAGTCTTTCTTTTTAGAAAATTCTTCACCGGCTTTTATTTTTGACATTAGAGATAGTATTGAATGGATGTTTTTGTTTATGTGTATTGATGTATGTGTGTCGAATATGGTCTTGGTGGTATATATAGTCAAACAATTTTTTTGGAAAGATAGATAAGGATAAGCACATGTTAGTGTAATAGGTGGAGTGGATAAAAGTTTTGAAGTATTTATCTTTAGAGTATTTTAATGTTTAGTTGATTTCATATTTTTTTTTGCAATTGTGGTTGTTTTTAATATTGGGTTAGCATGTGCAGATACGATGAGATACAAATATAGTTTCGATGGCGACTGTCTGTGGCTTTGTATCATTTAAAATTGTACGTGTCTTTTAGTTGAAACATCGGTGTCGCTATATCAGCTGAACGTTATAAATTTTGTTGATAGGTTTGTAATCGTTATGGCGCGGTGTATAATTTTAGCCGCATTTTTCTTTCCTTCTAAAAACAAAACATTCGCGTTTTCTTTTAAGTTTTTAAAATCAATGCGTATAACCTTTGTATGTAGTTGTTGTTGTCCTTTTTTTTATTCGTTCGTGTCTTTTATATGTCCGACATTAAAATTAATTTTTTTGATAAATCCTCATTGTTTGTTTGGAATATTCCATGTTTTTAATTAAATGTATATACATATATATACATATAGTTTTTTTCCTTTTTTTTGTTGGTTATTTGTGATAGATTTTATTTTAACGCTGATGTAGCATGGTTGTCTTATAGTGTTTTAATCTTCGTATGTTAAAAAAGGTGTAAGCATTATGTGTTATGTTTATTGTTTCTAATTTATAAGTCATTGTATCGTTTTTCGACTGGTGAAAAATATGTATTTGTTTGTGACCGTTTAGTATTTTTTTAGTTACGGTATCTTTATGGGAAAAAAAAATTCTCGAAAGATGTGGTGACATAATTTAGAGTTTTGTGTAATGTTTTTCACATAAATTTTTGGGGAACAACTATTCAGGGATATTTACGATACTTAGAAGCATGGGTGCCAATTTTTATGTTTTGAAGGAAAGGTGCACGGTTAGTTTATGAGGGTATTTTATAATCTTGTTGTCATCTTTTTCTTTTATTACAATTTCCAACAATTAGCAATCATGAGCATACTTTCCCCTTCACAACTTGCTATGAGGATTTGGGGGCTCAATGTCTGCGTTAATGGGATTCTATATATCTCATATGTGTTCGTGATGATTATCCTTTCAGTGGCAAGTCTCTTCTCTCTTTCAACAATATATGTCCTCTCGTTGGTGGAATTAGGCGGTGGATATATCTTCTCAAGAGGGTTTCTTGCTACAATGGCTGATGGGTTCCCTGTTTCTGAAAGGCTAGCTCGGATTGCACACTCGGATAACATATCAAGGCAAAGCCTCCTGTTTGTGGAAAGGTATAGGCTTGTTAATTTATGGTATGAGAGGCGTGCTAGGAGATGCGCCTCACATGCAAGGGAGAGGATTAGGCAAGTGACAGCTTACTAGACGAAGCAAAACGTCATCCGGCAACGCCGTCGACTGCACATTTACTTGCGGTTATGAGGTTGTCGATTGCAGTGGATGAACAACGGGTTCGCAATGGTAATCGTGAGGCTGTGGAAGCTGCTCGGACCGCCGACATGATGCTAGACTATCTGGGAACGTGGTTGCAACCTTAGCTTGTTATCAGGTTGTTTAAGTATGTTAGCTTTTGGTGTTGTGCTGGTATGATTGTCTTTTGGGTAGCTATGGGGGTATGTTGTAGTAGCTAGGTATGTGATGCAAGTTTGTTAAGTGGTTGTCTAAGAATGTAGTCTAGATATAACACAACAATTAGTAGTTGTGTAAGCATATTGGTGTGTCGAATATGCAAGTTCTGGTTAGTATAACTCTAGGATTGCATATATTTCTGTACATATTGGTATTGTAAGGCTAAAGCCTATATTTTGGTAATGAAAGTGGTAAGGTTTTAATCATTTTCATGGTGTTGTTTGCTTATGGTTTGCTATGTTTCGATTTATGTAGTTTTTACTTGTGCATAAACTCTTGGATTGTGGTTATCGTGTGTGAGAATGGTAATGCCTTTGTTGTCTGGTGCACAAGGACTATTTGCGAGCATTTATGAGGTGAGAAAGTATTCATTTAGATGGAACCTGGGCGTATATGTATGCGGAACTTGTTATAGATTAGAAAGTCTATATATGTATAGTTTGTTGGTTTTATATGTTTCATCTTTTTAGGCGTTGTATCGTGTGGAGTATCATGGAAGATGAATGTTTTGGCAATCTGTTATGAGTGTTACTATATGCTAGTTTCTGAAGTTACTCTCTCGACATTGTTGTTAGCTATTTCTATACACGCGCTGATTTCCGTATGTTTTAGGTATAGTACATCTGAAGTTGTTCATTGCCGGTATGGTTGGTCAGTTTTAGAGGCTGTAGCCATTTAGTCTACCTCGTATTTTGCTTTTTCCTTGCGACATGATTCGTTCGTGGTTAGTAAAACGCATGATCTAAATCGAATGCACGTTCTTGGTTTCGTATACTGCTGCACCTTTTTTCCCTCATGTTTTACACGTTCTATAGGGAAACGGTCAATGGTAAGTGAGTGCGTATTATTTTAGGGAGTAGTCATTCTCGTGTGTTGTTATATGTGTTAATCGAATAATTGTAAGTGGTGGCTATTGGTGGTACTTCCTGTTGTGTTATGGTTTGAAAGACAGTTTTTGGTTATTTAGGGATCGCTAGTCTTTTTTGAGCAATGCTATTGATGGTATTTTGATTTGAGTGGTAGAAAATAGGTGTGACAACGTGAGCATACACAGACACACAAACATCGGTTGATTAGTCTAGATCATCAACGCATTTACTTGTCTATTAATATACACTGAAAAGCATGCGCAGTCATTATTTGCAACTATTTAAGCAAGCAAACCTAATATTATACATATTACACACATATTGTTCACAACATTTTAAACCTGATAGATCATCCATTTGGTGGGGCGTTAGTCTGTTTTAGGCTTTTTGGTGTTGGCCGCAACGGTTTCTGACTCGGATGTTCCAAACAGATCTCTCTTGACGGTCGATGGTCCTCTGTTGGTAGTTGTATCAAGCTTCTCAAGAGGGTCAGGTGTTATTGGTGGTGGAGTTGCAGACTCCTGGGTTATTTCTGATGCGCACGTGTCTTGGACAATAGGTGAGATGATTGCTGACGGTTCTTCACTTGAGGTGTTTACGGGGGGTGCTGGAAGTGCTAATGGAGATACCACCGGTGCCCTATCCACTACAAATTTTGGGAAATTTTTCTTGCTCCTGGAACCGAAGTGAATTGTATACAGGCGCCTTTTGTTTTCTAACAGGCGCAGCTTCTCAGGTATTATTCTTGGATTCTTATCTTCTACCTCTTTTGATAAGTCAACGCAACTGATCACCCACTTATCCATTTCTGGGCTAAAGCAACTCACTGTAGTCGTGCCACTTGAATCTTCAAGTATAGCTTTGAAACAGTACCTATGAATGTTTGAAATGGAGTTAGAAAAAATTGGCATATGAATATTGATCAGATCCTATTAGACCCTTTTTTCTTCAGGTTATTATTTTATAGAGTCTACCTATAATCTGAGATTGGTTGTGTACCATACTCATGGCATTGCCAATGTGGGTTTTTAGTGTCTAAACCCCTACCACATACACTGCTTTGTTAAAATACCACGTAGCCGTTGTATCAATTCTTGCTAATGTAGCTTCAACAGTAAAGCGGCACCCTGCGTTACGCAGTCAATGATCAACGGCAATGATTTTTGCATTAGATTTTCGACTAATATTATTGTTACCTTGCGCATTTCTGGGTTAATTGCTAGCAATGTTTTCAAATCCACTTTGTTGTTTGGTATTTCAACCTTACTTGTGCCCTCTGTATGTGGCTAATACTCCAACAAAGACGTTGTCCCTAACAACTCGTTGTACTTGTGCGTTCATATTTGCGTTAGAAGTTATAATGGGTTGTCTATATATTGCTACACGAAAGTAAACGTGATGCTTACACAACCAATATATGTGTTGTCTCTGGCACATTGGGATTAAGGTAAACGTGTGTGGCAGGAGTTGATGAAAGTTGTAAAGCGCCCGTAGCTAAAAAGACACTGATGGGTTATAAAAATAGGTATGTCACAATTTGTAACACGACATGGCGAATTTTATATACTTGCATATCTTTTAACATAGCTGGAGCTTGCCGCCAGGACAACTGGCTGTTGTAACTCCATGTACGTCTGCATCGGGAAATCTGTCGCAAGCTCATTCCACAAAGTTAACGGGACACTCTGCCCGCTGTCATGAAAAGAATGTTGGCAGTTATAAATGCTTACCAATGGTTACGTTATGCAGGTTTGTTTTTACTTACTTGAGGTTTTGAAGTTCCACCTTCATTCTACGTGTTCTGTTTGTAGTAGCATCCCTGCTCCCTTTACCTTTCCTAGAGCACGTATATATCCAATGCAGTCTAGAAATGTACTTATGAGTTAGAATAAAATACTGATGTATAAAGGCTGTGTTAAAATATAACGTATCTGTTAATGTTGGATCTTTTGTATCAACCTTTTTTCCCAACTCATTGAAGGCAACGAATTCAAAATAGTGTTCCGGAAAGCGCTGATCAGAGATAGTAGTGATATGTGTCAATTTTCCAAATAGGAGCGTGTAGTTATTGTTGACAGTTTACTGCCACCTGTCCGTATTTTGAGATCCAAAACCTACGATCCGGTACACTGAATTCACTTGAAGCGCGTTATACTTTTCAACATCTTTCAATTCAATATTGGACTGGATAGCGCGACCCTATTATTATAACAATGCCATAAATGTTAATAAATGGATATGCAATTATAGTACTGTTATAAATTTTGGTGGTATATTTTGGTTTAACGATTCGCACATGTCTATCTAGCAGGATGCAACAATACTTGGTTGGAGTGAGGTCTGGAATAGTTTTCGAGATCCATTTGCGATACACTTTAACTTCAATAGCTTTATTCAGCGTCGTTGGTTTAATATCTGCAAGACTAACAACATCTGATTCTACAACGATGTCTTTGCCTTTTTCCATTTGAGGTGAAATTGGATCAGGGACGGTCGACATTAGCCTGCAAACAGGTAACATGCTAAACAAAGTAGCATAGATACTTATTATAGTACTGACAAAACGTGATGCGCAAAATAATAGTGTGCTTATGCTACGATAGCTATATGATCATGTGTGAATTAACTGGCCGATATGTATCCTCATTAGATCAGCGTGCGAACACAGACTATGTAGGGTAAATATTATAGAAAACAATACTTTTTTTTACACACCCGCTAGAATAAGGATGTAGAACATAATGAGGCATAGGAATCGATAGTATCAAGTATTTAATGTATGCAGAAATGATAAAATGTAGAAATTATTCATATTTATGTATATATCTGTGAGTATATCTGGCTGACTATGTATATAGGCTGCGTAGATGTACAGATACCATCTGCAATAAATAATGTTAGAAGCAATCAGTGTTGCAAAAATCGGCCTAGGCGGACGATTAATCGCTAGGCGGGGATTAACCGCCATGATTTTCACTAATCGGCCTTATTAATCGGTTTGGTCAAAAATCGGGCAAGAAAACGATTAATAGGCTAAAAATCGGGCGTAAGTCGGCCAAATCGGACAAAAATCGGACAAATTGGCCAAATCGGTTACGTATAAAAATCGGACAAATGAGGCATAAATCGGTAAAAAATCGGCAAGATCGGCCAAATCAGGCATATAGTTTCAAAATTTTATAATTTCATATATAAAAAGTCCAATCCGATTAATCCCCGCCTAACCGATCAATCGCTAGGCGGTACCCGTCCGCCCAGCTACCGCCTAACAATTTTTGCAACCTTGGCAGCAATAGATCGGGTTTGTAAGATATACTATTTTAGATACGGTAAATAATAAAGCGTATAAGTAATGTCATGAGTTAACATGTATGTTGGATAGTCATGTAAACTGCCAACAAAGACCATGTATGATTAAAGTAAACGGTGTCGGCGTGTAGATGGTGCGACAACGTTTAGAATCGGGACGAACCTGTGCTCGGATGGTCAAATAAAAGGAGGCACTTTTTTTTGGGGTATAAGGTGAATTCTGAGTTATGTGGGGCAGTAAAGAAATAGTTAACCCCAAAATATGAAAAAAGAAAATAGCGAATACTTAATGGCAACAAATATGATTAAAATAAACGGTGACAGACTATAGATGATGGGAAAACGTCCGAAATCGAAAAGAACCTGTGTACCCCTAATTTTGGTGAGGAAGTCCTTATAAACTATATTTTTTGTAGTGTTAGGTGCCTGGTTGTCGTATTGTTTGATCAATATCTTCAACCCTTCTGGAGATGTTTCTCTCGAGAGTGCTACATATAACTGGCCATGCCCAAAGATAGGATCCGGGAGGTAAACACCTATCCATTTTAATGATTGACCCTGACTTTTGTTAATCGTCATCGCAAAACAAATTTTAATTGGAAACTGCTTGCGTTTAAATAAGAAGGGGAGCTTCTCGTCTTTACTTGTAAGCGTTCTTCTCGGAAGAAATACTTTTTGAGCAATTCTTGTTCCAGTAATAATTTTTGCTTCTATGATTTTAGTCAGTAGTTGCATCACGATCATTCTAGTTCCGTTACAAAGCCCCCCCATCAAGGTTTAGGTTTCGTAATGACATGATCGGTGTTCCGATCTTGAGATGGAGCTTATGAAGTGGCAAACCCGGGAACGTAAGTGTGTTTAGGTAGTCTGTAGGGTAGAGCTATTCTGCAGCACCGCCATCATCTCCTAATTAAATTAATTGATTAAAAATTGAGAAACCATAAACCCTAGGATGAGAATGATGAAGATTAGAACATTTTAGTGTAATTACTTACAATGGTGATCTAGAAAGAGTTCTTGAGGATATGGAGTCCTATGAGGATGAAATCGGTTCTTGAGTCATTTTGTGTTTTGTGGGAGAGGGAAAATGATCGGTGATGGTTTTCAAAGCGTATAGTCGTTTTCTATCCCACGGTTCCCGGATCCCTTGTATTTGGGATCCGGCTAGTACAACTAGAGGATCCGCTACTATGGACATAAAAGGGTTGTTTGGCATTATTTTTGTAGTAGGTTATAAACTAGCTTATGGAACAAAAATAGTTTTGAGGTTTCAAATGAAAAGATGTTTTGGTCAACGGGATTTGATAAGTTAATTATCAAGGATCCATTTGTGACGACGGCGTTAGTTTGATTTAAATCAAGAGGAATACTATTCCGATGATGAGTAAGTCGAGAAAGTGACGAAGAGAGACTTTTAAGAGACTAGCGCTATTAAACAAAAAGAACTATGATATCAACATAATCATGTAAGCTAGCTAATGAAAAGTAAACATACCTTTATGCTCTTGGTTTGGTTTATGAAGACATAAGATCAACAATACTTCATGAGCTTTTAAAGTAATCCGTTGTACTTAGAATAAGTATATAGTGATTACTTTTAGGTTCTTCCTTGTTAGTTGACTTCATTGTTCTTTGAAAAGAAATGAAGATTTTGGAGAGATCCTAGCATGAAGATTTCTTGAAAAAAAAATTGTTAGAATAATCTATCAATATCCAACACAAAAGAAAAATTTTGTTTTAAAAGATTTTCTTCTTTGTAGTTTTCAAACATACACGAATCGTATCAAGTTTTTAAAGTACAACATACTCTAAGAAACTTAGTAACGAAGCTCTGATGCCAATTGTAAAAACTAGAAGGGGGTTGAATAGTTTTACCAATTAAAACTTCGTTTTAAAATATTTAGATCGACTTATGTCAATCTATTTAGATGTGTATGCTGGACGTTGATAGATAGATATATAAAAGTGTAATGAAAGATAAAGAGTAAGAAGCACATAACCACGACACGAGTATGTGGAAAACTAGAAGGGGGGGTTGAATAGTTTTACCAATTAAAACTTCCTTTTAAACTATTTAGATCGACTTATGTCAATCTATTTGGTTGTGTGTGTTGGATGTTGATAAACAAGCATATAAAGATATGTAATGAAAAGATAAGAGTAAGAAGCACAAAACCACAATGCGAGTATTTATAGTGGTTCGCTACAAGGACACCTTCCTTGCCCTACTCCACTCCCGAGTCACCTACTCGAGAGTTTGTAATCACTACACCAATCTCCTTATGGCGGAGAAGCCTTCACAACGCCGCAACCTTTTCCCGGTACAAAGCTAAATACCGAGTTCTTTCACACCAAGGCTGAACCACACCTAACACAACGTCGCTTAACCTTTATACTTGCTAGGCTAACCACCGAGTTCTTTCACACCTTAGGAGAACTAATCCTTCACAACGCCGCTTACCCTTTATTAGGTACTAGGCTAAGCACCTAGTTCCATTGCAATGGAGGAACTACTACCACACTACACCAACGACTAATCCCAAAGGAGATCTACCTTTACAACATCATCAAGGACATCAATATCCTTGGATCTAATGCTAGTCTATCTAGTACATCGAAACACACCATATCGAATGTACATCTAAGGCACCTTTCACTAATGCCTTTGATTAGATCTACAAGACACCTTTCACTAATGTCTTGTGTCTTCACTTCTAAGCGACTTTCACTAATGCTTCTTGTCTTGACTTCTAAGCACCTACCACAAGTGCTTATCCTATGAGCGATAAATACCCTTCACTAATATCTTCGTCTTGACACTTGAGACATCTTTCACTAATGTCTTCAACACTACACTTCTTTGAAGAAAGAAAGGAATCATCAACAAGAGGACTTCAATAGCCTTGATGATGAGGAAGCATGGCAACTCATGGACTTGAGCTTGCTCGACTTCAAAGGTGATGATCTTGCCTTTAAGAGGAACCTAAAAGATCACAAAAAAACAAGACTACAAACATAGATCTCTTGGATCTAAGGTTAGTGAGATTTAACTCAGGGGAGAAAGTATGTTAGAGAGAGGTATCAAATAATGAAGAAATGGCTCACTATTTATAGAGGAAAACTCATCATTTCCCGGATCCCACGGATCCCTACCATAAGGGATCCGGCTAGCACAAAGCTAGGGATCCGTGGTCCGCTCCTCTTTGCCCATGGGTATTTTTGGTTATGGGTCATGGGTCATGGGTTGATCCATGGTTTTTTTCTAGATACAATGTACCTTTAGGATACATTGAACTTGGTTAAGTGGTATATATAAAACCATGGGTTATGGGTCAAAACCATTTGCTAGTTTTATCTATTTAGTATATACTTGTTTTTACCCATTTTAGTATACTTAGCTTAAGTATGTGTTAACTCAATATGTAAACACTAGTTGTTGTACATATATATCTAAATCATAGAAACACTTATACTTGTTAAGCCAATATGTAAACACTAGTTGTTGTACATATATATATATATATATATATATATATCTAGATCATAAAAACACTTATACTTGTTTTAGTGTTTTATGTGAATATGTTAGAAAACTATTAGTTCAAACCATTTACGTATTTTATTTGTTTCGTTAATATGATTTTACTTTTATTATCGACAAAACATTAGAAGATCGTAAAATATAAATAAACGTTTTACGGCTTATTTGTATTAACAATCTCCCCTTTTGTTGATGACAAAACATAAAATTATTTTAAGGAAAAGCTAAAATTGTAAATGTTTGAATTTAGTTTTTACTTTCTTCTCCCTTTTGTCGAAACAAAAGTGTTTGAAGAAAAGCAACACATCGCTTTTAAGAAAAAACATGTGAAAGAAAAATAAAGAAGAAATAAAGAGCAAGTAACGGAATAGATCTCGTCTTTGCTCCCCTCGACGAGTCCAACCCTAAGTAAGGCGTCAAGAAATTAATTCTAATCTAGTTCATTTGCAACTAACTTATGCAAAAGATTACGTCAATGTGACGGTGTGCTCCCCAGATGATTGCAATATTTACAACGGAAGTCATGAAATTTAAATCAAATATTGCAAGTAATTATGCAACGTATTGTTTTGACACCAAGCTCCCCTAGCTTTAGGATGTCAAAAACTTTATGTATTAATTGAATAACTGCAAAACAAGGGTTAGAAAACAAGTATAATTCACAATTTCCGCAAATGTGATAAAGAAAACACTCGACTTCACGGATCCCACGGTTCCCTCCTAGTAGGGATCCGCTTATGCATCTTGAGGATCCGTCTCACGATGACTAAAAACAACAAAGGTGATATAACGGTAATGTTATCACATAAATGAGATATGAATACATATTCTCGGAAAAATAATAAGTAGCATGTAATTCCATTTAATAAAACAAGAGTTATGATATACATGACTCTAAAAATAAGAAAATAGACAATACATGACTAGGAATTTTTAGGTTATCTAACGCTTGATGCTAGGACACCACTAAAATCTTCTAGCTCAAGTTTTGTTTAGGTTTGATCTCGTCGAAACGTTCGAGGAGATGATAGAACATGAAACGTTGGTCTTCTCATACTTCATGTATCAAACTTTCAACATGTTGACAATGATAGCAATCTTTGTCATGGCTAGGTAGTGGTGGTGGAGGAAATAAAATTGCTTGATGCGAAGGATCAAGTGAGGCGACTGCGAGCTTCAAACGATGGAGGATTGGTGAGGTGCATTTGAAAATGCCTCGACCAAGAATGATGGTGGTGGTAAGGAAGTGTCAACTTTCATATGATCGGTGGTTGACTTTGATGATTTCTCATAATCCAAATAGGATTATATGATGGAGACAGCGAAAAGGAAGCTTGAGCAAGTGTTGACTCAACACCTTGATTTTGAATCATTATTCCTCCTAATGAGGAGAATGTTGTTGGCGGAAGCGGATGAGACGGCCTAGGTGGCAAGTCCTCTAAATTGTAGAGATGTGGTGATGATTGTGGGGATGTAAATGAGATAGCTCTAGGAACCAATGGTGATGGTTTAGTGGAGATGATATTGTTTGGCCTAGGAGGTATGGTGGTGTTTGGCATAGGTAGTTTTGTGGGTACTATCCTTTTAGGAATTGGTTTGATTGGAAGAGGGAGGATCCTATTATTTGTTGGCTTGAACGGAGATGATTTGGTTGAAGAGATTTCGTGTATAACACGGGCCCTTTTCGTGGGTGGTTCTTTGGTGGATAAGTTACTACTTGGGGTTT
This sequence comes from Chrysanthemum lavandulifolium, assembly GCA_022545495.1. Lineage (NCBI taxonomy): Eukaryota > Viridiplantae > Streptophyta > Magnoliopsida > Asterales > Asteraceae > Chrysanthemum > Chrysanthemum lavandulifolium. The sequence goes on along the minus strand of CM040239.1, from coordinate 149,033,438 downwards.
TTCTCATGATGAAATGTGTTGGAATCACTCCTAAACCATAATCAAGTGTTAGTAATTAATATGTAATAGTTAGCTTTATTATGGCCTTTATGTTTGTTATTAGCCTTAAGCTTATGTAGAAGGCCCATGAGCTTAGGCCCAAGCCCATAAAAGAAAGGATGGAAACTAGGAGTGTTGCCCTAGCTTTCCTCCTATAAATACTCTTGTAAACCCTCATTTGAGGGTTGGTTGTTCAAGTTATTTTCTTTCATTCACCTCTACGCATAACCGTGTTATATTATCGTGTGTGTGTGTTTGGATCTTGTTCAATCGCCTTAACCTCTTTCTATATTACTTGTGTTTGTAAAACTTGTGACCTATCAGTGGTATCAATCGCCTACTAGTTGGGTGAATCGTTTTGTTTTTGAAGTGGGTTTTGGTCCTACGCGTAAAACTAACGAGTGATACTTTGGTTCACTTAAAAACTTGTTTTTTTACACTTTTTAATAAGATTCTTGTACTTTCAACGTTTTAAGGTGTTAAAATACTTGTTTTGGCAAAAGTTTCAACCTTTACGTGGATATCGCTTTTAAGCTTGGTTTTAACGAGGGTTTCATTCACGCTTAACTGCTTTTAGAGGCTTTGGTTCATCAAGTTTCACACTTTTGTGTATTTTGGTGTTATTGAAGCTATTTTATCACACAAAACTGGTTTAGAAACACTTTTGGACGAATCAAAATTTTAAGCATTCCTACGCATAGTAAACCCTAAAACTACGCGTAAGTGCTTCCTTGGTTTGATCTTTATTTTCTGGTTTATTCCGTGTTTTCTTACTTGGATAAGTCTGAAAATACGTCGACTTTGGATATCTCTTGCACTGTGATAGTGTAAAGATCATTTGGGCAAAACCCTAAAATTACGCATAAGCATAAGCTTACGGCGTAGAAATCCCACGCCTAAGATTTTTCCTCGCTAAGCCTAGTATTACGCATAAGAAAATCCTACACCTAACTTTCTACGCCTAACTTTTGTCTCGCCTAACTTTAGTGCTTTTCCTACTTACGCGTAAGCTAAATCCTACGCGTAACTTCTCATTGTTACGCGTAACTTTGGTGTTTTACGCATAAGTGCTACTTAGTTCTTGTCTTTTCTACGCCTAAGGACACTTCATCAACAAAGGTTCATTCGACTACAAAGATCCATTTTACTACACAAGTTTATCAACATGTCTCAACCACCATACTCTAACTATTTCCCTCACTTATAATCATCAACAACAACAACAACAATTAACTCCACAACATCAACAATGGAATCAACAACAAGCTATTTATCAACAACAATTTAATCAACAACATAATCCACAAATTGGTGCAATTCCACCACCACAAATGGTTCAAACACCACCAAGCCTTCAAGTTCAACCCTACACAAATGATTTCAATCAACATCCATCAAGGAACACTATGAAGGAACCCACTTGGTTTGCAAAGATGTGTGAAGCTTTAAGCGACCAACAATCAATTCATGAGGTCGGATCACTTGATAGACCTCCAATGCTAACTCCGTGCAACTATGATCAATGGGTGATAAGGTTATTTAGGTTTTGTGATATGAAGAAGCCACATGGAAAGTTCTTAAAGAAGGTTATCTTGAAGGTCCATTTGAGATGCCCTCTGTCATTGTGCCGGAGATCCAACTCATTGCTCCACCAAGAGATGAACAAGCGAACATTGCTACTCATTGCGAATTAAATCCTCAAGAACTTCTACACTATGAAGCGGATGAACTTGCAATGGAATACATCCTCTTAGGATTACCAAACCCAATTCTCGTAGTGTTGATGCTCAAAAGACGCACGAAAATGTGGGATCATATTCGCCTTCTTATGGAAGGATCAGACTCAATCGGGAGGATTTGGAATCCAAAATTTACTTGGCTTATGAACATTTCATTATTGAACACGAGAGACACTAGAGTCCTATCATCATCGATTCTCGAGACATCATCAATGATTTGGATAAACACAACATCATCATGCCAAGAATTGCGTTGAATACTAAGTTCCCGAGTAGTCTTGGTCCCGAATGGGAGAAGTATGTCATTTTTCTCCGTCTGCGAAGAATAAGCATCATTCTACTTATGGATTGTTGTACGATTACTTAAAGCCTCATGAAAAGGAAGTTGATCGGGAAAGGATTCTCCGTGCTCAAATTGCTACACAACACATCCGGAAAATCAACAACTTGCCTTGTATGCTCAACAAAATTACCCCTCTCAACCAAAGAACTCAACCAACTGCTTCAACCACACCTTCACAAACAACCTCAACAAAATCAATTGGTTCCATACAACAACAATGCTTAAGCATATGTCGTTGAAACAGCGAGAAATCGACCCGTTCAAGCATTGCAACAAGGATTTGTTATGATTGCTAATGCTTTTGGCGTTACACCAACAAATCCAACAATCGTATTCATTCCTCATCTAACACACGGACTCAAGTCATGTGAACAATGGACGAGTTGAAGTTCGAAATCGTGATTATGGTCGTCGATGGGCGGTGGTCAAGGGTTTAATCTTGTGGGTAGGAATAACAACAGAGCTCAAGTGGTGGAGCAGAAATGCTCAAAATTGGTTAAATGGTCTTAGATGCTACAATTGCAATGAGAAGGACACTGGCTAATGCATGCCCAAAGACGAGGACTAGGGACAATGCTTATTTCAAAGAGGCTTTACTTTTGGCTCTTAAGGATGAAGTCAGTGGATCTCTCACGGACAAAGAATGTAGCTTTATGGCGATGCACTCGGATGATGATATGGAGGACTTGCGTGCCAATGCAAAATTTATTATGTTGATGGCTAATATGCAAGAGTTACACATGAGTGAAACAGGCCAGAGTATGACACCGATGGCTTGTCTCGAGTGCCGAACAAACCATCATCATATCCGAACTAATATCTCCGCTAATATTTGAATTCGGACGACTCAAATTGTTCAAAATGAGTCATCTACATCTCATTCGACGATTTTCAAATAAACCCGTAGTTACATTTGACGATCCGATGACCTTATGGTTTCCTTGATAATCAAATTGACTCCGTGGTTATACTTGAGGATCTCAATAATGATCATGTTGTGACTCACGTTGAACACGCCGAACCTTTGCCTCATCCGGATCTTGTTACATTACTTAAAGACCAACAATCCCAAATTGTCGAATGTGTTGCATTAAATCAAACCTTAAAAGTAAAAATGCACTGTTAACCAAGGATTTTGAATGCTTACAAATGCAACTCAACTTTTTCAAAACTCAAGAAAACGTGAAAAAGGTTTTGAAGCCGCTTTTGCAAAATCTCATCAAAACGAAAAATATTTAGAGAAGCAGATCGTGATCTAGCCGCCTCAAGAATGCTTTGTTATGCGAATTAGAAAAAGCGAAACATGAACATAAAAAGCAAATTAACGCTCTTACCTTGGAAAATCAAAAGCTAAGGTCGAGTTGTTAACTTGTCAAAACAGTTCTCCGTGATACAAAAAACATTCAACGAATCGGGTAGATGACCTTCTTGAAGAAATTATCGACACCAAAACAAACTTAAAGAGTTTAAAACTGTTGTTTACAAACATGGTGAATCGAGAATGACTATTGAAAAGTTTACCTTAAAACCCAAACAAAAGGATATGGAAAAATCTAGCGATTACAAACCAAAGCTTTCACTAAAAACATTCAAACCAACTCAAGTTTCCAGTAGAATACAAAATTGATAATCTTGTTATGAGTGTTGTTGAATATCATCGTCAAGAGGAATTAGATGCGAGAAGGCGAGTCGATCAAAATTAAAAACGTTGTTTACAACAAACCTTTTAATTATAAAAGCGCGGTCACTTCGTCACACCAACGGATTCTTCTAACACACCAAGGGTTATCATCAAACACCGAGTCTTCTCATGTTAATCCCAAAACAGATTATGCACAAACTTATGGTCCTTTACCTTCAATTAGTGAAGTAAACTCAAAACTCGAAAATCGAAATATTCTTCGATATTTTGACATTTTCATGGTCGACCTCAAAATTTTACAACATGAGATAGAATATCGCTCAAATCAAAATTGAACATTTTCAATCGCCTCGCGCGAGAACAAAGAGATATTTTTCGGAAAATCTTTTACCTAATGTTAAAACTTGAAAAGTTGTGCATTAGCACCGGAACGGATTTTCATAAGGAACTTGGAACTATGAAGGTCGTTTTCGAGAAAATGTAAACATCTATTTCTAATACTAAACGTAAAAAGAAACTTTTGATAAAAGATGTTGATCGACTCTTGGAAGACCTTATCTCTTGATGTCCATAATCTTGTGTTGTTTCATTCTTTGCCATATGCATCTGATTATATCTCTGCCGATATTGTTGAAAATGTTGTAACCGCTGAGAACACCGATAATGTGCTTCGGATCGAGTCTTTAAAAGTCGAAAATAAACGATTACTCAACGAAATTTACAATGCAAAACGTCGTCTTCATTGGTGTGAAAAAGATATTCACAATCATCAACTTAGTTTTCAAAAGAAAATCGCTCGATTGAGTGCAAAATCTTCGATCCTAAAATTGAGCAACTGGATGATCAAAACGTGTCTTTGAAAAGACAAATTTCTAAATGTGAACAAGAACTTGTAAAGTTAAACAGAATATGGTGTCATATTTGATTTACTCAATAAGACTCGTCATGAAGCATCTAACGAACTTGATCAATATCTTGCTCACACTAGAGAAGTCATGAATTTTGTTTGGTAATATTAGCTCGAAAATCAAGATTTGATTCACACTATCTCTAAGTTAAGAGAAACGTTAGAAAGTATGAACAACTTCCGCCACCGTGATTAAGAGAATAGCACCACCACACTTAGTAATCGTGAACCTAGAATCCCTACGCCAAATCACAAGTTGCTAACGTGTTTCCCTCTCTTGAAACATGAATAGTTGCGTCTTTTCCAAACGTCCGCACTTCACGCCCTAGAGCACTCAATCGAAGAATAGGAAGTTGCGACCTAAGAAAAGATCAATAAGGAATGCTAAAGTAGAAGAACACCCTAGGACTCAAATAAGACTCATGTTGCTTCCACTATAGATGTTGCGTCGGAAAATGTAATAGAAATAGTGATGTAACGAATGCTAAACCGTTAAGTACTTTTGACATTCAATCGATGCACCTTGTGTTATTTGTCGGAAGAGTATGAATTCGATTGTCATGACAAATGTGTTGCTAAAGCTATAATCTCTCGTTTACGGAATCCTAAGAATCGGAATACCTCTAGGCCCACTAATCATTCTAAGTCTCAGGCTTGGTAGACCGCCTTCTTTAGATTCTAAGGCAAACATTGTCACACTGTAGCTCCGGTTCACCTCCTAAGAATGCGGTACCACCTAGTACATTCACTAAGACTAAAGCAAAGAGTAGTTATAGATGGCGAAATGGATATATAATACACTAGGATTTAAATGGATGCCTAAAATTATTAATGTGTATGTCTAATAAACTCCTTGAACCCTCTAACATTTCGGGTTCCACATCTACTTCTATTCCATCCGTGTCGTCGTGTGTAATGCGGTGATATGATCATTCTCTGATTTTTGATAGTGGATGTTCCCGACACATGACAGGCAACCTTAAGCTGTTATCAAACTTTATTGCAAAGTTCATTGGCACCGTCGGGTTCGGAATGATCACTGTAGCTATCATGGGCTACGGAGACTATGTCAATGGAACATCGAAATCAGCAGGGTTTACTATGTGGAAGGCCTCGGTCACAACTGCTTTCGATGAGGTCAATTTTGTGATGGAGATTTGGAGGTTGCTTTCGTGGAGAAAACTTGTTTCATTCGTGATCTACAAGGAAATGACCTTATGTCCTACCACGTAACTCTAGTCTCTACACTATCTCTATGCAAAACATGGTTGCTTCCTCTCCCATCCGCTTACTTTCAAAGGCAACATCTACAAAATCCTCGGCTATGGCACCGTCGCCTCTCACATCTAAACTTTCAAACCATCACCAATCTTGCTCGACACAAACTAGTTGAAGGACTCCCACGATTCCGGTATTCCAAAGATCACGTGTTCGACATGTGAACAAGGGAAAAGCACTCGTGCTCACTTTCCTTCAAAGGTGGAACACGCTCTTAGCATGTGCTTCATCTTCTTCACATGGATTTGTGTGGCCCGATGCGCGTGCAAACAATCAATGGCAAGCTACATCTTAGTAATTGTTGATGACTACTCACGATGGACTTGGGTCTACTTTCTTCAAGCAAAGACCAAGCTCCACAAATGATCATCACCTTTCTCACAAAATACTGTGTTCACTCCGCAACACCGCCGGAATAATCGAATGGACAAAGGAACCGAATTTGTTAACAAAACCCTCGTGAATTCTATGAGAAAGTGGGAATTCAAAGATCAAACATCTATTGCACGTACACCGAACAAAACGGAGTTGTTGAAAGACGAAACCGAACGTTAGTGGAAGCGCAAGAACAATGTTAATCAATGCTAAACTTCCGGATTACTTATGGGCGTATCGATTCATCGCATGCTATACTCAAAACCGTTCTATGATCACAAACGCCACAACAAAACACCTTTCGAGCTTATCCACAACCATAAACCGAATCTCAAACACTTTCATGTATTTGGATCCTGTATATCCGAATAATGATCGTGATGACTTTGGAAAGCTCAAAGCCAAAGTCGATATTGGAGTCTTTATTGATATCGATGTCACAATTCTCAATTTCCGGTCATTTCTCAAACTCCATATTCATCATTTCATATCAATTTATTCATGATTTTTCATTTCACCTTAAACGCGTAAATTTCATATTAAATAAACGTTATCGCGTGAGTTATTATTTTGAACATTTAATCCGATACTTCCAAAAATGATCCCGATATATTTTTATACTTACATTTAGTTTATAAAAACTATATTTTGAGTTTACCTAGTGTTCTAAATTTATTTTGTATATAAATCGTTAAATTTATATTATTACGACGCTTTTCTTAAAAACTACACGATAATTATTTTATCACTCAAATTTTACAAGGAATGTATTTTACAATTTTTATGATCTCATTATACTCTACTTTGATCTATTAAAATTTATTTTAGCTAAAAGCTACCTTTAAATTCACAACTATATATTAAAGCTACAAGTTTTCACTTATACTTATTTTTACTAACACATTTTACCTACACAATTATATATAAAAAAAAAAAAAAAAAAAATATATTTGAGAAACATCCCCCAAAAACCGCCCATGGGGGGGATTTTCATTTATTGTTGGGTAACTTTTTTTGATTGTATAGATTTACACTCAACTCAAAATTCATTCATTCATTCACTTCACAATTATTCAAGTTCAAGCAAAGTTTTCTTTCTCTTTTTTTTTCTTCCAAAAACCGCCACCCTAAGAGAGTAAGAAGGATCATCAAAAAATTTTCCAAGCTCAAGTTTATCACAATCTAGATTACACTCTTATTAAGGTTTTGAAATAAAACCTAGGGTGTTTAGGTTAAACCTTGGTTCTTTGCACCTCATCATATCACTTGTAAGCATCTCATATCATTTTTCATCTTTCATATTCATTTCATATTCATCTCATCATTTTGGAGCAAAACATGCAAGACTTGTGTTGTTTATACCATTTTACATGATTTTTAGAGTTATATATATATAAGGTCATCCTATAATTATTCCCTTGGTATATTTTGGTCTTGATGATGTTTAGGAACCCATGACACCCTAAGAAGGTGTATGGTAGGATTAGATTAGCTTTGGAGTTGATTTGAAGGGATTGGAATAGGTTTAGTACGAGAAAAACTATTTTCGACAAGTATATATAGTGGTCTGTCCTTATTTTGTTTTTCTGGAAAATCCGACAGTAGGCACGAAATTTTGGCCTTGATATTTAGAAAATATACTTTAAAACGAATCCGTGGCCGCTTGAACGGATTAAAACGGAGTTATAACGAAGAAGTTATGAATTTTACAAGTTTGACGACGAAATATATATTTTTCGAAAATTTCAGCAACCTATTTTTACTTTATTCGAGTCAAAACGAGCCTTAAGCTTTACAAATTATTTCGACTTATCAAAAATATATTAGTATACTTTGATACGGCTAAGGACGATAATACGTAGAAAACGGATTTGAAACGACAAAGATATGCACGCTTTCATAAAATTGCCGTAACTATTATTTTCAGAAAAACTATATTATTTTTACGAGACAAGTGTTACGGTAACTAAAACGACCATGTTGAAGGCTGTTTTTAACTATGATGTAGAACTTTTTGGAACGAGATGTCTTCTAATAAAATCAAGATCACCAAGCATATTTTCCAAAACGACCAACCGTTTGTATAGCGGAGTTTTAATAAATTATTTACGGATGCTTAAACTTGGCCGAAACTCATTTTTACACAACACTTGGACAAAATCACCATCTTTAACCCTTATTATCTTTATGTTCGAGACCTTTATGTCGAAAACTCATGAACTGAAACTTCTAGATTTTGATACAAGCTTTCCAAAACCGTTGAGTTCGTTTCCTAACGATCGACGACACCATTTTACGACTAGTTTTTCAAGCCATTTTGTCACTTTCATGAAATTTCCGACGACATTATTTTACGACGAAAAGTGAAAATTTCACTATAAATCATTACGAAACCATTGTAGGATGACATTTTGACGTAAATATTTGTAAAGGGATTTAAGAATGGTCAAGACGTCAAAAGAGTATTTTTCGACGATAAGTATTATTTTCAAAACTCGCAAATGGTATAAATAACATACGAAATGCATGCATAACATTACATCATAACTCATTACGTATCATATCATTCATTCTAGGTCAAGGTTAAAGCATCACACTACATCTCGTGTACTCACTCTTGTCATCATATCAATTTATCAAGTGAGTTTTCATAGCCCCACTTTCTATTATTTAATTGTTTACAAACTTTGGGGAGATACATGCTCAACTACTTGTTTTATAAATACAAATACTCAAAATATTTACACTTTTATGCTACGCTATACTTTTATACATGATTGCATAATACTTGATAACATTTATACTTAATAACATTTACACTTGATTGCATTATACTTGATTGTGTTACGCTAAACTTGAAAGTCTCCTTGGATAACACACGATTTGGGTTTCGAGATGAAGTAGAACCAATGCTATTACTTTCCTTGTGAGTTCATACCCGCTTTTACTCGTTTAAATTCTTATAAACTATTTGGGGCGAGATACATGCTTATTTATCAAAACATTTAAACTCTTTTGCCAAACAACATTACTTATACTCTAGACTTGGTGTGTGTATTGACTAGACTTAAACAAACATCCCAAAGATTTATATGTTGGAAGGCCATTAATTTGATACACCCCAACGTGCGTCGTTGGAGGAACATCCCATCATTTATATGTTGGAAGGCCATTAATTTGATACACCCAACGTGCGTCGTTGGAGGAACATCCCATCATTTATATGTTGGAAGGCCATTTATATGGATACATTTAACGCGTGAGCGTTGAGGAACATCCCAACACGAGTTGTTGGAAGACCCTTGTGGTGACATTTATACTTTTAACCATCTTAATGTGCATATACATGATTGTCATACTATTTTTAGCAAGGGTTGTAAACACACAAGTTGCAAGTTTTGTATGGGCGGGACTTGAACCGAGTGGATTTACGATGCCTTTGCTTTGTGAACTATTCTATATGACCAAAACTTAGACTTTGTTGCATGAACGTTCTTTAAAGGCTTTATATTTCAACACAAACTCTATGAACTCACTCAACCTTTGTGTTGACACTTTTAGCATGTTTTATCTCGTGTACCTAAGGCATTCACTTCATGGCATGCATATGGACATATCATAGAGTCGTGGTGACGACGCGCCTCACTTGGGATTTATAAACTTTAAAACATCGTTTGGCTTGTAACAAACTTATTTCCGCACAAGTTGATTTTCATTTGAGACCAATACTTTGTAAACTCGATTGTTTTAATAAATTAAACGATGTGTTTTCCAAACGACACTTTAGGTCGCTCGATATAACTCAGAACTTTGATGCTATGACAGTCCTCCCAAGGTATTCAATTCACCGCAAAATGTAATTTGGGGTGTGATGATTGGTATCGAGAGAATCGGTTATAGAGAACTAGGTTGCATCATTGACCCTAGACTATAACCACATCATCATAGCATCTCATCATATCATTATAAGTGCATATTCTTTATACATGCGAACTTATGACTCAACACCAAACATCATATGAGTCGATTAGTCCAAGCATTGCATAGTTACTCCTAAATTATACATAGCCCGATCACCTATGTCTAATTCAGAAGAATCATGCAATGAAGGGAGTAGTAGTCTCATATGAGTAAGCAATTCGTAATCGAGCCAAATTTTCAAAAGATTTTCTTCAAACCACTTGTTTCAGCTTGATCCGCGTGACGCTCTTGTTTGATGAGTTGCAAAGATCAAGCTAGAAACAAGTTGTTACCTAAACCGATTTAGCCTAATCGTATGACAGCTCTTGTTTGATGAGTTGTGGGATTAAGTAAAATCGGTTACCAAAAGTCTTTTAAAAATTTTGCTCGAGAATGGGAAAGCCCGCCTTATCGAGCCTAATCATAAGAGAGCATGTATTTAGGACGATGCTCACGATAGCAGTCGTACCTTGTTGGACGAGTAACTCATATGCATGAGCATTGACATAATCATTTAGACCATACATGAGCATAAACTTTAGAACCCTTGTCGCGTTTTGGGCCATAGTATCATTAATCGAATCACGAGGACGTGATTCCTCTGACATGGGAAGAATGTCACAATTCTCAATTTCCGGTCATTTCTCAAACTCCATATTCATCATTTCATATCAATTTATTCATGATTTTTCATTTCACCTTAAACGCGTAAATTTTATATTAAATAAACGTTATCGCGTGAGTTATTATTTTGAACATTTAATCCGATACTTCCAAAAATGATCCCGATATATTTTTATACTTACATTTAGTTTATAAAAACTATATTTTGAGTTTACCTAGTGTTTTAAATTTATTTTGTATATAAATCGTTAAATTTATATTATTACGACGTTTTTCTTAAAAACTACACGATAATTATTTTATCACTCAAATTTTACAAGGAATGTATTTTTACAATTTTTATGATCTCATTATACTCTACTTTGATCTATTAAAATTTACTTTTACCTAAAACTACCATTAACCTCACAACTTGTACATTTTACTACACATTTTACTTAACTACACATTTTACTTACACTTTTATTTACAATTTTATACTTATAAATAAAGAAAAAAAAAAATATTTTGAGAGACACCCCCCCAAAACCGCCATGGGGGGGGGTGTATTAATAAGTTGGTAAATTTTCTTTGATTGTATAGATTTACACTTCAACTCAAAATCATTTCATTTATTCATTCACAATTATTCAAGAAGTCAATAAAATTTCTTCTCTCTTGTTTTCTCTCTCAAAACCGCCACATAAAGAGTAAGAAGGATCATCAAAATTTTCCAAGCTCAAGTTTATCACAATCTAGATTACACTCTTATTAAGGTTTTGAAATAAAACCTAGGGTGTTTAGGTTAAACCTTGGTTCTTTGCACCTCATCATATCACTTGTAAGCATATCATCTATCATTTTTCATCTTTCATATTCATTTCATATTCATCTCATCATTTTTGAGCAAAACATGCAAGACTTGTGTTGTTTATACCATTTTACATGATTTTTAGAGTTATATATATATAAAGGTCATCCTATAATTATTCCTTGGTATATTTTGGTCTTGATGATGTTTAGGAACCCATGACACCCTAAGAAGGTGTATGGTAGGATTAGATTAGCTTTGGAGTTGATTTGAAGGGATTAGAATAGGTTTAGTACGAGAAAAACTATTTTCGACAAGTATATAAAGTGGTCTGTCCTTATTTTGTTTTTCTGGAAAATCCGACAGTAGGCACGAAATTTTGGCCTTGATATTTAGAAAATATACTTTAAAACGAATCCGTGGCATCTTGAACGGATTAAAACGGAGTTATAACGAAGAAGTTATGAATTTTACAAGTTTGACGACGAAATATATATTTTTCGAAAATTTCAGCAACCTATTTTTGTTTTATTCGAGTCAAAACGAGCCTTAAGCTTTACAAATTATTTCGACTTATCAAAAATATATTAGTATACTTTGATACGAAGCTAAGGACGATATAATACGAGAAAACGGATTTGAAACGACTAAGATATGCACGCTTTTCATAAAATTGCCGTAACTATTATTTTCTAAAAACTATATTATTTTTACGAGACAAGTGTTACGGTAACTAAAACGACCATGTTGGAGGCTGTTTTAACTATGATGTAGAACTTTTGTAACGAAATGTCTTCTAATAAAATCAAGATCACCAAGCATATTTTCTAAAAACGACCAACCGTTTGTATAGCGGAGTTGTAATAAATTATTTACGGATGCTTAAACTTTGCGAAACTCACTTTTACACAACAATTAGACAAAATCACCATCTTTAACCCTTATTATCTTTATGTTCGAGACCTTTATGTCGAAAACTCATGAACTGAAACTTCTAGATTTTGATACAAGCTTTCCAAAACCGTCGAGTTCGTTTCCTAACGCTCGACGACACCATTTTACGACTAGTTTTTCAAGCCATTTTGTCACTTTCATGAAATTTCCGACGACATTATTTTACTACGAAAAGTGAAAATTTCACTATAAATCATTACGAAACCATTGTAGGATGACATTTTGACGTAAATACTTGTAAAGTGATTTAAGAATGGTCAAGACGTCAAAAGAGTATTTTTCGACGATAAGTATTATTTTCAAAACTCGCAAATGGTATAAATAACATACGAAATGCATGCATAACATTACATCATAACTCATTACGTATCATATCATTCATTTGTAGGTCAAGGTTAAAGTTCACACTACATCTCGTGTACTCACTTTTGTCATCATATCCATTTTATCAAGTGAGTTTTCATAGCCCCACTTTCTATTATTTAATTGTTTACAAACTTTTGGGGAGATACATGCTCAACTACTTGTTTTTATAAATACAAATACTCAAAATATTTACACTTTTATGCTACGCTATACTTTTATACATGATTGCATAATACTTGATAACATTTATACTTAATAACATTTACACTTGATTGCATTATACTTGATTGTGTTACGCTAAACTTGAAAGTCTCCTTGGATAACACACGATTTGGGTTTCGGAGATGAAGTAGAACCAATGCTATTACTTTCCTTGTGAGTTCATACCCGCTTTTACTCGTTTAAATTCCTATAAACTATTTGGGGTAGATACATGCTTATTTATCAAAACATTTAAACTCTTTTGCCAAACAACATTACTTATACTCTAGACTTGGTGTGTGTATTGACTAGACTTAAACAAACATCCCAAAGATTTATATGTTGGAAGGCCATTAATTTGATACACCCAACGTGCGTCGTTGGAGGAACATCCCATCATTTATATGTTGGAAGGCCATTAATTTGGATACACCCAACGTGCGTCGTTGGAGGAACATCCCATCATTTATATGTTGGAAGGCCATTTATATGGATACAAATTAACGCGAGCGTTGAGGAACATCCCAACACGAGTTGTTGGAAGACCCTTGTGGTGACATTTATACTTTTAACTATCTTAATGTGCATATACATGATTGTCATACTATTTTTAGCAAAGGTTGTAAACACACAGTTGCAAGTTTTGTATGGGCGGGACTTGAACCGAGTGGATTTACGATGCCTTTGCTTTGTGAACTATTCTATATGACCAAAACTTAGACTTTGTTGCATGAACGTTCTTTAAAGGCTTTATATTTCAACACAAACTCTATGAACTCACTCAACCTTTGTGTTGACACTTTTAGCATGTTTTATCTCGGTACCTAAGGCATTCACTTCATGGCATGCATATGGACATATCATAGAGTCGTGGACGACGCTGCGTCTCACTGGGATTTATAAACTTTAAAACATCGTTTGGCTTGTAACAAACTTATTTCCGCACAAGTTGATTTTCATTTGAGACCAATACTTTGTAAACTCGATTGTTTTAATAAATTAAACGATGTGTTTTCCAAACGACACTTTAGGTCGCTCGATATAACTGTAACTTTGATGCTATGACAGTCCTCCCAAGGTATTCAATTCACCGCAAAAATGTAATTTGGGGTGTGACAGATTGGTATCGAGAGCATCGGTTATAGAGAACTAGGTTGCATCATTGACCCTAGACTATAACCACATCATCATAGCATCTCATCATATCATTATAAGTGCATATTCTTTATACATGCGAACTTATGACTCAACACCAAACATCATATGAGTCGATTAGTCCAAGCATTGCATAGTTACTCCTAAATTATACATAGCCCGATCACCTATGTCTAATTCAGAAGAATCATGCAATGAAGGGAGTAGTAGTCTCATATGAGTAAGCAATTCCGTAATCGAGCCAAATTTTCAAAAGATTTTCTTCAAACCACTTGTTTCCGCTTGATCCGCGTGATGCTCTTGTTTGATGAGTTGCAAAGATCAAGCTAGAAACAAGTTGTTACCTAAACCGATTTAGCCTAATCGTATGACGCTTCTTGTTTGATGAGTTGTGGGATTAAGTAAAATCGGTTACCAAAAGTCTTTTGAAAATTTTGCTCGAGAATGGGAAAGCTCGCCTTATCGAGCCTAATCATAAGAGAGCATGTATTTAGGAGAAAATGCTCACGATAGCATATAGTCACGAGTAACTCATATGCATGAGCATTGACATAATCATTTAGACCATACATGAGCATAAACTTTTAGAACCCTTGTCGCGTTTTGGGCCATAGTATCATTAATCGAATCACGAGGACGTGATTCCTCGACATGGGAAGAATGTCACAATTCTCAATTTCCGGTCATTTCTCAAACTCCATATTCATCATTTCATATCAATTTATTCATGATTTTCATTTCACCTTAAACGCGTAAATTTTATATTAAATAAACGTTATCGCGTGAGTTATTATTTTGAACATTTAATCCGATACTTCCAAAATGATCCCGATATATTTTTATACTTACATTTAGTTTATAAAACTATATTTTGAGTTTACCTAGTGTTTTAAATTTATTTTGTATATAAATCGTTAAATTTATATTATTACGACGTTTTTCTTAAAAACTACACGATAATTATTTTATCACTCAAATTTTACAAGGAATGTATTTTACAATTTTATGATCTCATTATACTCTACTTTGATCTATTAAAATTTATTTTTACCTAAAAGCTACCATTTAAATTCACAACTATATACAAGTTACAAGTTTTTACTTAACTTATTTTCTTACATTTTATTACAAATTATATATATTATAAAAGAAAAAAAAAATATTTTGAGAAACATCCCCCCAAAACCGCCATGGGGGGATGTATCATTTATTGAATGGTAAATTTTCTTGATTGTATAGATTTACACTCAAAGTCAATCATCTTCACTTCATTCATTCACTAAATTATTCAAGTCAATAAAATTTTTTCTTCTCTTTGTTTCTCTCCAAAACCGCCACATAGGAGAGTAGAAGGGATCATCAAAAATTTTCCAAGCTCAAGTTTATCACAATCTAGATTACACTCTTATTAAGGTTTTGAAATAAAACCTAGGGTGTTTAGGTTAAACCTTGGTTCTTTGCACCTCATCATATCACTTGTAAGCATATCATCTTTCATTTTTCATCTTTCATATTCATTTCATATTCATCTCATCATTTTGGAGCAAAACATGCAAGACTTGTGTTGTTTATACCATTTTACATGATTTTTAGAGTTATATATATATAAAGGTCATCCTATAATTATTCCTTGGTATATTTTGGTCTTGATGATGTTTAGGAACCCATGACACCCTAAGAAGGTGTATGGTAGGATTAGATTAGCTTTGGAGTTGATTTGAAGGGATTGGAATAGGTTTAGTACGAGAAAACTATTTTCGACAAGTATATAAAGTGGTCTGTCCTTATTTTGTTTTTCTGGAAAATCCGACAGTAGGCACGAAATTTTGGCCTTGATATTTAGAAAATATACTTTAAAACGAATCCGTGGTCGCTTGAACGGATTAAAACGGAGTTATAACGAAGAAGTTATGAATTTTACAAGTTTGACGACGAAATATATATTTTCGAAAATTTCAGCAACCTATTTTTGTTTTATTCGAGTCAAAACGAGCCTTAAGCTTTACAAATTATTTCGACTTATCAAAAATATATTAGTATACTTTGATACGAAGCTAAGGACGATAATACGTAGAAAACGGATTTGAAACGACTAAGATATGCACGTTTTCATAAAATTGCCGTAACTATTATTTTCGAAAAACTATATTATTTTTACGAGACAAGTGTTACGGTAACTAAAACGACCATGTTGGAGGCTGTTTTAACTATGATGTAGAACTTTTGTAACGAAATGTCTTCTAATAAAATCAAGATCACCAAGCATATTTTCAAAACGACCAACCGCTTGTATAGCGGAGTTGTAATAAATTATTTACGGATGCTTAAACTTTGCCGAAACTCACTTTTACACAACAATTAGACAAAATCACCATCTTTAACCCTTATTATCTTTATGTTCGAGACCTTTATGTCGAAAACTCATGAACTGAAACTTCTAGATTTTGATACAAGCTTTCCAAAACCGTCGAGTTCGTTTCCTAACGATCGACGACACCATTTTACGACTAGTTTTTCAAGCCATTTTGTCACTTTCAT
This sequence comes from Chrysanthemum lavandulifolium, assembly GCA_022545495.1. Taxonomy (NCBI): domain Eukaryota; kingdom Viridiplantae; phylum Streptophyta; class Magnoliopsida; order Asterales; family Asteraceae; genus Chrysanthemum; species Chrysanthemum lavandulifolium. Next base: position 149,016,527 of record CM040239.1, on the reverse strand, counting down.
GAAATTTCCGACGACATTATTTTACTTACGAAAAGTGAAAATTTCACTATAAATCATTACGAAACTATTGTAGGATGACATTTTGACGTAAATACTTGTAAAGTGATTTAAGAATGGTCAAGACGTCAAAAGAGTATTTTTCGACGATAAGTATTATTTTCAAAACTCGCAAATGGTATAAATAACATACGAAATGCATGCATAACATTACATCATAACTCATTACGTATCATATCATTCATTTGTAATAGGTCAAGGTTAAAGTTTCACACTACATCTCGTGTACTCACTTTTGTCATCATATCAATTTATCAAGTGAGTTTTCATAGCCCCACTTTCTATTATTTAATTGTTTACAAACTTTGGGGAGATACATGCTCAACTACTTGTTTTTATAAATACAAATACTCAAAATATTTACACTTTTATGCTACGCTATACTTTTATACATGATTGCATAATACTTGATAACATTTATACTTAATAACATTTACACTTGATTGCATTATACTTGATTGTGTTACGCTAAACTTGAAAGTCTCCTTGGATAACACACGATTTGGGTTTCGAGATGAAGTAGAACCAATGCTATTACTTTCCTTGTGAGTTCATACCCGCTTTTACTCGTTTAAATTCTTATAAACTATTTGGGGTAGATACATGCTTATTTATCAAAACATTTAAACTCTTTTGCCAAACAACATTACTTATACTCTAGACTTGGTGTGTGTATTGACTAGACTTAAACAAACATCCCAAAGATTTATATGTTGGAAGGCCATTAATTTGATACGACCAACGTGCGTCGTTGGAGGAACATCCCATCATTTATATGTTGGAAGGCCATTAATTTGGATACAGCCCAACGTGCGTCGTTGGAGGAACATCCCATCATTTATATGTTGGAAGGCCATTTATATGGATACAAATTAACGTGAGCGTTGAGGAACATCCCAACACGAGTTGTTGGAAGACCCTTGTGGTGACATTTATACTTTTAACTATCTTAATGTGCATATACATGATTGTCATACTATTTTTAGCAAGGGTTGTAAACACACAGTTGCAAGTTTTGTATGGGCGGACTTGAACCGAGTGGATTTACGATGCCTTTGCTTTGTGAACTATTCTATATGACCAAAACTTAGACTTTGTTGCATGAACGTTCTTTAAAGGCTTTATATTTCAACACAAACTCTATGAACTCACTCAACCTTTGTGTTGACACTTTTAGCATGTTTTATCTCGGTACCTAAGGCATTCACTTCATGGCATGCATATGGACATATCATAGAGTCGTGGTGACGACGCGTCTCACTTGGGATTTATAAACTTTAAAACATCGTTTGGCTTGTAACAAACTTATTTCCGCACAAGTTGATTTTCATTTGAGACCAATACTTTGTAAACTCGATTGTTTTAATAAATTAAACGATGTGTTTTCCAAACGACACTTTAGGTCGCTCGATATAATCAGAACTTTGATGCTATGACAGTCCTCCCAAGGTATTCAATTCACCGCAAAAAATGTAATTTGGGGTGTGACAGAATAGACTTTGAAGAATCTTTTGCTCCGGTTGCTCGCTCTTGAGGTCGTTCGGATATTTCTCGCGTTCGCGGCTCATATGAATATGACGGTCTTTCAAATGGATGTCAAACTGCGTTTCTCAACGGACAACCGAAGAAACGGTTTATGTCGACCAACCCGAAGGATTCGTTGATCCGAGTGCCCGAACCATGTCTACAAACCGAACAAAGCTCTTTATGGTCTCAAACAAGCCCCTCGAGCATGGTACGATAAGCTATCATCTTTCCTCATTGCTAATAATTTCACCAAAGGTTCGGTTGACCCAACTCTTTTATACAATATCACGGGCACATATCTTAATTGTTCAAATTTACGTGGATGACATCATTTTGGGTCTACATAAAAGTTTTCAATCGCTTTTGCAAAACTAATGACGAAATTTTTGAAATGTCTATGATGGGTGAACTTACATTCTTTCTAGGATTACAAGTTCATCAATCACCCGTGGTATTTTCTTGAGTCACCCAAATATGCCCTTGAACTGTTAAACAAATTTGGAATGACAACTGTGACACTTATGCCACACCAATGGCTCATACCAAGAAGCTAGATGTTGATTTACATGGGAAATTAGTTGACCCTCCCAAATACCGAAGTATAATTGGGTCCTCATGTATCTAACAATACCAGTGACTGATATTGTCTTTTGCCGCTTATCTATGCTCCCGTTATCGATCGCGACCAACCGAAACCCACCTCTGCGAGGCTAAAAGAATCCTCCGATACATCAAGGGAACCATTAATTTGGGGATCCGTATCCGGGATTCGGTTTGAACTAATCGCTTTTAGACGCGACCACGCAGGATGCTTAGACTCAAGGAAAAGTACATCGAGCTCTACAATTTCTTGGTGATAAACCGTGTCTTGGCAATCAAAGAAGGGGATTGTACATCGCATCAACCGGCGAATATGTAGCCATGTCCGCATGTTGTGCTCAAGTCATCCGGATGAGAATACAACTCAAAGACTATGGTTACGTATTCGACGAATCCCGATGTCTTCGCGACAATCGAAAGCCATTGCGATCTCGTGCAACTCGCCAAAGACTAAATCAAAGCACATCGATCTTCGCTATCATTTCATCAAGGACCACGTGGAGCAGTACAGTTGAATTATACTTTGTGGTACCGAATACCAATTGGCGATCCGCTCACCAAAGCCTTGCCTCCCGCTAGGTTTAATGAGTTGGTCCACGGATTGGTATGAGGTGTTTGACTCAAGAGGAATTGGATGCCCTCCTAAAATAGTCTTAAAACCTCACAAACACCAAAACTCTCTTTGTAAATAAATTTTTCAAAACAAAATACAAAATTATAAAATCGATAAAACAACAAAAATATTCTTCTAATCTATTTTTCTTTCAACATGGCAAGTACATTTTTCCGTCAACACTTTCATCTTTCAAAATTCAAGATTTTACCGATCAAGTGTTGAGGGGAGAAAATTATCTCTTAACTGCTTTCAAAACATCCAGTACTTGCATGTTATCTTATCTCGGTTGTTTCTTTTAAATGGTGGTGAATTTTCTCGTTCAATAATACTCCTCGGACTAAAATTTATAACCATTCATTATTTTCTTAAATCAAGGGGGAGTGTCATCAAGTTTCTTTCCTAAAACTTTGTTTGGTAACCAAAATGGAAGTTAAATGGCTTTGTTTGAAAAAGGAAAAGTGGAGGACTAAAGCATCAAAATGTTAAAGTCACTTTTAATAAAAACACCTCCCACCTACTTTTCACTTCACATTTAATACACACAACTACTTTCATCCTACGCTCAAATTGATTCAAGAAACCGTGTTTTTGATCTTCATTTTGTAAGTGTTTTCGTGTTCACAACATGTTTTTAAGATAAGGTTTTGAATTTCATGTGAATCCTACGGCTAAAACATTGTCTACGCGTGATTATGTGTTCTACTCTTAAGCGTAATAACACACAATCAATGTGAGTGTGTTTGTGGTGAAAAAGGAGGTGTCAAAACGTTTTAAATACATCAATGATACCATTTTAACCATCAAAACCCACCCAGAAACACGAATTGGTGATCTTTGAAAAATTAGGGTTTATAAGTCAATTTAGGTTTTTCAAAATGAGAAGTGTTTTGGTCAAATAGATTGTTGGGTTATGGTCATAAGGTGTTGAATTGATCATTTCCATAGTTGGTAACCACCTGTAAACACAAATTGGTTGACAATTTGAAACTAGGTTTAAAGTTCATAACTTTGGGTATTTTTGATTCACAACGATTTTGATGTTATAACTTGGCCTAAAGACTCTACCAACACTCTAGCACTACCGAATTAAAATGGTGCATATCCTATGGTTAGAAGTGATACGCGTAATTCTCAACCCTGGGGTTTTGACCCACGCGTATGACTTTCACGCATAACCGAATCATAAATGTTCTTGCCATAAATTGTTGTTAAAATGATGTTTTGTGATAATGTTAATGATTTGATGAACTTATTTCGTGATTTGTTACGCTTAAAATTCGAATCAAGGTCATTTGCATTTCTACGCATAAGGATTACCCCACGCCGTAGTCGGTTATGCCCACGCCGTAAGGTTCTACAGTGGGACCACGCGTATCCCGTGAAGGATATGCGTAACAGCGCTTCACGCATAAGGTATACTCACGAGTAAGCCTTACGCGTAAGGTTTTTATACGCCTCACGCCGTAAGCTCCACGCTAAGGTCCCCTTTCCACGTGTAACATTTTCACGCGTAAGATAGGATCCTACGCGTAAGCTTATAACCAAGGTTGCAAAACTCGCGAATCGGTAGTGAGGCGGTCGAATTTCGTAGCTTCTAATCGGTCTAGGCGGGATTAATCGGTGATTAATCGGATTTGACATTTTGGCATGTTTTGGGTATTTCCTAGTTTTGGGTATTCCTAGAAATATTTTCCATAAAACATATTGTAATAGATATAAACGACAATAAATGATTAAATTTATTTAGGGTTGCAAAATAGCGAATCGGTGATCAATCGATTGGCATTGTTGGCAAGCTTTGGGTATTTATGGCTAGTTTTGTATTTTCATGCAAGATTTTTTTTGAAAAACATCTTGTAATAGATATAAATAGTGACTATAAGTAATTAAAACTAATTTACGATGAGTTTAGGGTATTTCCATGAGATTTACAAGTTTTCGCAAGTTTGACCATCGTTAACCGCCGTTGACCACGGTTGACCGATTTGTTTGAACGATTTACAAAATCGGCAAGGTCGGTGGCTCAAGAGCACCTAATCGGTGATTAATCGGCCTTGTAGACCTTTTTGCAACACCGCTATAACTACGCCAGATAAAACACTTGCTTACGATAATTTTGTCATTGCTACGCATAAGCCCGATGGACCTTCATAATGAATTGTTACGTGTACAAACTTGTTAATAAGCTAATCATATCACCACGAATTCAATAATGTCACTAATAAACTTAAACGCTTAATATGTTATGAAATATAAGTGATAACATAAACTTTAAAACCTTAAAGTTAACTAACTCACGAAATGTTTCGAGCATCATTAGACTATTGGACAAACAAGTGACTTAGGACTCAGAATAATCATTAACACTTCTCATTCAATAACTAGACAATAAAACCTTCGTTGACTAACATTATGTCTTTCGATATGTTGGTTCTTTTGGCTAATGTTATTTCGTATAAAGATATGGTCGAACAAATGAACGCGGATGCACAAGAAGTTCTTACAATTGTCGATATCTTTCCGTAAGGTTACCCGAGAAAACTTGGAAAGAACAACCTTAGGGTTGACTTTGACACCCTCACATGCTCGTAATCTTCTTGTCTCATTGCAGTGGATATTCTCGTGAATCATCCCTACCAAAACATGCTCTCACACTCGCCACAGCCCAGTTTTACATTCAACAATTCGGGATTCCATGCAGAGGATCCTCGGTCAAAATGTCGTGAAAGTGACTCTTAATCACAAGCAAGTCACTATCACTCCCGATGACTTACGGGCTGTTCTCATAATTCGCACATCGCCCAACCGACTTCTTTGCCACCCCTACCTAACAGACCGTCACGAAATTCTTGATAGATATTGGTTATGATGAAGTCTGCAGGAATCATTACTAAGCACTCTCTCGTGGAGTCAAGAATATTCCTCAACCATGGAGGACACTCTATATTATCATCACCAAATCAGCCTCGGTCGTGATAAAGTGGATATGAGCATCCCAAGCTCATGGAACTGCAGATTTTCGGTCTCGATCAACAAGAAGGACATCATAATTGAAGCATCGCTTTTGGAAGACATGATGTCGCTTCGAATAAGCTTGGCAACAAAATTCCTATGTCGATACACCAAGTCGTTGATTCGAGAGCTCTTGGACTTCATCCCGATATCCCTGTGAGAATCAATGACCAGATAATCATGACATCCAGATCGAGCACATTCTATCCGTGAATCAAAGAAACGCTCACGAAGAAACAGGGAGCAATTACCCCGATCACCTTCTTACATAGGAAATCAAAAAGTCGAAACGTATAAAAGGTATCGGGTAGCCAATTAAAGAAGGTAAAGTTGGACACCTTGATGAAAAGGCTTCGGGACACCAACTCAAGGACCGTAAGAGGCGATCTTGGAAGTGCCACAAGTACAGATAGTCGAGGAATGTTCCAAAGAGGAAACCTATTCCAAAGAGGAAACCTACTCCTAAGAAGAAAGTTCCTCTCGTGAAGCTACTCCTATCCCATCCTCTACACCAACCTCCAAGAAAGCTTTTGGACGAAAGTTCAAGGAATGTAATCGACGAGGAGATTCATTATTCGAAACTATACAAGATGTCTCCGACATTCCAAAACCTCCAAGTCCTCAAGTCGACAAAAGTAAAGGGAAGACTCTCGTACTTGAGACATTTGATGAAAGCTCAAGATGAAGAAGAGCAACTGGATCAATCCTACAGAAGACGGTTAAATTCGTTAGTCACCTTCAAAAGTCAAGAATTTGCAAAGATCAAATGGGTGGACCCGAGGATCAAGTGGTGCTTGACTCCTCACCGGATCCCGATGCGGTTAATCGACCCGATAAGGATCCGTGCCACCACTCTTCTCGCAACAACAAAAGCTTGTGGAGGATACTATCGAATATGAGTTTGAGAACCTCAAACCGAGATGTCCGAGAAAGATAAAGATGATGATTATGACAAGTTGCTTCCGAAAGTCCCACACATTCATGTAGGAAACTTCAACCGCCTAAGGACCCCGAGCCTCGCCATGTTTCCTCATCATCGACTCTTCATCTCATTCATCACCACCACCATCAAAGAGATCAAACAAATCATCATCCAAATCAAGAAAGAAACCACCTCGTTCTTGGATATCTCATGCTCATAAACGTATTGGGAATGTTTGTCAAACAAATCGAAAGAAAGACATTCTCCAAAAGAAGTTGAATTTCTATCTTGATCACATACATCATTTGTATGACGAGCATGAAAAGATGAAAGAAGAAGGAAGTTTATTCAGAATTCATGAAAAGTCATCGTCAAGAGGAACTGAACGAAATGATCAAGGTTACACTAACAACTACCTTCGTAATATCGTTCCTAAAGTCACAAAGGAGCCGCTTACTGACAACTATATAAGAATCTTATGCGATAGCCAAGCAAACTATAAGATCAACACCTTTAACAAATACAATCAACCCATCTCGATCCCGTAGTTTTCTCGGATAATGAATTGGTGGCAAGCTTGTCACACAAATGTCCACACGATCGTGACATTTACTCGAGGAAGGAAAGTCTGCTTCAAGCATTGCTGGACTTCCAACTCAAAGAGGCTTGTAGATTCAAGAGGAAAAGTCTAAACATCCTAGAGACGATGAAGACAAGGATCGGGATAAGCATGATAAAGCTAAACGTCAAGAAGTCTCGATGAATCATCTTCTATGCAACCCCTCCTCAACGAACTCCGCTCAACAAAGAACTCCTCGCTCAACAAAGGTCCCTCCTCGTTCTTCAACCGAAAACCTCAGATTTATTACGAGTTACCACCCCGACTCAAAAACAGTGATTACTTTGAGTATATGGGTGGTGACGATGAACGAGTCCTTGAGCCCCACAACAACCCACTCACCTAAACAAGTGCGAAACCAAAATCATCAACAAGGCCTTCCAAAAGAAGAAGAAGAAGACGACTCACCAAGTCGATATCATGGCTAGATGACGATAAAACCAAGAATTTGAATGGTTCTCCACACTTGTCAATCAAACTCCCTACCCCGAAGAAGGTCGAATTTGGTAGACGGTTCTACATTGAGCACGCAAAACTTTGCAAGAAAAGTTCCATGTGAAGAAAATGACGAAATGAGTTGAAGCGAATCAAGAATGAAGCGTTTCAACTTCTAAAAGACACTCTGAAAGCGCCTCGGGTCGAATATCATCTTGAGAACATCGCCGAGCTATGTCTAACAACATGGATTGGCTCAATCCGGAAGCAAACATTGACTTCACACAAAGGGACAACCTCCATACTACACCGATTGGACCAAACCCCACCGACCATTGGCCAAGCAGATGAACCACGGATTCCTTCCGATACTTCTTTAATCGAGACCTTTATTTTCTCTACACGGTAGCGATGGTTCGCAAAAATACGCTACATCGTTGACTCTTCCATTCCATCCGCCATTTACTCAAACCGCATAGCTATCGAGGAACGTAAATCGCTTGTTTTCGACAACGTGCAATCATACGACCGAGATGCATTGTATGGATTCATCATTGGCCCGAACGCCAAGAATCTACTATGTGTCGCTCGGTTCGAAGTCTCAACACGCAGCAGTACAGGTTCTAAGGACATCGTGGCCATCAAACACGTTGATCTCAAGTCTATGTAGGACTACACCTTCTTGAAGAATATCATAGTCAAACGACAAGATGAACAGACTATGCATTCTCGAAGTTCGACTTTGAGAATTTTCCTCAACGACATCAAGACATGTACCTTGTCAAAGCATGTCGTCGATGAGACAATTCTTGACCAAGTTCAACGCGAATTATCAAGTCACTTCTCATCTTCATTAGACGATCGTGATCAAAGAATGTGTAGAAGATATCCAAATGGTCGTTGAATCTTATCGATGCGTGTCAACCTCACTCCTCCAACGCTTGATCTTCCCGACATCAATCGCCTATCTCAATATACGCCATCAAGAAACCTTTCGATTTGTTTACCGTAGTGAACTTCAAAGAAACCGCTTAATGGCGTGTAGTGAACTTCAAATCGGGATCATACTTTGAAGTCGTTAGGGACGGATTGGCGACAGTTGAAGGATATACGCTTAAAAATTGGGTCTCTAAGCTACCGGAATTCTCGTGAAAGGAGGATGTGAGATGAATCATCACAATGATTGATGAAAGGTTGTTCGCACGGGATCGATTCTGACGATTGAAGAGCTATGTTGGTGGTCGACCCGGATTAACATAACCGGCTTTCAACGCCTTTGCGCACTCCTCGGAACATCACCGCACTTCCCGGTACCCTTGAATTGGTTCTTTCATTACAAATTTGGATGTATGATTATATTTGTCAATGGCTTGTGCACACATAACGATGTACAACCCGTAATTGTCAAGAAAGGACCACGTGGTACGCCTGCAGTGCCACAATCCTTATAAAAGGAGCGAAGCTTCTTACTTTTGAGTAAAACCTATCAAACCTTTCATTATTCAATGTTTTGCTCAAAAGAACAAGTACTTCCCGTATGATTTTCAAAACCTCAACCGCTTATATCACTTGTCGAGGGGAGTATTTGAATTAAAACTTTGTTCACAAATTGTTCACAAAGTGGTCACTCTTCCCAACACTCGAAATGGTCATATTTATTCTCAAACGTTTCAAAAATAACATTTTCATATGAAATTTTTAAGGGGGAGAAAATTGTGTGATAAGAAATATGTTGTGCAAAATGCAAATGAATCTATGTACCTCAGACTTAACCAACGAATTGACGATACTAAACTGTTTGTAACTCGAAAAGACTTATCCTGGATGGGTAATAATTTCAAGCTAGTTCGCTAGTAATGTAAACGTGTCTCACAAAGGACTTGTCCAAGTAGAAAGTACCATTCGAGACACTCTTGGTAGACATGAACTCTGACGGGTATGACAACCTTCGAGGTTTGTCTACACCTTCAAGGTAGTTATTAGAGCTAGTTGTCACCTAAAACCGACAATGTAACTCTTTAACTACGCAATGTAACCGTGTCTCGGGGGATTGTCTATCTCGAGTGGATCAATTCAAAATGTGCGCTCTTTCCTCACTATGCATTTAACCGTTAAAACTATTAAGCACATGGAGGGAGTATTTATGCAAAATCCTATCTCTCATGGGTTCAAACATGTTTTCATTTACAAACCCTTTGAGAGATGTTTCACAAACAAAGGGTTTTAATGGCAACATAGGTTAGTCATGGAGTTATAAGGTGACTAAGGTTAGGAATAACATCCTATGATCCGCCAGAGTGGAGGGATCTACCCAAGGACATCACAAATAGTTAGTACTTAGAAGTCCTTAGGTATGATTATAAAAGGAGAAAATGAGAATCGGAGAAAGAAGGAGTTGAAGAATTAAAAGAAATGCAAAGAAAAGGGTGAAAAGAAATAGCCCTCCAAATTATTCAACTTAGGGCGTACAATCGGTTCAATTCATATACTACCGGGTTGTCACTTAGTGACACCAGTATTGATGATTAAAAGTCGCATGGACCCAAAGGACGCATGCACTAAACCTTCTTAGCCACTCAAGTTTCTCTCAACAAGCTTGTTTCATTCTCACAGGAACCCTACGTAAACTATTGGCTTTCTTAGAGATCGCCGGTATTGAAGGAGACCTCTCCTAGTCTCCGCTCAGAAAACCAAAACGCACTATTGAGTCTAGAGCCACGAGATTCATCAAAGATCTCTTAGAACACTTGACATTTCATCACTTGTTGATCAACAAATAAGATTATCGGTGGTTCATATCGAGTCCTTCGCGATCTTAGCAATCTGTCGAGAACATTTATGAGAGGTTCACATCCGTGATCCTCGGTGATTGAATGGAAACTTCGCCAGGTCAACATCAAACACCGACGGCAGGTCACTTCGGTAACTCCCGCTGATTACGCGGAGTGTGTCTCAAACGATCTACGATAAGTGAGGTGATGCTACGTGTACCTCACGACTCATCCGAACTCGTAGATGTACTTCGGCACATCGTGTTATCTCACTTGTGGACTCCAGCCTCAGAACGGCCTTTGTAAGAATTAGAGTTGTGTTTTCACACTATGTTGTTAACACTCTCGAGTTCAAACTTGTAAGTCCGAACCGCTTATTACTAACCGCTTGAAATGTTTTCTTCTTATGGAAGCTCCGGAGCAGATGATCGTCTTCGATTCTTCTCATGCTCATGCCAACATCATCACTAATGGAAGTTCTATTCAAAAGCAACACAACGTCAGAATGATTCTTCGTCAAACCAAAGAATCTACAAAGTTAAAGACTTAGAGAACTTCATCGATTGAATTCCAACGTCATAGAGCGTGTGAGCATGTTGAAGAATGACGTGGAGACACCGGAGCAAGCAAGGCACTTGAAAGGCATCGATGCGGACAACAACATACTATCACTTTCACCACAAAGAACAATGATCAAAGAACAAATTTAATGATAACGCCAAAGCATAACTGTTCAAAGATAACTATCTCTACACCGGGAGATTGTTCAATCAAGGCAATTCCTCTCACAAGAAAGAAGAATGTCGAAGACGCCGAGCTACTATTACATCAACGCTTTCATCGCTCATCACCAACACTGGGGGAGATTGTTGGAATCACTCCTAAACCATAATCAAGTGTTAGTAATTAATATGTAATAGTTAGCTTTATTATGGCCTTATGTTTGTTATTAGCCTTAAGCTTATGTAGAAGGCCCATGAGCTTAGGCCCAAGCCCATAAAAGAAAGGATGGAAACTAGAGTGTTGCCTAGCTTTCCTCCTATAAATACTCTTGTAAACCCTCATTTGAGGGTTGGTTGTTCAAGTTATTTCCTTTCATTCACCTCTACGCATAACTGTGTTATATTATCGTGTGTGTGTGTTTGGATCTTGTTCAATCGCCTTAACCTCTTTCTATATTACTTGTGTTTGTAAAACTTGTGACCTATCAAAATGATTTCAAGAGCTGAAAGTTAGAGTGAGAGTGATGACTATGGAGGTCCTAACAAGGTGGTTTATAAACTAAGAGTTTTGGCAAGTGCATTTAAGCTTAAAGCCACTAGGATTCATTGGAATGTGATGATTGACATGCACAAGAGTCAACTTCAGAGGTTGGACTGTTCTAGGAACTCATTTAAAATGAGATGGAGTGTTTGAGTTAGGAAGATAAGTTGGAATGATTGTTTTATCAATATTTGACCTATATTGTCATCCGGATCCCACTGTTCCTTTCTCGGAGGGATCCGCCTAGGCTAATCCTAGGGATCCGCTATCAATGAGCTATGAGAGAGTGGAAATGATGTTTCTAAAATCTAAGACCTATAACATCTTGAGTGTTTTAGTCTTCCTAAGTGTCTTAGATGAAGGGGTGCTTGAGTACTTGAAGGTGGTGAGTGATGTAGCTAATGATTGTCTTTTATGGAAGGATTTGGAACTTTCATGAGTACCAATGAGTGAGCAAGGATGACACTAAAGAAAAGAGTGTCAATTGAAGCAAAATGATCCTAGAGATCAGGTGGTGACTTAGGATTGTGTTTTGGAAAATATCCTAATGGTTTTGAGATGGGAAAATTAGGATTTGATCAACTTTGATCAATTTTGAGGTGAGGTTGATTTATGATCAATTTTGTCATAATCGAAGGATCTCTAACCTAGATGTGAGGGATTAAGTAAAAAATGAAGTGTGAGTTTTGAGAGCGGAAGAGTGATGGATTGAAATGGTAGATCTAACAAAGTCTTAGAGTGTGATCTATGTGAGTTGGAATGAGTGGGAAAGGTCAACCTATCTTGATAAAGTGTTAATCAATCTTAAGACACTATGTTTAGCTTAGTGTAAGGTGTTCAAAAGGGTGTGTTTGACATATAATGCTTGCAATTTCATTTTCTGCTTTGTTGATCCCACGGTTCCCTAGATGTAGGATCCGTTTAGTACAACATTTGGGATCCGCTCATCTCGCTAGATGTAACCTTTGCTAAAGGTATGCAATGATCTTTGACAATGCATTATATTCCAAGTTTTGTTTAAAGGAGTTCTAAAACTAAGATATCAAGTGTAGGATGTTTTATTTCATGAAAGAAATAGGATTACATTGATAAATAATGTGTAGGGTAGAATTGATCCTATTTGACTATTCTAGGTTCCTTGAGTGTCTTCGCTAGGAGGATCATTATGTGATTGATGGGTATTGGTGGAATCGGGAATGAAGAAAGTCTTCATGAGAGATATGTTTAGCGGTTCCATCATCTTGTTCACAAGCACGCATAACGGACTTTGAAATTGAGGATGGAAGTGCATAACATTGTGATAGAGGCGTGTCAAGAACATTCCATAAGGGATGAGTTTATTCTTGAGCCTTGAAGATTTGCAATCGCCTTGCAAGAAGTAGGCGAGATTGTATGGTTGTTGTGTTAGCAAACAAGACAACATGTGAGCACAACAAGCGGGAAGAATATCTCGATTTCTAAGACTCCAAACATTTTCACGTAGAATGAGAGCAAGAGGCTTGTACTCTTCTCGGATATCCCGTATGGATAATGATTGGATTGGAGTAATATGGTTGAGGTTTGCATAATATGCGATTTAAATCTTCCTAGAGGGTATGTGTGAGGAATATGGACTATTTTCTTCACGAAAGTTGAGAGAGAATCAAGAGACCAATATTCGTGAAGGCACATTGTCCATGGTTTGGAATTGGAGGATGTGAGCAAGATGCCCAAGGCTTAAAGTGAATTTTGGTTTTGATATAAAACCAAAGAGATAGAGAGCGACCCTGCTACGAACGAGTTCCACTTGACGGAAGAATTCCATTATGAACCTTGGACATATCTTCTCGCTGATTTCAAGAAGACATTCTAGTCCTATGGCTCGGAAGGAGGTATTGATACCTTCTTCGAATTGTAGAGAGGTGTCACAATACGTCCTTCATGGAAGTGACGGTTTCGAGATTATTGAACCCACTGACATGATTGCCATGTGTTGGGCTCAAGGGAAATGTTCGGTGTAGACGCTAGTGGTGAAAAATCAAACTCGTATTCATGTGTCATAGTTGAACCTATAGAAGTGATGGGTTAATAAGAGAAGACGCTATGGTCAACCTATAATAATCTAATGTTTTTACTAGATTTTTATTAACAATGGTTTTAGTATTCACTAACTCATGGTTTTGAAACTCTAGTGGATTATTACTTTAGAAAGATAGTGTTTTTTAATCTTGCATGAAAACTGTTTTCCAAAGAGGGACTGATCCCACAAACAAACAATGCTAAAACATGTCATTTGTGACAACTCGTAATTTCAAGTCATTTCTCAAGTTTCACAATTTCAACATTTATCGTAAACTAGGTTTGCGTGTTCCAAATTGCGTAACCTTAATGGTTTAGCGGCGAATTCATGATCATAACATCACGAACATTTCATATGGACTAAGTTTAGTCTACATTTCATTAACATCATTTGCATCATGTTAGTTCATTCATGACATTGCATTTCACCTTAATCGCGTGAATTTTATATTAAATAAACGTTATCGCGTGAGTTATTATTTTGAATATTTAATCCGTTATTTCTAAAATGATCCCGATATATTTTTATACTTACATTTAGTTTATAAAAACTATATTTTGAGTTTACCTAGTGTTTTAAATTTATTTTGTATATAAATCGTTAAAGTTATATTATTACGACGTTTTCTTAAAAACTACTCGATAATTTTTATATCACTCAAATTTCACAAGGAATGTATTTTACAATTTTATTATCTCATTACATTCTATTTTGATCTATTAAAAATTTACTTGTACCTAAAAGTTACCATTTACCTTTACTTATACATTTAACTACATAACATTTACTTTTTCTTAAAATTGTTACAAGTATACACAATATATTACAAGTTTATAAGAAAAAAAATATATATTTTGATACATCCCTCCCCTTTGGCCGACCAAGGGGAGGGTAGTAATAAATGTGGTATGGTTCTTGATTGTTAATAATTTTACTATACATAAAGTCTTACATTCATTTTCTCATTCATCACTCATAATTCTTCAAGTGTTAGTAAAATTTTTCTTCTCTCTTTGTTCTCCTTCCATAAAACCGGTTCATCAAGAGTTCACAAGGGATCATCACAAAATTTTGCTCAAGTTGTAAACAATCTAGAATCACACTCTTTATAAGGTTTTGAAATAAAACCTAGAGTGTTTAGGCTAACCTTGTTCCTTGCACCTCATCATATTAACTTGTAAGCATATCATTTATATTTTCATATTTCCTTTTCATTTCATAAGTATCTCTTCATTTTTGGAGCAAACATGCATGACTTGTGTTGTTTATACCATTTTACATGATTTTAGAGTTATATATATATAAAGGTCATCCTATAATTATCCCTTGGTATATGTTGGTCTTGATGATGTTTAGGAACCCATGACACCCTAAGAAGGTGTATGGTAGGATTAGATTAGCTTTGGAGTTGATTTGAAGGGATTGGAATAGGTTTAGTACGAGAAAAACTATTTTCGACAAGTATATAAAGTGTTCTGTCCTTGTTTTGATTTTCTGGAAAATCCGACAGTAGGCACGAATTTTTGGCCTTGATATTTAGAAAATATACTTTAAAACGAATCCGTGGCCGCTTGAACGGATTAAAACGGAGTTATAACGAAGAAGTTATGAATTTTTAAAGTTTGACGACGAAATATATTTTTTCGAAAATTTCACATACTATGTTTTTGGTTAGTACGAGTTAAAACGAGCCTTAAGCTTCACAAATTATTTCGACTTATCAAAAATATATTAGTATACTTTGATACGAAGCTAAGGACGTATAATACGTGAAAACGGTTTGAAACGACTAAGATATGCACGTTTTCATAAAATTGCCGTAACTATTATTTTCGAAAAACTATATTATTTTTACGAGATAAGTGTTACGGTAACTAAAATGACCATGTTGGAGGTATTTTTAACTATGATGTGGAACTTTTGGAACGAAATGTCTTCTAATAAAATCAAGATCACCAAGCATATTTTTCAAAACAACCAACCGTTTGTATAGCGGAGTTGTAATAAATTATTTACTGATTGCTTAAACTTTGCGAAACTCACTTTTACACAACAATTAGACAAAATCACCATCTTTAACCTTTATTATCTTTATGTTCGAGACCTCGGTGACGAAAACTCATGAACTGAAACTTCTAGATTTTGATACAAACTTTCCAAAACCGTCGAGTTCGTTTCCTAACGATCGACGTGCACCATTTTACGACTAGTTTTTGAAGCCATTTTGTCACTTTCATGAAATTTCCGACGACTTTATTTTACTGACGAAAGTTAAAATTTCACAATAAATCATTACAAAACCATTGTAGGATGACATTTTGACGTAAATACTTGTAAAGTGATTTAAGAATGGTCAAGACGTCAAAAGAGTATTTTTCGACGATAAGTATTATTTTCAAAACTCACAAATGGTATAAATAACATACGAAATGCATGCATAACATTACATCATAACTCATTACGTATCATATCATTCGTAATAGGTCCATATTAAAGTATCACGCTATACCTCGATGTACTCACTCTTGTCATCATACCATTTTATCAAGTGAGTTTCATAGCCCTACTTTTACTTGTTTTCATAATTACTTTTGGGGAGATACATGCTCAACTATTTTATGACTATCTTGATTATTTGAAACTACATGCTTAATCGAACTTAATGTATAGTCATATCCTATATCATAAATCATTGATCCGAATGTCTTGGGATTATCATTGAGTGAATGTCTTGGGATTATCCACGAACCGAATGTCTTGGGATTATCATTGAATGAATGTCTTGGGATTATCATTGAGTGAATGTCTTGGGAACATCATTGAACCGAATGTCTTGGGATTTTCATTGAGCTAAATGTCTTGGTATAATTAAGTCAAGTAACTGTTGATACATTAGGTCATGCACTATAATGTGAATTCATTTGACATCATGCACTTGAACATAAACTATATTACACTTTGGCAATGGGTTGTGAATACACAGTTTGCAAGTTTTGTATGGCGGAACTTGGGCCGAGTGGATTTACAATGCCTTTGCTGCATAAACGATTTTGAAAGTCTTTACATTTCAACCCAAACTCTATGAACTCACTCAACCTTTGTGTTGACACTTTTAGCATGTTTTTATCTCAGGTATCTAAGGCATACTCATCATGGCATGGTTAAGGAACCACCTTTTGAGTCGCGGCGTCGACTTACATCATTGTACATTATAGCACTTTCTTTCAAAACCATCGTTTGGACTTGTAATATATTTATATTTCCGCAAACTTTGTAAACTTTTGGGACCTATGTTGTAACTCTGATTATTTTATTAAATCAAACGATGTATTTTCCAAACGACACTTTAGGTCGTTCAATATAACTGTGATTGTGATGCTATGACAATCAATCCCGAAATTCCATTCACGCAAAACAGTAATTTGGGGTGTGACAGATTGGCATCGAGCTTGATTATAGAGAACTAGGTTGCATCATTGACCCTAGACTATAACTACATCATCATAGCATCTCATCATTTCATCATAAGTGCATGTTCACTTTGCATGCGATTTATACGTACATTTTTCGAGTTATTTACTTTCATTTCATATCGATTGTCACATGGATGCCTTTAAATGCCCATTCCATTATTCTTTCTTCATACTCTAATGTGGAGAATTCCTTGTCATTCCCTATCATAATTTTTATATCAATTGACTCATCACCGATAACGTCGAATGCTGAGATAAACCTTTAAGTAGGACGAGGTCACTCTCACTCCTCTGTTTCACCACTAACATGTCGAGTTACACGCTATTCACACTAAATCACTAAACCACCATACATTTGAAGCACTTACGACACCTCATAACCCATTTCTTAGGAAACCGTCGATTATTTTGAAAAATAACCTCAAACTTATCATTCTTATCACATTTCTTTGGGCGCATATTATTAACATCGGATTTTGCTACGTCTCACATTTCCTCTTGTTTTGAAGAAGATATGGCATCAAGAAAGCCACACAGAAATGACTCAAGCGGCTATTCAAAAGTTGGTGAGGGATAGCGTAGCCGATGCTTTAAGGATTGAAAGGAAGCGGTGGTCTTCGCTGCTGAGGAGCATGCTGCCTTGAAGCCGCTAGGCTTCTTCTTCTCAGAAATGCAGGAGGATCCGGAGTTAAAAGTCGTTCTTATAAGGATTTCAAAAGTGGAGATCCCACCAAGTTTAGAGGTACCAAGGAGCCACCGCCATGGTTCGATGGTTCGAGAAATTGGAGTCCGTGTTTTGATATGTAATTGCCGGATGATAGCAAGGTCAAGTTTGCTACAAGTACACTACTTGATGGAGCATTGTCGTGGTGGAACTCTTATGCTCACCGATGGGAATGGAGAATGCTTTCAAGCTCACTTGGGAGCAATTTAAAGGTTTGGTAACAAAGAAGTTTTGTCCACGTCGGAGGTGAAGAAGTTGGAGACCGAATTCTATGAGTTGGTAACTATTGGGTATGACATTGACACTTACATTCGAAGGTTTCAAGAATTGGCCGTGTTATGCCCATCTATGGTTTCGGATAATGAGAAGCTCTGGAGGCTTTCATTGAAGGACTTCCGAAATTATTCAAGGTGATGTGACTTCCTTTGATCCGCAAACGATTGAGGAATCTATTCGATTGTCTCAAAAGCTTATGGCACAAGTAGTAAAGAGGGCAACACCACCAACACCAACCGTAACAACAATACCAACAACCACACCAACTACAACAATAACCACGACAACAATAACAATAATCACACCATCAACAACAACACCAACAACCAAACTAACCACAATAAAAGGAAATGGGAAAATGACCGAGGAGGTTATAACAACAACAACCAAAACCGTAACACTAACCATCATCAACAATGAATAGAGGGCAAGAAACGCAATGGTTTATGTTCTTTGCACCAATAGAAGGCAGAGGTTATCTTGGAACCTACCCACTATGTAATCGATGTAAGTATCATCACACGGGTCTTTGTCCTGTTAAGTGCTACAAGTGTCAAAAACTAGGACACCATGCCGAGAATTGTAGAGGCAAGACCATAGTTACGTGCTTCGGATGTGGGGAACAAGGACACTATCAAGTCAATGTCCTCAAAACCAAGGTCAACAAGTCGAAGGTGCTCATGGGAATGTATACATGTTAGGAGGAGGAGGAGCTCGTCAAGGTATCAACAACGGAAGACGAAAGAAGTTCGAAACTAACGGTCTTAATTTTCCCTATGTACTATGTCGTACTAAGTTTATGTCTTCCATCGATCCGGAACTTTATAACTTAAGATGTACTACTTTTGATAAACCACTTGTTGTAAAATATTCTCATCTATCGTACTTATTTTCTTTCCGATTTGTTATTACTTACGAGAATCTTACTTCCTTTTACTTTAATTATCATTTTAACGACACGGTTTAAATCCTTGTAAACATCGAGAGTTATAACAACTAAACCGAACGTCACATCATCGTTCCTTAATTATACATAGCCTAGCTAACTATGTCTAATTCGGAGGATCATGTTATGTTGGGAGCGATTATTTATAAATCTTAGTGCAAGCAAAATTTTCACATGTTCCAATTCAAAGTGTTACTTATGAGAGATTCATCCGATATTTCTTTACTACGATGTTTTAGACGCTCTCAATCATCGATAACCGTAACGACACTTCTCCATGTCTTCTCTCCTCGTTATTCATCACAAACTCAACAATTCGATAGACTAACACGAACTGAATTCGTGGATGAATTCCTTTTTGATGGGCGAATGTGACAACTCGTAATTTCAAGTCATTTCTCAAGTTTCACTATTTCAACATTTATCGTAAACTAGGTTTACGTGTTCCAAATTGCGTAACCTTAATGGTTTAGCGGCGAATTCATGATCATAACATCACGAACATTTCATATGGACTAAGTTTAGTCTACATTTCATTAACATCATTTGCATCACGTTAGTTCATTCATGACATTGCATTTCACCTTAATCGCGTAAATTTTATATTAAATAAACGTTATCGCGTGAGTTATTATTTTGAATATTTAATCCGTTATTTCTAAAAATGATCCCGATATATTTTTATACTTACATTTAGTTTATAAAAACTATATTTTGAGTTTACCTAGTGTTTTAAATTTATTTTGTATATAAATCGTTAAAGTTATATTATTACGACGTTTTTCTTAAAAATTACTCGATAATTTTTATATCACTCAAATTTCACAAGGAATGTATTTTTACAATTTTATTATCTCATTACATTCTATTTTGATCTATTAAAATTACTTGTACCTAAAAGTTACCATTTACCTTTACTTATACATTTAACTACACATTTACTTACACTTTTCTTAAAATTGTTACAAGTATATTATACATAAGTTTATAAGAAAAAAATAAATAAATATCTTTACATCCCTCCCCTTGGCCGACCAAGGGGGAGGTAATAATAAATGTGGTATGGAACTTGATTGTTAATAATTTTACAAATACAAAAGTCTTACATAATCTCATTTCTCATTCATTCTCAAATAATTCTTCAAAGTGTTAGTAAAAAGTTTCTTCTCTTGTTCTTCCTTCCATAAAACCGGTCATCATCAAGAGTTCACAAGGATCATCAAAATTTTTTCTCAAGTTGTAAACAATCTAGAATCACACTCTTTATAAGGTTTTGAAATAAAACCTAGAGTGTTTAGGCTAACCTTGTTCCTTGCACCTCATCATATTAACTTGTAAGCATATCATTTATATTTTTCATATTTCCTTTTCATTTCATAAGTATCTCTTCATTTTGGAGCAAACATGCATGACTTGTGTTGTTTATACCATTTTACATGATTTTAGAGTTATATATATATAAAGGTCATCCTATAATTATCCCTTGGTATATGTTGGTCTTGATAATGTTTAGGAACCCATGACACCCTAAGAAGGTGTATGGTAGGATTAGATTAGCTTTGGAGTTGATTTGAAGGGATTGGAATAGGTTTAGTACGAGAAAAACTATTTTCGACAAGTATATAAAAGTGTTCTGTCCTTGTTTTGATTTTCTGGAAAATCCGACAGTAGGCACGAATTTTTGGCCTTGATATTTAGAAAATATACTTTAAAACGAATCCGTGGCGCTTGAACGGATTAAAACGGAGTTATAACGAAGAAGTTATGAATTTTTCAAGTTTGACGACGAAATATATTTTTTCGAAAAATTTCAGCAACATGTTTTTGGTTAGTACGAGTTAAAACGAGCCTTAAGCTTCACAAATTATTTCGACTTATCAAAATATATTAGTATACTTTGATACGAAGCTAAGGACGTATTATACGTGAAAAACGGATTTGAAACGACTAAGATATGCACGTTTTCATAAAATTGCCGTAACTATTATTTTCGAAAAACTATATTATTTTTACGAGATAAGTGTTACGGTAACTAAAATGACCATGTTGGAGGCTATTTTTAACTATGATGTGGAACTTTTGGAACGAAATGTCTTCTAATAAAATCAAGATCACCAAGCATATTTTTCAAAACAACCAACCGTTTGTATAGCGGAGTTGTAATAAATTATTTACGGTTGCTTAAACTTTGCGAAACTCACTTTTTACACAACAATTAGACAAAATCACCATCTTTAACCTTTATTATCTTTATGTTCGAGACCTCGGTGACGAAAACTCATGAACTGAAACTTCTAGATTTTGATACAAACTTTCCAAAACCGTCGAGTTCGTTTCCTAACGATCGACGTGCACCATTTTACGACTAGTTTTTCAAGCCATTTTGTCACTTTCATGAAATTTCCGACGACTTTATTTTACTGACGAAAGTTAAAATTTCACAATAAATCATTACAAAACCATTGTAGGATGACATTTTGACGTAAATACTTGTAAAGTGATTTAAGAATGGTCAAGACGTCAAAAGAGTATTTTTCGACGATAAGTATTATTTTCAAAACTCACAAATGGTATAAATAACATACGAAATGCATGCATAACATTACATCATAACTCATTACGTATCATATCATTCGTAATAGGTCCATATTAAAGTATCACGCTATACCTCGATGTACTCACTCTTGTCATCATACATTCCATCAAGTGAGTTTCATAGCCCCTACTTTTACTTGTTTTCATAACTACTTTTGGGGAGATACATGCTCAACTATTTTATGACTATCTTGATTATTTGAAACTACATGCTTAATCGAACTTAATGAGTAGTCATATCCTATATCATAAATCATTGATCCGAATGTCTTGGGATTATCATTGAGTGAATGTCTTGGGATTATCCCGAACCGAATGTCTTGGGATTATCATTGAATGTGTCTTGGGATTATCATTGAGTGAATGTCTTGGGAACATCATTGAACCGAATGTCTTGGGATTTTCATTGAATAAATGTCTTGGTATAATTAAGTCAAGTAACTATTGATACATTAGGTCATGCACTATAATGTGAATTCATTTGACATCATGCACTTGAACATAAACTATATTACACTTTGGCAATGGGTTGTGAATACACAGTTGCAAGTTTTGTATGGGCGGAACTTGGGCCGAGTGGATTTACAATGCCTTTCTTTGCATAAACGATTTTGAAAGTCTTTACATTTCAACCCAAACTCTATGAACTCACTCAACCTTTGTGTTGACACTTTTAGCATGTTTTTATCTCAGGTATCTAAGGCATACTCATCATGGCATGGTTAAGGAACCACCTTTTGAGTCGCGGCGTCGACTTACATCATTGTACATTATAGCACTTTCTTTCAAAACCATCGTTTGGACTTGTAATATATTTATATTTCCGCAAACTTTGTAAACTTTTGGGACCTATGTTGTAACTCTGATTATTTTATTAAATCAAACGATGTATTTTCCAAACGACACTTTAGGTCGTTCAATATAACTGTGATTGTGATGCTATGACAGTCAATCCCGAGAATTCCATTCACGCAAAAAAAGTAATTTGGGGTGTGACAATGTAATGAAAAGATAAGAGTAAGAAGCACAAAACCACAACGCGAGTATTTATAGTGGTTCGCCACAAGGACACCTTCCTTGCCCTACTCCACTCCCCGAGTCACCTACCGAGAGTTTGTAATCACTACACCAATCTCCTTATGGCGGAGAAGCCTTCACAACGCCGCTTAACCTTTTCCCAGTACAAAGCTAAATACCGAGTTCTTTCACACCAAGGCGAACCACACCTAACACAACGTTGCCTACCCTTTATACGGTGCTAGGCTAACCACCCAGTTCTTTCACACCTTAGAGAACTAATCCTTCACAACGCCGCCTACCCTTTATTAGGTACTAGGCTAAGCACCTAGTTCCATTGCAATGGAGGAACTACTACCACACTACACCAACGACTAATCCCAAAGGAGATCTACTCCTTTACAACATCATCAAGGACATCAATATCCTTGGATCTAATGCTAGTCTATCTAGTACATCAAACACACCATATCGAATGTACATCTAAGGCACCTTTCACTAATGCCTTTGATTAGATCTACAAGACACCTTTCACTAATGTCTTGTGTCTTCACTTCTAAGCAGCTTTCACTAATGCTTCTTGTCTTGACTTCTAAGCACCTACCACAAGTGCTTATCCTATAGACGATAGATACCCTTCACTAATATCTTCGTCTTGACACTTGAGACATCTTTCACTAATGTCTTCAACACTACACTTCTTTGAAGAAAGAAAGGAATCATCAACAAGAGGACTTCAATAGCCTTGATGATGAGGAAGCATGGCAACTCATGGACTTGAGCTTGCTCGACTTCAAAGGTGATGATCTTGCCTTTAAGAGGAACCTAAAGATCACACAAAACAAGACTACAAACATAGATCTCTTGGATCTAAGGTTAGTGAGATTTAACTCGGGGAGAAAGTATGTTAGAGAGAGGTATCAAATAATGAAGAAATGGCTCACTATTTATAGAGGAAAAACCCATCGCTTCCGGATCCCACGAATCCCTACCATAAGGGATCCGCTAGCACAAAGCTAGGGATCCGTGATCCGCTCCTCTTGCCCATGGGTATTTTTGGTTATGGGTCATGGGTCATGGGTTTATCCATGGTTTTCTTTCTAGATACAATGTACCTTTAGGATACATTGAACTTGGTTAAGTGGTATATATAAAACCATGGGTTATGGGTCAAAACCATTTGCTAGTTTTATCTATTTAGTATATACTTGTTTTTACCCATTTTAGTATATACTTGTTTTACCCATTTTAGTATACTTAGCTTAAGTATGTGTTAACTCAATATGTAAACACTAGTTGTTGTACATATATATCTAAATCATAGAAACACTTATACTTGTTAAGCCAATATGTAAACACTAGTTGTTGTACACACACACACACACACACACATATATATATATATATATATATATATATATATATATATATATATATATATATATATATATATATATATATATATATATATATATATATATATATATATATATATATATATATATATATATGTATATCTAGATCATAAAAACACTTATACTTATTTTAGTGTTTTATGTGAATATGTTAGAAAACTATTAGTTCAAACCATTTACGTATTTTATTTGTTTCGTTAATATGATTTTACTTTTATTATCGACAAAACATTAGAAGATCGTAAAATATAAATAAACGTTTTTACGGCTTATTTGTATTAACAGAGTATTTATAGTGGTTCGGCTACAAGGACACCTTCCTTGCCCTACTCATCTCCCCGAGTCACCTACTCGAGAGTTCATAATCACTACACGACACCAACTCCTTATGGCGGAGAAGCCTTCACAACGTCGCCTACTATTTTTCCGGTACTAGGCTAACCACCGGGTTCTTTACACCAAGGTGAACCACACCTATCACAACGTCGCCTACCCTTTATCCGGTACTTGGCTAAGTAACGAGTCCCATTACAATGGATGAACTACTACACAACACCTAATCCCAAAGGAGACCTACTCCTTATTACAACACCATCAAGGATATCAACATCCTTGGAAACAAACTATCACTATATGTATAACGATGTACCTCATCGATTATACGACCTTGGCATTCTTCACTAATGCCACTTGATTTAATTTCTAGGCATTCTTCACCAATGCTCTTGACACAACGATTGGCACCTTTCACTAATGCCTTCATCTTGACACCTTTAGCATTCTTCACTAATGATCTTGACACGGACGTTAAGCATCTTTCACTAATATTTTCGTCTTGACTCTTTCGGCATCCTTCACTAATGCCTTCGACACAACACTTCTATGGAGGAAGAAAGAACTATCAACAAGAGAACCTCAAGAGTCTTGATGATGACGAGCATGGCAACTCATGGACTTGAGCTTGCTCGACTTCAAGAATTGGTGATCTCGCCTTAAGAGGAACCTAGAGAATCACACAAAACAAAAGACAAACTACATAGAAAGATCCCTTAAGATCGGTGGTTAGAGAGTTACAATACTTGGGAAAGTATGTGTGAGTGGCAAGCCAAAAGGAAGAAATGGCTCACTATTTATAGAGGAAAAATGCTTCTTCGCTCCACGGATCCCACAGATCCTCCTCGAGGATCCGCTCTAGTGTAAAACTAGGGATCCGTGGACGCCATCTTTGCCCATGAGTATTTTGGTTATGGGTCATGGGTCATGAGTTATGGGTTGATCCATGAGTATTTTATTAGATACAATGTACCTAATGGGTGCAATGCACCTAGTCAAATGGGTATGGGTCAATACCATGGGTTGTAGTTTTTACCCATTTATAATACATACTAGTTATGTATATATTTGCCCAATATGTAGTTGTTGTACATATGTACTACTAAATCATAAAATCACTTATACTTGTTTTAGTGTTTTATGTGAAAACGTAAGTGTGTTAGAAAACTATTGGCTCAAACTATTTACGTATTTTATTTGTTTCTTTAAAATGATTTTACGTTTGTTATTGACAAAACATTAGAAGATCGTAAAATATAAATAAACGTTTTTACGGCTTATTTGTATTAACAAGGTCCCCTAAACCTGGGTGTATATACGTCAACCTTCCAATAGACGGGAGTTGCTTGTTCACTCTCGGTGTCCATTCACGTTTTGCTTTCTTCCACACAAATTCTTGTGGAAGTTTAAATATGTTAGGTGGCGCCAAAATAAAATGCTTATTGAATTCCAACCATTCAAGAAGGGTTTTTTGTAGTGGGGATTGTTCACGATGAACCTGGCCGATGACCGGCTTTGAATGTTAACCGTTGCATATTTTCCAGATGGACGGCTAGTATCTGAACGGCAGGTTGCCTATGATGGATATCAAAATTGAAAATCCTCCAACAAGCCTCATGAGGACCTATGAACCTCGCGTCTATAAAATTCTTAATTTCATCGACACAGATATTTTGGCAGCGCGACGATGTTCCATGTTGAGCTTCTGAAGTGGATGCAACTCATGGTTCTCTGATCGGTCTCACAACACGGGCAATGATTCTATCTGTCCTCTTTGAAATATACTTAAACAGATACTTAATAAGCATCGTCCACCCGCAGTACTCTACGTTGATATGCGCATAAAACACCAAGCATAATTGAAGATTATAGGGGACAACGTTAGAGTTATCTAAGTGAACACCCTGCTTGACGGTAGTGGCACCTGTATCTCTGCGTCTATAGTGTACGTAACCGTTTTTGTCTACGTACGTATTTGAGCAGTAATATTTAGGAAAGTGCTTTTTAGAGCCACCGTTAGGTTTTGCGCAAGGAGCATTAGGAAAAGCGGCACCACATGGACCATGCACCATCAATTCAGAAACAACTCTGTATGCCTGTGGATTTGTGGCTCGATCAGGTAACTCAGCACATATATATCAATCAACATCACAGTCTTTCGTAAACTTATGTTGGTCTTTAACCCACGTATAAATGGCGCTTGGTAATCCCCGCTCGAAATTCAATCAGATATAGGACTGCAAATATAAATAAGTATACCGATTACATGTATGTACCCAAGTGTAAACATAAGAAACCAAACATCTAACAATCGAATAGAATTTAAGCATACAATTGTTAGTGTAAAAGGTAAGGTTATCCGACCACAGAATCTCCCAAAAGGTTCTTGATCCCAACATATTTTATTAGAGAATGAATCTTGCGCTCAAATACGCGATCTACAATGTCCGGTCTGTCGCCAACATTTAGCTGCGGAAACGCTTCCATATGTTCAAAGATTTCTGGCCATTTGACATTGCATGTAAAAGGTGACAAAGAATGAAGGGTTTCCATGAACTCGAAAAATAGAAAGTGCGTCGAGGTAGTAACTGTACATGTACCGAGGGCCTCCTATAAATGAAGCCGGCAGAATAATTCGCGAGCCCACATCTGATCCATCGCGATCACCCCTCGTTATGGCATCAGACAGACCCGACATATACTCTCCTCTAATGTCCTCCTGATGGTGCCTTAGAAAATCAAGATCGACTATTCTATACTACAAGAGGTCAGTAACAACGATTGTTGAAACAATCTCCCACCGCGAGTCAAGAAATCAGAACGCCCATAGCGATCATGAACTGTAGCGTAATAAGCAATCATGGACATGTTTCTTTCTGAGTATGTGATGTCGTCGTTGATGTTATTAGTTTAAGGTTGACATGATAGCCCCGCCTCCGTAAACAAACAATAAGGGAACCGAAAAGCCATGTAACACGGTGCAATTTATTAATGCGCCGACGATCTCCTGGCGTTTTTAATAACGACATCAAAGTCTTTGCTGTGCTTCGACCACCATCGTAAAAAATTTCCCTAATTGAGTCCGATGTAGGAAGCTCGTACTGATTCCTACCAATAACGCCAAAGACACGGACCTTAAACTCAAGAATACCATGGGTCAACATTTTATCTCGCGTCGTCCTGAAAAGCTAAACCAATGCATTATGTGCATCCAAGAAATGGATCAAACCGTCAACTATTTGCGGATCTAGTTCTCTTCGAGCCTCACCCATGAAATGGCTTAATCTGTTTTGCACCTCGTTCTGTGTGTCATAAATATACAACTGCAAGAACTTTGGCTTCTTATTCTCCGGCGGACACAAACCCCCAATCCAGTGATATATTTGTCCGGAAACTTTGAACACGTACGGACCACGACCATTGTTAATAAACTCGTCAACAGTAGCACCTAAAGATGTCATGGCAAACATTTGATTGTAAGCCCTGATATTCTCCATAAAACGATGGTCTGAAAAAAGATCACTGATATACGGAGGATATTGAGAATGCATATACACTTTCACCCGTCCACCAAGACAGCAACGATGATATACGGGCCTTGTTTTTGTGGAACGACTAATGTAACAATTCGCATTTTCGGGTTTTAACTATTCATATTCACTATTCATTTTTTACTATTCATCGTATTTTGGGTTATTATTTAAACTCAAATATTTTCCCGAAAAATTACTATTCACGAGTTACTATTCACCGTATTTTTTTATTATTTACTAATTTCGCGTAAATTGTACAAGTAATACTTTTACACAATTTTCATGCATAAACAATGTACTCTGTACTCCTAATATATAAATATCTAGTTACTATTTATAAATATCTAGATATTTTCAAAAATATCTAAACACTATTAATCAAAATATCTAAACACTATTCATCAAAATATCTAGATATTTTCGATATTTTCCTATAAATAGAAAGAAAACTAGTTCATTACACGTAAAACACACAAACCCCTCCTCCTCCTTGATGTCGCCACCCTCAACCTCCATACACCCTCCATACTTGATTTTCGTGCCCGAGTTATACACATAAGTTGAAGGCATAAGTATTCTCTACGTAAAATTAAGTTTATTTTGTATTTCGGTTGGATTAAGAGCTACACAATGGTGGGTTGGAGCTGGGTCCCGGAAATTCTCAAACTTTTGCAAGGATAGATCGGCAATATTAAAGACGGGTTTTATTTTTGAAGCTATCGGATAGTTGTGGGTAAATATGAGGTGATTTAGAGGTTTTATAGTTTAGGAAATGGATTTTTGAATTTAGATGCGAAGGCCGCCCAATTTGCTAGTATCATTCATCGCTTATTATCGTGTGAGTTCATGGCCCCTCTTTAAATGTTTTGAACTATCTTTGGGAGATACATGCTTTTAATCGCTTTTATAACAATCATGATTATTTGTAAACTATATGTTGTATCCGAACTAAATGTTTATTTATACTAAGTAACATATTGTCATACTTAGAGTTTCGATATCATGGATCATTAAGCCTATGCGTGAGTGAGCACGAATATTATCATTAGATTTATCGGGATTAATGTAACTATTAAGTTGACTCGCCAGAGCAAACAAACGCAACAAATATTTGAGAACACTAGGTATAAGAGCAGATTACCTACTAGACTATGATTGCAACAATTATTCCAATTTATATTAGTATGAGATTTACATTTTGGTTTCATAAAGATAGTGCAATAACAAACGATTTCCAACGCTTTGGGTGTTAACAACGTAACCTAGACACAAAACGATTGGTGGCCCCCTACCGGGTAGATTGTCGAGGTTATCGAAATCTACAAAATGGGATGATTTAATGTACGTGCTACAAGTTATGTGATCTAATGGATTTAGTGTAAATCTCGAAGCTAATAGAATTGGTATAATACCAAACCAACGAACTTGGTACAATTGTGAACAAACCAAGAATGTAAATTTAAGGTTTCATGTCAAGAAATAAGAGCAATGTAAACAAGACATACATGTGATATTGTATTTAGTACAATAGTTATACACTTGGAATCCTAGAAAACTACAATTACTATTTATTGATACTAGTAACGATGATTTTTACAAGGTCTTCACATTATTTTTTATAAACTCTATGAACTCGCTCAACCTTTGTGTTGACACTTTTAAGCATGTATTTCGTGTCCATATTGTACGAGGTCAAGACGGATTAGCACGGATACTCAAGAAGGCTATAAATTTTATTATCATTCAAAACCAATTTAATGTATTTTGTAAACTTGGAACCATTTGGGACCTCATTTTGTAAACTCGATATTTATATAAATCAAATGATAAATCTTTAAAACGACTCCATTAGAGTTTGTTTTCTATTTTTATGATCACAGTTGTGCATGAAGTAATATCCAGCTTGAATTCGCTATGATCACGAAATTGGGGTGTTACTGATTGGTATCGAGACATAGTTATAGAAACGAGTCTAAATTGAGACTTAAACTATAACTACTTTTACAAACAAAACATTTTATAGCCTTCCGTTATCCGTGTCTTCCATCCTCCAGATGATTATGTGACATTTAGGCATTTTAAGCTATACGAACATATTAGTACATTAAGATATAATACACATTCAATTCGGACTAATTCCTTAAGGTAGAGATCTGTAACAATTGCATTTTCGGTTTTAACTATTCATATTCACTATTCATTTTTTACTATTCATCGTATTTTGGGTCATTATTTAAACTCAAACATTTTCCCAAAAAATTACTATTCACGAGTTACTATTCACCGTATTTTTTTTATTATTTACTAATTTTGCGTAAATTGTACAAAGAAATACTTTTACATGATTTTCATGCATAAACAATGTACTATGTACTCCTAATATATAAATATCTAGTTACTATTTATAAATATCTAGATATTTTCAAAAATATCTAAACATTATTAATCAAAATATCTAAACACTATTCATCAAAATATCTAGATATTTTCCTATAAATAGAAAGAAAACTAGTTCATTACACGTAAAAACACACAAAACCCCACCTCCTCCTTGATGTCGCCACCCTCAACCTCCATACACCCTCCATACTTGATTTTCGTGCTCAGTTATACACATAAGTTGAAGGTATAAGTATTCTCTACGTAAAAATTAAGTTTATTTTGTATTTCCGCGGTTGGATTAAGAGCTACACAATGGTGGGTTGGAGTTGTGGGTCCCGGGAAATTCTCAAAACTTTTGCAAGGATAGATCGGGCAATATTAAAGATGGGTTTTTATTTTTGAAGCTATTGGAATAGTTGTGGGGTAAATATGAGGTGATTTAGAGGTTTAATAGTTTAGGAAATGGATTTTTGAATTTAGATGCGGAAGCGCTGCCCAATTTGCTAGTATCATTCATCAGTTATTATCAGGTGAGTTCATGGCCCCTGTTTTAAATGTTTTGAACTATCTTTGGGGGAGATATAAGCTTTTAACTCGCTTTTATAACAATCATGATTATTTGTAAACTATATGTTGTATCCGAACTAAATGTTTATTTATACTAAGTAACAGATTGTCATACTTAGAGTTTCGATATCATGGATCATTAAGCACTATCGCGTAGTGAGCACGAATATTATCATTAGATTTGTTGGGATTAATGTAACTATTAAGTTGACTCCGCCAGAGCAAACAAACGCAACAAATATTTGAGAACACTAGGTATAAGAGCAGATTACCTACTAGACTATGATTGCAACAATTATTCCAATTTCTATTAGTATGAGATTTACATTTTGGTTTCATAATGATAGTGCAATAACAAACGATTTCCAACACTTTGGGTGTATAACAACGTAACCCGCATAATAAAAAGATTGGTGGCCCTCACCGGTAGATTGTCGAGGTTATCGAAATCTACAAATGGGATGATTTCATGTAACGTGGTACAAGTTATGTGATCTAATGGATTTAGTGTAAATCTCAAGCTAATAGAATTGGTATAATACCAAACCAACGGACTTGGTACAATTGTGAACAAACCAAGAATGTAAATTTAAGGTTTCGATGTCAAGAAATAAGAGCAATGTAAACAAGACATACATGTGATATTGTATTTAGTACAATAGTCATACACTTGGAATCCTAGAAAACTACAATTACTATTTATTGATACTAGTAACGATGATTTTTACAAGGTCTTCACATTATTTTTTTATAAACTCTATGAACTCACTCAACCTTTGTGTTGACACTTTTAAGCATGTATTTCAGGTCCATATTGTACGAGGCTGGCACGGAGGAGCACGGATACTCAAGAAGGCTATAATATTTATTATCATTCGAAAACCAATTTAATGTATTTTGTAAACTTGGAACCATTTGGGACCTCATTTTTGTAAACTCGATATTTATATAAATCGAATGATAAATCTTTTAAAACGACTCCATTAGAGTTCGCTTTTCTATTGTTATATTCATTGTACCATGAAGTAACACCAGTTTGAATTCCGCACAGATCACGAATTGGGGTGTTACAACTAACAATGCGTTCTCAAGCCAAAACAGGCTTGACAATCACTCCACCTATAGTCAGCAACTACCAAATGATTTATATTGCGTGGGAGGGCCTGGTGGAACAGACACAAACATCATATACGAAGTCTAAAAATGACATGACACCTAAAAGACACGGAAAAACCTTGTATATGTATAGTGGTGTGGCTAAGGGGATCATCTTCATAAGCAGCAAACGGGCGAGTTTGTAACACCCCGAAATTTGGGTCCAGCGGAAGCATACGAACCTTTGGGTGCTACAATCATGGTATCACAACATAAGGTACAAAGAATGGTTTTTATCCCATTTAATTAAAATAAAATTCATTGATTGAAAACCATAAGTTTACGTTAATTAAAGTAGTGGAAGTAGGCCCAAAAGATAATTAAAGCGGTCCCGCTTATTCATCGTAGTCGCCTATGACCATGCCCCTGCATAGCCGCCTTCCAAAGTGAGTTATCGCCTTAAACCCGAGAATACATGCTAAAAGGTCACCACGCACGGTGAGATCATAGGTTTAAGTTCAATTAAAACATAGTGGACCTGTAGGAATTGATTTGTTGTGCAAGACTAAAGATAGATAAACATCGTTCACAAACCGATCCTAACCGGATCACCAACCGATCCTAACCGGATCATAATCCATATCCCGCATTCAGGGATCACTCGGGCCCAAGGAATTTAGTCCAGCACTGTCGTGGCAAAATCTAGAACAATTGCCAACCACGGACTAGGTCGAGGTAGAAGTCTATTCTTAGCTAGGCAATGCTTATAGCAATTAGGATTGCTACCTAGTCTAAGTCAACGACTATCGCACATCTATCTAAACAACAAGCACATAAGCAAATCCAAATAGTTTTAAAGGTCCAAAACAAGAGTATGATTCTCACCCCAATTTAATAAAAACGAGATAAAATGAGGCTATTAACTATTGACACGATCGGCATCTAAAGCTAATCTCCACGACATCCAAATGAACGTACGACGAGTACGATAGAATAGAAGTGACGTAACCTAATGCGTATATGATAATCTTAAAATATAGCTCATATGATAAAGAAGTTGATAAAAGTATTGTGTCGTAGTTTTCGTGGATCATTCATGTCGTTACTTTCAAAAGTCCATTATCGTTCCCAAAAGTTTATAATTAATATCTTAAAAGTTTAGTTTTAACATTTAGTGTGGTGGTAAGAAACATAGACGCGACGTACAACTCACGCGAAGGAGAAGAGGACGTCGACTAAATCGAGACATACAGATCATAACTCACGCCAAAAAGGAAAATGTTAATACAAATATCGTCATTAAACGTTATTTATATTTTTGATCTTTATCTAAGTTTTGTTAACGACAAAAGTAAATTTAATTTGTATAAAAGCTTAAAGCTTGTCAAGTTTAATAGATATTAGAACAAGCTTTTTCAAACAATATATTCATCATTCAAGATTTACATTTATGATTAGTGACATCTTGATATGACTCTAATCATTATGTATGATAGTAGTTTTAGAATGTGTTAGGTTCTTAAAACCAAACACTACTTAAGTACTTGCATATTTCTAAAATAGAAATACAACACATGACATCATGTGATGCATCATGGAAATCATTGGAAGATTTTATTAGATATTTTGTATGGATTTGTACTCTTCATATCTTGCACAATCTCACTTAGATAGAGTTGACTTTGGCAAGATTTGATATCTTAATTTCCGACCCGGCGGTACCAAATTGACACAGGCGGAACCCTTTAAAGGGTTCCGCGGTCCGTGGATGCTCTCGCCCATTTTGGCTATAAATAGCAATGCCAAGCCAAGTAGTTTTTCATCCCTTTCCACTATACTCTCATACATATCTTTTCTAACCTTTCTAACTCGTTTCATATCATATTAGTGATCTCTTTGTAGCAAAGAAGATCAAGTCACATTCAAGCTTCAAACGAGAAGTTGGAAGTCTTGTTTGTTTAGTGTTGTATGATCTAGTGTTGATTCATACTTCATTGTTGTATTAAACCATCATAATCTTGTGGAGTGTGAGTGGTTAGTATTTTAGTCCTCAAAATACATTGTGTGTGGAGAAGTTGTACCCATGGAAAGAACTCGACATCTAGCTTAGTGTCGGAAATAGTGTAAGCGGTGTAAAGGTTTTCTCCACGGTGAAAGGAGCTTGTTGACTAGTGAAGTTAAACTCGAGTGTGAGACTCGGGAGTGGAGTAGGTAAGGAAAAGAGTCCTTGTAGACCAACCACTATAAACAACTTGTTGTGGTTTGATCATTTCTTTCCTTATTTACTCTTTACATATTGCTTGCATATTTCATTAACATATCAAAGATCAATATCAATCGATCTTCTCAATAAGTTTCAAAACAAAGTTTTAATCGGTAAACTATTCAACCCCCTTCTAGTTTTCTACATTGGTACCAGAGCCTCGTTGCTCAAGAATTTCTAAAATAATTTGTATTTTATAAACTTGAAACGATCCATGGATTCTCAAAACTTTAAAGAAGGGCAATCTATGCAAAGACCACCACTCTTTGAAACCAATGGATTTATCTATTGAAAACCGCTTTGAAACATATGTAAATTCAAAAGATATAGATCTTTGGTTTATTATTGTTAAAGGGATTTTAGTTCTACAACAAAGGACATCTCATTGATGAACAAAAGAAATTAGTTTCTAAAATAATGAAGCTAAAATGATGCTTTACAATGCTTTACCTAGAAAAGAATATGAAAGAATTTTTATGTGTGAAACCGCCAAAGATATTTGGGAATCTTTGATTATTACACATCAAGGTAATTCACAAGTCAAGGATAACAAAATTGATCTTCTTATTCAACAATATGAACAATTTGTTATCCCTGAAGATGAAACCATTGATTTTGGATTTGCTCGCTTTAATACTATTATTACATCACTTAAAGCACTTGATGAATCTTTTCGTAGTAAGAACTTTGTCAGGAAATTTCTTAGAGCACTCCATCCCAAATGGAGAGCTAAAGTGACCGCTATTGAAGAATCAAAAGGTCTCTCAAAAATGTCACTAGAAGAGCTAATCGGTAACCTCAAAGTACACGAAATGGTAATGGAGAAAGATTCGAGATCATCAAAGGAAAAGGGAGAAGATCAAATCTGCTTTCTAAAAGCAAAGGCGGAATCAAGTGATGATGACGAATCTTGCTCCGTAGTGAAGATGAGGAATATGCCATGGTCATAGAGATTTTAAGAAGTTCTTTAGAAGAAGAGGAAAGTTCAGAAGACAACCTCGAGAAGAAAAGAAGCCATTCAAAAGATCGGGATGACAAAAGGGTAAAGGTGAAAGAAAGTGTTTTAGATGTGGTGATGCAAATCATCTCATAGAGAATGTCCCAAGCCACCTAAAAGCAAAACTCAACGAGCTTTTGTAAGTGGTGCTTGGAGTGATAGTGAAGACGATGAAGAATCAAGCAAGGAAGAAATCGCCTAATGGCACATGAATCAAATGAGGTACTTTCCGACTCTTCTTACTCTTCATTGATGATGACACTTTGCAAAACAATATAATCAATTGTGTGAGCTAAGTCTAAAAATCATAACTAAAATAAATTTTAAAAACCAAAAGGAATTTTTGGAAAATGAAGTTTATGAGTTAAAAGAAAAACAAAACGACTTGAAAAGGGAAAGGCAAATGACGATGGTTGTAAATCATGTCAAGAGCTTAATCTTGAAATAGAAAACTAAAGCTCACACAAGATGTTTTAATCGAAAATAATTCTAAATTTAAAAGGTTTAACAAAACATCGCTCTTGCCGATGAAATAGTTAAACCATAAAACACCGGAGACATGAATGGGCTAGGATTTAATGAAGTATTAATTCCAAAGAGTCAAAACAAAACGGCGAAAAGGACGAACAATCTGTTAAAACTGCCGAAGATAAAGACGGACCGACGGAACCAAAATAAGGGTTCCGTTCAGGAAACAAATGGTGCCGTGGTACTTCAAAGAGATGTAATGTTCGTAATACGGACCGCATCAATTTGTCAAAGTAACAAAGAAAACCAAGGATAGTGTTAAACTAAAACCACCGTTACATCGTGAGTAGGACTTGCTAAAATGAATTTAGATCAAAACCACTCAACAACGATATAAAGCACCTTTGCCAAACGCCTTTCCTAAGAGCAACCACAACATACAACCCAACTACCAACACAATGGTTGGAATCAAAACTTCCTAGACCATATCAAACTCCAGATTACATGTCATGGAACTCTTACCCATCGCTTCCATACATGAATCAAATAAATGGTATGTTTAACCCAAACGGACCCATGAGATATCGGGGACCAAATGCTTGAGTTATTTACTTCTTAGGTATGCTTGAAAGTTGGATTGGAACCCGATGAGTGGATAAAAGATAGTGGATGCTCACGGCATATGACGGAAACAAAATCTCTTCTCATCATATCAAGAGTATGACGGAGGTAATGTCACTTTTGGTAGTAATCTCAAAAGCAAAATCATTGGCAAAGGTACGATCGCTCATAACTCCCTAACTATTGAAAATGTTGCTCATGTGGATAGGTTATGATTTAATCTACTTAGTATTAGCCAACTATGTGATAAAAAGTATAAAGTACTATTTGATGAAAATGGTAGTAAAATACTAAAAGATGGTATCACCATAGCTAAAGGAGTTAGGAAAAATAACATATACGTCATGAAAATAGATAAAACATATAATGACAAACTTTTCCTAACAACATTAGACGATAGCTCATCTCTTTGGCATAGACGCTAGGTCACGCTTAATATGAGACTTATACAAAACCTATCTTCAAAAGAGTTAGTTAGAATTTACCAAAACTAAAATATGACCAACACTTTTGCGACGCTTGCAAAATTGGTAAACAAACCCATAGTAGTCACAAATCTAAAAATATGGTATCCACATCTAAGTGTCTAGAATTATTACATATGGACTTGTTTGGACCATCCACTATAAGAAGCTATGGAGGCAACTTATACACTTTGGTCATAGTAGATGATTACTCAAGGTTTACTTGGTCGTTGTTTTGAAAACCAAAATGAAGCTTTTGATAAATTTGAAATTTTAGCAAGAAAATTCAAAACCAACTAGGTGTCAAATTGTGACGATCCGAACGGATCATGGTCGTGAATTTGACAACGAAAATCAATTTGGAAACTTTGTGATACAAATGGTATAACACATAACTTTTCCGCCCACGAACACCTCAATCAAATGGAGTAGTAGAACGAAAAATAGAACAATTCAAGAAATGAGTAGAACAATGCTTAATGAACAAAACATTCCTCAAAAGTTTTGGTGTAACGCTTGACACTTCTACATATATTTTGAATAGAGTCTTAATCGTCCTTTCTTAAACAAAACACCATATGAGCTTTATAAAGGTAAAAGCCAACGTTAGGATATTTTAGGGTCTTTGGTTGTAAATGCTTTATTCTTAATACTAAGGATTATCTCACCAAGTTTGACCCAAAGTCTTATGAAGGTGTATTTCTTGGTTATTCTCAAACTAGTAAAGCTTATATTGTCCTTAACAAATAAACATTGATAGTCGAGGAATCATGAACATAACATTTGACGAAGTCCACCTCCCTCTAAGAAATCACCTTGGTAGATGATGACTTAGTTGAAAGTCAAATAATAGAAAGTCAAATTAATGATAACAAGGAAGATGAACCATTAAATAAGGAAATTATAAACAAAGAAAGAATCTAAAAGTCATCCTTTAGAAAAGTCATAGGACAACTTAATCAAAGAACCTTAAGGTCACAAGCCCAAAATCAAAGTAATTATTTTTGTTTTGTATCCACCATAGAACCGAAAACATAAATGAAGCAATAAAAGATGAATCATGGGTAATTGCTATGCAAGAAGAATTAAACCAATTCGTTAGAAATGATGTTTGGAAATTAGTTTCAAAACCTAAAGATCAAACCATAATTGGAACGAAATGGGTTTTTGAAATAAAATGGAT
The DNA here is from genome assembly GCA_022545495.1 of Chrysanthemum lavandulifolium. NCBI lineage: Eukaryota > Viridiplantae > Streptophyta > Magnoliopsida > Asterales > Asteraceae > Chrysanthemum > Chrysanthemum lavandulifolium. The sequence continues at coordinate 148,978,293 of CM040239.1, read as the reverse complement.
GAAAATGGTATAGTATCTAGAAACAAAGCTAGGCTTGTTGCACAAGGCTATAATCAACAAGAAGGTATTGATTATGATGAAACTTATGCTCTGTAGCTAGACTCGAATCTATTAGAATATTACTTGCCTATGCATGTGCTTATGACTTTAAATTATTTCAAATGGATGTTAAAAGTGCTTTTCTTAATGGGTTTATTAACGAAGAAGTGTATGTTGCTCAACCTCCGGTTTCACCGATTTTGAGAAACCACATCATGTCTTCAAACTCAAGAAAGCATTGTACGGTCTTAAGCAAGCACCAAAAGCTTGGTACGACCGACATAAGACTTTTCTTATTGATAACAAATACTCTATGGGATTAGTAGATAATACTCTTTTTACCAAGAAAAAGGAATCACATATTATCATTGTTCAAATATACGTTGATGACATTATATTCGGATTAACTTGTCAAGAGCTATGTGATGATTTCTCTAAAATCATGCACGACGAGTTTGAAATGAGTATGATGGGTGAGTTGAACTTTTTTCTAGGACTTCAAATTAAACAACTAGAAGATGGCATTTTCTTTAACCAATCTAAATATATAAATGACATGCTTAAGAAATTTGGTCTTGAAGATTCCAAACCAACTAAAACACCCATGTCTTCGGACACTAAACTCACCAAGGACGAAGAAGGTGAATCCGTAGATAACACTAAATATAGAGGAATGATTGTAGCTACTCTATCTTACGGCTAGTAGACCCGACATTATGTTTAGTGTTTGTCTATGTGCTCGCTTTCAAGAAAACCCAAAGGCATCACACTTAGAAGCCTTAAAAGGATTTTAGATACATTAAGGAACAACGTGTTTAGGATTATGGTATCCCAAAGGAACGGTGTAGAAACCATAGTGTATGCCGATTCGATCATGCCGGTGACTATGTTGATAGAAAAGTACAAGTGGTATTTGCACTTTTGTTGGACATTGTCTCACTTCATGGTTTGCAAGAAGCAAACGGCCTTAGCTATCTCAACTATCAAGCCGAGTACGCCTCACCGGAAAGGCATGTCAACAAGATCTTTGGATGAAGCAAGCTCTCGAGATTACGAATTCATCTCAACGACATTGTGATACTTTGAGACAACAAAGGAGCCATCGATCTCAAGAAGAATCCTGCTCAACATGCTCGCACAAAGCATATTGAAATCATTATCACTTTCTTCACGACAATGTTCAAAAAGGAACATTTCAATTGAGAAAGTATCCTCCTCAAGACAACATTGCCGACATCTTAACTAAGCCTCTTAAACGAGAACCTTTAATCTTCTTAGACTTGGTTTAGGGTTAATGGAACCAAACATGTAGGATAAACATAGCCTAAAATATTAGAATAGTCAAACCAAAACAATTTTGTTTTGTATCTCCATCGTAGCCATGGCACCAAACGACAACAAGGACGGAACCAAAATTTTGGTACCGTCTCGTCCGTGGTGTCTGCTGTACAAAAATACTACCTACAAAACATCTTCTTCCTCAAAACCCACTTTACCAAAACGTAAAACTTAAACCAAGCTCATTATTGACACCTTCCTTCTCACTAATCACGAAGATAACATCATTGTAAGTATCCTAACTACATTTTATCTCTCAATTCGAGTCTAGGATTCTTATTTATGCACAAACTATCACAAATCATTACATGGGGTTTTATGTATGCTTTTATACTAAATATGAATTCAATTGGCAAATTGCATAACTAGTCATTGAAATTAGGTACTACATTATCATATTGCATAAACATATCATGCTTCTCACTAATCAATAGATAATAACTATAAGGCCTTATTCAAATAACCAAACACCCCATGTCAAAATTTTGAAAAGCTTCTCACTTATAGGAAAACAATTTTTCATTGTTAAATACAATTAGAAACGTTAGACTTTCATCACTTGCATGCTCTTGAATACTAAAGGTATTTCATAACTAATATGCATTCCCGGGTATATTCAAATGAAGCCACATTAAATTAGGAGCATTTGGGTTATCTCATGGTATTTGCCAAACACCCCACTAAAACCATTTTTATGCATAAAATGAGTCGAGATAACCGCAACTCCAAATTATTTTCATATAGGCACACACTAGAACCAAAATGTTAAAGTTTATTCTCACTTTTAACATATTAATTCTTGTCCTTAGGAATAACCATGGTAGCCGCAAGATTCTATGATCACAAGGACACCCTTAACTACATTCTCAAACACCACAAAACCAAAGGACTTACCAAGGAACAAGTAGAAATATTTAAGGGTCTAGAATCAAGGTATTTCCATGAGGGTAGAACCATTCACTCATCCTTCCTTGAACATACCAATCTTCGTGAAGAACTAGCCGCCATTAAATTCGATTGTCTTCTTGACATCGATGAACCAATTTGTCCTAGGTTTGTGTTAGAATTCTATGCTAGTGTGACCGGCTTTAGTGATGAAGACGATGATGAATTTTGTCTTAGGTTTAGAATCAATCAACACGACTACACCATCATCTTAGGCAACTTTGCTCAAGTGCTAGGAATTCCCAACCGAGGAACTTGTGTCTACACGGATAAGTTGTCACTCACGGCTCTTGATGCAATCAATGACCGCACTTCTCCCTACCAAACCTATTTGGCCGATAAGGATGCCATCCGTGAACACCTTTTTAACCCAAAAGGTGATACAACCCGAGTTACCCGAAAGGGAAAAGAGGTAAACCGAGATCCATATGGAATGGAGCTAAATGAACTTAAGCCCGAATTTAAGAAATGGGAGGAGCTACTTAGAGCCAACGTCATTAGCACCATAGGAAATAGGGATCACATAAACACTTGCCTTTGTCACATCACTACAAAAAAAGTGCCATTTAGTAACACACAAAAAGTGCCACAATAGGCCAAATAAGTGCCACTAAAAGCCCGTTAGACTTTCGGTGGCAGAAATAAAATGTGTCACTAATGACGTTGCCACTAAAGGGTTTTAGTGACACTTTTATGTTGTGTTGCTGCAAACTTTATGGAAGTAGTGGCACTTAATAATCTGTCACCATAGACTAAAATAATTTTGTGGCACATGCGTTGTGCCATTGAATACGCTTTTGTTGAAACACCGAAATGGTTTTAATGGCGATATTATACTGATCAAGCATATCTCGATAGTAATTTATGTCGTCGTAACACTTTTCTATATCTAAATGACTTTATCAAAAACAGAATTTCATTTAACCATAAATTATGGAACGAACAACTTAACTATTTACATGAAAATGGATTCTTCATTAATCAACAAAGCTCTCCGATATACAAGAAATACAAATCCAACATTATTACACAAGTCCAAAATCCAACTAAATATATAGAACTAAACAATATGCCTAAGACTACCAAAATAAAAACTTCATCTTTTGTAATGAACCTTTTGACATCTTTAGAAGCGCAAATCTGTAGACAAACCAAAAAAAGTTCTTATAAATGAAAGTTACACATATTAATGTAAATGTGAAAAGTTCATATGCTATTAACACATTAACAATTCATAACAAGAGTACCTGGCGTTGATCCTTTTTTTACGGCACCTTGAATCAAAACATCAATAAGAAAATGTTAGATAAAGTATTATAAGGATAACCCGTAACAACTTTCAAGATCTCGCCAACTTTGGTCGCTTCATATATTATCATTCAATTTACCCTTCCTTTCATAACTTTCTATAAATCAATGCACCTCAAGAATACCTCAACATGATAGAAAATAAAAAAGGGTTAAGATAAGAAGAATCACATGTTCGAACACTTACATCGCTTGATGACGTGGCAAAAGAACGCAACGATAAGAATAGATAATTTGATATGAATGATACGTCTTGGACAAAGAGTGAGGCGTAGGGTTTTCAAATTGCAAATACTAGATGACAATTTTGAGGGATTAGAGCCCACTCAATGTTTTTAAATTGGTTTTTTAGTTTAAGCCCACCTAAACTATTAATTAATATTGGGTACTATTTTTAGGCAATTGTGACACAATTGGGAACAAACGAAAATATTGATGAAGTGTTTAATGACATAAAATATACACATGACGTTAATTCTAGTAAAATATTATGACATACTAAACTATGTACCACTATTAACATGTACATTAATGACACAAAATATAAAATGCCACTAAATCATTCGTATCTTTAACGACACATAATCATCTGCCATAAAAAACACATTATAGTGGCATATGTATACTTTGCCACTAAAAACTTGTGCCACTAAATGGCAATTTTTTTGTAGTGCATGCTCTACAACTTGTCCACCCGACAACCATTCAACTTAGCCTACTACATAGCTAGGAGAATGATTGATATTCCAACTCAAGGATCGGTTGCTCTTCCATACGGGATGCTTCTCACCCGTCTCTATAGAAACTTCGCACCAATTCCACCAACCCCAAAAGGGATGCACCTTCACTATGAACTCATCCCTCACATCTTTGTACCTTTGAGTGATGAACGAGTTGCTAAGACAAAAGGCAAGAGAGCAAAACCTCCAACTCCATCATCATCATCATCAAATAGCTCCGAGGATGGTCTTCCAAGCTCTCGCCTCCCACCTCATGAGTATTATGCGCCTTTCTCGAGATTGAAAATGAATCGGAATTCAAGCAAACTAAGGGAATGTTCATGCCTTGGTAGGATGATGCACAAGATTTACAAGAAGTTGGACAAATGAGGGTACTTTAAGGAGTGTTTGGAACAATACATTATCACTAATGTTTGATACTATTTAGCTGTTTTTATTATGTAGGATGATAATATAACTTGAAACAATGTTGTATGATAACAATCTCATGCAGGGGGATAGCACAAGTATGCTATCAAATTTTACCCATTCTCACTATAATGTGAAAATCAATAAGCCTTGCTCCAAATCTATGCACCACTATGTTTATACATATGTTATTTACCTTTCCTAACTAGAAATGTTTAGTATAACACCTTTTGAGAAAATTTTCGTGTTTCGAAAGTCCCCACACCTAAAACATACTGCCTTGTTTTCTCAGATCGCACGGACCGCACGACACCAACTATTTGGCACCGTCGTTATGAATATTGGTATCACATACCAGATAAGTGACGACAGCACCCTTTTAAGGGTTCCGTCTGTAAATTTTTGGTGCCGTGGATCCTCCGTAATTTTTGAATTTCGACTTTTCGTGATTCCAAATTACCATTCATTGCTTATAAGTCAATCCTAACTTGTTTATACTCTTATTAGAACTAGTATAATTCACTTAGGAATATAAGAAATCCATTTCCCACCAAAATTCAAAAATTTGAAAAATCCACCCAAGGAGCCCTTTTGCATAAAGGAAGGAACCATTTTTTTGGTACCTTCAAATCCATGGGTGATCTGATTGTTAGGAAATTCCACTCATTAGAACACATTTATTGCAAATCTTTTCTTCTTCACTACATCTCTCTTGAATGGATTGACTTGGGTGATATGACTAGCATTCAACCCACTTCCAAATCATTAGGAACCTCATCTCTTCAATGGTTTAACATCAAATCAAACACATTTCTCCATAATTTTCACTTCTATAAATTGAGAGGTTTTACCATGATCATCCTCACACCTTCTTCATTCTTACTATCATCTAGCAAAGAAAACCAAAGTCAAAATGACAAAATCATCTCCAAAACCTTGCAAGAAGACCGCTAGAATTAGTGTGAGGCCTTGTTGCTTCGTTAACCTTAGCTCCTCATCCGAGTCTTCCACTCACAATCTCATATCCCATCCGAGATGATACAAGTCTTACTTGGCTACACCAAATCAATCACACATTGTGATCACCACTCCACCACCTACAAAAACACCAACTTCACCTCCACCGCACCCATCCAAACATCCAAAACACCTCACCACCTTCACCACCAAGGTCTCCTACTCATGCCTATGGAATTATTCTCCACCCACCAACTTCACCACATCCTTTCTTGAGGACTTGATGACTTGCCTCCTAGGCCAAATCATCCACCACCATTGCCATCCTTTGGCATAATTGAGCAAATAGCTCATGAATCACCAAGGTCATATTTTGACCCAAACGCCCCACTAGGGCCAAAACCTCTTCTCTTCCACCCCATTTACAAAGACATTCATGGTCCTTTGTATGGGGATCATCCACTCCCAACATCAATGTCCCCTCATCTTGAGGACATTGAGGAGTGCATGTGGGATGCCAATCCCACTAGAGAGTAGATTCAAATGGAACTCCACAACCTCCACCAATTCAAAGGCATGGTGGATTCTCACTTAAGTGAGACTATGCAAATGCAAAATGCTTTGCTTGCCTCCATCATGACCACCCCAAACATTCCCAACACCACCAACACATCTACCATTCCACCACCACAACCTCCCCAAACATTCTACCCTCCTAGGCATGGTTGCTCAACTTAGAGCAAACGCCCAAACCGTGGAAAGGACCCGTTATGGTCCATGACTTCCAAGAGAAATGAGGTTCATCCTCAATCATATCCTTGAGCGCCTCAACGCTTTTTTCTCATCCACCATCTAACTAGGATGGTCATAGATTAGCATTTCTAGTTCTTCTTGTCTTAGGATTATTTTCTTTTATTGTACTAAAACACATCATTGTGTTCTCCTTCATGATCTTTGTTCATGAAAATTTTAATGAATGGTGTTTTATTATAGTGTTGGTACTTTTACATAGTGTTTGGAAATGCTTGTGAATGATCATTATTACTAACATTTTTTGTAGCTTTATTTTCACAATCCATGTATCTTCCCATTAAGTACCCAATTTAGGGAAGCTTTGATCAAGGGAGAAAATGGCAAGGGCTCATTACATTCCAAGATCACCACTTCTTTTGTCGAGACAAAAAGGGGAGAAAATATAGAACTTGACTTTGACTTTCTCGAAAAGTCAAACATGATACATCATTGATAATACTTGACTTTTCTTAAAAGTCAATCGCATACTTTGACTTTTGAAAAGTCAACATCATGCATCAATTAGTGAATACTTTGACTTTTAGAAAAGTCAAACATCATACACTTGCATTATCATTCTCTTTCAATTTCTAAACTAATATTTTTATAACTCTCAAGACAACTTTGTATCTTTTATAAAAATAAATTTATATTTTGTCCTCAACAAAAGTGGGAGATTGTTAATACAAATATCGCCATTAAACGTTATTTATATTTTTGATCTTTACCTAAGTTTTGTTAAGGACAAAAGTAAATTTAATTTGTATAAAAGCTTAAAGCTTGTCAAGTTTAATAGATATTAGAACAAGCTTTTCAAATAATATATTCATCATTCAAGATTTACATTTATGATTAGTGACATCTTGATATGACTCTAATCATTATGTATGATAGTAGTTTTAGAATGTGTTAGGTTCTTAAAACCAAACACTACTTAAGTACTTGCATATTTCTAAAATAGAAATACAACACATGACATCATGTGATGCATCATGGAAATCATTGAAAGATTTTATTAGATATTTTGTGTGGATTTGTACTCTTCATATCTTGCACAATCTCACTAAGATAGAGTTGAATTTGGCAAGATTTGATATCTTGGTCGTCGGATCCGTGGTACTAAATTGAGACACGGCGGAACCCTTTAAAGGGTTCCGCGGTCCGGATCGCCCCGTCCATTTTGGCTATAAATAGCAATGCCAAGCCAAGTAGTTTTTCATTCCTTTCCACTATACTCTCATACATATCTTCTCTTTAAACTTTCTAACTCATTTTCATATCATATTAGTGATCTCTTTGTAGCAAAGAAGATCAAGTCACATTCAAGCTTCAAACGAGAAGTTGGAAGTCTTGTTTGTTTAGTGTTGTATGATCTAGTGTTGATTCATACTTCATTGTTGTATTAAACCATCATAATCTTGTGAGTGTGAGTGGTTAGTATTTTAGTCCTCAAAATACATTGTGTGGGGAGTAGTTGTACCCTTGGAAAGAACTCGACATCTAGCTTAGTGTCGAAACAAAGTAAGCGAAGTGTAAATGTTTTCTCCACGGTGAAAGGAGCTTGTTGACTAGTGAAGTTAAACTCTCGAGTGTGAGACTCGGGAGTGGAGTAGGGCAAGGAAAAAGAGTCCTTGTAGACCGAACCACTATAAACAACTTGTTGTGGTTTGATCATTTCTTTCTGTTGTTCCCGCTCACTATCGCTTAAAACAGCTTCAAGTTTATAAAACAAGTTAAAAGTGAACAATGACCTAAATTAATATAAAGAAAACACACTAAGTAATTTTCAACGCCATATTCTTATTAGAAATAATTCAACAAAGAATCGCTACCCAAGTACTTGAATAGTACTTGGGATTGAAATGACAAAGTTGGGTGATTCTCTCTAAGCTCGGGCTATGTCCGAGCACAACTCTTAGAGCTCACCGAGCTATCTCAGAACTAAGTTGATTTGGAGGAGTGAAAGATGGCTTGCGTGTATGTGTTTTTACAATTTACATGTTTAACCTTTTCACTCCATCTCTTATGCTATTTATACATGTATGGTATTTGACTCTTTCCTAAGTGACAACCGACATCACACGTAAGACAAAATATCGATGTATTTTGTCTCATTCTAAAGACTATTCTAGGTAAGAGACAAGACTACTTTCCTAAGTTCAAGGATGACACCGAGCCTCGATGTTTTGCTATTCGTGGAAAGTTGACTTTGGATGATAAGGACTTTGTCTTATCTCGATTCAACCTTTCCCGCTTTGTCCCGCTTCTTTCTTCGCCTTTACATTCTTCGCCTTCTACTTGCTTGTCTTCGATTGTAAGTTGGATAGGATCTTAGGGATTCAGATGAGTTATTGTCATCACCACCGAATCCATCATCTTCTTCTTGACTCCGCCTTCACCCTTTAAGTTTCGCCACCGAGTGGAGAGACTTCTTTAGCCTCTTCTTGAGTATCCTCAAGACGACTCACTAAGAGACTATGCACTCAAGGACTGTTTGTGTTAACGGATTAAATACTTGGGCTATTTTCTATTCAAATCCTAGATTTAAGGAGTTTGGGTATTTATCGAACCCAATACCTCCCCTATTTGGATATACAAATAGCCTAAGTGGTTGATCGCTGTAAGTGAGCAAGAGGCTTCTTCTTACATCGAATGTACTAATGAATACAATAGGAACACCGAGTAAATGAATAAAACATACATCGCTTATTGATCGATTACAAAGTTCCTATCACTAGTACAAAAGATAAAACAAAATGATGTCATTCCGTATGGATACCCGGCTTCAAGCTTCACTTTCTTGGTGATGAGTGTTTCCCTGTCATGATGGTCTCGATCTTGGCATTCGTGTCTTGATGAACCCGATGTTCATTGGGATTGGATCCGAGAGGCCACGTGAATATAGTCGATCATTGCAACCCACTCCACCGATCAATGTCACTCCATCTTTGAAATGCAGGTTCCCATAGACATCAATGTGGAATAGCCCTCTTCGTGCTCTTCAATCACTAGACAGTTCACAAAATTAACACCTTCGTGTAGTTCTCTATTGCAATCAAGGCCTGCACTTTGATCTCGTGTTGGAAATCAACTCTTTTCCTTTTGCTGGAAGCTTGTGGTTGAGATCCTTGAGGTGCAACAAGGCGGTGAATTTTAGTTGGTGGTGCTTCCTCACCTTTCATACCTTTTGCTTAGCATCTTCATCGCCTCCTTGACCACCTTATTTTGCTTCTTTCCAATGATCGGACCAAGTTCATCAAGTTCGGTGATCCCAAAGTCATCGAACTTTAAGGGATCATGAACCTCAAAGTGTCTTTTGTCATCTCCTCAGAAACATTCATAGCCAATGGTTTGGTGTTGGGAATGATTTTGACATCGCGATTTTTTCAGAGCCTTACCGGTCATTGTCCAGCTTATATTCTTTGATTCTGCTTTGCCCGAGAGCTTGAGCTTTCTTTCTTTTTCTTCATATTGAGCTCTCATTGCGCCATTTGAGCAAAGATGAGCTTCCATGAACTTCATCTGCGCTCGACCTTTTAAGCTTGCTTGCATCTATTCCCACATTTTCGCCTTCTTCTAAGAATCACTGGGTCAATGCCTCCTTAGTCTTCTTATCATCCCCGCCTTTTTCAATTTTCTTTCTTCTTTGGCAAGGTGTTTGGTTAGTCGTTGAGGAGTGAAGAGGTATTCATGTCACCGATTTTGTAGGGATCCTCTCGTGCCCGATGGTTGTCAAGATGCCTTGCCCTTGTCCCGTCCCCGAGGAGGATGATGCAATGATGGGTGGTGGTGTTGTCATGATAGGTGTTGAGGCTGTCGGTGTTGTTGTTGTTGCCGCTTGAGGTGGAAGTGATGAGATTGGTACCGCAGACCGGTGCGATGATGATGATGTTTGAGCCGAGATCGGTGGTGTTTGCTCCCCTCGGTGTGAAGAGGAGTTTCTTCAAGAGATTCTCCCCTCAAATGTTGCCGTGGCGTCGGTGAGGGCAAGAGTTGGAGTAGGTCTTGAGGGGACCGACCACTTGACCCTTGAAGGCTGATAGATTTCACCATCATGGCCTTTATTTCAAGTATCTGCTGAAGACCGGTGACCTTTGCATCCAAGTTTGCATGAGATAACTCAAGGCGCTCATTCGTGGACCAAGATTCCAAGCCATTGAAGACGAGGCTCGAGTCAAGGTAGCTACCGAGTGTTTAGTGAGTCCATGGTGGTCCAAGAGTCCGAATCAAGATTGAAGACCCCGAACATTCGCAGACTTGAGCATCTCTATAAGGTCGGTGAGCCTCGATGAATTCTTTGCATAAGCTTCAGCTTGCCTCCAAAGACTTTGGCATTGAAAGCCGGGTCCTCTTTGACAAAGATCCCCGATTTCATCAATCGTAACCCCAACTCGTCTCAAGATGCTTGAGGAATTTAACCATGTGTTCATCCAGGTTGACAAGATGATGGTACATAAGATCTCTCGTGCTCATGAACATTTTCTTTGAAGGTGAGCACATCGGATCTCGTGTCGGCAGAATCGGCAAAGCAATTTCGGTGTGTTGATCCCAAAACTGCTCAAGAACCCCGAAAACAATCTCCTTGAAGCCCCATCGATCCACTTAACCGCTTGTCTTTCGGTGAGTGGATGAACATTGTCAAATCTTTTGAATTCGTCGGAGAGTGGAAGATGAGGTCGAGTCATTGTCTTCGTGCGAAAAGGTGACTCGATCTGTCTCGTGGATCGGTGAGGCTCTTGTTCGATTTGAACCTCGGCGTCCACTTCTTCCCCGCCGATAAGATTTCTTCATCACTCTCAAAGATAGTCATCATCGATTCTAGTAGCTCGGTAACCTCGACAGCTTGCTAACAAGGGGTTGGGAATGGGTTCCATATCGCCGGTGGTATTGATCCTCCGAGTCTTTGTCCTCGTGGACCCCTCGGACCTTGGTGGGAGTTTCCATGTCTTCTCGGGAGTCGATTGGTTATGGGTTCCAGTGTCGGCGGGTTGTTTCTTTCCTCCGAGTCTTTGTCCCCGATGACCCCGAGACATCGGTGGGTATTTCCTAGTGCCTTTAGCGAGTCGGTGAATGTTGTATCCCTATCGGTGGATTGTTTTATTCCCCGAGTCTTTGGGATCGATCGGTGTGCCCTCGCACAAAGGCTTGGATTTGCTAATGTCATCACCGGGCAAAGTGGGCGCTCCCTACCCCGGTTGTTTGTTTCCTACGGATCTTGGGAGTAGTAGGTGTGACCAAGGGCACCGACCGTGATGTATCGTTGTCCTTCGTTGTCACGGGGTGGTTGTTGCACAGTCGGTAGGTGTCTTTTGGTCTCGGTCTTTTGTGCCTTTTGGTGGTGCTCACGAAGCCTCGGGCCCCGAGACTTTGGTTTAGTCTTAGTCCCATCCGAGTCTTCCCTTTTTCTTTTAAGAGCGGGGTTTGAGACACCGATCCTCCCGGTTGTTTACAAGACCATATGGGCCGTCAATTCGATAGGGTGTGACAAGGGATGGGTCCTTTTGAAAATTTGAAGGACTCGGGATGCCGTAAATTTCCAAATTTTTCATCCCGAGTATAATTGGCACCCATGAACGATTGTAAGCACAAGAGACAAACCTAGGATACGAAATATACTTCGTCCTAGTTTTGCTCAGTAACCGTTACAAGATCATCAGAATGATCTCCCTATGTCGACGGTGACCCATTCATCAGCGATGCCATCATCAATGAATAGAGTTTACCTGCTCAATGGATGAGTGGTTCCATACGAGGACCCGAATCACAAAAGTGAAAAGGATCCTCCAAGCCACGGAATGAACTTTTGGTGGTTGGGTCTTGTCCAAAATGTGGGATCCAAAACAATTTGTTTTAACCCATCCTTCATCGTGGAAGGTTCGTGATGGGCGACATAAACACCTTTGTTGTAATCTAACCTGTTGAAGTGCAAAAGGTTTTGTAATCCGAGGTATATTGTTGCCCCATTTAGACCGAACTCGATGAGATACTCCCGAGTGGTCTAAGGTTATTCTCATCGATCGAAGGTGTCGGGTCAAAGGCTTTAGCAGTTGCCCAAAACTCCTTGAGGTAGTTTGGGTACACCACCGAGGACACTTTACAAAGGCCGTTTTAGTGGGCGGTTGAATAAAAATTTTACAATGTCTTTATAGGTTGGGACATTTTCGTGGTATTCAAAATTACCTATGACATTGTTTGTTTTGAATTCAACGTTTGATAGATCCCCACCCATCGAGAAGCAAACCGGAGAGATTGTGTTCTAGCCATATCTTTTAAAGAAGTTTTTAGGGTTTAGAAAAAAACGTTTGGCAAGAACAGTTAAAATGTTTAGATCTCTAGTTAGTGATGAAAACTTTCGTAAATGTTTACAAGAACGGTTTTCCAAAAGAGGTTTTGAAGGTTTGAGAACACAAAATATTTGGATTTGAGAAAGATTTTGACAGAGTTTAATTGCGTAAATTGATTTGTGTGTTGTTTGTGAAGAAGAGGTATTTATAGAGTGATAGGAGGGTGTTTTGTGCACAAATGGAAAAACTAAGAGTAGGTTTTTGAAAGACTTTTGAAATTCCCATTTAATGCTACCACTCCATTACCCGCAAAAAATCCTGCTTTTCAAGGAACATTTGAGGTGTACAAGAAAAGTGCACCTTTGCAGAGAAAAAATATCAATTTGATATTTCTTGTGAGAGGCAATAAATGTCAAGTGGGATGACAAGAAGACAAAGAGACATATATTCCTTTATTAAATTGGCATAGTTACCAACCTAGGACATTAAAGTAATCGATACTTGGACCATTTAGTTACTCATTCAATGCTCTTTGTCAAGTGTCAGGGACCTGAATGAGTATTACTCATTCAAAGTGAGAGGTTTATTTTGGATTGTGAGGATGAACCATGTCGAGAGCTTCTCGAGATTGGTTTTCAAATACTTGACTTTCAATGTCAAGCATTCCCAACTCGACTTTCGGTCTCTCAAGGTAGGCTCATCCAAGGGTTTGGTGAAGATATCGGCCATTGATATTCGATAGGGATGAAATGAAGTTCTATGTCTCCTTTCATTATGTGATCCCCGATGAAGTGATATCGATATCAATGTGTTTGGTTCTTTGGTGGAGGACGGGGTTGTTGGAGATTGCAATTGCACTAGTGTTATCATAGAAGATAGGCACCATTTTGTAATGGATGTCATAGTCATTGAGTTGACTTTTCATCCATAATACATTGGCACAAACATCCTCGCTGACTACATATTCGCCTTCACTGAGGACATAGCCACCGATTGTTGCTTCTTTGCACTCCAACACACCGCTTTTCCTCCAAGAAATTGACAGACCACGAGGTACTTTTTTCATCCATGTTGCAAAAAGATAATCAATCGAGTAACCTCGAGATCAAACCACAGGCATATTGGATAATATAGTCCAAGGTTTGGGGTTCCTTCGTGCACCGAGTATTCTTTTGGGCGCAGTGAGATGGGATTCTTTTGGATTGGGCGATATCTTGCTATTAGGCAGTCGAGAATTGTATGTACGGTCTAGTAGCGGTTAGATACATCGATGAGCCAACAATCCTCCGAAATGAGTTTGATTGATGATTTGCCGGTGAGATCGTGTCCAAGGTTGTTAGGTGGAACCATTGGTGTCTTCACCGAGGCATAGTCAAATATCTCATATTTCTTCAAGAGATTTCGGTGTATTTCTCTTGACCGATGGATATACCTTTATCGGTTGCACGATTTGAAGTCCAAGAAAGTAAGTGAGTTCCCCATCATGCTCATTTCAAACTTCTTTGTCATCGCTTTTCAAACTGTTTGCAAAGTTTGTAGTTAGTTGAGCCAAAGATGATATCATCAACATACACTTGGACTAGTATCACATCCTGTTGGGTTCTATAGACAAACGATGTGTTGTCTATCTTTCCTCCGACAAACTTGTTTTGTATCGGGAAGGTGAGAGTTTCATACCATGCCCCAGGAGCTTGTTTAAGTCCATAAAGGGCTTTGTCAAGCTTGCGAGACATAGTCGTGGAATTCACTACTCTCAAAGCCGGAGGTTTCGAACATACACATCTTCCTTGAGATCACCATTTAAGAATGGACTTTTAACATCCATTTGGTAGACCTTGAAGTTCATGTATGTTGCATATGCAAGGAAGATCCCGATGGCTTCGATAACGCCACACGCGTCGTTCGGGGTCAAGGAAACTTCCTTTTCTCGAAAGAAGTTTTATAACACCCTAGGCGTGAACCTAATCGTTGTAGTGTAGTAATTAGGGTAAGCCACGGTATTGATATCGTTCTCTGGGGAATAGGAATGCTAGTGAGAAGTTACTACGCTAAGGTTGAGGTTGAGGAAGATTATTTTTTATCTTTTATGTTTTTAGAAATGAAAAGGTACGAATCTCGGTATTGGATTTGGGGTTGGTATTGCTACCGATTACTCTACTATTATCTAATTATCTAAGCTAAGGTTGTGATAGTCTATGTCTAATTGATGTGTACTAGTATGATAGTTTAAAGATGTGTTTACTTAGGTTTTACTACTCCTTAATTATCTCCTATTGATGGTTGATTTGTCACGTCCTTATTCCTAGTTGCGTTGTGATTCTAAGGCTATAGGTGCTTATTTCCTAACTCTTTGAAATTACCAAAGGGTCTTGTTTACAAATCCTCTAGTGATTTATAGACGCCTACTCTACTTGGTTGTCCTTGAATACTTTATCCTACAATTACCTAGATAATTATATTCTAAAGTTCACAAAGAAATGTCAAGCATTAAGTACACAACGAATAATCTAGCGCACTCTAGATCATTAGTCAACTAAGATAAGTATCAACCAATCAATATTCAATAATTAAGTTTCATATTCCTAAGCAAACACACAAATAAATTAGCTTGGACATGGAGAACATGCAAGCATACACACAAATAATCAAAGACATAATTAAATTAATGAAGTAAATACTTATCTTGATGTATAATAGGGTTTAGAACCCTAAAATACCGCACAAGAAAGCCTTGGTTCGGTTTTAGGTTTTACTCCAAAAGACTACACACAAAACCGAAAAATTCGGATTCTATATATAAGATTACATCCGCGACGGCGTCACCTTATGTTTCGTGGCGCCGCCGTGTCGCCGCCATTAGGGTTTCGTCTTGGCACGTAAACCTTTCGACGGCGTCACCTATATGACCGTGACGCCGTCCTTGACTCGGCGCCGTCTTGGCGCATCTAGGCCGTCCGAGTAACGACGGCCTACTCTTTAGAACTCGACGTCGTCCCTTGAAAACATGCAATTTCGCCTCGACCACAAAATTCCTTCCGACGGCGCCTCGATATGCGATGGACGCCGTCGCTTATGTTTCAATGACTTTGAGTGTCTCGATTCGACTTTGGCCATTTTCTTCAGATATTCGCCTTTTCGTCCAAATAAGCATCATTCCAAGATTTTGCCTTCAAGAGACCTAAAAGTGAAAAGGAGCGATATTAAGCAATAACGGATACTGTATGATCGAATAAGGGCTTAAATGACCCCTTAAAAGGTACCTTTAAAACCTTATCAAATATCCCTACACTTGGTATTTGCTTGTCCTCAAGCAAATGTGCTTTTAGCCAATTAATTTATAAGTTAGGGGTCATGAAGCATCCATTCAAAACGGTCCACAACACATATAAGCCCATAAAGTCATAACAAGCACGGAATTACATACTAGCACCTCACATGGGGTGTTTGGATACTCACATCTCTCTCGTGTATATATGAAATATAACAAATCGGAAATGGAAGATAAACACTCATTAACCGGTCCTAGTACATAGATTACCATAGGCTTGAGAATAGATCAAACCTCAGCCGCTTTGGCGTAAGCACCTAGGAAAGACTATCAAAGAGGTCTTTAAAGGGTTGTAACGTTAGGCTTACGGTAGGGAAATAAGGGTTTGGTGGGATAGGCTATATAGTGGTGGATAGTCAAAAATCTCTATGTTGCAAGTATACGAAGAATGGCGTTGCTAAAAGACTCGACACTCTAAAACTCTAGGCAACGAAAATAAACAAACACAATTTAAAAGATAGATGTAGGATGGTAGCCCGTATGGTTTTTTTTTTTTTTTTTTTTCACTCTTTCTTTTCTTTTTTTTTTTTTTTTTTTTTTCCATACACTTTTACTCTACCATCCTCTACGGTACATCAAAATGATAGGGATTTATAGACACATCCCTACACTTGAGTTTTATTACTCTAACACCAATTTGACCCGAATTGAAAAGATCAAAACACTTGGAGTACATTATTATGCAAACAAAGGAATTTGAGTTTAACGTTCTCTTCCTATATTTCATAAACTTTAACTTTTCCATGAATCCCAATCATCCCAAAGCGTATACAAAGGATATGACTCGACTTAGCAACTCATGCAAGCAACCGATAATTGAACTAAGGGTTTTGGGTAATAACATAAATTGCACTAAAAGTGAGTGCAATAAAGGTAGGCTAAAGCGATTTGGGTGTATATTTGGGGTGGGGTGTAAACAATGCTCTT
Organism: Chrysanthemum lavandulifolium; assembly: GCA_022545495.1. Classification (NCBI taxonomy): domain Eukaryota; kingdom Viridiplantae; phylum Streptophyta; class Magnoliopsida; order Asterales; family Asteraceae; genus Chrysanthemum; species Chrysanthemum lavandulifolium. Next base: position 148,961,227 of record CM040239.1, on the reverse strand, counting down.
CATTGATATTCGGAAAACCGAAACATCACGAGAACCGCGAAAAGGATAGGCTCGAGGGGTTAACTAGGGGTATCGTGTACTAAAGATGAGTACAACGCAAAGGGTGTGGGGAATTACTCAACCGATATGGAAGAAGTAATTATATTACGGTATCAAACAAGGGTTTATCCTAATGCCTCTTATCATTTAGTTATTCCTAACTACACAAGTGTAGCCTCACTGCGATCTCGGAATGCATCACAAAACAAGTTCTAGAATCTAATATACTACCGGTTCACACTCTAAGCATTAAAGATGAATGTTTTAATTCCTACTAATCTAAGGCGATCCTCACATTTTGGGTGGAATTTAGGTGGCAAAGGGTTTTGTGCTAGTCATGCAACTTCCTATCCATGAGGCGCTTTTGTTAAGACTAATGGCCCACTCCTATCGTCATGAAAAATTTTAAATTTGGCTAAAATTACCCTAACCTACATTTTCTCATGGTTTATTACACAAATACACTTGGACAAAGCAAATAGTCAAGGATAAGCATAGTTTCAAAGTTCCGCTTTATTTTCCTCCCTACACTTAAACCGAACATTGTCCCCAATGTTCCCGAAAGTATCAAAGTTATGATAATAGAAGGTAATTAAAAGCGAAAGAAACTAATACTCCCCGATTAGCTCGGTAGGATCCGTAAAAGTGGTGGTTAAATCTTTTCCAAGAAGAGTTTTTGCGTGAAAGGCTCCTTCCGAACTTGTGTAACTTCTTCTTGACAAACTAAACTGCACACTAGAAGAAAACAAACGAAACCTTCGCGTAAAATCGGCGGTAATAATATACATAAGACTCGATTTAAACTAGGATATAATGCTTGTGGAATGGATGTTTACTGAATTTGTTTTGAAAGTTAAGATCCGAAAATTCCAAAATTTTACAAGTAGCTCGAAAAACGAGAAAAGTAAGTCAAGTTTTTATTCCTTCTGGACGCCGTCAGTTGCAATCTGACGCGTCGTTATCCCGACAAAAAGCGGTGCGATTTTGGAAAAATTACGAAAAATTTACATCTTTAGAATCGGAAAAACTTACGCAAAAACATCCATTATGACTCGATACAAGCATTTGACTCGAACAAACAAACATATATATCTTTTAGTTAATTGTTATTCTCATGTTCACGTTTCTTATGAAAACGTGTGTAATCCTCCCTACACTTATCCTTTATGTAAAATACCTTTATATGTAATTAAGGCGAGGTTAAAAACAAAATAAAGCATTTTACAAATTTAAACATGAGGACAAACAATTAATAAAAGATATATGACACTAACAAGCAAACAATTAAACATGGGTTGCCTCCCACGAAGCGCTTTTCTTTATTTAAGAGTCTTGTAGCTAGACTCGTAGTCCTACTCCTCGTTTTGCATCACCGCCTCTTCGTCATTCATTTTCTCTTCATCGAGCGTAGACGTTGTATGTTCACCGTGGATTCCGGCCATTGTCACAATTATGGTGACGGTTTCGTTTAAGTTGGTCTCCTTAATTGTGAAAAGCCCAAACCATCTTGGGTTGTTTTTCCTTGCATTGCCCTTTTCCTTGATTTGTCTGAAGTACTTTTTCTCCTTTTAGAAATTTCTTCGGTCCTTTGTGCCTTAGGTACCGAGGTGGGGTTGCTTCCTAACTTATTATCGGTTTTCCACAATGTTGCATACAATCCTTGGACCATGAAGTCTCTAAGCCCTTTTCCCAATCATTTATCTTTTCTTAACATTATGGCTAGGGTTTTCCGATTCCCTTCGTAATCATTTCCATGATTTTGAGAGGATACCTTGGGATGATGGGTATCCTAGCATACCCTTTCCGCTTTGAGTATCATGGCGCCCTCTCCGCATTTGATGGTTGCCTTGGCGGTAGCTAGAAACGGTGTTCCAAGAATGAGGGTATGTTTTTGTCTTCTTCAAAATCAGCGATCACGAAATCTACCGGTAAACAATGTTAGCCACCTCAATTAGAACATCTATTACGACTCCTACGGGGTGAACATAAGTGTGATTAGCTAAGGAGAGTCTAAGGTCGGTCTTGGTGGTTTCTCCTTAGTTAACTTATTATAGATTGATAATGGCATTATGTTCACATCACCCCCGATCGGCCAAGGCATTAATATTATCAATGTCACCTATGCTAACCGGTATTACGAAATTCCACAGTGGTGTTACGTTTCCTTGTTAGAGGTTTTTATAACTAACTCATCTGGGGGTCCCATAGGTAGGCGTCATACTCTTCTTGATCATTTTTTCATCAAGGGCTTCCTTGAGAACTTCATTGTACCTAAAGTTGTTTACTTGGTTTGCAATGGTTTTCTTGTTGATTTCGTGCTTAAGGTAGTATTCAATGGTCTCGGGCTCGTCGTCATGCACCGACTCCTCCTTATTACTTCCCTCGGTTTTCGCGTCTCAACCTTTGCATTCTCGGGCATAATGGAAGCAGTGTTGACAAATGAAGTGGGAGGGCAATCGTTGCTTCTTCGAGCACCTTTTCGGGAACCTTTGTTTTGGTAAACTCAATTACCAAATTCATCATTTCCGTCATCTTTGCTTGCATCTCCTCTCTCTGCCTATAAACCTCCTCTTCAAACACGGCTAATCTTTCCGTATGAGCCACCATGTACTCCCTCATTTGTTCTTTGAAGCTTGGTGAGAGTGGTATTGGGAAGTAGAACAGGCGCCTTTGGAAGTTGGGTTTGATCACGACTTGGAGACTCAAGGAGGTGTGGGGTGGTAGGTAGAGTTGGCGAATTTGACGCCTCTCGAGGAATTTGTGCACGGGGCTCTTTTACGCCTTTCCATAAGATAATCAATCCCTTTCTCAATGGCGCATTTGTTTCTCGAGGTGTCGGAGGATTCGGACGGGGTTGATATGGCGTTGATTACGTTAATCGAGTCTCGGAGAATCATTCCAATCTTAGTAGCTTTGATCGACAAGCTCCTCTATAATATCCCAAGATTTCTGCATTGAAGTCGTTGAGCCTCCACCGCGGCCCGATCAATGGATCGTCGAGTGATGAAGTCGGTATGATCGTAGAAGATTTGGATTTGAAGCCAAAGATCGATGCCATGATGGGAAGTCTCTGAGTAGATCCTTGAATCGAGTCCACGCTTTGTAGAGTGATTCACCTGGAGTTCTTTGAAGCGTTAAGATTTCTCGTCTAAGCTTAGTGGTTCTCCCGGTGGGAAAAATTGAGCAAGGAAGCGAAGTAAGATCATCCCAACTTGAGATGGAGCCGGCGGGAAGTCGCTCAAGCCAATTACTAGCTTGGTCCCGTAGAGAGAATGGAAGAGCCGCAAGCGCGTGGTCTCCCGAGTAGTAGCATCAAGGTCGATGGAATCGACAATTTTGAGAAATCCTCGATCTTTGATTTGGATCTTGAACGAAGTCCATGGAATGCACATCCGTTTTGCACCAACCGGATGGTGTCGGATCGCGGGGCCGTAGTTTGGGCTTGGTCGGGAAGCTCAATGGTGTTCCTATAACCTAGGTGGTTTGGTCTCGAGTACTCACCAAGAGTACGGGCTCTTGGCGGTCGTTTGGTGGTGGGTTGATGGTGGTGGTTGGTTGTCACCTTCCATGGTGAAAAGTGATGGGTGTTACAACAAAGGTCACGAAGAAGGGGATAGACTAAGAAAGCTAAAAAATGAGAAAAATTTACTTGATAGGAATCAAGCAAAGAAACCTAAGCGAGGTGGACTACTAACTAGCTATTCTATTCCCGTGCCGCGCCTAAAACTTGATAACGCTTCACGCGTCGTCGGGATCAAGGAAACTTCCTTTTCTTCGAGCAAGTTTTATAACACCCTAGCGGTGAACCTAATCGTTGTAGTGTAGTAATTAGGGTAAGCCACGGGTATTGATATCGTTCTCTGGGGAATAGGAATGCTAGTGAGAAGTTACTACGCTAAGGTTGAGGTTGAGGAAGATTATTTTTTATCTTTTATGTTTTTAGAAAATGAAAAGGTACGAATCTCGGGTATTGGATTTGGGGGTTGGTATTGCTACCGATTACTCTACTATTATCTAATTATCTAAGCTAAGGTTGTGATAGTCTATGTCTAATTGATGTGTACTCGTATGATAGTTTAAAGATGTGTTTACTTAGGTTTTACTACTCCTTAATTATCTCCTATTGATGGTTGATTTGTCACGTCCTTATTCCTAGTTGCGTTGTGATTCTAAGGCTATAGGGCGTGCTTATTTCCTAACTCTTTGAAATTACCAAAGGGTCTTGTTTACAAATCCTCTAGTGATTTATAGGCGCCTACTCTACGGTTGTCCTTGAATACTTTATCCTACAATTACCTAGATAATTATATTCTAAAGTTCACAAAGAAATGTCAAGCATTAAGTACAACGAATAATCTAGCGACTCTAGATCATTAGTCAACTAAGATAAGTATCAACCAATCAATATTCAATAATTAAGTTTCATATTCCTAAGCAAACACACAAATAAATTAGCGGACATGGAGAACATGCAAGCATACACACAAATAATCAAAGACATAATTAAATTAATGAAGTAAATACTTATCTTGATGTATAATAGGGTTTAGAACCTAAAATCTTGCAAAGAAAGCCTTGGTTCGGTTTTAGGTTTTACTCCAAAAGACTACACACAAAACCGAAAAATTGGATTCTATATATAAGATTACATCTGCGACGGCGTCACCTTATGTTTCGTGACGCCGTCGTGTCGCCGCCATTAGGGTTTCGTCTTGGCCACGTAAACCTTTCGACGGCGTCACACTATGACCGCGACGTCCGTCCCTTCAGCTCGACGCCGTCTTGGGCGCATCTAGGCCGTCCCGAGTAACGACGGCCTACTCCTTTAGAACTGACGTCGTCCCTTGAAAACATGCAATTTCGCCTCGACCCGTCATAAAATTCCTTCCGGCGGCGTCTCGATATATCAAGGACGCCGTCGCCTTATGTTTCAATGACTTTGAGTGTCTCGATTCGACTTTGGCCATTTTCTTCGTATATTCGCGCTTTTCGTCCAAATAAGCATCATTCCAAAGATTTTGCCTTCAAGAGACCTAAAAGTGAAAAGGAACGATATTAAGCAATAACGGATATGTATGATCGAATAAGGGCTTAAATGACCCCTTAAAAGGTACCTTTTAAAACCTTATCGATGGCTTCCATTCTTGCAACAGAGAAAATGTCTCATCATAGTCAATGCCTTCTTGTTGATCAGTAACCTTTGGCTACAAGTCGCTTTGTTTTAATGACGGTGCGTTTTCATCGGTTTGTTTCGAAACCCACTTCATTCCTATGACTACTACATCCCGAGGACATTTGATCAAGGTCATGACCTTGTTTTATCAAGCTGTTGCAATTCATCTTGCATAGCCCCGAACCCACTTGGGTGTTTTAGAGCTTCGGTGACACTTTTGGGTTCTATGTCGATAGGTAATCAACATATAGACATTCATTGGTGAAGTCTGCAGTTAGACTAGCGACCATACGCCTAGTGAGCATGCCCTCGGTGGGTTCACCAATGATGTTTACAAGCTCAATGTCCCGAGATCTAGTCCACTTACTTTGTGGTGCAGGATCCGAGCTTGAAGATGTCACTTTGGGAGTTCGGATGTGAGTTCGGTGCAAGAGCCACAGGATAATTTAGGGCATCTGTTGAGATGTCAAGATCAGTTGAGGATCATGAGTACTGTGCTCTGATCATTTGGATCATTGTTACTTATCCCAAGAGGATGATCGATTATCAATGAATTCATTGATGGTTGGTTGGGGTAGGTTGTGGGGTAAGACATAATATGAGATGTCGACATCGACTTGATATGAGGAATTGAGTTGATGTTGTACTCATCGGGAGGATATCTTGATGAGTTATCAATTCCAATTTCCTCCACCGAGGTGTTGGTGAACTGATGCTTTCAATACTTTCATCAAAGGTGACATGAAGGTTTCCTCAACTTGTTGTCTCCTTGTGTTAAAACCCACGAAGGCTTTGGAGATCGTTGAGTAGCCTAAAAGTATCCATCATCGACTTTGCATCAAACTTGCCTAGATGATCCTTGTGGTTGTGAATGAACACGGGACATCCAAACACATGAAAATAGGCGATGTTAGGAAGTCTACCTTTGAAGATCTCATATGGGGTTTTATTATGTCTTTTGACAATGATTGACTGTTTTGAGTGTAACAGGCGGTTTAGTTGCTTGATCCGTAAATGTTTTGAGAGGGTGAGCCATTTAACATAGTTCTAGCGACCTCAATGAGAGTTCTATTTTTCCTTTGAACCCCATTTTGTTCGGGGGTATAAGGAGATGAGAAATTTTGAGTAATTCCTTTTCATCACGAAACTCTCAAGTTCTTGATTTACGAACTCGGTGCCATTGTCGATCGGATTTGTTTGTGATAATGTCATTACGGTTTTCAATCTTCACGATGAATGACATTATTGCATCACCGCTGACTCTTTTTGAAAGAAAGTATACCCAAGTGTATCTTGAGAATTCATCAACAATGACAAGTGTATACTTCTCATGCTGGATTGATCCGGGACCGACAGGTCCAAAGAGATCCATGTGCGGAGGTGAAGGCGACTTTGATGGAGAAGTTTTGTTTGGTTTTGAATGATGCTCTGTGGTGTTTACCCTTTTCACGAGTGAGCATGGTTTGTCTTTGCAAAGACCAGTGATGGTAAGCCAAGGACCTTGTTTTGTTTTGCCAAGTTGTTGAGGTTTTGAAGTTCAAGTGTGAGTCTCTTATGCCCACCCAATTGATGGTTTCGATGGCTTTAGCAAAGAGACAAGTTCCATCTTGGGAGAGAGTTGACATGTCAAGCACATAAACATCATCTCTCCTAGGGCTATCAACACAACTTCCTTGTTGGCATTAAAAATGGTACCTTGTTTATCATTGAATTGTACAATGAATTTTGCATCACATAGTTGGTGACACGATGAGATTGTATTTGAGACCATTGACATAGGCTATTCTAGAAAACTATTCCATTGCGGTTCTTGAACCATAACCTTGATGGGACATGATGAGTTATCACCAAATACTACCTTGGGCCTGGTTCCTTTACATACTTGTCAGATATTCCTTCACACTACCATGCTTCTTGAGCATCCATTTGTCTAGATGCCAAATAGGCTCCACAGCATGTCTCGCACAAGTAGTAAACCGAATTAGTTTCTCTTGTGACCCACTTACTAGTTGGCTTGGATCTCAAGGTCTCTTTGAAATTTGCAATCGACTCATGGTCGGTGGTTGTGTGCAAGGTGCTACCATGGGTTTTGCATTTAGAGGTGAGGATGACTCGGTGACTCGGGTTGTTTGGAATTTCTCCTTGCATGAATGATCTTGTCATGTTGGGATGTCTCATGAGTGGATTACCGCATATATCACAAAGATGTATTCATGAGACAATCATCCCGATGATGATCATTGAATCCACAAAGAGGACATAGAGGAAAAGGTTTTGCTCTATTCTTTGGGGCGATTTTGGAGGATGAAGCATCTTGATGACCAACTTTGGTATAGTTTGCTTGGTGACATCTTGTATATGATCTGCGATCCTGTGATCATCCTTTTTGCATATCATGCAAAAAGGATTCTATAGCGATTGTCGATGGTATGGGTGGTGTAATGACACAACTCACACTTTTGTTTGCTTTTGGAGGTTGACTTTGACTTAGAGGAACCGGAGGAAGTTGCTTTGTCTCCTTGATTGGTTGAGGACCTTTTCAATGGATTCCATTTTTTCAAGAAGCTTCCTCACGAGTTCGATCGATTCTTTGGTTTGGTCGACTTCGGTGGGGACAGAGGATGATGAAGTCTCGGCAGGAGTAGACTCTTGGATTAGTTTTGCTTGTCTTTGAAGGATGGTTCTACCATGTCCGGACCTTTCTTTTGGTGAATGAGGATTGAATTGTAGTGGAGTAAGCTCGAGCTTGGAGCAAGACCACGAAGAGGTTTCGGTGGTGGGCGGTGCTTGAGATTCTCGCCTGAGACTCGAGATGTGTTCGTACCACTTGGGCACATCGGGAGTCCAAGCATGCTCTTTAGAGCTTGACTTTCGAGCTCTAGAATCCTTCCAATCGAAGTTTGGAAGCTTACTCTCGGGATTAACTCGTTCAATCCATTCACTTGGAATTAGAATCGACCAACATACTTGTAATCATGCCACCGACACAAATGGCTTAGGAGGCGGTCGGTTTGTTGAGAGAGTCGGGAGATGATCTTCACCTATGACTCTCTTCTTGCTCTCTTGGGGCTCCCACAATCAAAGACCACAGGATTCTTAGCAATCCAACTCTTAAGAATATCATTTGCCTTTTAAGTTCATCTTGAAGATTACGATTTCTTTTAACTAGTTCGGTGTTTTGAATTTGCAAGTGGCGACCTCGAGCTTAGCTTGTTTTAAAATGAGCAATTCATCCCTACACTTATTCAATTCAAAACTTAACTTGTTGTACTTAGAAAAGAGATTCGGTCTTTGCTCTTCTACAAACTTAAGGTCAACATTTAGATAATTCATATAAGATCGCCAATCGAGTCATCATCCATAGAAAGTAAAGTGTTTACCTTCTTCATTGTGATGTTGACCCATTCCCATTCTAGCATGATTCTTCCCAACAAAGCTTGTCTTCTTCTCGAGAGAGCCATTAGAGCACGACGTGTACCATTTCATCATCCGATGAGATTGGCTCTTCATCGATCAAAGGTTTCAACAACAAGGCCTTTGTTCTTCCCACCATGATTGAACATTTTTGTTGTTTACGAGGATGGCCTCAAGCAATGCAAGCTTAGCTTTTGCTTTCTTATACTTAGCTTCATAATCAATGGTTTTGTTAGGATCGATTTGTTTTGAACATTTTGATGAGGCGATAGATTTTGGTTGAAATTTGCTAAAGCACAAGGCGATTAGATCACGATGGTTTGTAAGAGGTTCGAAAATTGTTTTGAAAAGCAGTCTTTTGCAAAATGGCCTCTTTTATGACACTTGTAGCATTCAAGGTCTTTAGTTGCTTTAGTAGAAAACCTTTGTTTCTTTTATAAACCTTCGAGAGTTAGCAGAGTGCCCTTTCACGAAATTCACATTCATGTCACTTAGGTACTCCTCACTTGATCTCGTCGTGCTCATCATCCGAGTTTTCTTGGAAATCTTGAACTACATTGTTAGAAAAGCGGTTGATATTGGTGATGATGTAGTGGTCGGGGACTTCTTGACTTCACGAGACTTCTTTAAGTCGTGGTATCGTGCATTGATGAGTTTTTCCTCATAGACAAATTTCCCATAAATTTCGGAAGCTCAAGATTTTGGATGTGATTGGCATTCCTAAGTCCACGAGAGAAATTCAACCACTTCTCGGGAGGCTGATTACAAAACCAACATTGATTTCATGCTTGGACAACTCAACACCATCATTTGAAAGTTCATTTAAAAGAGTTTTGTATCCGGTGTAAGTTTGAGAGAGTTTACGAGTCCTTAGCCACGAAGGTGTTATACTCGAGTTTCGGGTCCATTATCCTGTTTTCCTTGGTATCGATGGTCCTTCATGACTATGAACAAGGTCATCCCAGTTTGCTTAGCGATTACTACGACTAATAATAGACTCCATAATATCGTCGGAAGACAAGATATTATTATACTTTTGAGCCTTTGGTCTGGTTGACCACTCTCCTTTCATCTTGGGTCCACCGAGCTTGAGTTTGGGCAACCTTGACGGTCTTTGGGACAAATGGACCTTCATTTATGCACTTGACATAATAAGGTTCCATCCTAATCAAATAGCAAAGCATTCGCTTTTTCCATTTGTTGAATTTGCCAACTTCAAGTCTAGGGCAACAAATGAATAAGCTCCACCCTTTTATCGACTAGTTGGGGTACATCAATTTCACCATTTAGGATCCTAATTTAAAAACTTTTAGAGCGGCCTAAAAACGAGTTTTATAATTAGCCTTGCTCGATACCACTTGTTGTTCCCGTTCACTATCGTTTAAAACAGTTCAAGTTTATAAAACAAGTTAAAAGTGAACAATGGTGAAATTAATATAAAGAAAACACACTAAGTAATTTTCAACGTCATATTCTTATTAGAAATAATTCAACAAAGAATCGTTACCCAAGTACTTGCGGAATAGTACTTGGGATTGAAATGACAAAGTTGGGTGATTCTCTCTAAGCTCGGGCTATGTCGAGCACAACTCTTAGAGCTCACCGAGCTATCTCGGGAACTAAGTTGTATTTGGAGGTGAAAGATGGCTCGTGTATGTGTTTTTACAATTTACAAGCAACCTTTTCACTCCATCTCTTATGCTATTTATACATGTATGGTATTTGACTCTTTCCTAAGTGACAATGACATCACGAAAGACAAAATATCGATGTATTTTGTCTCTTTATTACAAAGACTATTCTAGGTAAGAGACAAGACTACTTTCCTAAGTTCGGTGATGACAGAGCACGATGTTTTGCTATTCGGGAAAGTTGACTTTGGATGATAAGGACTTTGTCTTATCTCGATTCAACCTTTCCCGCTTTGTCCCGCTCTTTCTTGATCTTTACATTCTTGGTCTTCTACTTGATTTGTCTTGATGTAAGTTGGATAGAATCTTAGGGATTCGGTGAGTTATTGTCATCACTCACCGAATCCATCATCTTCTTCTTGACTCGGTCTTCACCCTTTAAGTTCCGCCATCGAGTGGAGAGACTTCTTCTTAGCCTCTTCTTGAGTATCCGAAGACGACTCACCGAGCGACTATGCACTCGGTGACTGTTTGTTAACGGATTAAATACTTGGGCTATTTTCTATTCAAATCCTAGATTTAAGGAGTTTGGGTATTTACTGAACCCAACACTTTCCTTATTTAGTCTTTACATATTGCTTGCATATTTCATTAACATATCAAAGATCAATATCAATTGATCTTCTCAATAAGTTTCAAAACAAAGTTTTTAATCGGTAAACTATTCAACCCCCCTTCTAGTTTTCTACAGAAAAGACATTGACAAAGTCAAGAAGTGCGTGACAATACTCAAGCTAGTCAAGGACTAGGTTATGATGACCACTATAAATAGGTTAATTGATAAGTTTCGGAAATTTACCCAATAATCCCCAAACGTACATGTTTATAATTAAAATAGGTTTCCATTTATCACTTAAGAAATAAAAGTGTCACATTTGTTGCTCGCAATTTATATATGTTTATAATAAAATACTTCATATAAGTTATATTACAAAGTATTTTATACAAGACATGCTTGTTTATTCAACGTTTCCCCAAACCATTTCAACTTTACTAAGTTGACTTATTCAAAATAACCGTTTTCAACAAATTTATAGAAGCTAATCATGTACCTATAAAACACAAGTTATTATCATAGTAAAACACGAGTTATTATCGTAGTTGATAAATACAATCATATTTGTCGATATTATATGGATAAATATCTCATTATTAGTAAAAATGCGAAGATAGAATCTTTAGTATTGTTGCAAATCAAAATATATCTTAAACTCGCGTTGGGTCTAATACATTATATTCGGTTTATTTCAAAAAGTTTAGTAAAGCATAACTTATATCCAACACGACTCGCGTATAAAATGTTATTCTAATTTATAAACCGTATTGACCTTATATAGTATAACGAAATGTGAAATATACGATATCCCTTTATTATTCACATTTTAGTTCATTAATTGTTATAGTCAAATATCGTTATATTTTTACTTTGTTAAGCTTTCCAAATTTACAAATCTTACCCGTTAAACGTTAACCGTTTGTCCTACATTATTTAACCATTTTCTTCGTTCCGGTATCGATATATAATTAATTTGTTACCCTCTTCAAGTTAGTCCATTGTCATATTACAAATTATCATCTTGTTAGTTTCAATATTCCTTGCTAACACCATTTTACGACTTATAACAATTACCGTGTCTAATTTAAAACGAACATAACTAATTTCTACTAGTATTACATACCCACTTTATGAACCAAGACAAGGAAAACACCAAGTTATTATCTGGGTCAAACGTGACCCAAGTGCAACATAAAACATCCTAACGTGACCAAATATTTCTCAAATCTATACCAATTTGTATCAACTTGACCAAGCCATGGTTCATACCCGACTCGATTGACTCGTCCCACAAGGCTGACCCGACTCTCGACTCGACCAACCCAACTGTTTTCAAAATAAACAAACACATCAATTAAGCAAATCTGAAACCTAGACAAGTTTTTATCAATCCTCTAGGCCAACCCAAGAATCAAGTTAGCAACAACCCCACGAGTTGACTCGACTCACTGAGTCAACTCGACTCAGTGGGTCACTTGTACTCAACCTGTCGCCACAACAAGAATACCAACCACACGACACCTTTTTAGTTTCGTTTTATATTCACCACACGAGTCCACTTTAAAACATGATTATTTCATTTTATCCAACCCGTTTTAGCACTTAATATCCACGAAAGACAACACAAATAATGTGTATTCGAACCTAAACAGAAAAATAAATTAAAAACTAATGAGTTCCATGCTTACCGTGAAAGAAAGAAGCAAACGAGGGCTTGGTGTCGTCTTTATACGAGTACAATTCGTATCAACCAAGCACAAATCCCATTTACATCATTATTCATGAAAACCCTAGGCATCCGAATCTTGAAATCAAGATTTGGAGCGCGTGGTGATGATTGAGGGTGCGTAGGTTGTAGAAACGGAACCACCGTGGCCCGATCTATCGATTAGAAGTGGCGGTGTATAAGTTGGAGGTGGCCGGAATTTGGCTGGAGACCGGTGACGGCGCCGGAACCCTTAAATGGGTGGCCGAAAATTATTACTAGAGAGAGAGAGAGTAGAGGAGTGTGTGAATTTTAAGAGAGAGAAAGAGGGAGGAGAAAATGAGGAGAGGTGGGAGGTTTAGGGGTATTTATACCCACACGACGGACTAATCTTGCACTCTCCAAATTACAAGGGCGAAAATGAAAACTATCAAAGGGCCCTAGATGAAACTTTTGCAAAACTAGAGATATATTTGGTTTGGGACACATTTAACCTAGTAAACGGATGATTCGTGACTCGGGGGTTAAGCCAATGCTTTTAAAATATTATTTCCAATAAAAATGATATATAATACGACCCACATCTCAAATTAATTAAAATAGTCGCTTTACTCGATGTTTCTCCAAAAACGACGCATCGAGGAATTTATGAGTTGTCACAGAGTTCTTCTGGTACGTACTGAACAAACCACATTAGGCAATGAGTAACAAAGTGCATAAGAACCTTAAAATACATACGCTGGTTACATAAGACGGCAACCGAAAATTGCAAGACCCATTAAAGAGACATGTATATGATCTTCAGGAGGGTTGAGATACGTGACTACCTAATGGCAAGACCCAGGAGGGTTGAGATACGTGACTACCGAAAATTGCAAGACCCAGTAAAGAGACACGGTGTCTGCCTGCTGCAAATGCGATATGTGACTACCTAATGGCGAGGAGGTAACTACCATCATATGATCTTCAGGAGGGTTGAGATACCGATCATCCAATACGTCAGACAACCCAGCACACTTATTATTAGGACACGCCTTTGATTTGGTCCTCATACTTATGACAACATAATCCAATAAATAACAAAAGAGAAAGGTCAACCCATAACAGGCCTAGATAAGGAAGAGCAGGATTCTCATACATCTTAAACAGGATCAGATACCCAAAAAAAATGGTGACACAAACGAAACCAAATTCAAGCCAAAATCATAACATGAAAATGCTAATAACGAAAAAAAACTACTAACAATATATACAAATCCAGTATAAGTAAGTAAACACAAAATACCAAACCTTGTGCGTAGAACGTCGCTGGGTAGAAAGTCGGTTAAACAAAGAAGTCGGTTAGAGTGTATCGGGAAGAAACGCAAAGGTGATATGTGTGGATATGAATGTGGGCCGACATAACGAAACGGGCTAATGATCAGGAAGCCCACGTTACAGAAGAGAAAGAATATTTAACAGGGGGAATTTTTAATGTGCATCCTCCCTTCCATAATATATAGATGGAATGAAATATAGTAGCATGTTTGCCTAATATTTACGTTAATTTTATGTTGGATGGTATTTTAATAAATGAAAATTTTGTGGGATGAAATTAACAAGTAACCCATAACTCGATAGACCTAACCCGACAACTTGAAACCCCATAGACCCGAAACCTTACAGGGTCAGGTTGTGGGTTAGTTTTTATTTTTCAAAACCCGATAGACCCGATCCAATAAGCCTTAAACCCGACCTGATAACCCGTTTGACACCCCTACCTGCCATTGTGTGTAGCCTTATGTAAAGACAACTTTTTCTTTATAGGGTTTAAGTCCATGGATTGGCCATGAAATTTCACAAATTTTTAGTTGTTGGTAATAGTCTCTGAAATATCTCAATACCATCATTATAACTTTTGAATTTGTTTCGAACTTACCAATTGCGTCCCATTTTCTTAATGGGCTACATGTTAACCAGGTAAAATACATGCCACATCATTTTTATTTTATTTTTAAATGAACTATCTTTTAACACCTCACCCTTATGACTTTTTCCACATTATCTGTTATGACTTTTTCAACATAAATAACTTTTGCAGTTTACTATTCATAACGAAAATAGGTGATGCTGAATAATGGTTAAATGACGAGAATATCCTCATCTTCAACCTCATTTAACTTCATCCCTGTTTTCTCCAACAACCTACCAATAATTCCGGCTACCCTTAATTTCCCAACCACCATTCTGATACGAACATTCATCACAATATATAAACAATAAAAACACTATAATATCTATAAATTAATTTTACGACATCCATTGATAATGATTTATACTCTGACAAAACCAGGACGTAACCGGTATTCACATTCATCACATTACAAAAATACTAACAACGCTCATGTAGAAATCCATGTCGACAATATTATGTACACTCCTCCACCAAACCATCTTCAAAACTCAACTAAGCATAAATGTACGAAATCCAAACACCTGTTTTTATCAACATAAACACCCATGAACGGATTTAACATTAGAACTCGAATATCCAAAGAAAAGGAAACATCATCTAGAACATAAACATGCGCGCGCACACATACACAAATACACACACACACACACACACACACCATATTTTACCAGATCTGACACGGGTTTGGTGGTTATACGAAAGATGTGGAGATTCGTGGTCGGATGTGATGGTTTGGACAGGGCGAATGTGGTTCAGGAGAGAAGAGTTCCAGCGTTGGCGGTGGTTTGGCGCCGCAATGGTGGTTGCAGGTTTTATATTTGGTGATGGTGGATGTTGCTTAGGTTAATGGTGGTGGGTATGGTAGCAAATTTGAGGTAGAAGAGGAATAAAGTAGCTTATATAGATGGATATGTGTGGTCACAAATGAGCCCAAGAAGCTCACGTGGTACCAAACGGTCATATAACTTATTTTTGCAGGTTGTAACAAGTTACAAGTGTGGTAGCAAGACATTTCAAAGTTCATTACCAACAATTAAAAATTTGTGAAAGTTCATAGCAAATCTATTGACTTAACCCTTCTTTATATTCTTCCAAAAGTATCAACATGTATTAAACTATGAATCAATAATCACCTAAGAAAATCTATTTTTGTACTAATAGCCTAATCCACCATCGGTCCATCGAGAGTTAATCACGCAATGTCATAATTAAAGGGACATGAAAACATTCTTTGAACTCACGGCCTTTATTATATGGTCTATGACACTTACCATTAAGCTTCCATCGTGAAGACATCATCACCTAATAAGACAAAATAATCAAGCCGACCTGAAAACGAGTCTATAGCGGTGTTTGGGATTGCGGTATGAAACAGATTTTCTGAAACGCAATAATCTGCTTTATAGTGTTTGGCAATCTCAAACTGATAATCACTTTTTTGCGTTTTGAGGGTCCCAAAACGTGGTTTTAGAAAAGAAACTCCCCACCTGCTTTTTGAAAACGCCATTTTCCTCTTGAATGAAACATTACCAAGTTACCCCCAAAAGCACATCTTACTACTCTTCATAAAAAAAAAATAATGGTAAAAAAATTATAGCTAAAACATGATTTGATAACTTTCAATCTTCACAAATAACTAACGATGATTTCGTTGAGAGACGGGCAGTAAAACGATAGAGACAAAAATCTTGAAAAGTATTGTTGGGGTTAAGCCAAATCTTGAAAAGTAATTTTGAGGGTTTTAATTTTTAATGATCATGGATGTGTTATGAATGTGATAGAGATTTTTAGGAAAGGAAGGCAGGTGATGAAATTGTGAAAGATGAAAAATGGTTGGATAAGGTTTAATACAATATATAAAAAGAAGATGAACGTGTCTTGTGTTATACATTATTTTACATTGTATCGTATATGGTAAAAGTGTGTGTTAAATTTTTGATTGCTAATAAATTATAGTAATGTCATTTTGGTCATTTTACAAGTTAACTTGTAAAATAATTTGATTTTTTCAAACAATAAAAAACTGATTATCTAATTATTGCGATATTAAACAGCATAATTAAATCCAAACACTGCATTTTACAACCACGTTTTGTAACAACTGATTATCTGATTATCCCTTTTCAAAACGGATAATCTATTTTCAATAAGCAATCCCAAACACCCGCTTCCATTTAAAGCAATTGGCTTGCGTTTGCGGATCTATGTCTTAAACTTGATGAAACAGTCATCAAACCTACCAACTTTCCGTCAGCGCCACATTACCAAGATCATCACCAAACAACCGTAGTTGTGACATTAAAACAAACTTATAAAAATACCTCAGTTTAAACAAACAAGATTAGTTGTATCAATTTGGATTTTGCATTCAGATTGGCATCTTGCACTTTAATTCTAGTCTTGTCTTATGATATGATCTACAGTATATTACTTCTTGTTATTTTGGGCCAAAAAGACCGAAAGAAAGTCAATGATCTTGTCAAGTTTGACATTGAATCACAGGTAACCCAAATTTGCCATGACCCTTGCACTTTGACTATAGACCAATATAAATTTGGATTTTCATTTATGTAGTGTAAGCCTAAAGAGTAAATAAGGACCAAGCACAGCCATAAAGATTTCTTAGTCCCAAACCTTATAAACAGATCTAATTCCATTAGCGAGTTCACATATATAATTAATGCCTCATCTAATCATATGCTGCATCTTAACAATCTAACCTTTACAAACATGATACATAATCAATATCGAATTCAAAATTGCCAGTGTTCATAACTCTATCTATCAGTTTACCAGGCCACAAAGGTGTGGTAAGTTTCTGACAAATCTACCTTCGAAAAACTACCGACAACACGTACAATAAGTAATTCATAGCAAAAATTAGTTCATTTTATCACAATATCACGCCACTTGTTGCATGCATTTTAAGCAATATCAATCATATGAAAATATATTTATCCTATACAACGAAAAAAAAAAAAAAAACATTACAAGTTCAACATCTGAGACATAAGGATCAAAATATGATTCTATCAGTATCTTCACAAAGATGTGAATCCCTCAACTTTTAAGTCACTGCAGATTTCTGGATCATATAAGATTTAATCAGCTACACGTTCTAAATCACTGATCAGTTAACCTATATACACAATAAACATACAACATGCTATATCAAAATCATTAATGATACTTAGCTTAAACTATCAGTTTCGACATACAATATTTATGCTATCACCTCCAAAGAAATGCTTATGAATCAACTCAACGCAGTCATGTTTTTGTATCTTTTTCCAATGATATTGGTAAATTACTACTCTTTCGGTCTCAAATTAAATGTCTACTTACAGAATGCAAGAAACACGGTTTTAACAATGTACATTCAAACAAAAAGCTAAAAACATATCGTATGTATCATCACTGTTGGTGGGTCAATCCAAAATGAGCTTCATAATATTGTACATTGTTCTCTTGATTTTGTTGATGAAAGAGGTATTATCATTATGGTATTGCTCATTTTGGTGTCCGCATTACACACTATGATATATATTTATGACATGTCTCTTGGATTCTATGCTATACGCTCTGCCAGTAATGCGAGTTTATAACAATTATCTTAACACAAGTCTTGCTCATTTATTTAGCCAGATTGTAACTAAGTGGCTTTGGTTGTAACTTTTGACAAGGTGCATACTAAAGCATGTCTACATTTTGGACAACAAAAAAAAATACACACATGAAGTACTATTTGTTAATACAAGTTATATGTGAATAACAATCTGAAAGTGGTTCACTTATTTTAGATTTGCTAGCTTATGCATGCCACACCAAACTTGCTTAGCCTCCTGACATAATAACCCGGAAGATGAATCTCATGATCGAACTCTAGCCAACTTGAGACAATAAATTGCACGTCATTGAGCGTGGCGTGCACTTGGCATTCAAAGGTTGAGCCTTTGGCAAGGTGAAACCATGACAGACGCTCATATCGGCCAACTCTTCACTAATTCGTTCCCAATCGAAACACTGTATAAGCAAACCCAATGTCAATCCAAGGATACGCAAAGCCATTCCATCACCAGGACATATCCTCCTTCCCGAACCAAATGGTTGGAACTTAAAGCCTTGTCTTGTGCCTTCTGTCCCTTGGAACCTTTCAGGATTAAATGTCTCAGGGTCAGTCCACAAGTTAGGTTCATTATGTATGACCCATTGATTGACGAGTAGCATGGTACCACCTGGAATGTGATATCCGCCTATGACACAATCTTTCGATGACTCGTGAGGTAGTAGTAGTGGGACTGGAGGGTACATTCGCAAAGTCTCATTCACAATACAACGGAGATAAGGCAAGCTAGTCAAGTCTGATACATCAAGAAGACGGTCCTTTCCCACGTGATTGTCGATTTCTTTCTGTGCCTTGTTTAGAACATGTGGATGGTTGAGCAATAGCGAAAAAGCCCATTCCATAGTTGTAGCAGAAGTATCAGTACCAGCTGTTAATAGGGTCTAATCATCAACGACATGAAACATAATTAGTACAAAGGTCTAGTCACTTGAAAACACATAATATAGTTTTTTTCTCAGAGATATATAAAGAGGATTTGATCTTACCAGTATAAAGCTCATAATGAGGGTGTCTGTGTAGTAGTCAGGATCAATTTCTTGTAGTTTAAATAACATTTCAATTATGGTGTTTCCCTTGTTGTTGTTGCTGGCATCTTTTCTAAGTTCCACAATTAAACCTTGAAAGAATGTTTCTCTCCTTTTTTGCAAAGCAATCATCTTCTTCTCAACTCCATTAGCACCTAACCATCTTAGAAAAGGCAAATGATCTTCTAAATGTGAAAGACCTCCAATCGAATGCATCGCCTTTACTATCCCATGAAACTCTATTCCTTCATCTTCCAAAACACCACCAAAATACCTTTTCCCAGAAATCATCCTCATCATCACGTTCAACATTAACTCGCTAAATATTGACGATAGGTTCACTGGTGAGGAACTTTCGGAAACAAGCTTTTGTACCGTGAGTCTGCCTTCATCGGCAAGTATATCATTAAGCTTATTGAGGGGATGAGTAGAAAAGATCTCCTTAGAGGCAATCCGTCTGAGGTTGCGCCAATGTTCACCATATGGGATCCATGCAAGGCTCGAGTAATTGAATCCAAAAATCTTAGCGTAAAGCCAACGAGGACGGTTAGCGAATACAATGTCGTTCTTGGTGAAGATTTCTTCAGTTAAGGAAGGAGAGGAGACCAAGAGGACTTTTCGGTATCCAAAGCGGAGAAAGACTATTGGACCGTGTTTGGCTGAAATTTTGGCAAGGGTTTTGTAGAGAGGGTTTTTCAACAGGTATAGATGTCCAATTATGGGGATGTTTGGAAAGACAGTTGGAGGAAGGTTGGAAAACTTGTGTCTGAATAAGGTGGATATGAGAAAAGAAGCAATGAGTAGTGCAATGGCGATGAAGACAGGATCCATGATGAATTGAAACAATTATGGGTGTTTTTAGTTCGAATATATATTGTGTTTTGATATGGGTATGTTTGCTAAAAAATGCAAAACCACCTTTTATATAATTAATTTTGAAAAGAAATTTTGAAAAATCTTTGGCAAGTTGTCTCAAAAAAAACACAAAATAAACACCTTTTGCTTCTTGAGAATTAAAACTTTCACCGCCTTCTCATAGATTATGATATGACTTATTTCAAATGGTAGTCACATATATACCTTATTTATTTTTCGCAAATAATAAAAGAAAAAACAAAAAGATTACCTTGAAAGACAATTTAGATTTGTCGTCCTAGATGTTCTTTCTACTTACAAATAAATAGGCAAAAAATATTTTATGTAATTTATTCATATTAAAAGATTACATGTGAAAAGACTCTTTTAAATATAACATCTTAGAAAAGTCTATTCAAATATACTCTTTTAACGTGAAGAAACTATTTTAAATACTAGAATACCTTTTAAGTCACGACTAAATCGTGTGTATGCCGTCGATAATATTCACGCCATGCTTACAAAAGTTGTGATACCATCACAACTTAGAAATTTAATGACGAAAATTAGTGTCAAACATTACGCCATGAACACTTAGAATACAGCCCGTGTGTAATCTCAAAATAGACATCACATCAATTGCAATGTCATCGAAACATGTTATTTACTCAAAGTAGATTGCTTTTGAATTTATAAGTTATACATTGTTACAAATTTTAAACTCGCCATCATGTTAACAAGTCAACAAATTATTAAAATATTCCGCAATTAACAATAAAATACAATTCCTGTAACGCACGGGAATCTACTTGAAAAGAAGTGGACAATTTTGGACGAAAATAATTGCCGTGACGAGACAACTGCCGTGAGGGGACAACGTAAGTTATTTTCACTAGTGTTTTTAGTGAAGAGTCTTTTTCTTCATTATTGTACATGTGCACTAGGTGACAATTAAACCGTCCTAGCAATATTCTTTCATTTTGCTCGTGTTTATTCTTTTAACCACACAATGAGTGTGGAGATAACGAATGAATAAACTGACTAGAGAGGAAGTTATGGGGATGTTTGGAAAGACAGTTGGAGGAAGGTTGGAAAACTTGTGTCTAAATAAGGTGGATATGAGAAATGAAGCAACTATTGCAGTAGCGATGAAGAGAGGTTCCATGATGAATTGAAACAATGATGAATCTTTTTCTGTTCAAATATTTATGTTTTGATGTTCATTTGCATGCAGGTTCATGTCCTATATATACACGTAATCCAATTTAAAAAGCCAAGTGAAATTCATACGTATTTTAAGAACATCGAAAAAGATAGAAATGACATCACAGACATGAAGTTATATGTTAGAAAGAACTACATTCAATAAACAAACGTAAAGTATACAGTTGGTAATAATCAAACATACATTATATAAAACACAATAGTCAAATTATCCAAAACGAAAATAAACATCTTCAATCATTTATTTCTACTAACGCGAGATATGTGCACACGTAGATGTCATTATAAAATGTAGCCCTTCTTTGTAGACCATGCATGTTGGTGGTGGTATTAGTGAAATTTCCGTCTTCGTCAAAATAACTATCTTCAATACTTTTTGCTCCTAACACGAGAAAGCTACATATAGTTGGTAGTATAAAAAAGTCGTGACAAATACAAACCTACTTTTGCCGAGATTGTCCATGACTTTGTTGGTTGTCATAGCGAAAGAGATGGACACGGAGAACCGCTTCCTTATAATCTTTAGCGGCAAACATTTATTAAAAGGTGATATTTTCATCCTTGCGATAAGCACTCGTTTGCTAAAATGACTTTCGTTGATTATACTAACGTCAATGCAACTTTTCATTAACGGGTCTTCATTTGTTTTTATAGATGTTTAAAAAATTGGGGTAGTAAGAATAAAATGTGATACTAATCAAAGAAAAGGAAAAGAAACTATGCGGTCACACACATATATTTGTGATCTTCTAAAATACTGATGGTTTTAAGCAGCTTAGATATTCCTAGATTTAGTTGTAGTATGTTTATAATGCAACATATTGTTAATGTATGATCACTTGGATAAACTGAATAATATTGTTGACATTTATACTTGTTTGTTTATTCAGACAGTTTGTGTTCGACGTGAAGCCAAACACGTATACAATGAGACAGATATTAGTTAGACATAATTTTGGCATTTATAAATATGTATGTAATTACTTAATTGTTTACTTATAGTTTTGGTTGTAACTTCTTTTGTACACGATTTTGCCTGTTCACTTTCGGCTCGAAATGCCTCTTTTATGAGTTATTCGACTTTTATGTTTTTTCTCGGTTTGTTGAACTTTTGTTTATGATAGTTTTCGACTGTTTGTTCTTTTAGGCCCATTTCGATTTTGTAAGTCTATTTAACAAATCCTCTTTAATCCTGAATAATCAGTTACAACAACTACAAAAAGTTTATCTTTGGCAATTTGCTAAGAATTACTCTAATAATCGGTATTCGATTGAATCGACGTTTATTGAAAGAATCGTTCCTGATATTCGTGTGAATCAACATGTTTGATTTTTGCTGTCTCATTTTTGTCTACATCTTTGACTTGGGTAGAAGGATGCACAAACTCCGCTAACGATATCTTTATAATATATACATGTAATGGTGAAATATCATTGTATGTCTAGATTTTTTGTTGTTGCTGGAACTAAATGGCTAAATGTATATGCGGCTGATTTCTGGAGGATTTTGTTCCGAACATTGAGTTAGATGGTAACATTTTCATAGTAACGCATCATCGTCACTTGATTCATGTTTCACACGTGTCAACTGTGGGAATGTTTTTTTTATAACTTCGTTCTTTATACTACTATTTGATCATTTAAAGTTAGCTAATAGTAACATACATCAAATTAACATCAACCCAAAAAAGCATATCAGTTGTCATATATAAACTTGAACAATCGACAATCAAACTAAAAGAAAGGTACATTCTGTCTATGTGAAAGGTTAGCCCAAATGGCGATGCTATATTTTTTATTTTTTTATTTTTAATTTGGGGGAGATATGAAATGGGGGTATATCTTTTATAATTTTGGGGGAAAATTTTATTTTTCGGGAGAGATGTTGCGTTCGGAAGATTTTGAAATAGGAACTGTAATGAAAAAGATTTCCTTCTCAAAACTATTGAATATGAAGCGTTATTTGACTTTTTTTTTTCAAAATGGGCGTTTTTTACTCTCCCAAGCCACGTGTCATCACCATGCTTCAATTATGTTTAGAAATATTCAAATAGGGGTTGTCCAAAAGTGTCTTTAATTAGAGAAATACACCCTTTAACGGCTCATATAATTTGGTTTATCAGCATCACTAAAAAATATCATTTTGCGAGTTAGAAGATTCGGGTGGAATACGAATGGAAACCGCCTCGGTGTGATATGTGTAAATTGTTTGCCATACGCGATTGATTGTCCTAACTGCTCAACTTCCTACTCAACTTAAACAGACCGGTAATGATGGTTATCAAACCGCTCACTAACAAGTATAAGGTAGGAATAGTCGTCAAAGTGTTCCGTAAGGAGGTTTTACTAAAGTGGGTCCTAAATTTAGGTATCAACCTAAAGTGCCTCCTCCTGAGCCCAAAAGGGTGGATAGTGCGAAGAAGAAAGCCAATGATGTGGCTAGTTCGAGTGGGACGAAGATTGCTACATCTAATCCTTTTTTTGCACTAAATACTATCGACTCTGATAACTGTGGCAAGCCTACTGATGTAGAGGTTTCTGGTAACGCAATGGAAGCTAAGGAGGTTGGGTCTCTCGAGACAGGTAATGTATCACAAGATCAGCTTGCGAGTGATTCAATGGAAGCTAATCCGGTTGGTCCTACCCCGATTGTTGAGAAAATTGGGGAGTTTGAAAAGCTTCTTATCGGTGGGAAAGCTACTATTGTTGATGATAATGGTAATCCTATTAAAAAGGTTGATTATCATGGTTATAATAAGGATTTACCAGCTACTTCTTTCACTAAGAGGGTTAACCCATTCACTAAGGTGGGGGAGATTGTGGATTCTGATAGTGATGATGAGGAGGTTGTGAACACCTTTGATGAGTCGAGTAACTTATTAGGTGGTGGTCATGATCGAGAAGATTACTTTGGCTATGATTATGATAACTACGTGGATCAGGTTTACGATCTTCCAGGTAATTTGGATGCCTATTATGACACGTATGGTATCAAACTCAAAGCCTTGGTAGAAGTAATGTTATTCCATAGAGTCGATGTTATATTTTGAGTAGTGGTTTATTTTCTTATATAGAGAATGGAAGATTCACATGTAAGCTTTTCGCCTATGTATGTAGTGAGATATGGGATTCACCCATATCCTTTGTACTTAAACGTTTTTGGAGTAATATATTTACCGGATTATTGACCTTTTACCAAAAAAAAGATAAGATAAAGTTACACAATGATAAAACTTTATGCAACGTATAAAGTGGATTTGCTGAATATTTTGACCCGTTAAAGCAATAAGTCGAAAAGACCAACTTTTATGAGTTGATTCATAATGTCTTATATAATTACATATATATCTTTGTTAAAGTTCAATCTTACATATATGTTCTTCTCACTTTTGTGATTATGTTAATATCCTTCTCAAACTTTTGTTATTACATCAATATTTTTCTTAAACTTTTAAATGCTCGTATATCTCAAAATCAACATGTTTTTTCATCACTCGGGACTAAAAAATATATATGAATAAATAAATATGAACAGTATGTTCTATCACATATATATTCAAACTTTTATAAATACATCATCATGTTCTTTTATTAATCGAGGTCAAAAAATATATATGACCACTAAAATTATGATGAATATCAAAGATAAATAAGAGACAAATAATAATTTTTAATTTAAAATCAATATAATTATAATTCAATTGATTTATGGATATATATGAGAATTAAAAGTTTGGGAAAGATATTGATGTAATTACAAAAATTTGATAAGGACATTGATGTAATTAAAAAGGTAGGAAGGATATTTACATAAATAAGAAGGATGTTTACGTAATATTGAACTTAAGAATATACATGTAATTCTCCCTAATTTCTTTAGCGACTGTTTTTCACAAGACGCTTATTGTAATTCGTTGTTTTTCATTTCTAATAGAATATTTCTAATTATTAAAGCTTTGCTCATTTGCTTCTCCACACATAATGTTGTCTTTTGAATAGCCGCTAACTAACCTATGACTAAAACATGCTCTCCCAATCTTATGAATTGTTCCATGGGTAATGGAATAGGTATTCACTATTCTAACAACCGTACTAACTGAGAAAGCTAACAAATAACATACCATAATAGTAAATAGCAAAACAATACGCGCTAATTATTAAAAATCTTACCTTAATAATAATACACATTATTGCAAATTATAATTGCGCAAAAATAAACAAAATACGCAAAAGTAAGATATTCAATTAAAATTAAATATAAAAGGTTTTATTAAATTCATGACCTTTGTACGTAATTCCTTAAACCATCATTGATATTCTATTAAATTAATCAAAATAGTGATAAAGGATATCACGCTTATTTAGTTGTTGTGACAAGAAAACTTGCCTGAAATCACTTTTAATGTTTTCAAAATGTATTAAATTACATTAAACATCCGTTATGCAAGGCTAATGAAGTGTATCTTTAAAAGGTTTGAAGATTGTTATAATAAGGCAGCAGAACAACAAAAATTTAATCGAAGAAGTTAAAGTATTATGGAAACGAAGTATTACAACAACAAAAATTTATAAATAAAGCATGTAAAAGGTGTCAAGATTGTTATAAGACTAAAATACACCGTTGGTCCCTAAAGTTGTTGTTGTTCATCGCGATGGACGATAACCTCGCCTTTTTTCATCGCCATCGGCCAAACAAGAGAATTAAACGTCAGATTGGTCCCTCGACCAAGTCAAAGTCGATTTTGTTTTGTAGTGAGGTATTTTAGTCCATACATTTATACTTTTATAACACATTTATGTTTTACCCTTCATCTTTCATTCTCTTCATCATCTACCCAAATCATTCATCTCCCAAATTTCAAACACCCCACGAACTTGAGCTTCCCGGTTCCGAACCATCTCATGTAACTTTGGAAGAAAATGATGTTAGGAGTCCATGACACTGTGAGGCATGTAACTTTGTTTCTCTGGTAAAATCACATTTTGATTTTCGTTATTTGGAAGCCATGGTATAGTCTCGATCCTCTTGATTCTTGGCCATCATCATAGGAAAATTCATTCCATTTGGGAACCAGAATGCAACAGCTACAGAATATAATATTCTCAATGTATAACCAATAGCCCAAAATAAAATTTCGGTGTTAGAAATACCGACTTGTGCAATCTAGTGGCATAAGCTTTTGTCGTCCAAAGTTATCCCGCCAAAAGCCATTTATTACTACTAATTATGGGCTCAAGTATTGGTAAGTAGTGGTATATAAAATGCTTTTAAAAGAAATTACTAATATTGTCAGATATGTTGATACCTTGTGTATGCGAATGCGGTCTAGTGATTCCCTTAAGGAATCTTCCATCTGCTTAAGATGTTCAACATTGTCGATCTTGTCTGGATTGCTCCAATAACTAATCAAGAGGACGCAAAATAAATTTCAAGGGAAATGAAGCACGCAATATACAGAAGATTGCGTCGAGTTTTTGTTTTAAACAAATAAGAACACATGACAAGAGAACAGAAGAAAGAAACTAAGAGAAGGATTATAAAACAGCCAGCTAACCAGAATTCAAATGTACCTTAATCGTCTATGCATGTCAAGCTCGCAACATCATTGCATGGTTGCTTAAATCCTGAAAATATTATTCGACTATTAGAACATTAAATTGACAGAAGCATCTGATGTAACTTCCAATATAAAAGTAATTTGGCATGTGTATCTTGTGACCTCAGCTGATTGATTGCTGCAAACACAACCAAAGCAAACCAAAATAAACTTTGATCAGATGTTGCATCACAACGAAAATAGCTAAAGAAGATAACATAAATCTGATAAAAATTATCATCAACCTTGAGCCCGCAAAGTCTTGTATATTTACATCATGGTCCAGCTTCTTGAACGTTTTCTTCAACGCCTATATGCTCAAATAATCAACAAATAATCTAATAATAAAAAATATGTAGTTTCTTATAGAAGCAGTCTTACTTCAAGGCTCTCCAATTTCCTGTCCAAGTTAAACGAGGAACAGTTGGTCAAATTTATAATTCACATTTGAAATAAAATAATCTTAAGATCGCAAGCAACAGACTGATTTCTTACCGTTTTGCTCTTTCTTGCGGTGTTAGTCGAGCAAACTTTGCAATAACCTCATCAATATTGCTGCAAGAAGAGATGACATATTTACAACTTTTTATTAACTGTGTGATGCTATAACAAATTACGGGGATATCAGCTATGTTGCAAACATTGCGTAAGTTACGTGTTGAAAATACAAAGAAAGGTACATTTTTAACCCTTCATACATTACCTACGCTATGTATTGTTTCCGTTGTAAAACTCACCACCGCTGTTGATATCTCTTTCGTGACATTTTTTATGTTTTTTTGTTTCCGTTGTAAAACTAAACCAAAGTAGTAGTACATGTACATTTTTTGATTGTTCACTGTTTCAAGTCTGTGGATGAGATGGTTCAGAACCAGAACCAGGAAGCTCAAGTTCAGTGGGGGTGTTTGAAATTTGGGGAGATGAATGATTTGGGGAGATGATGAAGAGAATGAAAGATGAAGGGGTAAAACATAAATGTGTTATAAAAGTATAAATGTGTATGGACTAAAATACCCTCGACTACAAAACAAAAATTATACTTTGACTTGGTCAAGGACCAATCTGGCATTTAACATTCATGTTTGGACCGTGGCGATGAAAAGGCGAGGCTCGTCCATCGCGATGAAAATGAACAAGTTTAGGGACCAACGGTGTATTTTAGTCTTGTTATAATAAGGTAACAGAATAGTAAATTTTAGCGATCCTACATTGAATCCTAATAAAAAAATCAAATTATTTTCAACATAATATATGTAACTAATGAGATTAATATAGATATCTATGTCTAACATATTGCATACATGTAACTAATGGCTCTCTATAGCAAATGTTTAAAACATATACACAGGTTGTGTTTCTTTTTTTCATATGAGGAAGGAATAGTGGGGTTTACATTTATATTAGTATCTTAATAGGGAAAGGTTAGTATTTTTTGGCTTGTGTATATAGAGGAAGTAAGAGAAAATTAGTGGTTCTTATTTAAAAAGAAATATTATTAAATATTATATAGACTCACTCTCTTAGCTAAGAAAAAAAAGAAACACAACCTTAGTTGTTTATTGATATCATTCATAGAAATGTTAGACCACCGACACATTAATGATTTTTAACACTTTCTAACTAAAATGCATGCCTAAACCAATATAGCTAGAAAACGCATGGACTTAGACACGTGACAAAAGGCGATGCAAAGTTAAATTTAGAAAACATTAGTATAAAGTAAGAAGCAAAAAACTGTATTTTATTAGTATAAATAGATGAGCATATGTGTACGTCTCTTCTTACGCATCAATGCTATTACTATATATATTTTTTTAGACAAAAGTTCAGTTACTCTTAATTTGGTGTATATTAAGAAACTAATCTTCAACACTCAATTAATTAAATCTAATGGTTAGGATTACTAAAGGCCCGCTTGGTTTGTAGGTGAGTTTAGGATTGAATTTGAATTTGAATTTGTGTTTAAATTTTATTTTAGATTTAGATTTGATATAAAAAAAATATTATGTCTAATTTTTAAATGATAATTTTAATAGTTGATGAAAAATTTAATAACTAAATTTAATGTTATAACTATACATGGGACAAAAAAAATTGTGACTGATCTATTTAAAAATATAAAATAATATTTTAGTTGTGTGAATTGTCAAACCCCCCACTAAAAATTTGTGAGTGTGATCTATTTAAAAACAATGTATTTTGGACAACTTTCAACCCAACCTCATTAAAATTCACGCACCAAACACGCCCTAAATGTTGGTCCATCATATAAATAAATAAAAAATGGCACGTGATTTGTACACTTCCAAAAATAATTGGGACACTCAAGTTAGTTATGTGTAGACATTTATACCCTCACAGGGGTGAAAATATAAGTGTGACTATGAGGGTATAAATGTCCAAACATAACTAATTTGAGTGTGTCAATCATTCTTAAGAGTGTGCAAATCATCTCCTAAAAGAAAATGATAAAAATAAGCTAAAAAATTGATGATGGTCCAAGCTACGGCCAATTTTTTTTTTACCATTTTTGTTATTTTGATCATCTTTGACTGCTTAATTGCTCGACTTCACACAAATAATGGCACATGTTCTTTTTTAATTTTTAAAATACAACTACTTGATGTTTTTGTCTTATTATTAATCTATACTACATATAAAAGAAGAACGGTCAAAACTTGAAAAGTGAAATGTTGAAAGTCAAAGGTGAGAGAATTGTATGGTCTAATTAATACTCTATTTAAAATACCCCATTATTTAAAAGTAAAATAATTTATTCACATTGTACAAACAATTAAAAACATATCTACCAAATTAAAAACAACCAATTAAAACACCCTTTACTAAAAAATACAATAAATTTTCACAATGTACAATTTAAATAAGCTACAACATAATCCAAAATATCAAATAAATAAACACACTAATTAATATTATTTTTAAAACACCCTAAAATAAAAAGTACATGTTATTATACACATTATACAAATTAATAAAACACGCAAAGCTCTATACAAGTTAACAAGTTGATGGTACATATAGTTTTAAAAATCGGACCGTACCAACGGGTTCAACCGGGAACCGGTGTCCCTACCAATTCGGCTAACCAATAAAAGCCATCCGAAAACGAACCAGAGAGGACCCGTTGAAACCGATACAAACTCGTGAATCAAATAAGAGAAAGATGAGGTCTTTGGTCAAATAAGAGAAAGAGAATGACCCAAAGAGGACCCGTTGAAACCGATACAAACGAACCAGAGAGGACCTAGAGAGGACCCATTGAAACCGATAAGAGGTGTTATTTGGTCAAATAAGAGAAAGAGTAGATCGATATACTAAATTTTAATATGAAATACAACCATTTCTATAATAAACTCATTTGACTAAAATTTAAACTCTGTTAGTGTTTCCTCCTCTCCAAGTCCGTTTGTTTCGAAAGGTTAGTATCCATGTCCATATATACTAGAGTCCTCCCACTAATTAAACTCACAAGAAAAACCTATACCATGTAGATCTTTGTATGGCGACTTTCATTTACATTTAGACTTATACTCATCACACAGAATCCTCACATAATCACAATCACAACACATAAAGTTGTTCTAAATTGTTTTGGAGTCATTCGATTAATGTCTTCTGGTTGAGTTGGGGTTATTGTTTGTGGTTGTAGCATAGTTCTATTCAACCGAGTTGGGGTTCCTGCTCAGGTTGATTTGATCGGTTTGTGTCCAATGGAGTTTCTGGTTCGTTTGTGGGTGTTTCGAGTTCGTGTTCGGATTTGAGTATCGATTTTAATAAGATTCTTTGTATTTGGAGTTTCTGGTTTGTTTGTGGGAGTTGCATGTTATAATCATTTAGTAAAGGTATTATAAACCATTATAGAATTTTTGCTTGAGTTGAATTATCACATGTTATAACCGGTTTTAAATACGTTTTGATCTTTTCACGTACTATTTTAAACATTATATGAAAACTTACCACAATATCGCATATTGTTATTTGTCTGCTGCTAAATGCTGGTACTCACCTAGTAGTATTAAATGTCTAAAATATATTCTTTATTATATCATGTATCTCTTTATTAATTATCCTACCTACTCCACTTACCCCACCCGCCTCAACTACCACACACACCTCCTATCGTTTACCTATTAGTTAACGTGTATAAAAAAGGGTTTTATATGTCAATGCAAAATGAGAGTGTAACATTCATTGTCAACGCAAATTTGATGTATCAAAAACAATTCTTGTACCGTTGTTTCTTTTCTCATTATTCATGCATCAATAGAGATGAATGTGAATCAATATTTGTAATCTTAAGATGAATGCTTTCATTTATGTGTAAGTAAAGTATATGATGTGTATCGAAGTAAATGTGTATATGTTTGTGTTGAAATGTAAGACGAAACTGTTTTATACAAGAGGTTAAACTATGATTTTTCATGTTATATCGTAAAATGTTATTGTTTAAACCAAATTATGTGTAGAAAATTTTAATAATAAAATACAGTAGAATGTAAAACAAAGGAAAGAAACCCGCTAGCAAAAGGGGCGCATGGTTCGTCTTCGAGTATAGTTGGCACATTAACCATCAGTTTCAACTTATCTACCAAAATGCTATTAGCTTCATTTTAATCTTGTGACAATATTTTAAAAGATAATTTTATATTTACCCAGTTTAAATATGAAAATGTTATATATACTTAAAATACAATTTTTTGAATGCATGATATACAATGCATTTAAAGTATGTTTTGAGTAAATATAGCATTATCAATTTATAATGTTTAATTTGAGTAAATATACAATTGCCTCATATTTTTGTTACTTCATATTCTTATTACAGCCAAGATTCGAACATGGGTCTCATAATTCATAGCCTCACGCCTCAACCACTGAGGCAATCCACATATTTGTTTATCATCTTCTACTTCAAAAGTAATATACTTCACTTTGTACTCATATATGCAGCTTTTTCATTAAAAATTCAATGTCAGTCAACACTTCTTCATAACCTCCCCATTTCATTCGCACATTCCAAAATTTTATCAAAACAGATTAATCATCAAATCAATTTAACTGAGGATAATCCGGGGTTTTGATTATATGATTTTCAAAATCATGACAATAAATCACGGAGTATTTCAATTTCACAATCACAGAGTATTTCAATGACTAAAGGATGGCATAAGAAACTCACCTCTGTTGACCACTACTACACTAGGAGAGTAAGGCATTTTAAAGTTTATTCATTGAAATTGACTATTTGGTTTTCCTATGATTTGGTTTTTCGAACTTCATTGCTTTTAAGAGTGTCCAAAGAAAAGTTTTGGAAACGGTCACGGGATAACAGGCTGCGCACATCTGCACCAAAACTTGCTTTTAGGTAACCTGAACAAAAAAAGATTCAAGGTTCACCCGTTTTAACTTTAAATGTTACAAGCAATTACTATGATACATAAAGTGTTTGATGAGTTATTAAGTGCCTAAGAAAAAGAGAAATAGATGCTTATGAGTATGCAGTCTTATTGTGATCTTTTTTAGATTCTCATGTCTATTCATAATCTTTCAATACAGGGGTGCGTCATAAAATGGAAGCTAATCATCAGAATGGAGTTACGAACGAAAAACTTTACCAAACCACTGTTAGAGAACTAAAAGGCCAACCTATTGGAAAGTACACTACAAGTAAGAACTTTTGATGTATTATCAGTATGTCAACATGTAATCTATCTCTATAGAGAACTTAGTTTTGCGTATCTATTTACTGTTTACAAGTCAATATTGAGTTGCCATGCTGAAGATAAACGAACTATCAAATGAAAAACCCATCAACAATATAGGCATATCTATTTAGTGTTTACAGATATATATGATAATTTAGCGAAAACTAAACTAAACTCTAAGTCTCTGTTGTCCATACATAAACAGTGGCTACATCATCTACTGATAATAGTATAGAACTTGAGTAAGCTGAGGAACGAACATACATAACACAATTCCATATTTAAATGGGCCAATTTCATAGCTTGGTAAGTGTCCCATCCGCCTTTGAAGTAAGAAATACCATAGAAGCGATAGTGTGCAAAAATAAAAGTACTTTCATTGAGTGTATTTACAGGTCTAAATATTGGGGTTTTTCTCTTTTAAATAGTCGTTGGTTCATGTAGTGTGTAATGATCGTTACAAATTCTTAAATGAACTTGCCATCTTTTCATGCATTATGTATTTCATTTAAACATAGATAGGTTGTACACCACAAGATTTCTTGATGTTGCTAATACTAAAATTGCTTCATTGGTTACACACTTGCAGTATGCATGATTTAGGTGATGATTGATTTTCTTTGTTGTGTTTTCCATAGGTGGTGCAAAACAGAGAAGATGAAGAACAAGATCCCTTTATCAGACCAAGACCGAACCCCATGGCTTGAAACACTTCGGGATATTGTAAAAGATAACTTAGTCAGTGGCAACACCAAAATTCTTGGGTGTTCTGCCCTTCAAAAGCACTACAGAGACATTCTTAGGTCTGCTAATCCAAATTATCAAGAGGGTGTACATGGAACCCCAGTTCAGGGCTTAGATAAATACCTTCATAGGGATTTAATTAACTAACGTAGATTCTGCCTTTGTGCTGACTTTTATCAACTACGTTCGTCAGTTATTGGTATAGTAAACAATGAAAAATGAATGGCTACCATATATGACCTCCTTAGTTTAAGAACATGGAAAGACACTTGAACATATGCGGTTACCTTAGGTATCCATGTATTTCTTACTGATATATTAATCTTTGCATGTTTTTATCAAGTTTAAGGGTCAAACGTATATTAACATTCTTGATATATTTATTTTTCAGGTGGTGGAATTATTGGAATAAAGGTGTTGGAGTTTAGGTGGAGTTTTGAGGTGATTAATAAAAAAAAGCTCATAAAAAGAACGTTGTTAGAAACGATCATGTTAATCTTCTTTATGACAGTCTTCATTTCAATTCAAGTGAAGCAGTTTAAGATTATAACTTCTTGATGATACCAAAAAGATGTTGATGGATTTAAGGTTAGTATACTTAAAACACGCTACTAAAGACTTGATGATGACCATTATTATTGTGCTAACATTATCGTTCATGGTATTTAAATTTCAAGTGAGTTGGCTAACACAATGCTTTTTTCAGTTCATTATAAGTTGACACTTATTTTCGCAAAGCTAATCCTATCACTATATATATGCGGTTGATACTTCCTATGTAGTTCATTTGGTTTTTACTTCAAATTATTATTAACGGTAAATGATCTCAGCTTGATTTTTGGGATTTTGATATTTCAATTTTGTATATTAATTAGTGATGATTTTATTGTGTGATTGTATATTAATTAGTGATGATTTTTGGGGTTTTGATTTTATTATGATTAACGGTAAATGATCTCTATATGATGCTACACAAAAGGCTATATAGATATTAATCACCAATCAGGTATGTATGTTGGATTTTCAGTTTCAGTTGATTGTTTCGTATTTGTTTTTGTTAGGGTTATTTTTTACTCATATTAGGGATCTATTAAAGCTTTGTAGATCATCAATGTTAAAAAAAAGGTACGATTTTTGTTATGATTTATGGTTTAATTTGAAATTTTAGAAGTTTTATTTGTGTTAGCTGATTAACATGTTTTATTTATATGTGAACAAGATGACGTTAAGCAAATTTTGAGACCCCAAGTAATGGTGCAACAATCTACATTTGAAGGTTTGTTTTCGTTTACGTGTTCGGTTACATTTGCAATTTTTATGTTATATAGTATTTGCAATTTTTATGTTATATAGTATATATCTTTAACTCTGTAAGTGGCAAACTGGGCATGTCAACATATAGAGCTATCTTCATAATTAAGGTCTTATATGCGTAGTTCAATGACGTCTTGATTTTTTTGGCACAATTTGATTATAATTTAAGTGTCGCAGGTTTATCATTTGGTTTGTCCTTAATGCAATGTATTTAAAATGAGTGTAGCATAAGAATGGATGAATTTGGGCTTGATTAACGCGTTTGACAAGACAAACGGAGTTGAATTGGTTGCTATTATTGCTTCTATTGGCAATCGCTTACAAGGTTCTGATTAGGTACTTTTAAAAAATAGCCATCACTTATTTACATACTGTCATGTGAATTAACTTGGTGTTGTGGTATTCATGTGAAGTATCAGATAACACCAAGTTTAACGAATAAATGAATACCACAACATCACAAAGAAAGTACTTGATGTTGTGGTATTCATGTGAATTATCAGATAACACCAAGTTTAACGAATAAAATAAATACGTGCGATGCAAAATACTTTTTAGCTGCAATTAGAAAGAAAGTACTTTTATCATGCAATGAACATCGATCACTATATAACATAAACAAGCAGAAACTAAAACTTTCATCCATAAGTGTGCAAATAGCACATTTGTTGCAGTGAGTTTATTCTAATGAAAATGTAATCTCTGAGGTGATAATTCACATGAATACCACGTAATCGGTGTTGAATATGATAGAAGTTCGTCTTTTGAAGGCTACCTATTTTCAGCAGTCATTTGGCGCCTTGACATGTTCTTAAGGCTGTTTCGATAGCTTATTTTCAAAGACCATTTTGGCGTCTTGACATGTTCTTAGAGGTTGTTTGGGTAGCTTATTTTCGTGACCATTTTGGCGTATCTACATGTTATTAGGGGCTGTTTGGATAACTTATTTTCAATAGCCATTTGGCATCTTAGCATGTTCTTATGGGTTGTTTGCATACAATATTCATTTGTCCTGTTTTAGTCTTTTTTTTTGTACATGTGAATACTTGAGTCATTAGAAGGTGGTTTTCTACTGTTTGTATAACCTGTAATCTATGTGCATCATATAATCTCTCTGTTTAAATTTTTTATGGCTGTAGTTACTGTAACACCCCCAATTTCGTGATACGCAGCGGAATTCAAGTTGGGTGTTACTTCATGGCACAACAGTTATATCAATAGAAAACGAATCCTAATTGATTCGTTTTAAAAGATTTATCATTCGATTTATATAAATATCAGAGTTTACAAAATGAGGTCCCAGTGGTTTTACGCTTTATTAAATAAGTTTTCGAATGATAATATAGCCTTCGAGTATCCGTGTCCTTCCGTACCATCCTCGTAAATTATGAACCCGAGATAAACATGCTAAAAAGTCAACACAAAGGTTGAGTGAATCCATAGTGTTTGAATAAGAATCGAGTTGAACACAAGATAAGAAGTAGTAAAATCGAGAATGTTGCGATGACAAAGATATTCATTAGTTGCAAGATTTGTATCATTGCAACATAGTGTATATTGCCTTAAGTCTCATGAACGCAAACCTTAACGAAGACGGCATCATAGTAATGAACAAATGATGTAAGTTACCGACATCATAGAGATGATGTAAGTAACAAGGCCCTCAGTAGGAGTTTGCCATTCTCCTAGTATTCTCAATAACGTGCATTTGGTTACCTATCCGGCTAACACAAATGGGCGTCAACCGCCAATAGATCTATTCACGATATTCGCGTTCACTGCAAGTGATTAATGGTTCATGATATGAGGGACTTTTAGTGGCAATAGTAAGTAACTTAAGCAATAGAAATCGGTGTAGGTATAGCATAGAAAATACTTGTGTTCGGTTTTGTAGCATGTATCTCCCACAAGTTTTGAAAACAATTATGTAAAAGTGGGACTATGAACTCACCTCGGTGTTATTGTATTCGGATGGAAAACAAATTAGATAATATGAACAAACCGCTCCAACTCTCGACCGAGTTAGTATATCATGTATTTAGTATTTGTATTCAAGTTTATGCGACGGAAATGTTCGTAGATAACATGAAGTCTCTACAAAATTAAATATGCTTATCATACTTATTGTTATGACTCAAATGATTAATAATAAGTTTTATCAAAACCAAAGTTGTTAAATAATTTATGTTTCCAAAATATTATAATTTACAATTTTAAGTATTTACGCTTTTACCCTTGTACTTTCAAAATGACACTTTAAACTCTCAACTATGGATTATTGACAAAATCAGCCCTTATATGACTAACTTCACAGAAATTACATTAATAGTCCAAAGGAACTTTATTTTACAAAAATTACAATTTTCATGCTTAAAATTTTATAAGAGAAATTTACTAGTTTATGGCCTAAATGGATAAAAGTACGGGTGAATAAAAGCGAGGCCCTAGTAGGTTTTTACTACGTTCTTGATCCTTTCAAGAGTTTTTCTGGTGGTCTTTCTAATGGTTCAAACTAGAGGTCTTAAGCTCTTACGGTTTGGTCACAATGATTTTCCAAAGTAGGGGGGTTATGTGCTTTTTGTTGTTTTTGGGCAATAACGGGCTAAAGAGGCGATTTTACACGAGGAAGCTAGTGTTTCTACATCGTATTTAACCCTTTAAACACTTTGTTTGTGAGCTCTTCTAAATGGTATAGATCTCATGTCCTAGTTCCTTTTGATTAAAAGATACAATTCCACGAACATGGTCACTAAAGCCACGATGCGTTTAAGAAAATTTTAGTTTTAACCCATTAACCTTTACGGGGTCACCTAGAGATGTTGTAATATGTTTATTAACTCTTTTAAGTCATTTCCATCATCCTATAACTCCACGACTCAATTTTTGAAAAGTGTACACAAGGCCTTTTATGAAAATGTCCATGAGTCACCCTTTTGTGGTTAATTATAAAATAGACTATAAGTGTTTTTAAAGACGCTATTGGGGCTTTAACAACTATGCAACAAAGCCCTTTAAAACGGTGTAAACCTCATGCTTTGAAACTTTTTAACTTGCAAGATATTAATCACGGAAAAGGGGTACTTAAGCTATTCTTACAAAATGGCAATTTTCGTTTTCAAACCA
Organism: Chrysanthemum lavandulifolium; assembly: GCA_022545495.1. Taxonomy (NCBI): domain Eukaryota; kingdom Viridiplantae; phylum Streptophyta; class Magnoliopsida; order Asterales; family Asteraceae; genus Chrysanthemum; species Chrysanthemum lavandulifolium. Next base: position 148,923,462 of record CM040239.1, on the reverse strand, counting down.
TAAAACTCTATCTCTTTTGCATGCGACCTTGTGAAATGTTGTTTTACCCATTACTAATGTTTCTAAGATAGTTCCTAATCAAATTTATCAAAAATCCCATGTTTTCCCACATATTTGTTGTAAAAAGCTTTTTGGTGTTTATGACTTTTGACCAAAATGAAGGGCTCCTTTTAAGCATAACGACTAGGCTTTTTAACCGGGTTATGGGGGAGTTTTGTAGTATCCCAGGTGGTGTTTAAAGCGGTACTTTAGTTGACCCTAATACCTTTGACATGATGTAAATAAATGGGGCGCAAGTAGGGGGGTGTTGGCTGTTTTTGTAACTCATACATAATGACTATTCGGATTTTAATAAATTTTGGCTTCGTTATGCGTTTTCTAGACCCGTGCTCCGAGTTTTTGAAGAAAACGTCGTTCCGCATAACTTTCGTGTTTTAACTTTTCATGAAACGGACCAGAAATGCCTCGTTTCGCGTGCTCGAGTGTTACATCCACGTAAAGTTCGGACGATTTTTGGCAACTTGTTTAGACCATAACTTTTGACTCGTGTACTGCTTTTAAGTGATTCAAATTGCTACGTTTTCCTTTTTAAAATCCTTTTTAATAGTATGCAATTGATATTTAAAAGTGAGAACGAAATGGAATAAGTTTTAAAAGACTTACATTCTTGGGATTTGACAAGAACCAAAATGAGACCAAATGGATTTCTAAGTTGAACAAGACTTCTTCCTTCCTTCTAGGTTCTAAACTATCCTTCCTTGGTTGCTACTAAGACTTCAAGATCAGAATGTAGGGGTGTGTGTGTGTTGAATGGTGATGAAGTATAATGAGGGTGTTTGGTCGATTTATATAGGCAAGGAAGTATTGGGTTTGTGGAAAGTAATTTGGCCACTTATACTAGGTTGCAGCCACAATAAGGAATGTGGTGAAGAACAAGGTGATGTGGTGTATTAGATATTGTGTGGTGCTTGTGATGGTGATGAGGGTGGCGCATTTTCTAGCCATAAACCATGCCCCAATATTTGACCATGGTAAGTCTTGAAGGTAAAAGTGGTGATGTGTTTATCTAATATGTAAGTAAATACTTATGGTTAGGATAATTACAAGTAGTGTGTAGGTAACTTAAAGGGTAACTAGTTTAGTTCATTTTTAACCATGGTAAATGGGGCGTTAGGCATTAAGGGTAGTACTTAGGGCTTGTATTGTTGTACCTATTGTGTAGTCATGTATTTACATAGTTAAGTTTCTAATTTACTTTAGGTAATATATAATTTAGGTTAATTTACATGTAAATAATAAAAGTAAAGGCTTAAGTTTGGTGCATTGTTGTTTGTACATTAGCATTGTTTAGTTGTACTTACTAAAAATAAAATATATTTTTAAGGCTTGTGCATTATAGGGTTGTACCTTGTGCTTAAAAATAGGTACATTGAGGTTTATAATATAATTTATATAAGTATTAAGCTTGTGTGCATTAAAGACTTGTACTTGTGCTTGAAAGACTTGTACATTAATATTTTGAAAATATATCATAAAATCATTAGGGCTTGTAACGGAAATTAAAGTATAGCTAGGTTCCGTGCTTTAATGACTTGTACTCTAGGTATAGAATGTTGTACTTTAGCATTTATAGAAAAAGCGTTGTTATAATAAATTAGGGTTTCATGTAAACTCAAATAAATGGTTAACGTTTAACTTGAAAGTTTAATAATTGTACGTTAACGTAATAACATACAGTGACAAATTGAAAACCTTTATACTTGACGTAATAAGAATGTTTATTATGTATATGAGTTACGTCACATTAGTTAGTTGTTGTGATCAAATAAGTGGATATCGTTGCTTAAAAAAAATTTGGACGTAGAAAATGCATAAGTATTCTTTCGTTAGAATATTATATTAGTTTAATACGAGGTGAAAGTTACCGGTGGTTACAGTTACTATTAATTTTTGTCACAAATTAGGTACAAAGTCAGCTTGGAATTTTGAAGGTATTTGATTTTTATGACATGTGGGGTCATGCATGCCGCTTTTACCCGTATCCAGTAAGAAAAACTGAAGATGGGCACGACGGTCAATAGCAATTTATATTGATCCGCGAAAGGGAAGACTGAAGAGTACTTTTAACCGTTAGATGTGCAAGTACTTACTCCGAATGAGGTTAGTTCACTTGCTCTCTCCTTTTGACAGGCTTCTTTACAACTTCTCTTACTTTTGTATGGTCAAATTTTTGGTTCTACTAATGGTGGTCGAGCTCCTCCCCCAACCACATTTCCCTTGCTAGAACTGTAATATAATCCTTTTATTCAAGCACATGGCGTAAGTGTAATATAATCCTTCTGGCTTCGCATGAATATCCTTATACTGATATGTTTAAAACAAATTTCTATCTTTTTGTGCAATCATTCCAACCTGTTGTATCTCCTTCTGCGGGTGCGATTGCTGGTTGGATGGAAATTAATAATCCTTGAATGGATCATGGCGCTATTTCAGTGGATGCTTCATCTTTCATTACATTTGTTTTCACATGAATTACATTTACGGGTTATTTTCATAAAACATACGCATACAATATTCATTTGTCCTGTTTTAGTCATTTTTTTGTACATGTGAATACTTGAGTCATTAGAAGGTGGTTTTCTACTATTTGTATAACCTGTAATCCATGTGCATCATATAATCTCTCTATTTAAATTCGAATATAAATTTTTGATGGTTGTAGTTACTGTTAATTTTTGTCACAAATTAGGCACAAAGTCATCTTTTAATGACTTTTATGTACCATAAAAGTATAATGACTAAAACGTAATAAGTAAAATAGTGCTTTGGTATTTTATGAACGAAACTGTATACACTTAATGAATGTGATGTTTAATTGATATAATGCTCTTACACGTGCAGCTGGCATTCCTAAAACATCCTCGACACCTCCAAAGGATCCTGGATCCGAATATCAAATGACTGAGCCAAAACACTCGATGAAACGTACACATGTTTTTCATGGCTTTTGAAATAGCTTAAGTTGTCATAAATTAGGTAATCCACAACTTCTACCGCCTTCACAACCAGGTTCAGGAGCCGCTTCAACCGTTTTCCTCCCGTTTTCTATTGGGGCCAGGTGACTAGGGAAGATATCATGTAAAGTTTATGCAGAATTGTACTTTTTGATTTGGATCAACACAAACTTGATAACAAACAATGTCTTTTTTAGAATAGACAACAAACAACGTTTACAACGTTCTTTGTTTCTACAAAGACAGTGAAAATACAATGTATATAACAAAAGTTGTGTATGAACAAGTTTTATTTAGTCTATTAATATGTACCATCTAATTCAGTTGTTTCTCATACCTTTCATTATTATTTTTACATAAGATACATTAACAATTTCATTTTTTGTCTTCCAATTTATGTGCCTAAGAGATTTGTCTTCATTCGATATTTGTTTACGTCATGTTAAACTACGTCAAGTAAACTCATGAAGCTAGCCCGCCCATCCGGGCGGGCTATGAAGCTAGTTTTAATATATTAGCTCACGATAACCTCTCTCTCTCTCTCTATATATATATATATAATAGTTATTTTCAGAAGAAAAAATGTCGAGAATTGCGAGAACCAATTTGAGCCGTTAGATATTTGATCAATGGATATATTCAAAAGTGGTATGATGGTCATTAACTTAAATATCTTGTGATATATTGTCAAAGAAAGAGGGCCATTTAAAGTATATCAAATTTATATATTTAAAAAAGTTTTTCTAACTTGTGCCATAGAGTACAAGTTAAGCACACCGAAAGTACACAGGGACCCACTGAAAAGTATACAGGAATTCACATAAAAGTACAGACAAGTGTACTTTTATGTAGGTCCCTGTGTACTTTCAGTGTACTTTTCGTGTGCATAACTTGTGCCCTTAGGGCACAAGTTAAAAAAACCCTGTTATCCCTCTCTCTCCCCCTCAATCCAAGACTACTTCCATCTGTCATTCATTGCCTCCTCACAAATACGAGATAATGAAGGTTTTGTTTTTTGCTACTGATCTTGAAAAACGAGATGATGAAAGTTTGCTTGCTACTTATCTTAAAAGATGACGATTGGAATACTTTGTAATGGTCTTTTTCCTACATATCTCTAAAGATGATGATGGTTTCATTTTTATTTATTTATTTATTATTTTTTCTCAGATCTTGAAAAACATGAGATGATGATTGTATAAATCATTAATGGTTTGTTCTTATTCACTTCACTAAATAGGTTTTGAAATCTAAAATAACAATAATTTGCTACTCAGTGAAACAATTACAAAAGATAATATTCAAATTCTTATATGATTTTTTATGTTGGTGTGGTTCACACTAAATATATATTTTAACTTGTTGGTGGGGTTTGATTAGGTGTGTTGCGTCAGCACAAATATATTGTCGTAGATTCTTCTTCCTATATTATATGTGATATTATTAAATTGGTTATTTTATTTTATGCAATGAAACTATGATGTGGATTCACGAGTATATTGTATACATCGGTTAAGATTAATTATCATATTAGGTAATTCACATAAATAATTACAAAAGATAATATTCAAATTCTTGTATGGTTTTCTATGTTGGTGTCGTTCACGCTAAATATATAATTTAACTTGTTGGTGGGGTTTGATGAGGTGTGTTGCGTCACCAAAATATAATTGTCAAGATAAAATGGTAAAGCTTCCTACTAAATATTCTTACAATACCGCCTACTCACAGGATCCTGTCAAGTGACAAAATTGACGGTTTAGATGAAGAGACAGAATGAGTGAAAATAAAACTATTTAATATTGTTGTGTGTGTATGAGGATTTGTAAGAGGATTATTAGGAGGTTGTAGTAAAGCTTATTGTCAAATTTTCTATCTTGGTGTGTAGAAGTGTCAATTTGTGCCCAAAATAAACATGGGCTAAATTGACAACTTTTTAAAAAATTTGGGCACATTTAACCCTCTCCTTTTATAAGTTAAATGGGCATAATGGGCATATTTTTTCTTGAACATTAAATTATTTTTAATGAGAAACTTATAGATATAGTATATTTAGTTACTCGAATATAAATGATTTGTTACGTTTGAGGAACTTTTTGTCGTTTTAGGTCTTTTCTAAACCGTTTCGTATAACATGAGTCCGTTTGGCCCGTGCCTGTTTAAGCCCGCACCCATTGGACTAGTGCCCGTTTAGCCCGTTGCCCATGCCCGCCCTGCCCCCGCCCGCCTTGCCCCCGCCTGCTTTGCCACCTCTATTGGTGTGGTTTACACTATATATATAATTTAACTTGTTGGTGGGGTTTGGTTAGGTACGAGTGAGGTTACCCCATATGCATTCTTTTTATTCCTCAAAATGTCCCATGGTGACTTTTCAACCGGGTGGGTTTGGGCTACTACTCTAAAATAGTTAAACGTGTCCCTATTTGTGTAAGACACAAGTACATGTCAAGTACATATGTGTAAGGTACTAGTCTATCTTCTTGAGCGACTGTAGCCTACTGCACCCGGGGCGACTTGTATTCTTTTTGCAAAAAAGTCAAACTCCATAAATACCCTCTGGGGTATCACGAATTTAGTCACTATTTTTTATTATTTATTTAACTATGAATACGTTAGTAAGGTCCGTTTTTATACGTTTCGTCTGTTTTTATACGTTGTCATCCGCTTTTATATGTTTTTGTCCGTTTTTATACTTTCTTATCCGTTGTTATACGTTTCCGTTCGTTTTTATATGTTTACAACCATTTTATACGCTTTCGTCCGTTTTTTGTACGTTTTTATCTGTCTTGGTCCATTTTAATACGTTTTCATCCGTTTTTATATGTTTTCAAAAGTTTTTATTCGCTTTTTATAACATCAAATAGCCTAGATATTTTAGTATCAATTTTCCCTAGTTATGCTCGTAATTGATGTAATTTCATATAAGTACATACTTTTATTATCTTATATTTCATTTTAGGGTATAAATGAGCATTGGAACGGAGAAACGCGAATTTGGAAAGAAGATGTACAAAATCACACTTGGAATTGCTGAACATGAGTAAGTTACAACGTAAGCACAAGTTTCAACTTAAGCCATAACTATGGAAGTTACATGAGGACTAAAGTCAAAGCAACACAAAGTTACTGGCGTAACTCCATCGACTAGGTTACGCCTAGACATCCAAAGACTTAGCCAAATTCAGTGACCAGAAGGTTGCGCCGTAACCATCACAATTGAGTTACGGCGTAAATATGAGCAAAAAATGACTACGAGTGTTTTGCGGCGTAACTCCGCCATGGAGGTTACGCCGTAACTATTATTAAGACTAAAATATGTCAAGTTATAAAGGACTTACGGCGTAACCCTTTACTTAAGGTTACATCGTAAGTTACTCGAGGATATAAATACAAGCCCTAATTCAGCATTTTCATTATCATTCTCACCACCACACCACAAGTGACGAATTGGGGCTCAATCAAGGACGAATTTCAGCAGTTCTCGAAGGCTTTCCAAGTACCATTTCATTCATAGTTTTAGCATCGTATCAAGTATTTGTATCGAATCTAATATCTTCTATTTATTGGATCTTAAACATTGTATTTGTTGCACTTGTTATTATGAGAGGCTAAACACTTTATGTGTTAGCCTAGTTATGAATTTTTCCATGCTTTGATTATTGTTCCTTGTTTATTTGTCGCATTATGTAGATATCTTTCTAGCCTATCATTGATCCTCGTGTTTTGATAGTAATGAAGCTAGGGTAGTACCTCATTTGCTAGTTAGTACATAGTAGTCTCTGATCATAAGCGCTCCTGTTAACGGCTGGAAACACAGGGGATAATAGTCCCAAGCGGCCGAGCCATTTGAAGATTTTGATTATTGGCGTATGTTGGATGAATACAATGATCTTGTGAAAACCTCGTGGAATTTGAAACAGTATTGATAAGGTTTTAAAATGTACCTTTTTGAGGGGTCGTTTAAGCCCTTATTTGATCACTTTTGTATCCGTTATTACTTAATATCGTTCCTTTTCACTTTTTAGGTCTCTTGAAGGCAAATTGCTGTAATGACACTTATTTGGACGAAAAGGCGCGGATATACGAAGAAAATGGCCAAAGTCAAGAATCGAGACACTCAAGCTTTGAAAGACATGGTGACGGGTGGCGTCGCTTAACTACGACGCCGTTGGAGCATTTTGTGACGTCAAAGAAGCCAAATTTCATATTTTCGTAGACGGTGTCGCTTTAAAAGAGTAGGCCATCGCAACTCGACGACCTAGATTTGATCCGACGGCGTCGAGCTAAAGAGGACGGCGCCACAAGCACAAGGTGACGCCATCGCAAGACTAACGTGGCAAGACGAAACCCTAATGACGGCGACCCGACCCCGTCACAAAACATAAGGTGACGTCGTCGCACATGTAATCTTATATATAGAATCCAAATTTTTCAAGATTTGTGTGTAGTCTTTTGGAGTAAAACCTAAACCGAACCAAGGTCATCTTGTACAAGATTTTAGGGTTTCAAACCCTATCTTACAACAAGATAAGTGTTTTACTTCATTAATTCAATTATGTCTTTGATTATTTGTGTGTATACTTGCATGTTCTCCATGTCCGCTAATTTACTTGTGTGTTTGCTAGGGAATATGAAACTTAATTATTGAATATTGATTGGTTGTTTCTTATCTTAATTGTTAATGATCTAGTAATGCGATAGGTCATTCATTGTGTAATTAATGCTTGATTAATCTTTGTGACCCTTAGGCTATAGCACTTAGAGCGGTTGTAGGCTAAACCATCCAAAGAGGCCTTAGAGTTAGAGTTTATAATCCCTAGTGGGTTTTGTAGACGAGACCCTTTGGTAAGTTCAAAGAGTTAGGGATAAACGCATACCCTACGACTTTAGACACATAACGCAATTAAGAATAAGGACGTGACAATTCAACCATCAATAGGAGATAATTAAGGAGTAATAAAACCTAAGTGAACACATCTTTAAACTATCATACGAGCACACAATAATTAGACATAGACTACATACACCTTAGATTAGATAATTAGATAATTAGAGTAATCGGTGAAATACCAACCCCAAATCCAAACCCCGAGATTCGTACCTTTCCATTTCCTAAAAAACATAAAAGATAAAAAAATAATTTTCCTCAACCCCAACCTTAGCGTAGTAACTTCTCACTAGCATTCCTATTCCCCAGAGAATGATATCAATACCCGTGGCTTACCCTAATACTACACTACAACGATTAGGTTCACCGCCTAGGTGTTATAAAACTTGCTCAAGAAAAGGAAGTTCCTTTGACCCCGAACGACGCATGTAGCGTTATCAAGTTTTTGGCGCCACGCCGGAATAGAATAGCTAGTTAGTAGTCCACCTCGCTTAGGTTTCTTTGCTTGATTCCTATCAAGTAAAATTTTATCATTTTAGCTTCCTCGTAGTCTATCCCCCTTCTTCGTGACCTTTGTTCGTAACACCATCACTTTTCATCATGGAAGGTGATAACCAACCACCATTAATCAACCTACCACCAAATGACCCGCCAAGAGCCCGTACTCTTGGTGAATACTCGAGACCAAGCCACCTAGGCTATAGGAACACCATTGAGCTTCCGACCAAGCCCAAACTACGGCCTGCGATCCGACACCATCCGGTTGGTGCAAAGCGGATGTGCATTCCATGGACTTCGTTCAAGATCCAAATCAAGATCTAAGGGATTTCCTTAAAATTGTCGATTCCATAGACCTTGATGCTACTACTCGGGACCACCACGCTGCGTCTCTTCCAATTCTCTCTCTGAGACCAAGCTAGTAATTGGCTTGAGCGACTTCCTCACGGCTCCATCTCAATTTGTGATGATCTCACCTCTCGCTTCCTTGCTCAATTTTTCCCAACGGGAGAACCACTAAACTTAGGAATGACATCTTGATGTTCCAACAACGTCAAGGTGAATCTCTACGAAGCACGGACTCGATTCAAGGACTTACTTCATAAAGTCTCTCATCACGACATTGATCTTTGGCTCCAAGTCCAAATCTTTTATGATCATGTCAACTTCCCACCAAGCGATCCATCGACCAAGCGGCGGTGGAAAACTTAGTGATCTCACCGCGAAGAATCATGGGGTATAATAGAGGACCTTGCTCTCTATGACAACGAAAGTTGGAATGACCCCGTGAGTTGCCCAAAACCGTTAAGGCAATTTCCTTGCCTCCCATTGACTCACAATCTTCCGATCGTAGGATGATCGAACTTAAAGATCAAGTTAAATTCCTAATGAGTTCCTACGAAAACCCTAAGTCTTCACGCCATGTGAACAAAGTTTCTTCCTCGTGTGAGCCGCTTTTATGATCCTCATAACACGCGACTTGCACCGATCCCCGAACATGCTTCCGCTGACTACGCATCCTCGCAGACAATGGAGCAGGAGAAGATTCCCACGATACCCGGACCTAGGAATTTCAATGAAACCCGAGAAGCATGGAAGGGCAAGTCCGACTTCTATTGGGGACAAACCAAATAATTCACTTCAATGATTTTTCATGGCCCCCACTCACGGTTGATGAGTGTATAAATACTCATCATTTTATCTTATTTAAACGCAAAAACATCCGAAAACACTCGTAAACGCATCAAAATGATAAAAATATCACAAATAAGTGTTTTATATGTTTTAAATGCAAAACATCAAAATCTGGTGAAAACGTATCAAGTTTGCATAATTGGCGCTTTAGTCCCCCAAGTTTGAAAAGTTGTCAAAATAGTCCCTGTAAATTTAAATAAAGAAAATATCATTTTAAGTCTTTAGGATTCCTAAGTTGTCAAAATTAGTCCTTGAGACTTAAAATTACAAAATACAACTTTAGTCCCCGAACTTTGAAAATTGTCAAGTTTAGTCCTTTGAAAATGAGAAAATGGCAATTTTGGTCCTTGCACTATTAAAGGTTGTTAATTTTAGTCCTTATGGTAACTTTGTGAAATTGGCAGTTTGGTCCTTAAAGTTTTCAGAATTGCAAATCTAGTCCTTGTCAATATTAATATAAGCCTTGTCAAAAACCTATTGACCCCTGCCACTATTACCCATTTGGACCCCTGTCTTTTCTGTTTTGGACCCCCAGGTCAAACCCAAAGTCAAAACAGATAAACACCCGCCTTCTTCTTCCACCTCTTGCTTCCCCGACCAACACCCTGCAACACTCCACCTTCATCCCATCACCTTATCCCAAACACCTTTCCCACACTCAATCATCACCCCTACAAACCCACCCCCCCCTACTTACCTGTTTCCAACCCCACAGTTGAAATTCTCACTTCCCGCCAAAAATGGTAAAACAAGCAATCCACTCATTACTCACCCATTGGTCCAATTGAGAGGTGGGATTGCATCAACAGGCCACGTGGAACATTTCTGATGCATAAAAGAAGCAGAAGACAGAGAAGAACCAGGGTAGTTAATTTTCAATTTCACTTGTATGTCGCATTTTTCTTAAATGTCTTAATTAGCTCTAAACTTTGTATTTTTAAGCTTCATGATATCGAAACAAGTTATCTAGTTGATATAATTCGGTTTGATCTCAAAATCAAAGTTTCATTTCATTTGCATATCTTATGTACAATCGCTCTAAAATTCAAACTCAAACTTTGGTATTCAAAGCTTCAATAAGCTTTATTTAAGCTCAAATCATCTTACTTAAGCTTTATATAGCTTTTGTAAGCTTGAAGAATCATTTTAATCAAGTTCCATGGAAAGTCAATAAAAGTCAACTGTGAAGGCAATTTGGTTCAAATCTGGTTGGAAATGGATACAAGGTATTGCAGAGATGTATTTGGGTTGGAAATGGAAGCAAATGGTTGAATTTGGTAGGATAATGTTCCTTGTTTCAGTGTTAACAAACCATAGTGGCTTGGGACAAATTGTAAGCAATTTTCCTTGTTTCTTAGCATAATTAGTTTTAGTGGTTTAAAGTTGTTAAAATCTGTTAATTCATCAGTGTTTAGATCAAGTAAACCTGGTTTGATCAGTTGTGCAAAGTTATTCAGTTGTTATATCATCTTAAATTGCAAATCAGTTTATTAAAGAGTGTTTGGCACTGCTGATAGAACTGTCTCAGAGGTGTATGCATAAGTTAAAACTTGTTATTTCATACTTATTAAAGTCATTTGAGTTCATATCAGCCATAAAAACTGCACTATCAACTCAAAAAGTCAAAATTGTCTGTTAATCTATCTTACTGTCTCACTGCTTGAATTTTTGGTTTGCAAAATCTTTATTTGTGTTAAGATATCATATACATAGCTTGCAGAAGTATCATTTCATCATATTTCATCATACTCAGTCCTCAAATTGGATTCAAAGTTCACTTTGGTCAAATGTTTATAACTATGTCAAAAGTCAAAATTGCAAAAAAGTGGATTTGAGTTTAAATGCAAGGATTTTTCCTTGACTCATTTCTAGGTCTTATTAGGTGAAACTTGTTGTTTCAAAAACTTCAGTTGGTCCTATTTCTTATAATAATTTTAGCAGAATTTTACAATTTTCTTAAAAGCTCCAAACTAGCTTGTGAATTTGGTCTTAAGTGCTTCTCTACAAATTTCAAGCACCACCGAGATTTTCTCAAGTTTTCCTAAGCTCGCCCGAGCTCTATAGAGCTTTTCTTTGGCTCATTTTAGTCCAAGTATAGTTAGCCAGGTCTATTTTAAGTATCAATAACTGCTTTTCCTTTTAGCTTATTTGTCTAGCTTGTGTAAGTGCTCAAGTGAGCACCCTTTCATTGTTTTTGCATCATAAGCTCTAATCATCAATCAGTGTAATCTTGCTTCTCATAGGTTGTAGTTTGTTGAAACTTGTTCCATTTTAGTTATTATAGTATTTCATAGCTTTGGTAAACAGTTGGTGCTTGTTTGTGTTCATTTGGCTTATTAAAGAGCTTATTCATAAGCTCATTTCATAGCAGTCCCATAATCCTCCACACAACACCATGTTTTTATATTTTTCCTAGATTCCTAGTATAATTTTATAGTTTTCCTGAAATTTTCACATTTTTCCATAACAGTTTGCTATTTTTCTTAATTAAAAACAGTTTTTAGGATTATTTAAATAGCTTTTAATAGAAAAAATTCAGAAAAAGTCCAAAAAATAACTTTTCATTTTATTAAGTTTAGATAAATAGAAAAAGTGAAAAAGTAATTTTCCAGATTTTTCATAGTTTATTTGGTAATTTTAGTAATTTAATTAGTTTTAATAGTTTAAAATTCATAAAAATAGAAAAATAATCGTAAAAATACAAAAATAGTTTTGAAAATTCTAGTTTGATATTTTAGACTTTTCCATTTCATAATTTTATTTTTCTAGCTTAATTTCCTAATTTTTGTATTTTAGGTAATTATTAAATAGTTAAAATAGTTTTAATTAATAATAATTAGATAATTAGATATAAAAATAATTTTCTTTTTCTAAAAGTTTCTTTTATCATTAGGTTTATAAAATATCATTTTCATATTTTTAGGGTTAATATTGTGTAAGTTTCACCTTTTGTTTATACGTCACGTAGATTTTAATTTCGCTTTATAAAACATAAAAACAAAACATCGCTTTAAAATAGTGATAGCGTTTATTTAATAGATTTTAACTTTTAATTTCCTTTAATCTTTGTAGTTTATAAACAACCCAAACCTTCTCGATCACTATCCTTAGTGATCATTCTATCATCGATTGTGTTTAACACCGGTCCAACCTCCGTGGGACATAACGACCTTGGGAATCCATCAGATTCTCGATCTAAATTGCATTTGGTGTGTGAGCTGTTTTAAGTTCCTTACAGTTAACCATTCACAAGTGGTTAGCTTGCGAAGAAAACTGACGGTTTGACCGATCAACGGTCCTAACCAACAAAACATCGAGGGATGTTGCAAAACCTAGTTGCATCCCAAGAAGCCCAAATAGCTAAACTCTCGACCTCTTTAACCAACAACAAGCGAAATGGATAGGAAGATAGATAACCTTTGAAAGCCATGACCAATAGTGATAGGAAGGTTAATGCTATCTCAACTCCGAGCCTTCCGGTGTAGAGATTAAGGACCCAAGTAAGTTAGCTAAGCATGTTCAATTTGTCAATACCATCGCCTTAGTGAAACCTAATAGAACAAATGACGAAGAGGACCATACACATGAGACCGATGAAACAACCAAGGAAGTAGATGAAGTAGACAATGACTATTTCAATAAGTTTCCTACGAAGAAGAGCTATCTCGCCACCCTCACTTAGTACGTGACCTCCGTCACATGTATGTTAGGAAAAACCCTAGAATCAAGTTTGGGAACTCTTGGAATCTTAACATACCATGTTGCATAGGACACCTTTTACCGTGGCAAAGGCCTACATTGATCGCAAATCCCAATCAACATAATGACTAGCACTTACTACAATTGGGCGTTGAAGAAGCCTATTCCAACTAGGCAAGACCCCGATGATCCTAGTGTTAGTTGTAGTTTTCTTGGTAGAGTTAAGGGATTACCCGTTTATGTAGGTAGTTTCACGCTTTCCTACGGACTTCATAATTGTGGATGATATTAGCACGGCCATAGATCCCAGCTTGTCCCACGTTATTCTAGGAAAACCTTTCATAGAAAGCACCGGGATGACCTATGACCCTCGTTAGGAATAGTGCGATTTAAAGATGAGACCGATAACATAGCTTACCAAATGCCGTTTAAGATTGAGAAGTTTTCATCACTCTAATGATGAAAAGGAACTTAAACTATCGGTCTATTATAGGAATGAGGAGGATAAAGAAAAGGAGTAGATTATGTTATGGCTAAGATTTTCGGATTCTATAAGGATTGCTTGAACCTAGGACCAAAATATAGGACCGATTGGAGAGGATGAACTCTTAGAAGTGCATCATAGGGCACTTCTACAACATGAAATCCCCAATAGACCGTCATGAGAAATAACATGGCGGTAATGAAGTCACGTGAGGGCTCGACTACGAGTCTAGCTACAAGACTCTTAAATAAAGAAAAACGCCGTGGGAGGCAACCCATGCTTAATTGTTTGCTTGTTAGTGTCGTATATCTTTTATTGATTGTTTATTCTCATGTTTAAATTTGTAAAATGCTTTATTTTGTTTTTAACCTCGTCTTAATTGCATATAAATGTATTTTACATAAAGGATAAGTGTAGGAGGATTACACACGCCAAAAGAAACGTAAACATGAGAATAGCAATTCATTAAAAGAAATATATGTGTGTTTGTTCGAGTCAAATGCTTGTATCGAGTCATAATGGATGTTTTGCGAAATTTTCCGATTCTAAAGATGTAAATTTTCCGAATTTTTTCCGAAAATCGGAGACCGCTTTTGTCGGGATAACTGACGGTCAGATTACAACTGACGCGTCGAGGAGTAAAACAACAGATTACTTTTTTTCTCGTTTTCGAGCTACTTATAAATTTTGGAATTTCCGGTCTTAATTTTCCGTAAATTCAGAACATCCATTCCACAAGCATTATATCTTAGTTTAGTAGAGTCTTATATATATTATTACCGCCGATTTTACGTGAATGTTTTGTTTGTTTTCTTCAAATGTGCAGGTTTTATTTATCAAGAAGAAGAAACAAAAGATTGGAAGGAGCTTTTCACGCACACATTCTTCTTGGAAAGGATTTAACCACTACTTCACACACGGATCCTACCGAGCTAATCAGGGGAGTACTAGTTTCTTTCGTCTTTAATTACCTTCCATTATCATAACTTTGATACTTTCGGGGAACATTGGGGACAATGTTCAGTTTAAGTGTAGGGAGGGAAAATAAAACGGGAACTTTGAAACTATACTTATCCTTGATTATTTGCTTTGTCCAATTGTATTTGTGTAATAAACCATGAGAAAATGTCGGTTAGGGTAATTTTGGCACCAAATTTGAAATTTTCTATGACATATAGGAGTGGGCCATTAGTCTTAACAAAAGCGTCTCACGGATAGGAAGTTGTATGACTAGCACAAAACCCATTTACAACCTAAATTCCACAAAAAATGTGAGGATCGCCCTTAGATTAGTAGGAATTAAAAGCATTCATCTTTAATGCATAGAGTGTTAACCGGTAGTATATTAGATTCTAGAACTTGTTTTGTGATGTATTCCGAGATCGCTAGTAAGACTACACTTGTGTAGTTAGAAATAACTAAATGATAAGAGGCATTAGGATAACCCTTGTTTGATACCCGTAATATAATTACTTATTCCACATCGGTTGAGTAATTCCCCCACACCCTTTGCGTTGTACTCATCTTTAGTACACGATACTCCTAGTTAACCCCTCGAGCCTATCCTTTTCGCGGTTCTCGTGATGTTTCGCTTTTTCGGAATATCAATGAAGAGCATTGTTTACACCCCACCCCAAATATACACCCAAATCGCCTTAGCCTACCTCAGTATGCACTCACTTTTAGTGCATTATTGTTATCACCCCAAACCCTTAGTTCAATTATCTAGTTGCTTGCATGAGTTGCTAAGTCGAGTCATATCCTTTGTACACGCTTTGGGACGATTGGGGCTCATGGGAAAAAGTTAAAGTTTATAAAATGATTGGAAGGGAACGTTAAATTCCTTTATTTGCGTAATAACATACCCCAAGTGTTTTGATCTTTTCAATTCGGGTCAAATTAGTGTTAGAGAAATAAAAACTCAAGTGTAGGGATGTTTCTATAAATCCCTATCATTTTGATGTTACCGTAGAGGATGGTAGAGTAAAAGTGTATGGAAAAAAAAAATCGAAAATAAAAATAGAAAAAGAGAGAAGAAAAAAAACATTGTTAAAAAAAAAAAAAAAAAAAAAGGGCTACCATCCTACATCTATCCTTTAAATTTATGTTTGTTTGTTTCGATTAGCTAGAGTCTAGAGTGTCGAGTCTTGGCTTAGCAACGCCATTCTTCGTATCCTTCTAACAAAAGATTTTTGACTTACCACCACTAAATAGTCTATCCCACCAAACCCTTTGTTTCCTACCGTAGCCTAACATTACAACTCTTTAAAGACCTATTTGATAGTCTTTCCTAGGTGCTTACGCCAAAGCGATGGAGGTTTGATCTATTCTCAAGCCTATGGTAATCTATGTATTAGGACCGGTTAATGAGTGTTTAATCTTCCATTTCCAACTTGTTATATTTCATATACACCCGAGAGAGATGTGAGTATCCAAACACCCCATGTGAGGTGCTAGTATGTAATTTCCGTGCTTGCTACGACTTTTGCGGGGCTTATATGTGTTGTGGATTGTTTTAAACCAATGCTTCATGACCCCTAACTTATAAATTAAGGGTTAATATACAAAAAAGTTACTAAACTTTCAAAAAAATTTGTCCTAAGTCACTAATGTTTATCTTCTGTCATCTAGGTTACTATACTTTACGTAACCGGTTATCTTGGACACCAATAGTGAGACAACCTTTTTTACCTAAGTATTTTGGTCGACGTGTATACACACCAAGTTGTGGCACATGTTATCTAGGTCACTAAACTTTGAAAAATTTGTCTTAAGTCACTAATGTTTCATTCTGTCATCTAAGGTACTAAACTTTATGAAAAATTTGTCCTAAGTCACTAATGAAAAATTTGTCCTAAGTCACGAGTTGTGGCACATTTTAATGAACCTTTAAAATTATACGCTTTATACGATTTTATACACCTTTAAACGCTTTTATTCATTTTCATTCGCTTTATCGTTTTGTTTGTTTTCTTATGTTTTGTCCGTTTTTATCGTTTTCGTCGTTTTGTCCCATTTTTACGCTCATTTTATACGCTTATGTTTTCATCCGTTTTAATACGCTTTTGTCCGTTTTATATGGTTTTGTACAATTTTTATATGTTTTATGTTTTCATCCGTTTTTATACGCTTTTATTCGCTTCATATGGTTTTGTACAATTTTATATCGTTTTATTCGCTTTTTACGTTTTAGTCCATTTTTCTTATGTTTTGCCGTTTTCTATTTTTATCGTATAAAAGCGAATGAAAACATATAAAACGGATGAAAACGAATAAAATGTATAAAAATGTACAAAACCATATAAAACGTATAAAACGGATGAAACATAAAACGATAAAAGGCACGTAAAAATGGGACAAAACGGACGAAAACGATAAAACGGACAAAATGTAAGAAACAAACAAAACGTATAAAACGAATGAAAATGAATAAAACGTATAAAACGAATGAAATGAATAAAACGATAATTTTAAAGGTTCAAGAATATGTGCCACAACTCGTGACTAAGGACAAATTTTCATCGACTTAGGACAAATATTTCGCAAAGTTTAGTACCTTAGATGACAGAATGAAACATTATTGACTTAAGACAAATTTTTCGCAAAGTTTAGTGACTTGTGATTACATATATTGAAAAAGTGTGCCACAACCGGTTGCCTTCCATGTAGTGACTAGGGTGGCACATATAAAAAGTTTAGTAACATATGTGAAAACCCGTGAAGTATAGTAACCTAGATGACGAAGATAAACATTAGTGACTTAGGACAAATTTTTGAAAGTTTAGTAACTTTTTGTATATTAACCCTATAAATTAATTGGCTAAAGCACATTTGCTTGAGGACAAGAAAATACCAAGTGTAGGGATATTTGATAAGGTTTTAAAATGTACCTTTTGAGGGTCGTTTAAGCCCTTATTTGATCACTTTTGTATCCGTTATTACTTAATATCGTTCCTTTTCACTTTTAGGTCTCTTGAAGGCAAATTGTCAGAATGACACTTATTTGGACGAAAAGGCGCGGATATCTGAAGAAAATGGTCAAAGTCAAGAATCGAGACACTCAAGCTTCTTGAAAGACATGGTGACGGGCCACCGCTTAATCGCGACGCCATCGGAGCATTTTGTGATGGCACTCGAAGCCAAATTTCATATTTTCAAGTGACGGTGTCGCTTTAAAAGAGTAGGCCGTCGCAACTCGGCACGGCCTAGATTTGATCCAGACGGCGTCGAGCTAAAGAGAGACGTCACAAGCACAAGGTGGCCGTCGCAAGACTAACGTGGCCAAGACGAAACCCTAATGACGGCGACCCGACGGCGTCACAAAACATAAGGTGACACCGTCACATGTAATCTTATATATAGAATCCGAATTTTTCAAGATTTGTGTGTAGTCTTTTGGAGTAAAACCTAAACCGAACCAAGGTCAGTTTTGTACAAGATTTTAGGGTTCCAAACCCCATCTTACAACAAGATAAGTGTTTTACTTCATTAATTCAATTATGTCTTTGATTATTTGTGTGTATGCTTGCATGTTCTCCATGTCCGGCTAATTTACTTGTGTGTTTGCTTAGGGAATATGAAACTTAATTATTGAATATTGATTGGTTGTCTCTTATCTTAATTGTTAATGATCTAGTAATGCGATAGGTCATTCGTTGTGTAATTAATGCTTGATTAATCTTTGTGACCCTTAGGCTATAGCACTTAGAGCGGTTGTAGGCTAAACCATCCAAAGAGGCCTTAGAGTTAGAGTTTATAATCCCTAGTGGGTTTTGTAGACGAGACCCTTTGGTAAGTTCAAAGAGTTAGGGATAAACGCATACCCTACGACTTTAGACACACAACGCAATTAAGGATAAGGACGTGACAATTCAACTATCAATAGGAGATAATTAAGGAGTAATAAAACCTAACTGAACACATCTTTAAACTATCATACGAGCACACAATAATTAGACATAGACTACATACACCTTAGATTAGATAATTAGATAATTAGAGTAATCAGAGAATACCAACCCCAATCCAAACCCCGAGATTCGTACCTTTCCATTTCCTAAAAACATAAAAAGATAAAAAACTAATCTTCTTCAACCCCAATCTTAGCGTAGTAACTTCTCACTAGCATTCCTATTCCCCATAGAGCGATATCAATACCCGTGGCTTACCCTAATACTACACTACAACGATTAGGTTCACTGCCTAGGGTGTTATAAAACTTGCTCGAAGAAAAATAAGTTCCTTTGACCCCGAACGACGCGTGTAGCGTTATCAAGTATTCAATTCTTTTTTGAGCAAAACTATATGCAATTCAATGATCATTTTTTAAGCTGTTGATTGGTCTTGTATATTTTTTAACAATCAGATAATATAACTCCTTATATATGCATAACCTGTCCAATTTGCTAAATTACATTTTGGTAACTGATAACGCTAACCAGCTGGTCGAGTTTAAGAGAATGGGAGTCGGCACTGAGAAAATGAACGGTCCATAAACTACGCTAAACATGATTTTATTATTAAAGAATATGTCGAGCAATAATGTTCGGGTGGGTGTCGAGAAAGGTGTAGGAAGCTGCATCATTCGGTGTGACGAACCCGTATGGGAAAATGGTCTCGTCAAGTGTGACATTGCGAGAGATGATGATTTTGTTTGTGGAGAGGTTGAGGCCAGGAAAGCTGCGGTGGTTAGAGGGGTAACCAAGGAATATACAAGGAGTAGATCGGGGGCCATGTTTGTGATTGGTGTCTAGATGAGCATAACACAGGCAACCACAAATGTGTAAAAATTTGTAGTTGGGTTTCATGTTATATACATGAAATTAGGGTTGTCGTTATTGATGGTTGTAGATGGTAAAATGTTCAAAAGGTAGGTGGCCATATGAAGAGCTTCGGCCCAAAATGAGGTAGAAGATGGGCTTGAAAAAGTAATGTACGGATAAGGTTGTTGATAGTATGGATCATACGTTCGGATTTTTTGTTTTGTTGAGAGGTACGGGAACACGAGAAATGTGTGTGGATACCCTGTTTGGTAAATAATTGATGAAAATTATGTTATCAAACTCACCACCATGGTCACATTGAAAAGCCTTTATTTTCACATTAAATTGAGTTTTTACAAGAGAGTGAAATTCAAGAAACTTAGCAAAAATATTAGACTTATTACGCAAATGATATACCCACAAGTAATGACAAAAATGGTCCCAAAAAATAACATATTATTTAATACCACTTTGACTCAGAAGTGGAGAGGTCCACAAATCCGAATGCACAATATCAAAAGTATTAGACAGTACCAGAAATAGAAAATGGAAGCCTCACATGCTTGCCAAGTTGACAAGCATGACAAAGTTGAGGAGACTTCACTTTATTACACATAATAGCATTATTAGAAAGCAAAAAACGTAGCACTTCATTTCCTGGATGTCCAAGACGTTGATGCCACGTGTGATGAATAGCAAGAAAAGCTTGCGGGTAGGAGGTAGAAGCGGTCATGGGATACAGGTCTCCGGTGCTATCACATCAGAGCAGAATTTTTCGAGTCAAGTAGTCCTTTACGGAAAAACCAAACTCGTCAAATTCAATTGAAACTTTGCTGTCACGGGTAAATTGACGAACGGAAATTTTTTTTTTTACAACGTGAGGAGTAATCAAAATATTATGAAGGTGAAGGGGACGATGAGCATTAGGCAACAAGCGATGTCTCATGTTGGTGACGGGCATGGGTTTTCTGTCACCAACAAAGATAGACGGATAAATGCTTTATTATAAATAATACGAAGATTATTTGTATTTGAATTTGAATGAAAAGACGCACATGTATCCATGTTCCACCCGGCAGTACCAAAGTCAGTCAAAGTAGTAAACGCTTGCAGTGGGCCTCATGTTGTTATTATTGGGTTGTGGGGTCTGGCCTATGTTATGTGACAAACAATAATTAGCCAACAATTGTTGTTGGGTTGCACTAGGGGGTGTTTGGTACGAGTGAATCGTGTAGAATGGAATTAGAAAAAAGAATAGGAATGCAAAGAAAGAGAATGTAACTCATGAAAGGATATTAATTCCATTCTTTAGTACAAGTAGAGAATCGACATCAGAAAATGATTGTCTCGTTTGGTGATATTATATGCACTGGAATTGGGATGTACTTGATAATGTTTGACAATTGATTTCTCAGATCATGAAACCACATCTTCATAAATAAAAGGTCACCAACATCACATTTATATTGATAATCTCGTATCCATATGCTACAACAAGATATGTTTGAGTAATAATGTACATCTAATCTAAACTTAAAAAATGAGATAGACAATCATTAATATTGTCATCATCTCTACCAATAATCCATTTGTTTAATGTTTAAAAGATATCAAATGGTTCAATGGTATTACAATATACGACTACTATATCAAATATATTACCTCATGAGACCTCTGTTAACTAAAAGTGGGATGAACAAAAGCAAATGAGAAAACAATGAAACCCACGAAAAAACAAAAGGGATAAACATGAAGAGATGAAGACCAGAAACAGATGTGATTTTGGGAGGATTGAGCCAGGTCACCGCGAACACATTGATATTCATATCGGTGATCAGATCCTGACACCCAAGGAGTCTTTTAGATACATGGGATCGATAATACATAAATCAGGGAGGATAGATGAGGACGTAACCCACCGGATTAGAGCGGGGTGGGCGAGATGGAGGGCGGCTTGAGTCCTTGCGACGAGAACATCCCATTTAAGTTAAAGGGAAAATTCTATAAGGTGGCGATTAGACCGGCTATCTTGTACGGCTCTGAATGTTGGTCCATATTAAAGGCACATGCTAATAGGGTAGAGGTGGCAGAACTGAGGATGCTAAGATGGACTTGTGGTAAAACCTTGCTTGACATGATCCCGAACGGAGTTTTCAGAGCAAAACTTGAGGTCGGGAATATTGTTTCGAAAATGAGAGAAGGAAGGTTGAGGTGGTTCGGACATGTCAGGAGGAGGCCAATCGCCGCCGATTAGAAGGTCAAGCGCTAGATGTATATGGCATGAGAAGGCGAGCGCACCCAATATCATATGGGAGGATAGACTTAAGCTTGACATGGCGGAGCTTAGTTTGACCGAGGACATGATCTCGAGATAGGAAGGGGTGGAGGGACAGAATTAGGATTTGCGGGTAGTGGTGCTAGGTGCTTGGCTTTTAGGTGCCCCTTTTTGCCACCTTGCGTGTTTTGTTGTGTGGCCTCCTTTTTGCTTTGTCGTAGTCTTAGGCCCCGTGCGTGGTTTGCGTTGCTCTTTTGTTGCTCCCTTAGGTTTTTGTCTGCTTCGTATTGCTCCCTGCGTTTTGGTTTTTTGGTGCTACGTGTTTTTTCTGCTTTAGCTTTTTGCCTCGTGTGCTACTTTGTTTTGCTCTGTGTTGCCCCTTTTGTTGGTATGCTTTTGGTGTGCCTGGGCTTTTGGTTCTATTTCTGTTGTGCTTTGCTATTGATTTATTTTCGGTGTGTTTGTGAATGGTTCTTTTCCTGTATGCCCTGTTTGCTTGCTTACTTTTTACTATACTTTTGCCTATTGTTTTTGTCGTATGCTATCTATATCCTTTTGCACTAGCACACATGCACTTGTCGGAGGTCTCGTTGGGCAGTTTCTCACACGGGTTTACCCCGGTGTAGGGTAGGATCTGCTCTACATTTACCTCCCCATACCACCCTAGGCGGGATTGGGTTTGTTGTTGTTGTTGTAGATGAAGACCAGAAACATTGGTAGTCACCACATAGAAAATGAGGTTAGGGTTTGGAGCATGTTTACAATTCCACACCAAATGAGTGTTGCACGTGATATTATCTTTAGTACTCTGTGTTTTAGTTTTCACTTTTTCATTCCCACCAAGAAGGCCTCACTTATTGTTTCCCCATTCTCACTCTTTCTTCACTTTTTTTAAAGAATGAAAATTGATTCTAGGGAATTGAGACTGATTATAGATTCTGACGTGAGCTATTTGAAGATCATAGTAAATTATAGGGCAAATCGCATAAAAGTTTACTCAACTTATACTCAATTTCAATTTAAGGTACTCAACTTTTTTTTATCCAAATTTAGTGTACCAAACTTTTTTTTTATTGCAATGTAAGACCGCTAGCGGGTTTCCAAGTCACTTAGCCGGTTACCAAATTTTCCGACCACCTTTTCCGATGACCCACCACCACCACCTTCATTTATCACCACCACCACCACCACCCACCACCAATACTTTCATTTATCACCACAACCATCATAATCCACCACCACAACCACGGAAAAAAAAGGGACCCGTTTTTTTGAAGTCAAATAGCAAAGATCAATTTAATGGTCAATCTTATTACCTTTCAACGCCTATGAAGTAAAATTCTAACTTTATGTGTTTTCGAGTCTGTAACTACGACAAGAAAAAAAAATCAACAAAAGTGCTAACGAGCAACCAGCTTTGCAAACATGTAAAAGCAAAATCAAAGAAACATAATAGAAATCCAAATAAGGAAACAATTTCATTTAAATCCAATCCAGAAACAAACAATTCATAAACATTAAAACAAATTACACCAAAATCGTGGTGGATTATGGTGGTTGTGGTGATAAATGAAGGTATTGGTGGTAGGTTATGGTGGTGGTGGTGATAAATGAAGGTGGTGGTGGTGGGTCATCGAAAATTTGGTAACCTAAGTTGATTTGAAACCCGCTAATGGTCTTACATTGCAATCAAAAAAGTTTGGTACACTAAATTGGGATAAAAAAGTTGAGTACCTTAAATTGAAATTGAGTATAAGTTGGGTACACTTTTATGCGATTTGCCCTAAATTATAGCTTGTCACATTAGTATTATGTGAGTTAGTATCATGCAAGAAATTACACCAACTATCATATTTGCAAAATCCAGTGCGTCCAAAGTTGCGACAAGGTGTTGTGTTACCACAAGTTGATGTTGTTATCACTATGACGGTGACGATGATGATGATGACGTGTGTATTTGATACTAGCAGAATTGGCAAAGAAAAAATAAAAATAAGAGATTTGGTGCGGCTGATCTGTGGAACAAAGTGACGAATGTGGAGTGTTTTTAGGGTTTAGGATCGTTTTGGTTGATACCATGTAAAATAATGATAAGGGGGGAGGGAGTGGGTTCGGGTAGCAAGATCGGGTAGGGATACCCGAGCGGGTACACCGCCCCCTCCACATCGGGTAGCAAGATCGGGTTTCCAT
Source organism: Chrysanthemum lavandulifolium (assembly GCA_022545495.1). NCBI lineage: Eukaryota > Viridiplantae > Streptophyta > Magnoliopsida > Asterales > Asteraceae > Chrysanthemum > Chrysanthemum lavandulifolium. The sequence goes on along the minus strand of CM040239.1, from coordinate 148,899,458 downwards.
TTCGGTTTGTGAAGCCGAGCGAGTATGTGGGGAAAGATTTGAAAATTTGTGTGTCTTTGTGTTTGCGTTTTCTTTTTCTTTTTCTTTTTTTTTGCAGGTCTTGTAGCAGCCAGCTCTAGGAAGAAGAAGAAGTCTAAATGGCTGAGTTAGGTCTTGTAGCAGGGTTAGAAAAGTTGGGCTCAAATGCTAAATGGGCTCAAACTCCCTCTAGGTCTTGTAGCAGCTAATATGGTTTACATAATCTTATCCATACTTGCATTTTTTATAAAGTTTTTTTAAGTATTATGTAATGTTTTTATTTTTAATGAAATGATATATTTTTAATATTAAAAAAAATAATAATAAAAAATAAAAAAATCGGGTACTATTGTACCACCCCCTCCAAATCGGGTAGTGTTAGGGTAAAATTGGGTAGTTTTGAGTTGGAGGGTTTTATTGGATAGAGGTGATGTAGACAGTGACAGGCACCACTCCCTCCCCAAGACTTAGGGCCCATTTGGTTTGGTTGAATGGGAATGAGACTACGACTTTCAAAGTCATAGTCATGTTTGTTTGTTTTGTTTTGTGGGTATTAATGAAAAGAGATATCATAGTATGATTCATTACAACCAATTTGGTGTCTATGAAATCCATTCCGTGGGCCTTCTTTTCCACTACAAAATTCAAATATCTATACATTTTTTCATACCATATTTTATCAACCAAACATAAACAATCGTAATGATACACTTTTCATACCCATTATCATTCCACCTCATTCAAAATCCGATACCCATTGTCATTCCTAACAACAAACCAAACGAACCCTTATATTATTTGTTCAAAAAAAATTAATGATAGACTTATATTATTGATTGTGTTTTTAGGTAAACATGAGATTTCATTTCTATTTATGATAAAAATGACTTCAAAAGTAAGCTAACATAACCTTAAACCTAATGGACCTTAAGCCTTTAGGCTCGGACCTTAACCTATCATCCAATAAAAGGTTTACTTCATTACTTGGTGCTACAAAAATGGTACAAAATTAACAAAATAGATCGTTATTTGGTTTCAAATCATTTTTTTTAAATGCTTGGCTCGATACTTCAATTACTGTGGTAAACATAGTAGTCTCCGATCATAAGCGCTCATGTTAGCGGCTGGAAACACAGGGGGTAGTAGTCCCAATCGGTCGAGCCATTTAGAGATATTGATTATTGGCTTATGCTGGATGAATACAATGATCTTGTGAAAACCTCGTGGAATTCGAAACACTATTCAATTCTTTTTTGAGCAAAACAGTATTCAATTCAATGATCATTTTTAAAGCTGTTGTTTGGTCTTGTTAACTTTTTAATAATCATTTAATATAACTCCTTGATAGGCATAACCTGTATTCAATTTGCTAAATTGTATTTTGGTAACTGATAACGCTAACCGGCTGATCGAGTTTAAGAGAGTGGGAGTCGACACTGAGACATGACAATATTCACAAAGTACGTCTTGGTCTTCTGAACCAGCTAAGCTAACATATTTTATGCTATCACCGCCAAACAAATGTTTAGACTTTAGAAAACGAACAATCCATAAACTATGCTAAACATGACTTCTCCTAGCTAAAAACCTAGCAACGGTACACGTATGAGTAACTGTAATCGAAATCTGAACTGCAAATAAGGCCTTAGCACAGATCACAGCCAACACAAACACTCCGCTGCTCGACATGTTATTACAATAACAGGTTCTATGCGTCTTGTGGGGTGGGTTTGTAGAGTCCGAGATTTACTTGCTGGAAATGTATCCAAACTAAAAGTAGATGGACGAAACTGAGTTGTTAAGGGCTACATCGGATCCTTAATGACCCGCAGAGATTTTCACCCGACAATTTGACACACAACCCAAAGTAGAAATTCTATAGATGTCTTATAATTTGTCGGTAAAGCCCTCCCATTTCAAGAGGTTTGTGTGGCCACTTCAGGGTTGTAGTGCTAGCTTTGGTTGTTGATTAGCTGGTTAAAGTTCATTCACAAACACAATTAACCAGGTTAATCCGGTCTGGTTTATTTGGGTCAGTTTGCATTAGTTTCTGATAACCGAATTGCTATAGGATGCTGATAATTGGGGTTGAATTTCGCTGCTAGACAGATTCCTGGCCCAATGGCACCTGCTTGGCTGTTGCTGAATTGCTACTACTGCATGTTTCTGCAATGTCAAGAATGAGAAGCAGAAGCAGAATTACAGATGGAGGTTGATAAGTGACTGTCAAAGACTCAAAACAGTAGCAGAAGCAGAATTGCAGATGGATTACAACTCTAAACACAAACTTAATATCATCAATTTAATTTAGCCTTTATATGGTTACCGAACTGAACTAAAACTTACCTGTATACCGATCAAAAAACAGCAGATAATGTAGCCCAACTAAGCAACCCAAGAAACTATTAAGTCTAAACAGTTTGTGCTGATGTATTCCTACTTAGACATTGACATGGCTGCTCAAAGCGAAGGGGAAGCGTAACAGGGCAACCACATGCTACTGGTTAAAAGGTTATACCGGTAATTAGATATGACCAATGTTATTGAATTTATAAACTTAAAGCGAAGGAAAGCGTAGGTTATACCGGTATTTAGCGTAACAGGGCAACTACATGCTACTCCTTAAACGATAGTTTGAAAAGTACAATCCTTTTTTGTGTGATTGCTGTTACCTTGTTAAGCTACTTACCAGGATTTCACAGCACCTTAAGCTACATAACACAAAAAGACCATTAAGTCGAGTATTACATGTTACACATAAAGACATCCTAATCGGAAAACATGTAACCATATTTAATTCTATCAGCAACTTCACAAAGAAACATGTCCTCAATCATAGAGCACTCCAGATTCCACAATATCGCAAGCTACATGATTAGAATTTACAAACATAAACAAATTGACCTTTATACACCTACTTATGATCTAATACAAAAATAACCACCATCAGTTTACCAGGCCACAAAGGTATGGTGAGTCTCAGACAATTTAAGAAAACAATTGTGATATCCACAGTTTCAAACAAGTGATTATGAATTGCAGACAGATATTAACAACCACCATGTCATGACTCATGACTGATTAATCAACATAATAAGTCATCGATAGCAAATATCATTGATAATCTTATGCCAATTATTGGTATGTATTTTACTTCATCGGATATCACGAAGATTATCATATTCATCATATACTGTAATTACAGACCTTCAAGTTCAGCACTAAAAACACATAATTCTACCGGTACTTTGACAATGAAGTGAATCCCAAAACTATAAGGCACTCGAGATTTCAAGATCATACGTATAAGATTTAATCGGATATCCGTCCTAACCTTCATATACCTAAAAAACATTTAACATCCTAACTCGAAATCACTAATGATCTTATGCTCAAATTCATCAATTGACATTACATGCTAATCAACTCAAATACATCAAGTTATTGTATGCATCTCTTATCATCAGTAAAGTACAGTTGATAGAAAAAAGTCCGGAAAGCGTAAAACGTATCTTATAGAGTTTGATTTAAGCCTAAGACCATCTAATTACATTACACATTTCTAACAATAATCAGCTCACATAACGTCCTATATACGGAAAAACTACATGCAAACTTCTAAATAATGTATAACCGTGAATTGCTTCACATAACATTGTTCTACATATTCGCAAGCTATTAGTAATAACTTACTATTATTAGTAACAAGTAAACAAGTTTCGTCACATACATTATACAAACTACTAATTTTAAACAACGTTTCTCCTAGCCAAAACCCTAGCAATAAAAGGCGTAACCGCAACCGTAACGGAAGCGCGAACAGGAAACAACGCCTTATTACAAATGACAGCCAACGCAAACGCCCCGCCACTCTTCGCCACCATCTCAGCCGTCCGATTCTTCTTCATTTCATCGTCAGGTTTGATCTCTTCTTTGTTAGGAGTGGTGAAGATATTGATTTTGTCTATAACTGATTGAACGTCTACATTGTTGTTGATGGCGATGTATAATCCAGTGATCGATGCGGCTGAGATGGAGCAGTGCGTGATTACGGCGACTTTGCCGTATTTTTGGAAAAATGCTCGGAATTTGCCGCCGGACATTGAAAAATGATGATCGGAGTTTGGATTCAGTTAGGGTTTGTGTTGGTGTGTTCTAGAGTATAAATATAAGGGAAGACCTAAAGAGTAAAGTTATACCTAATTCCAAGTGTCATCATCCTGATGGATTGTTACAACCCATCCTGATTGATTTTTACAACTCGGATTATGTTACTTGGAATTAGGTCTAAGTTTAGGCCTCTCTATCATTTCCTTAAATATAAATATAAAACTCAAATTTAAGCTTACGTGTATGTTTGACAAAATGAGTTGGGTGGTTGTAGTAAGCGGAAACTATAATTTTATTTTCATAAAATTATTTGGTAAATTAGTTTAAGTTTGAGTTTATTATCAGAAAATTATTAAAAAGACATAATAATTAATTTAAGACTAAAATACACCGTTGGTCCCTAAACAGAGTGGAGGATCGCGATGGGGCGAACCAAGGCATAATCATCGCCACCGGTCCTAAACAAGTGGCGATTAAATCTGGGAATGGTCCTCGACCACTAACACCTATGTCAACGACTCTTTTCTCATTAGTTTCACGGGGTAATATAGTCCAATCACATTTATAACTCAACCTAGTTAATTCTAACCCAAGAACTATTCCACTAAAACAAAAAGTGATATTCTTTGAACAAATAATATCGGTGTTCCTAGAGCCTCATGACTTAAGTATGACTTCATAAAGTCAACTTGTAAAGAAAGTAATAGCTCACGAAATTTACCGGATTAACAAACAATTTATACATTATCAACTACTTAGCTAGTTGACTTATAACGATCAACTATATACGATGTTTGATTAAACCTGAACATAACCGATACTACGGAGTCATTGTCTTATACATGTTAATTTCTTGATTCGTTACAAAATATAGAAGATGAATTTGGGCCCAACTTCAAAACGTTCAATCTTTGAATCTTTAAATGATCTACAGGATGAGATTGATATCCGAAAATTGTTGAACCGACAAAACTGTTAGGCCTAAGTTAATGATGTCACGCCACCTTATCTCGCTAAAACAAGTATACAAATTACAAACATATAAGTTATGAACTGTAGTGTTACTGTGTTAATGGAATTTAACACATGACATGGTATTCATCATTTGAAACATCACCTAGGGTCGCCTTTGGGCGAAGAGTGCTAGGACGCAGCTTGTAATCTTTCTTTGCTCAGAAAGGGTGTCTTAACACCGCTTGAAACATCTGCAATGAAGACCACCAACCCTTTCGGCCTTCCCTCCAAGTCAAACCAGGCAAGTTCTCAATCAAACCCTCGCAAACTCAACCATTTGGCCTTCCCTTCCCGCCTAAACCTCGCTTAAATTCTTGAACAACTTGTCTCCTTTTTTCGGGCAAAACCTCCTTCATCAACCATATTTCCTTTTCCATTTCCTTTAATTTTGTCCCTTTTTAGCTACAACCCTTCTTCGTCTGGATTACTACCCTCCTTTCACTCTTGGTGTCCTAGTTCCACCCCCTGCATTTTTTCTTATCGATCCCACGCCATTGACTTGTAGTCCTAAAGGTGTTTGACTAAGCATCCTAAAGTTAGCATCCTGCTCTACCCAACCCACAACTTCAAAACCGATGTTTTTAAGTAAAATTGTGCTAACTTTTGGGGCTTGTGGGCTATGAAGATATCAAGCTGAGTCATTTGTTTGACCATTCCAAACAAGGTATGAACATCAACATCGAGATGAATCAAATGCAAACCATTTTCTAGGGATTGTTTAGGATCACAAAAACAACGCCATTTTGTTCATTAATCTCGATAACACATTATCAAGGCTTGAACTAAATATGTCCCTATCATGGTAAAGGCACACAGATTAATTAATGAACCTCGTTCATACCGAGTGAGCTATAATCAAAACCCCATTATAGTGGATTACGAGCAGGACCTCACCTTCTTCTTCTTCCTTGACATCCTTAAACGTGAGACGAATATGCTTCATCCTTCATTCTTACTTTTTGTTTTTTAACAATGGGTTTGACTAGATGTGTGTTTCGAAGACGCGAGTGTGGATGTATGTTAGGTTTCGTTTTAATTGGGTTTTGTTAAATGGGTCGGGTTATTATTATAGTGTTTATGGTTTCGGATCTTGTTAGTTGGGTTCTTTTGGTGATTCCAAACACATTAATTGTGTATATGCGTATCAAGGAAGGCAAAGGCCAAGTTGCGGTACTAGCTTTATAATGTCACAATTGGTCCCTCAATTTGGCCACCGCTTTTTGCACTTAAAATTCCCGTATTTTTGTCACACAAACTTGACTTTTTCTGTTTACTAACTTCACAATTAGTCCCCGAATTTGGAACGTCCGTTGTTTTGCTATTTATTGGTTAATACACTATATCATTTGCATACCAACAATCACAAGAAACAACCTCCCAATGGTGACTTCCCACTACTTGAAGAACTCGCCAAATCTTGAACTCCGACTACATGTTTGACTCGATTTCTCTTTTATCGAGAGAAAACGATAAGGACATCAAAATTGCTAAAGGACTCCAAAACACTTTGACCGACTTGATTCGGGTATGAAGGAAACCCAACAATACATCTCGAGATCGAAGGCTTTGAACTACGGTGATGAACTACAAGGTTATCGAGGATCTTCGCAATGTGCAAAAGGCTAATGTGTTGAAGGCGTTGGAGATACGGAGGATGATCTCGTCGACACACTCACGTGTGTGTGATAGGAACAACTTCCTTGATCATCTTAGGAAGTGTTGAGAAGGAAATGCTATGGTTATGTTTTCCCTTTTTTGGAAAAATATGTATTGAATATTTAAGTTCTAGTGTTTTAATATGAAGTTAATGAATCTATATGTTATGTTCTCTTGTTTTAATTCGTTAATTATGTTGTTAATTGTTGTATTCGTGTAAGAGAGTTGTAATATGGTTTTGATTGTATTGGGTGTTGGTGGAACTATGGTCCTTGGTCAAACAGATTTAGAGTGTAGGGGACATGTGTTTTAGTCCCTATCCGCCTCTTGCATTAACTTATAGCAAGCGCTTTATTCTCACATTTTACCACAAATTTGAATTCAAATACATAAACCCAACCCTTTCGTAGAAATTGAGTCAAAATGGGTAAATCTAGAGCTCGAAAGCATTAAATGCTCCAATTGTCAAACTGTTGGACATAATAAGTCTAGCCGTCACAAGGATCGTACCAAAACCAACAAAGGAAAGTATGGTTCGAGGTAGAAAAGGCATTGTGATGGCGAGAAGGCAATGTATTCATTTAATTGTCATTTGTATAACGATTGTTCTAGTGTGTTTACATTCTAGTTGATGTACAAATGTATTACTTTTGAAGTGGATGGATGAAGAGGATATAAGAAAGACTATGGAACAAGAGATTTATGATGCTCTTTACGAGCAAGAAGAAGAACACATAAATTTGGAGGAAAATGAAGAGCAGTCCAGGTTGGATGAAGAAGCATTCCAGCAGTTTTTGGAAGAGGAGAGAATGTACAAAAGAATTGAAGAGGAATGGGAGAGGAAAAATTGGCTTCAAGATGCGAGTATGAGGCGACTTACTATGGAGTGTCTGTGGAAGAGTTATATCCAAGACATCCATATGTCTTGGATAAAATTCACGCTCGAAAGTAACAAATTCAAATAGCTTTCTAAGGTTGTAGGCTTCTACTCTTCTAGCCATTTTGTAATATCGACAATATTATGTTTCAACATGTTTTTGTTTTTTTGTTGACTTTATAAGTTGACTAGCTTGTAAGAATTTATGTTGTCTTTACTCCTTATCTACTTGTTCAACAACCACAACTCCCATCTACTTATATAACACATCTTAAGTCAAGAATTGTTTATCATGCCACCATATTATCACCATGGATGTAGAAAATGGTTGTCAAATGGTATGCATCGATTGCTGGCTTCAAAGGGAAAACAATTTGGATTGACCTTTTTGCAAGGCGTCCACCTTATAGAGCTTTCATGTGGTATGTTTGTCCAGTGTGCCTTGAGATAAGGGAAACACATCTTATCTTGGTAGAGATGGTGTTACAAGGAAAACACAACCACAGGAGATAGTGGTGGATATGTGATGGGTCTACATATTTACGCACCTACTAGTGTTGGTGCATCCTTGGCGGTGATGAAGAACAAAGTGAACCACCTACAATCGAAATAGCAAGTGGAGTTCGCCAAGCCAAACACCACGTGAAGCACCCTGAATCGAAAGAGCAAATGGATCACCTACTAGTCATTTATCGCAGTGAATTCCTAGCAAGAAATGTTATGTTGTCTTCGGTCTAAATGTAGCTTTAAGCGATATGTGTGCTTTTTTGTTATAATAATTGAATTTTGGTTACATTTGAATCATTGACTTTATAAGTCAAACAAGCGAGATTTTAAAACTAACAATTCGGTTTCGTATCCTCTAATAATTTGGTTTATGTTGACCTTATAAGTCAAAATGGGTTTTCCCAAGCACCCACCTAAACCGGATATGCAAGCGCAAACTACAAAAGAAAACAACATTTCAAAATATACCTACACCACCACCTAATTACACCATATGAAGCAAAACATACATGTTAACAAGTATCGTTTTCAAGAACCATCATCGAGCAAAACTATACATCTTCATTACATCAACAACTAAAAATAACGGTGAACTTCTTGATGGGAGGCTTGTTATTCATGGGGAGACTTGAGGTCCTTAGGGGAGGCACATACCACTCATTCCTATTTGTCTTGGAGCATCCCACACCGCTACAAGACCAAGTACAACTTTGGGAGCGGAAGCCTTGGACGCCTTGGAAGCTTGGGAAGTGGAACCTTCGAATTAGTGGTCTTAGAAGACATGTTCCCACACTCATCATCGATGTGTATGCGAAATAATGATGACATCAACTTCATTTCCTTACGGAAAGATAGACAAAATGATATAATCGAGTTGACCCATTACAACTTTCTTAGCTTGTAAACATTCACTCTAAAGTCGACCTTTCCGAGACTCCTTATTCCCATATTTTTCCCACAAGTCTTCAAGTATCACATCAAGAATGTCATCTCCTATATCCCACTTATTCCATAAGTAGCCATGGCATAGTCAACCATATCGGCAGATACCTTTAGCTTGCTATAATCCTCTTTTGATGATTCAAACCGCTCGATTTACATCAAATAAATAGGAGTAATTTATGCTCCTCCTTAAAATGGGAATAACACAAATACAAAAACCCGACTAACCTTTCATCACTGAGCTTCTTTCGCAAATCGCATAAATCATCAAACATTTCATCGACATTTCATCTTCTTTTAACCAAGTATTCCGTATTTTGCCTTCACATAATTTACCATCTCATCGCTACATCCGTACAAGTAAGCTCCTCGTCGCCATTGTTAAAGTGTGTGCGAGGTTGTGTGAAGAAGCGGAAACAATCAAGATGGTATATGGTAAACCGTTTCTCATAATTAACTAGGTTGAGTTATAAATGTGATTGGACTATATTACCTCGTGAAACTAACGAGAAAAGAGTCGTTGACATAGGTGTTAGTGGTCGCGGACCATTCGGCATTTAATCGCTCACTGTTTGGACCGGTGGCGATGATTATGCCGGTTTAAATCCCATCGCGATCCTCCACTACAAGTTTAGGGACCAACGGTGTATTTTAGTCTTAATTTAATATATGTATATATTAAAATTTTAGCCTCATTTTCGAGGGTGGGACTTATTTTTGGGCTGGGGTTTATAATTTCAAAAGCCTCTACGCTAAACGAGACTTATTTTTGAGATGGGGCTTATTTTTAAAATTTAAGCCCCATAAACCCCATATAAGCCCCTCCCAAACACACCCTACATGTGGCCATGTGGGTTTACGAGCTTATATTAAATAAGACTCAAACTTTTAGCTTATTTTGTGATTTTTGGACTTATATAGGTTTATTATATGATAATACTTATATAAGCTCATAAGTATCAAAATAAGCCAAAAAATTAAGCTTATGTAATATAAGTCAAAATCAAATAAGCTCATAAACCTACATATAAACTTAAACAAACACCCTTTAAGAATTAGTGGCGAAGGCAAAGGAAAACACCCTCTAAGAAATTAGTGAGGGAGGCAAAGGAAACAATGATGATTAAAATACAGGGTAATTTGGTTGATTTTAAAGGGTTTTTTTTTTTTTTTAATTGACTGAAAATGTTTATTTACTATATTTTTTTTCATTACTAGAAAAAGTCTATTAGGTTTGTTTATTGGATCAACGATCCTTTTAAATTGATGATAACATGATTAATTATGTTAACCAATCACAATTAAGATAAACTTATAAAAGTTTTTTCTTTTAATGAAATTTAGAGGCCTACTTATTTATTTTGCCTCACAAAAAAACTCAACATGATATATCATGTTGAAATCAACTTGAAAGAATCATTATTCTTGTTTATTACAAGCTTACGTTTGCTAAAAATAAAAGTAGCTAAAACTGATGATGTAGCTGTAGATGAAAATGAAATTTGAGATTATAAATAAATATTATTTTTATAAGTTACATGAAGTAATATTTGATTTTAAAATATTATTAAAGATATATATATATATATATATATATATATATATATATATATATATATATATATATATATATATAGTGAAACTTTATTTTCAAAACCACTTTAAATCGAGAACTTATTTTAGCCATTAGATTAGTTGATCAAGGGTCAAAACTGAATGTGCCATTTATGTAAATATCCAAAAGGTCATGTTGGTTGTTGTAATTAGTGTAAGGGTAATTAAGGGATATCACATTTATATTTTTTTTAAAACCGTCCATACTATTGGGGACTGAGATTTGCTTTAACCTAAAAAAAAAAAAAAAAAAAACTCTCCCCTTCCCCAGAACTCTGCCGCCTCCATATCTTAAAAAATCCACCACTCCATTTTCGGTTTGATTCTTCAAACACGAATAACAAATACACACTTGTTGCTCGTTTCTTTTCTAAGCCGAAAACAAGTTCTGACCAGTTTCGGTTTTCCTTTTCGTTCGAGTTGGCTTCAAGACTTTTATAGATCTAAGGTAGGTTGTATTTGTTTTTTCATTTCAATATATAATTATGGATCCACGACTATGGCTTCTAATCTTATAATTATGGAGTGTTTCTTGATGTTGTTGTGTTTTGATCTGCATCTGTTTTTTATCTATGCTTCGTAGATCTTGTATATGAATTAAATATGTGTTCAAGTTTGCTCAAATCATGGTTTAAGTATCAACGAAAATTTCCTAAACTAAATAATATTTCTCCGTCGACTTGCACTTCAATCAAGTACCAGTATCATCTTTTTTTTAAACATAATTATAGTGAGTTGTAACTCTTGAGTTGAAAGCATATCACGTTTGTTTATCAAGTTATTGAATAATGTTTATGTAAGCGCGATATCCATGACATGATCATTAGTGCCGCATTTAGTCTTTAGTCTTATATTCTATGAGTGTATTTCAGGTTAAAGATTGGAGTCCAAAGGCTAAGAGAGAGAGGGACTGCAATAAAGTAAAGACTTGTATATGAATTATATATGTTTTTTTTTTAATTTATATGTCAATTTCATATTCTTTTTTCTAACAATAATGCGATTTAGTCTTTAGTCTTATATTCTATGTTGTTTGTTTTTCATAAAAATCATTTGTCTTTTGGATTATAAAACACATATGTTTTTGTAATGTATCTTTTGTCTTTTTATGTTTTCGGTAGCAGCGTGAGATGAATGACCATAAAAGTGAACTTAAGGTTGGTTACTTGTTTCTTACCCTTTAATGATTAATTTGCAAGTTTGATAAACTGATGATATTTGTATTTGTTTCGGTAGGTTGTTGACAATGCTGATACTAACCAACAAAACTCCAACAGACGTATACGAGCAACAAAAATTCAATGTAAATATCAAAGTATTTTTAGCAAAATTAACAATCAAGTTTTTTAGTTCTGTTATTATTTAAGTTGGTGTCTTTATGATGTTTGCAGCAATTAGTGGCCCCATGACTACAAGAAGCCAATGTAAATACTAGAGAACTGAAGACATGTTCGAAACTGGTAATTAAGTTTTTTAGTTCTGTTATTGATTAAGTTAGTGTCTTTATGATGTTTGCATCAATTGGTGGCCCCATGACTACAACTCAACATGTTTATAATATGGAACTAACTGAGAACAAAAGGTTAGGGAAATACAATTTGAACATTTTCTAGCTTATGAATTTCAATTTTTTGCTGATGTATACAAATTGCCATGTTTCCTTTTCTTGCACGCGGGCGTAAAGTTAGAAGGCAGTCCTGCCAGTTTCAGTTAGGAAGAATATGAACCGAATGAGATTTTGTTTGAGATTGAAGATCTTAAGAACTATGAAGATGGTCCAACATAAAAACATATATGTTTACGTATAAAACATATATGTTTTGTTTTTTTATTATTATTATAAAACATATATGTTTTGTGTTTATGATTAAAAATATGTTTACATCATTAGTTTAATATAGACAAGATTGTGCATATGTGTTATGCTAGTTGTTGTGATTAATTTTCGTTTCTTTTTTGTTTGTGGTTTAATTGTTTTCGTGCATGCTTGTTTCAGATTGATTGATGAAGATGATGTCATTTAAGACCGGGAAGTGGATGAACACGATTATACATGAAGATAATTTGCTACTTTTGAAGATATAAGATTATTGCATGTGTTTTTGTACTTGTAATCAAGTGAAATGTAACATTTAAGTATATCAATCTTGTTTTTCTTTTTATAATGATTTATGTTCTTTAATTTGTGTTTCAAACTTTATTGATCATGTAAAAATATTGGTAGGTGATGAGTGTGTAAATCTTCATCATTTTTAATCAATCTGAGCTAAAACGTCTAAAATGCTCGAAATGCATCAAAATCACGAAAATATTCCAAAATTGCATTTTATATGTTTCGGATGCAAAATGTTTAAAATCGGATGAAAAATGAGCAAAGTTTGCAAAATTGCGTTTCAGGTCCCCAGTTTCTAAAATTGTCAAAATAGTCCACGAGTCAAAATTTCAAAAGAAAAATCACCAAAGGTCCTTTTAAAATCATAACTTGTCAAATTTAGTCCTTTGGTGAAAAATGTCAAAAGTTTGAGAAATTACAAGAATGGTCCTTCAACTTTGAAAATTGGCGAAATGGTCCTGGAAAATGTGAAAATGGCAACTTTGGTCCTTGTAATATTAACACTTGTCAATTTCACCTTGGAAACATCTTTGCATAATTGGCGACTAGGTCCTCCATTTTTGAAATTACAAACTAGTCCCTATGTTATTAAGACCTTTAAACACTTTTGGACTTGTCAAAATAGCTTTTGGACCCATGCCTTCCCAAATTGGACCCCGTCAACTAACCATTTGGACCCCTCTTTATTAAATATCCCAAGTCAAACCACTTTGACCGCCCATTTCCTCTCTCCTCACGGGTTACCCATTACCCATCATCATCACAACTGCACCTCACCGCCACACTCACTCCATCATCATCATCCCTACACCCCCCCCTCCACTCACAACACTCCAAAGGTGCATTTAATGCATCCTTTGTACCTAACACCAACCTGGTATTAAAACCAAAATTGGCGCCAAAAGCTTTAAATGGCCAAGATCGCTTCTAGACATCCTAGGTCCATTTTGTTGGTGGGATTTCGTCGAGGAGAGAGAAAAGTACTTTGGGTGTATAAAAGACCAGGAAGAAGCAACAAGCAAGTAGTTAGTTTTAGTTTTTTTGCAATGTATGTCGATTTACTTATTATCATGTCTTAACTAGTTTCAATTGTATTTTCAAGTTCATTTGTATCAAATAACAGTATCTAAGTGTATTGCAACTCATTTTAATCATCAATTCAAGCTAATGATCATTTTCCATAACTTGTGTCCACTGTTGAAATTTTAACTTTCAAACTCACTTGTTTAAACTTTTAGCAACTCAATTTCAATCTCATATAAGCTTATATAAGCTTATAATAGCTTCTTGTAAGCTTATAATCAAGTTTCAAGCTCTTTTGAATATTGGTCAACATAAGTCAAACATGGGCAAAAATGATGCAGCAAAGGGAAATGGTTGATGCAGGCAAGGATTTGGGGTGATTTATAGTGATTTGGGTTGGTTCTGATAGGTTAGCAGTTCTTTGTTTCACGGTTTGATAGCCATTGTGGCTTTGGACTTTAGTAAGTAATTTACAAGTTCTTGCACTTATTGTTTTTGTAGTTATAATTTGTTAAAACTGTTCTAATAGTAGTACTTTAGATTGGTTAAAGTTAATTTGATCATAATATCATGTTGGAACATTGTTTAAATTAGTTTTGTTTGCAAGATCGGTTAAATAAAAGGTGTTTGGCTCAATGGGTTTAATCTCTCAATTAGGCTTGTTCAGTGGTTTATGTTTGTTAGTTCATGTTTCTTAAGCTCATTTGAGCACATATTAGTCAATAGTTTGGGTCTGTGCACTAAAAGTCAAATCTTAGCTAAATCATTCTCAATCGATAATCTGTTGGATTTTAGGATTTGCTAATCCTTGTTTTGTGTTAAGAATCATTAAACATTGCTTGCAATATACTTAGTTTATCATATTACATCAATCTCAGTCACAAAATTGGAATCAAAGTTCACTTTAGTCAAAGTTCTTCAATTGTTCAAAAGTCAAAATTGCAAAAAAAACTGTTTTGGCTCATCTAAAAGAATTTTCATGGCTTCATTTTTGGCCATATTCAGTGAAATTGGTATTTTAGAAACTTCAACTGGTCTTGTTACTTATTAGCATTTTGTGAAATTTTACAATTTTGTATAAGCTTCAAATAAGCTTATCTTTTAGGCCTTAAATGCCTGCTCCACCGATCTCGGTTATTCACCGAGTTTTCTCGGATTTTGCAAGGTGCAGGGGCTCATAAGAGCTCATCATAATCTGATTTTTGGTACAATTGATCTCACCCCAGGTCTACTTTAGATCTCCTTATTTTGTTTTCTTTGAGCTTATTTGATTGCTTATTTTGTGGTCTAAACTAGTCCATCGAATCTGATTTAGCTTTGAAACTCATAGACATCAAATCGATGTTCATTGTGATTCAGAGGTTTATACTAGTTGATATTAGTTGCATTTCAGTTCTTATAGCATATTTGAACTTCACAATCAGTTGGTAGCTTATTTTGTCCATTTGGCTTATTCAGAGTGCTTATTAATAAGCACTTGTACATCGATTCAAATTCCTCCACATAAGTGCTTGTTTTTCAATTTTCTCAGATTCCTTATATAATTTTAGAGTTTTCCTGAAATTTTCAGATTTTCTAAGTTGTTTTGCTATTTTCTTAATTTAAATTAGTTTTAATCATTTTAAATAGCATTTAATACAAAAATTGAGAAAAGGTTCAAAAAATAATTTTCAATTTTATTAGGTTTAGATAAATATAAAAAGTAAAAAAGTAATTTTCCAGATTTTCATAGTTTATTTTGTAATTTTAGTAATTTAATTAGTTTTAATAGTTTAAAATTCATAAAAATAGAAAAAAATCAGAAAAATATAAAATAGTTTTGAAAATTCTATTTTGATATTTTAGACTTTTCAATTCATAATTTTATTTTTCTAGCTTTGTTTCCTAATTTCTTGTATTTTAGGTAATTATTTAATAGTTAAAAATAGTTTTTAATTAATAATAATTAGATAATTAGTTATAAAAATAATTTTCTTTTTCTAAAAATTTTCTTTTATCATTAGGTTTGTAAAATATCATTTTCATATTTTTAGGATTAATATTGTGTTAGTTTCACATTTTTATTTATGCGTCGCGTAGATTTTAATTTAAGTTTTATTAAAACATAAAACAAAACATCATTTTAATTATAGTGATAGCGTTTATTTAATAGATTTTATCTTTTAATTTCCTTTAATTTGCATTTAAGCCGTTGTAATTTGTTGGCTTTTCACGTAGTTATAATATCAATCAAATCCTTTTCGTTCAAATCTCTCGATCACTATTCGTTTGATAATTCATTGCATAGCTCATTTGGGACATAACGACCGGGGAACACTATACTCCTCGGATCTTCATTGAGTTCGTGCTTAGGCGGTTTAAGTGATTACGATGCGCCATTCACAAGTGGCGGGCTTGAGTGATTTAGCTTGTTGTTTGGCACCCATCAAATTTTAAGCGCCATTGCTTGGAGTCTCTTGATTATCTTCGTCTAGAAGATTAGTGATTTGAATATTCACTCTTTGTTCATACCATCCATCTACAGATATGTTTATATTTTCTTATCCAAAACCCCAAAAACACTCTTCTCATTCCTCTTATTCGTTGATTCTATTTCTCTTACCCTCTTTTCTTGGTTTAATTCTATTCTTCGTATCCTCTCAACCATTTGATTCTCTTCTTAATCCTCTATATGTTTAATTCTTATGTCAACAATCGTCAACTTCATCGTCACAAATGTGTGTGAGCGGTGTGGAGGGCCTAGTTCAAGCGAATTTTGCAATTCGTGCGAATTATCCATCAAAATTCTTTTCAAAGTTATTTCGACCACCCGCCACAACACGAAATACATTCTAATCTTGACAAACCGGTTCAAACATCCCCAAGCACCCACCGAGGATTACGCACTTTCTTTGAAGATAGAGCCCGTAATCTAATCGAACAAATTCAAGCCGATGAAAAAGGTCGAGAATTAGAATTGATTACGATGAACCCGTTCAAACACGGTGACTAGCAAGAATGACTTGCCTAATCTTCACGTTTCTCAAGAACCGAACCGGAGACCATAACGGAAGTGGTGGAAATTGCTAGCTCTCGAGCACACCACTTGTCCCACCTCCGGATTTTTCGAATGTTCTTGAGACTTGATAGTCATTCGGATCACCATGTTGGTTTTGTTGATTCTTTGAATAAACCGATTCCTCTTCATAACTCTCAAATGCAATCGTTTATTCCTTGTGTCGGTTGTGGTGAGCCTCTTTATGGTTCACCACATCGTTGGTGTACTTGTGTACAATGTGGTAATGATATCCATAACGGAGTTGTTTGTTTTGTGGTTCGAGGAATTCATTTGATTATGATCCTAATCGAACTCATTTAACGACTCCTCAAACTTTTCCAATTACCCACCACAACCCGACTTATCTTCATATGACCAACATTACTTGATGTGAATTTTGTGGAGGTCCTCACCAAGGATTTGAGTGTCAATCCGAAACACGTTTGTCTATGAGCAGTTTTCGGTGATGCTCGAGTTTTGGTTATAACCAAAATCCATATGATTCACCATCCGGACTCAACAATTTCTTGTTGTGAGTCTTGTGGAGGTCCCCATTTCACTCGATTGTCAAATAGGAACCCATTTCCTTGTAACAATCATGACTCTTACATGTTTGATAATTTCCAACCTCCACAAGACTATACGGTTCAAACTCCACCTGAGCCGTTGTCTCAAGAAATCTCCCATGATTTTGAAACCACAATGAAAACACTTGATGATATGATTAGTAACTTTAAGAATCAAGTGAGTGGTGAAAAGACCATAGGAGAATTACTAGCTGAAGAGCGAGAAGAACGAGAGGCCCGTAAATATAGGGAAGAATCATTAGTCCTAGAGCATGCGGCTCTGGCGTTCCCAATTTCTCAAGGCGCACTTTATGATGATGACGAGGAGAGTTTTTATCCTTTTAGAGATAATATTTCTCAACTCCCTCGGTCGGTTGTTATCCCAAGCAGTTGAGATTCCATCTCAAACAAGCGCTATCACACCCGAGATTCACACTCACTCTCTTATTATGGGGACGAGCATCTAAACCTTTGTTCTGAAAAGGAATCGGACGAATTCATAAAGTCTAGTGTTGAGGACCTTGTCCCAATCCCAAGAGAGTCACGAAATTCTTGATCATGTGTGTGATATCCTCCTCCTCTTGTCTTCCAAAATGATCATGTTGAGATGTTCTCCGATTCGATGATGATGATTCGTTATCTTGTGGAGACATCATTTATGTGGAAGATTCACCTTACGAGCTTGTTAGCTTAGAAGAAGAGAATGATGAAGTTCTTGACACTGAAATCAAAGATGAAGCTCTTGAGCAACATTATTGAATGTCGGTCTTCTCATTTCTAAAATCGAGGCTTTCAAAGAGAAACCTATTTCATCTCCTATCCCCATTAAGGATAGTGACATTCTTTCCGATGATTCTATTCCGAAATGAAAGCCTTCTGTTTGATAATATGGGAGAGAAGATTAGTGGCAATACCACTTCTCATTCTCATAATTCTCTCCCGATTATGAATCATGTACATTGGAGGAGTTCACTAGTGAACCCACTCATATCAATTCGAATATGATTCATTCACATTCATGGAGTTCTCGGATGAACTCACTCATATCATATCTCCGCGGAGTATGATAATTTCTACTGATCTAGAAACTCCCATAATATGTCTTGATCAAGCAAGCTTAGCGAGGAGATTCATGAAACTATGAATTCTCCTATTGAGGATGAAGAGTTAGTCATGATTTCTATCATGATTTTCTTTCTTTTCTTCATATATTCATCACTTCTCTGTTCTTCACTCCTTCGGGAATGAAGACATTATCTTTGATCCCGGCATTTTCATTTATCATTTTGAGCGGTTCTATGTATATATCATCGGTGTGGAACTTTCACGTGCTTCAATGTTTGTCCAAACATCTTGAATGAAAGTCCGATGGAGATTGTCTCTTCCACTTACTTCCCATGAACCAATCAATTGGGGTCGAGTCAAGCTAGCGACTCGGTAATCAAAAACAAGAGCATAACATGGGTTTTCACCCATGTACCACCCTACCACCCTAGGGAGATGCCCACATGTTATATATATATAATGTTCCATAAAAAAAAAAAAAAAAAAAAATCTTCTTTCTAAATAATGGCGTAGTATTTCCTTTTACGTTCTCGGTTTCGGCATAACATGGGTACTTTGAATATTGAGGGCAATATTCATTTCTAAGTGTGGGGAATTCTCACGAATTTTATCATATAATTATACCAATTCCCGTTTTGGCCAAAATTATTTTTTGGAGTAAGTGTTCTACACTTACTCATTTGGTTATCGATCCGCCATGTCTAATAAACAAAAGGATTGGCTAATCCAGAGCAAATGGCTCTTGGTAAAGATTTCTCAAATCCGTTTATATGGCTTGCAATTTGCCCAAAATTGTATGGTTCTCAACTCACCATATCCTAAAAAGTGAAGAGTTGGCTAGCCCGCAAGTTTATGGCTTGTGGTAAAGGCGATGGAAAATCCATAATTGGTAATCACTCACCAAAGATAATATTGATAATTTATCTAAGAGTTGGCTAGTCCGAGCAAACGGCTTCTAGTAAAGACAAAATCAAATCCGTTGAAAGTCGGTGGTTTGCTCAAAATCACATGGTTATCGATGTACCATGGTTCTTACTTGAATGAAACATTTGGCTACTCGAAGTAATGGCTTTTGGTAAAGAGATTCAAATCCATTAAGTTTTTCTCAAAAGATTGCTAGGGACTAGCAATAGTTTAGTGTGGGGATTGATGAGTGTGTAAATACTCATCATTTTAAATCAATCTGAGCGCAAAACGTCTAAAATGCTCGAATGCATCAAAATCTGAAAATATTCCAAAATTGCATTTATATGTTTCGGATGCAAAATGTTTAAAATCGGATGAAAAATGAGCAAAGTTTGCAAAATTGGCGCTTCAGTCCCCAAGTTTCTAAAATTGTCAAAAATAGTCCACGAGTCAAAATTTCAAAGAAAAATCACCAAAGGTCCTTTTAAAATCATAACTTGTCAAATTTAGTCCTTTGGTGAAAAATGTCAAAAGATTGAGAAAATTACAAGAATGGTCCTTGACTTTGAAAATTGGCGAAATGGTCCTGGAAAATGTGAAAATGGCAACTTTGGTCCTTGTAATATTAACACTTGGCAATTTCAGCCCTTGGAACATCTTTGCATAATTGGCGTAGGGCCTCCCATTTTGAAATTACAAACTAGTCCCTATGTTATTAAGACCTTTAAACACCTTTTGGACTTGTCAAAATAGCTTTTGGACCCCTGCCTTCCCAAATTGGACCCTGTCACTAACCATTTGGACCCCCTGTTATTAAATATCCCAAGTCAAACCACTTTGACCGCCCATTTCCTCTCCCTCACGGGTTACCCATTACCCATCATCATCCATTACTGCATATCTCCTGCTCACACTCCACCATCATCATCATCCCTACCCCCCCCACCAAACACTTACTCCAAGGTGCATTTAATGCATCCTTTGTACCTAACACTCAACCTAGTTGTTAAAACCAAAATTGGCGCCAAAACATTTGAATGGCCAAGATCAATTCTACTCATCCAAAGGTCCATTTGTTGGTGGGATTTGTCGGAGGAGAGAAAAGTACTTTGGGTGTATAAAAGACCAAGAGAAGCAACAAGCAAGTAGTTAGTTTTAGTTTTTAAATAATGTATGTCGATTTACTTATTATCTTGTCTTAACTAGTTTCAATTGTATTTTCAAGTTCATTTGTATCAAATAACAGTATCTAAGTGTATTGCAACTCTGTTTAATCATCAATTCAAGCTAATGATCATTTTCCATAACTTGTGTCCATTTGTTGAAATTTTAACTTTCAAACTCATTTGTTTAAACTTTTAGCACTTAGTTTAATCTCAAATAAGCTTATATAAGCTTATATAGCTTTTGTAAGCTTATAATCAAGTTTCAAGCTCTTTTGAATATTGGTCAACATAAGTCAAACATGGGCAAAATGATGCGACAAAGGGAAATGGTTGATGCAGGCAAGGATTTGGGGTGATTTATAGTGATTTGGGTTGGTTCTGATAGGTTAGCAGTTCTTTGTTTCACAGTTTGCTAGCCATAGTGGCTTTGGACTTTAGTAAGTAATTTTCACAAGTTCTTGTACTTATTGTTTTTTGTAGTTATAATCAGTCAAACCTGTTCTAATAGTAGTGTTTAGATTGGTTAAAGTTAATTTGATCATAATATCAAGTTGGAACATTGTTTAAATCATTTTTGTTTGAAGATCGGTTAATAAAAGGGTGTTTGGCTCAATGGGTTTAACTGTCAATTAGGCTTGTGCAGTGGTTTATGTTTGTTAGTTCATGTTTCTTAAGCTCATTTGAGCACATATTAGTCAATAAATTGGGTCTGCAAGCACTAAAAGTCAAATCTTAGCTAAATCATTCTCAACTGATAATCTGTGTGGATTTGGATTTACTAATCCCTTGTTTTGTGTTAAGAATCATTAAACATTGCTTGCAGTAGTTTTAGTTTAACATATTACATCAATCTCAGTCACAAAAATGGAATCAAAGTTCACTTAAGTCAAAGTTTCTCAATTGTTCAAAAGTCAAAAATTGCAAAAAACCCTGTTTTGGCTCATCTAGGAAGAATTTTCATGGCTTCATTTTTAGCCATATTCAAGTGAAATTTGTAGCTTATAAAGTTCAACTGGTCTTGTTACTTATTAGCATTTTGTGAAATTTTACAACTTTTGTATAAGCTCCAAACAGCTTATCTTTTAGGCCCTTTATGCCCTGCTCCACTGATCTCAGTATTCACTGAGTTTTCTCAGATTTTGTGCAAGGTGCACAGGGCTCATAAGAGCTTGGCAAGATCTGATTTTTGGTCTGCATGTTCTCACCTAGGTCTACTTTAGATCTCCTTATTTTGTTTTTGCTGACTAGCTTATTTGATTGCTTATTTTGTGGCTGCAAGTAGTCCATAGAATCTGTTTTAGCTTTGAAACTCATAGACATCAAATCTGTGTTCATTGTGATTCTGTGGTTTATACTAGTTGATATTAGTTGCATTTCAGTTCTTATAGCATATTTGAACTTCTGTAATCAGTTGGTGCTTGTTGTGTCACTTTAGCTTATTCAAGTGCTTATTTCAATAAGCACTTGTAAAGCAGTTTCAAATTCCTCCACATAAGTGCCTGTTTTTCCAATTTTCCTAGCATCCTTATATTATTTTAGAGTTTTCCTGAAATTTTCAGATTTTTCTAAGTTGATTTGCTATTTTTCTTAATTTAAATTAGTTTTTAAGCATTTTTAATTAGCTTTTAATACAAAAAATTCAGAAAAGGTTCAAAAAAATAATTTTTCATTTTTCTTAGGTTTAGATAAATATAAAAAGTAAAAAAGTAATTTTCTAGATTTTTCATAGTTTATTTTGTAATTTTAGTAATTTAATTAGTTTTAATAGTTTAAAATTCATAAAAATAGAAAAAAATCAGAAAAATATTAAAATAGTTTTGAAAATTCTATTTTGATATTTTAGACTTTTCAATTCATAATTTTATTTTTCTAGCTTTATTTCCTATTTTCTTGTATTTTAGGTAATTATTAAGTAGTTAAAATAGTTTTTAATTAATAATAATTAGATAATTAGTTATAAAAATAATTTTCTTTTCTATTAATTTTCTTTTATCATTAGGATTGTAAAATGTATTTTCATATTTTTAGGATTTATATTGTGTAAGTTTCACATTTTATTTGTCGTCGTCGTAGTTTTTAAATTAAGTTTTATTAAAACATAAAAACAAAACATCATTTTAAATATAGTGATAGCGTTTATTTAATATTTTTTATCTTTTTAATTTCCTTTAATTTGCATTTAAGCCGTTGTAATTTGTTGGCTTTTCCTGTAGTTATAATATCCTTCAAATCCCTTTCTCGTTCAAATCTCCCGATCACTATTCGTTTGATAATCCATTGCATGGCTCGCTGGGACATAACGATCCGGGGATACACTATACTCCTCAGATCTTCATTGCATTCGTGCTTAGGCGGTTTAAGGCGATTCTGATGCGCCATTCATGAGTGGCGAGCTTGAGTGATTTAAACATTTTGTGCACGCAATCGATGAGCTAATAAAAAAGTGTTAGCTAAAAAAACATGTATACACTTTAACTATTTGGGAGAAAAAACATTTATGCACCTTTGCGTATTTGAAAAAAAAAACATGCATGCTCATTGAGATTTCAAAAAATAATGATTAGGTATAAAAAAACATGTATGCACCATGACTATTTGAAAACATTTTAGGATTAAAAAAAAAAAAAAAAAAACAAACTTGTTTTAAGATTTATAAAAAATGAAAATTATAAAAAAAACAAAAATAATATGAAAAATGTCTTTTACTATTATACCCTTTTGAATTAAATAAAAATAACAAAATGCTATGGAGCATTAAATCATGTACATCGTGTATTATTAGTTGTAAAAAGATGGTTCTCGCATGATTCTGCACTTAAAGTGGGTTTGAAAATAAAGTGCCTCTCTCTCTCTATATATATATATATATATATATATATATATATATATATATATATATATATATATATATATATATATATATATATATATATATATATATATATATATATATATATATATATATATATATAATTTCTTATAAGTTTTGTGTATCAAAGGAAGCTATATTATAAGTAGCTTAATTTTTTTTTAAAAAGGCATTTTCATATATATCGCTTCAAAGATGCAAAATTGTATATATATCTTTTGCATGCATAAAAATTATTTTATCATATGCATCAAAAACTTACAAAAAAAAATATATATATGCAATTATTCACCTTTGAAGAGATATATATGCAATTCCCCTCTTTTTAAATGTTGTTCTTCTCATAATTTCTATGGATATTAATTTATCAAGTCAAGTTTACCGATTTAAATAAGTTGTAGAGTTGATAAGTTTGTAACACAAAACTATCATATAATAAAAACTAAACAAAATTACATCTTTCGTTCATTTGGTTTAACCAAAATTACATTCGTCGTTTTTATTTGAATTTCATTACATAGATAATCCTTATTTTTGGAGGTGGCAAAACGAGCGGGCACGGGCCACAATTCAAACGGGTACGGGCCGAACGTGCACATGTTATACGAATCGCTTTATAAAAGACCAAAAATGACGAAATAAATTCCTCAAACGTAGCACCTCATTTATATTTAAAAAAATAAATATGTTATATCTATAAGTTTTTTTTTAATAGTTGTAATATTTTTCAGTTGAAAGAAAATATGTGTCCATTTAAATGAGCAATATACGCCCATTTAAAAAAAAATAGGCTAAATATTCACAAATCTCTTACAAATTGGCCCATTTTGGCCACAAATTGTCACCTCTACTTATTTTCAAACTAATTGCATCGATAGTCCTTTTTAAAAAAAATAAGGATTATTTGTGTAATAATCTATATTTTTAATTATACGGATAGTCCCTATCTTTGTTACACGGATGGTCATTTATTTTCTATAATAGGGACTATCAATGAAAATAGTTTGATAAACAAAGATTGTTTATGTAATTAAAATCGAATAAAAATGACGAGTGTAATTTAAGGTAAGCCACAAAGACGAAACATGTAATTTTATCTAAAAACTATCATGTAAGGTTGGACGCATTCGAAGAGGTGCACATCGGTTGGCAACAAAAAAATCCCTCCTCAACCGATGTTTAGATCGGTTATCACGGATGTGGTGCTTTGGTTGCTAGTTCGGTCGCGAAACAAAAACAAGTAAATCGGTTGAAATTTCAACCGATTTCAAACCCAACTTACCCTTCAATTAAATAAAATAAAATAAACTTTATTTTTTTTAAACTTTACCACTTTTCACATCCTATAAATACCAATCTCAAACACACAATTTCAAACACAATTCAACCTCAAAATACTTCTCAACACAAGATTTATTATGGCTTGCCGTCTCCCCATTCCGTTGAAGATATGCAAGTGTCGCTCAAAATCAATGCCATAACGACGATGAGGCTCGAAAAACGCTATTATAAGCGTCCATCGAATTGTTTGACCAGCGGCGGAGAAGAACAGATGAGAAAACTACAAGAGTTGCAACGACATTACGCTGAACGAAAAGCGTGATCGACAAATTTTGAAAGATCAAGCCCGCAAAGATCGCGAGGTTCTTGACAAGTTGTGGCACGTGTTCGGAAGATAACGAACAACTTCAAGACCAAAATCAATTGGAGCTATCGGAGAACAAAACGATGGTGTTGGTGCATCAACTCGACTACCAACTTCGAGCTCTGGGGAACCTCTGCTAGACGAGGAAGATTTGGCTCGCCGAGGAGGATTTGGGGCTCGTACTCCTCGTATGACTTTGCATGCGGGAAGCATTCATATTAGATTTATGATTTATGTATTTCGTATTGTTTTATTTAGCATTGTAACATTTTAATTATTAATGAAATTTTAGTTTATGTTAAAATGATTTTTTTAAAAAAAAAAAAAAAAAGCTTGGGTCGTCATTGGGGCATCCGAGTTGTCCTGCGTCATTGGAGAGAAAAATGACGCTGTTGGATGACCCAGGTCACGACTGGGACTAGCCTAACATATGATACATATCAACCTTCAAAGTACAAACTATGATGTAAAAAAACTTAATTGTGATGAAAATTGCCGACTGGGGCGGAGCCAGAATTTTTAGTTAAGAGATGGCAATTGTGTTTAACACAAAAAGTGATAGTGGTAAATGCCGCTTCAAAAAAAATAATAAAAAATAAAAAATCTATGATGTCTTCTTTTATTGTTTAAGTTATTCTTTTATGAATTTTGTAGACACTATAAAATAACGGGGTTGGATGTAAAAAAATTAGTAGAAAAAATAACTAATGAATGAAGTGAGTTAATTAGAGTTGACTCATCACTTATTAGTCACCTTACTAGCTTCACCCCTGATTGCCGAGTAATAATAAAACATGGTTAGATTTCATAGGCATAATCATGAGGGAATGGATGGAAAAACGTTTGGTTTTTTTTAACTTCAGTTTTATTGAAAGAAAACAAGAAGTTCAAGAAACATTGTGGGCACATTTTCAACAATTGTAGTGGAAACTAACTTATTGATTTTATATCGGTCACCATATTTCAAGAGACCTCTCCTTCGTATTGCTAGTTTGTGACACGTATAATTGATCTCGTCCCTCACTTTGCCTCATGCAAATTGGTATTCATTAAGCGAAGAGGAAATGTGCACGCCACACTCTAGCCAATTGGGCATTATATATCCATGTACCTTATAGAGTTAACATACTCATTGTAAACTTGTAATGTAGCAAGTGATTTAGTGCTTGTCGATATCCCGTTAGTTAATCATAATTACTATGGCTCAACTGATAAATAACGGACAATTCCTTTATTGTTAAGATATATTTTCTATAACTTGAAAGAATTTTTGCTTTGACATAATTATATTTTTAATCAAGAGGTCTTAGCACACAATATTGTGACATCAAAAATCGGTGTTTTGACGTCATGTCAACACGATAAAGAGAATAACAACGAATCACATTTCACACTTCACACGCACACATGACATTGAAAACTAAATCCACAAAAAAACATACTTAAAACACACATATATGCCTGTTTAAACGCTCTAAAAAACAGTGTCGTGCAAATCACGACACTGCTAACAAGTAATAATAAGAGTAGTGATTGGCATACCTAATTGGTATGCCTAATTTTGTGCCTAAAAAAGATCTTAAGACATGTGGCAAAATCAATGGTATATGTAAAAAGAGAGAGATAGTGAGATCCATGTGTCCAACAATGAATAGAGTAGGCATATAATTAGTCATGTGAATTAGGCATCCTAATCATTTTCCTAATAATAAAAGTCATTCATTGTGAATTTGTGATATAGTGTGCTCGCCTTTAAGGCATTCATTATCTGCGGGATTGGGTATGTTGTTGTTGTTGCCTTTAAGGCATTCATCTAAAGTATAAGGACCATTATTGTAAAAAGTAACAAAAGTCACTCAAAATCACCAGATCAAAAATTTATCAAAACACAAATCAAGAATTGTTTATAGTGACAGAAAAGATGATCGTCTGCATAGCTGTCGTTGGCCATCAGGTTGATAATCTTTAAATCTTTTCAATATTTAAATATATAAAATGAATTGATTTTAACATAATATTTATAAATGAACAGAATAATCCATTGTATATACAAAGTTTTACAGAAGGAGATGATGCATTGAAGCTTCATCATATTGTTCATTGTTCTCTTGATGTTGTTGATGAAAGAGGTACTTTTTATATTTGATGTTAAATTTTGGATTTTTATGATGTTATCTAAGTTGGGTTTTTTTATATTTAGGATTTGATAATGCTAATGTTAAAAATGTATAACCTTTTGGGGATCGCGAAATGTTATCGAAAATGTATTGGTAAAATGTTTAAAAGATGTGAAATCTTGGAGTTTTATGGTGTAATGTAAATTGGGTCTTTTTTTTTCAAGGATTTGATAATGCTAATGTTATAGATTTGTAAGATTGTTTCTAGTTGTAGGGATGATGACGTGTTGGGTTCGGGGCGGGTTTTAGTATATCCATACCTGTAGCAATTCTGATGGGTGCCCATTTATCATTTTTTGGGTTTTTAGCGGTATTGGTATGTTCGTTTAAGATTTGATTTGATAATGTTAATGTTAAGGATATTGGGTCTTTCTTTTTTAAGGATTTGATAATGTGAAAGTTATAGATTTGTAAGATTGTTTCTAGTTGTAGGGTGCCCGTTTAGTATTACCCGTCGTTTTTTGGGTATTGGTATGTTCGTTTAAGATGTTACGTGAATGGGTATTTTAAGGATTTGATTTGATAATGTTAATGTGAAGGATACGGTACTGTTTTGTGATGATATTGATGTTGGGGTTTGCGAGATGTTATTTAGAAAAAGGTATGCCATTTGAAGTGTTGGAAGATCTGATATTGTGTTCAGTTTTTTTTTTGGTCCATTTTTAATCGAAAATATATTAAATAGTTATCGAATATGTGTTGTTATTGTAGAAGGATTAGTGGAAAATAGTTAATTTGATCATTTTTGTATTTCAAATTGGGGTTATCTTATGATACTTTAGCAAGATTTGTTTAGCGGTGATGGGGATAGTGGAACCGAAAGTTACCTGGAATCGTGGTCAGAAAGATAGTTTTATAGGCTTATGTATGATTGTATGGTATAATTAGAGATGACTGACAACGTTGCTTATCTAGTTGCTGTTGATGCTTTGTAAATGTTGACTATTTGCTCTTTGCAATTTTGCATCACCATACAACCATTGTTTTATCTTGATGCCAAAATGATCCTGTGATTTATTGCCCTATTGTTATCAACATGATTTTTCATCATAAGTATTATATTTATATACGCATGATCTGCAAGGGGATGTGATGGCTCTTCTATTATGGAATCTATGTTAACTGTAGAATTTGAGATACAAAACATCGAAAGTAAAATCAACGGATGCCTCAAATGTATTAAGATATATGAATAAGCTCGAAATGCGGAACTATAGGTTTTACAGAACAAGGCCACATCTTAATAGAATAATATGTTTCAAAACTGTAAGAAGTGGAAAAGCAGACAACAAGTATACTTTGCAAAAGTATTGAGAAAAAAAGTGCCGTCTCATGATGCTTTTTAGAGTATGCATTGTCATTTGTAACTCATAAACAAGATGAGCAACGCGTTGCGTCAGCACTGAGTCATTTGTTTAAGCTATTACCTTAACCTTCTTAGTGATAGGGATTGTGTTAGAACCTTTGTAAGAGTCTTCCATCTATCTTGATAACTAGTTCTTTAGCGTTCGGAATTTCATTTGTTTATTCTCATGACACCAAAGTATATTGACTGCCCTCTCATTTTTG
Source organism: Chrysanthemum lavandulifolium (assembly GCA_022545495.1). Taxonomy (NCBI): domain Eukaryota; kingdom Viridiplantae; phylum Streptophyta; class Magnoliopsida; order Asterales; family Asteraceae; genus Chrysanthemum; species Chrysanthemum lavandulifolium. The sequence continues at coordinate 148,870,584 of CM040239.1, read as the reverse complement.
TCTTTCACTATCGCTATAATGTCTTGTCTAGCATCTTCTTAAGTTTTGACTGTTTGCCATTCTGATTGATTTGCCTACATTGTGCTGTTACAATTTGTATTACAGTTGATTGGTTACAGTATTTTTCATACCCTCTAAGATAGTAAGATGCTTCCTTTTGCTTAATCAAGACTCTCATATTAGGATTCCTCGGGACCATTATCTTTAGTAACTCGTTGCCTGCCCAAGAGATCTGTTGACTGCTGCAGGGATGGTTCTGGAGTTCCTTTAGATGTTTCAAAATGTGTGAACCTTTATTCTTTGTTATGCAATTTGGATGTAGGACCATCCGGAGCGCACTTGCTTAACTACCTCTCCCTTTTGCTCCATAATTTATGTCATTCTGTGTTATTTGGCAATTCTTTAGATTACTTTAGGATCCGTGGTCAAATGTTAATGAAATTCTCATGAATCTTTTGCAGTGAACAACCCAAAGAAGTCTGGACCAATGCTCAATGAGACATTTCTTGGCCTTCTATATCCAACCGAAAATTACAAAGTGTGAGAAAATTTCATATTTATATTGCTCTTAAGAATTCAATCTAAGAATATCTGAGCTCCCTTACATGTAGATGTAGTTAACTCAGATTGCATGTTGTTGCAGGTATGGTTATCTAACTAACACAAAGGTAAAGTTTATACTAGTCACAACAGACCTTGACGTCCGTGATGCTGATGTAAGAAATGTGAGTACATATTCAACTCAGGAACTTTCTATCTGTTGTTTTTATTTGCATGCTGACATATATTTCACATCAACTAGAAATGGTAGGGGGATTTATTACCTAGACAACGTTGCACTAGTATATCTTTATATTTAAATGGCACGTCAACACATAGGCACATGTCTCCAAAGTTCTATTGGCAATTTTGGACAGCAGTACAGGTCATAAGGGTTGTGGGTCGTTTCCTCTAAAAATTGCCTAATTGCCTTTTGGATTTAATATTGAAAATGTAAATAATTTACAAAATTGTAATAAATGAACAATCCGAGTTTGTACATGCTAATAGATAGTTATTTTGGAAATTGCTTTTAGTTCTTGGGTATTAAAGGTCAAAATAAATTATTTAAAAAGCAGCGGGTGAAACCAATTTGACCCAATTGACCCGTTTTTAAAAGAGCTTGTTATTTCCCGGAAACGGTTTTAATCACACAACCAACCCATATTTCCACCTCGATTCGAAAAAGAATTGAGTTTACAGTTGAAATATTTTAGAGCTCAATTTGTATCGTTGAGCCAAAGGCACTTGCCTTTATGATTGCTTAAACTTTTGACCAGCTTGGTACAAAAAGGATGTTTACTAAAATTATGATGGTTAACATTACATATTTGGTTGTATAAAAGTACAATTTACATCAAATCTAATTTCTTATACGTAAAAATAGGAAATTATACTTTACGCAACTATTACAGCGACATGAAGTTTCATTATCATTCTCACTTTTTATTCACAATAGAACCACACGTACTATTTAGAAAAGCATCAATCAGGTGTTGTTTCTCAGGTATTACTTTTATTTGGGACGATATACTTGTACAGGTATAGACTTTAGAGTGTAGGCAGAACCAGTTGAAATTGCTATGATTGCAAAATCATTCCAGCATTTCATGATAGCTTGTGCAAACATTTGAAATGATCTAAATGATAAATTGTACCAGTTACTCGTTTTCTGGCCATTTATGCCAGATTCTACGCGCTGATATTTATGTGTTTTCGGATGCAAACAGTTTTTCAGGAGGTTCCATTCTGCATATCTAGACGCTGTCTCCAACCCATTTCATGTACCTGGTAAAAAGATAACCTCCAAGACGTTTGCTGAGAGGGTCAGTACTATTGTTAAGTCGGTTAGCTTCCATACAACTGGATGAAAGGCTTCATCTTTACAAAATTTGAACATGTTTTGTTTCAAGATCATTTTATATCTAAGCTGCATTGTTAGAATCGTATCAAGTCTGGCTTCAATTGTTCTTATGCTGGTTAATGTAGCTTGACTTTTGAGTATTAAATTTTCTTTAGAATTTAATATCTGTATTGGTTCTCTATATGAGATGTTATATGCTTTCCTGTTCTGTATTGAAGCTTAATTCCAGCTCCTAACTGAAATGTGCAGTATTTTGTTTCATTATACTAAAAACGATTTCTAGTACTGTGTGTTCCATGAAAATTAAAATAATTTCCTTCTCGAATACTTCACAAAATTGCAATACTGTCTGTGATCTCCTGCTCTGAAGCAGCCTGTTGGACGGAATGTATAAAATTACATTCTATCCAGAATTTGAATTTTAGCTATGACTAGTCGACTACTCATAATTTAGTTTTAAATCACATGGAAGTTTTCAACTGATTTTCAGATAACTCGATCCATTTTCCGGCTTGTTTTTCAGCATTTCAAAATGAAACCATTTATTAGAATTAGAATATATAATGTACCGGTTCAAAAAAGCTCAAAAACATCAATTTGTTGCATAATATACTCTCTATCTACCCAAAAGAAATAAACAGTTAAAGAGTTGATCCGATTTTAGTAGTGTTGGCATTGTAGTTGATATATTGTTTTTGGAAATTTGCAATTGTGTTCGGGCGTCACGTTTCTTGTCCAAATTTAGTTCCGAAGCCTTTTTAAGTATGGTTCTGCTATCTTTCTCATGAGTGGTGTCCGAACAATAACGTTGTTGGTTTTACAGATTTTTGCATTTAGAACTAGAATTAACGGGACGAATTAGGAGAATTTCAAAAGCATAAGACATGGTGAATCCATGCACGAATTGACCCAATTCCTCATATATAACAGATATGAGAATATGGGAATAAAAGTGAACAGGGCCGTAAGCATCAACGTATCTGACTTATGATAGTAAATTTACCAATGATTTATGGAAAATACTGTCGGAATGTAATTTTTTGGATTTGCAGAGAATTTTAGATTCTTAATGACTGGTAATGCAGAAAAAAGGCAAAAAATAATCTACGGAGCCTAGCACATATGTCCAAGCTAGCTCATTCTTGTGTTTTCCACAACAGTTTTGAAAAGTTGAAGATTCTTTGATCGATGACTTTTGTAAAAGAATTATAGCATGATATTCCGTTCGGCTCATGAAATTCCAACGCTTATACAAAGTAATACAAACATATTAAGCACCCTTAAATTGGTACCAATTCATGAAAAGAGTTGCACACAGCAAGTACATTTTACAAACGCGATGCATTTTGCACACAAATATATGAGGAAATAGTAAGCAATGGGTTTGGGTAGGACACAAGGGGATTAAAAAGCAGAAGTGAACGACATGTATCAAGCATTAGTTGTTTGGCATTTGATAATTTAGAACTAGCAAAACGTCCAGTCACATAGGTGAACACACGCTGTACAATTTAGTCCCTATGTATGTACTACTCTATATGATTCACATCCCGCTACAAACAACAAATCATTGTACGCGCTATTATATGAGTTGCGCTTTGTAAACTACATGAAACAACTTAACAAAAATAAGATAAAGGGACTCTTGTGAGCTTGCGAATTGAACAGCCTAACTGAACAAGTTAAGCTGGTGAAAGGAGAAAAACCCAACAAACAACAAATCATTGTACGCGCTATTATATGAGTTGCGCTTTGTAAACTACATGAAACAACTTAACAAAAATAAGATAAAGGGACTCTTGTGAGCTTGCGAATTGAACAGCCTAACTGAACAAGTTAAGCTGATGAAAGGAGAAAAACCCAACAATCTGACGGGTAAACTTGGTCGATCGAGTGAAGAAAAAAAATTTTGGACCATTTCTCGATTTGTGCGTGTCATCCTTGCGCAGGGGCCATGCTAATCTTCTCTGTATCGTTCCAATTTTATTGGATGTCAAAAGGGGTATATAAACAGCTGATGGTTTCTTTACTGGGTCGATGTGGGATTGACACAAAGGCTTTATAATTATGATGCATATTAGTTGTCTATTTTTTTCTTTACTGGGTCGATGTGGGATTGAAACAAAGGCTTTACATCTAGAAGCAGAAGTATACAAACCATTTTCGACAAAACGTATGCCCTACTTATACAACAAGTTGGCTTGTAAATTCTCTAAATGTGACAGTAATGGCTCATTCGTGTAACAAGTAGGATATGTCGAATTGAGATCATATATACACGAGTAAATTCACCGGTTGAAAAAAGTCAGGTTATGTTCACCTAAAAACACCTTGATTACGTATTCTATATATGTGTTTTCTAATGACAGACACTCAAACTATTATTCACCATGTGCATTATATGAAACGCTTAAGAAACTACGGCAAACAACAAAAAACATTTATGACTTTCTGAGCTTGCGAATCAAACAGCCTAACCTAACTGAACATAATAAGCTGATAAACAGAAAACAACTCAAGTATCTGACAACTAACCTTAACAAAAAAATGATCAATAAGGTGTGATTTTGTTCGAAAAATTTAGATGTAACTCTAACTGAACCCAAAAGAAAAGAGCCGCCGGCCCATTTCTTGTTTAGTGTTATCCCACATTGCTGATTTTCTAATCTTTCTTATATTACTGCGTAGTGTTATAAGTAACAAATTTAGTTACATGCACTCTTGATCTAATGATTATTCAGTCGCATTATTTGTTTTTTGTTGTTGCTCCATTATTGGTTTCTCGTTGGTTGTCCTAGAATCATATTCAGAATGATGTGATCCATGTTGAATCTGTTACCTTTCGGTGTTTACAAGAGGATGTTAACATACAACATAGATAATCAGTTCCTACTGAACAAACAAAACGAGCACCATGATTATTTAAAAGATTGCCCATTCCAATTAAAGAAATAACAATCATTTTGTTGTCAACTTGTTGAACCTAAAGTATATAAACCAACTACGGAGTACAACACAAAAGTTTGTAAAAATAACCATTTTAAGGATACATGACATGAGTTTCACCTTGCAACAACATTTCAAGAAGCTAAAAACGTAATGTCACATCAAACCAAACGATCCAAATCAATAGTCATCATCGTCCTCTTCGGCTATATGTTTAGCAAGTTCTTGCTCCTGCTGTTGTCTCTCTCTCCTCTTCTCGGCACTTTCTTTCTCCTTGTGAGAGTTTGGTGGAAACCGAAGTGCACGAACCGCCTCATTATGCATATTCAGACAGAAAGCAATTCTAGAGTTGAAAGCCATTTGAGGTTCGTTTGTTGAATAAATGTCACCTGTTTCCTTTGATAACATCCATCCATTCGCATGGTCTATTGTGGCATCAATGGCACCATCACGGATGGCTTTGGAGACGATGCTTTCTGCATCAGCAACAGGGTTCGGAGAGTCCAATCTGAGCTTTGTTGCCACGTCAGCGAGTGAAATACGTGAGTAGGAAATGCTGATGTTGCGGAGACCGGTTCTTATCACGTTGTGGCGAAGCCTCACGATTAAGTTGTTGGTTCGGTCGGTGCTGAAAGTGGACGAGAATTTTTCTGCAGTGGTCTTAAACAGCTCCAGATTTCCGATTCTAACAGCCTGAAAACGCAAGAGAAAATTTATATTTGCAAAGACTACCGACCTGTATGAAGCCTGTAAAAGTTTTTGATTGTTTTGACACATTTTGTGTCAGATTGACAGGAAATTCGTGTTATCCACATTCTTTAGTATGTAAAATTCGAGTGACGAGCATGATTACATCAACTATATTGTTACAATACTAACCTAAATTTGAATAAAATGGAACACTTTAGATGGCTGTGTGCATTACAAACAAACTCTAGGTGGACCTTCGACCAGTTTACATCTTAGCCTAACATTTTTAGTTTAACCCATTTGACCTGCTAAAGACAAACAAAGACTACACCGACCCATTCATAAGTAAATGTCTGAAATTTTTTACCCCTGTATCAACTTCTTTCATCCTGCAAGTTACAGGTCCGATCTAAATTTTTCTATCACCGTTTGAATGTGAACGAGACCCACACAAAACGCAGGAACATCCTAAATGAAAGGTCATTAATAAATAGCCTTATAGCCATCTAAAGTCAAGACGTGTTTGGATTCTGGAAAACTATAGCATACTAGCATCTAGCTTTAATCAACTATAACATTTTCATCGTTACACACTTACACCATTAACATTTATACCAATATCAAGTTAATGGGACTCGAATTGGTCTCTCAGTTTCTTTCCCAAACCTAGAAGTGGCGATTCAACCCACTAGTGTGAATATGGTTTGATGTTGGCTTTACTTATTGCTAATGTGTTAAAAGGTGAAATTCTAAAACTTAAGTCGAAGGGAAAGCTCAAACAGGCTGAGTGAATTTAAAAAATGAACCCAATACATAATTAATTGCCTATAACCTGCTACATTCATTACTTAGAAAAGACTGAACCTATTTAGAATCATAAATATTATAAATATTTACAAATAATAATAGTAGCGGGGTGAAAACAATCCAAACGTTAAATTCTATTTCTTCTAGGGTAGTTGACCCATCACCCAACCTACCGGCTTAGCCATTTATACTGAAACCAAACAAGAACCACTAATAATGGTAAAGGTCTAAAGGACGCACAAGTAGATAACTGATAATGGTAAAGGACGCACAAGTAGATAACTAAGTAGCATTTTATATCCAAGAAGAGAATCGAAGGTGATTTAACTCACATTTGTAAGATCAAAGTAGGGCCTTAATGCCTTCTCCATGCCTTTCTGCATAAAGACGGTTCGCTCAGGAATTTCTCCGAGAAGTAGACGAACAATAATAGCCCACTTGTTGCATTGAACCCTGAAACCAAGAGCAGCAATGGGGGCTTTTCGAGCAGCTTGGAGAAGGGACTCCTTTGCATCAGTGTATTCTAGCTGAATCGTCCTAATCTTCCCAAGGTAAAAAAGGTACCGGCAAAACTGAAATAGCAAAAAAAAGACAAAAGCAAATGAGGAAATGTTAAATCAGCAAAGCACTCCAGCTGAATTCCAGACAATATATCAATAATAATCATAAATGAGAAGGGAATCTCTACAAATAATATTGCATTAAGTTTTACTTAATGAACCCACAAAATTTTGTTCTTTTTTATTGCTTTAAGTGTTAATGAACCCACGCCCTTTTTTATTACAAATAATAATGAACCCACGCCCATTTGACCCATCCAACCTATTTGACACGTTCCTCTTTGAGCAGAATTTTTTTATTTCAAGTGCGAGATAAACACAACCAATGGACCCATTTACAAGTAAACAGGTCAAAATGACTCAGTTACATAAGTGTATAGTTGTTGATTATGAAGAGCATTTATACCGATCTCGTGAGTTGTAAGATGATACACATGCCTAAACCAATCAACAAAACCCATCAAACCTACCATAAACGGGTGGGTTTGTAAAAATTCTCATGTGGTTTACAAAACCTACTCCATCAAACAAACACAATTTATCATATCAAACCCATAACCTCATAGCAGACCCTCTAAACAACACACCCAAAAAAACCATGCTACAGGTTTACAACAACACCACAAGAATTTGAAATTTCAAACATGCTGTTATTCCATTACTTAACATTCATTCTCACAAATAACTCCAGTACTGATCCATTTTTTCAGAGCAATCAATAGTGGAGAAAAGGAGACTAATCAGAGAATTGGAAATATAGACATTGCAAGTAATGTATCACAAGCATCCTAACATACTCTCATATCTAAGACATTCAAAGAACCGCTCAATGTATATTGAGATAAAGAACTACCTGCTGATTAGAATGAGCTTCAAAACGTGGTGCCTTGGATCTCAGTTTCTCTGCTTGATCATACAAATTGTAATGGAGGTAATTCCGAAGTAGCAGGTTAAGAAGTGTTTCCTGCATATCACACCAGTCACATATAATAAACACCTGTAGCAACTCGCTAGAGGTACCAATGTAGACTCATACACTTATGAACCGTCGATTCGAGTTATTTTATATTTCTAGTAGGCCAAACAGGTAAAACTTTAGAAAAATAGCTTAAATGATAACATGTTACAAAACGTACAATTACAAGATCTCATAATCATTTTTTAAGAACATGATTATTATCAAGACAATACAACTCGGATACCATTTTTTAAACATGCATTAAAAAAGCATTATATAAATGTGAATAAATAAGTGTGTGGAATCAACATGAAGCGTGCAAAAAGTTTAGCCGTTTTGACCCAATGCCCAACCTACCGACCCCGCCCATTATGCCACCTCAACTAACCAGGCTACAAAACTTAGAAACAAACCTGCCCCAACTCATCATGACGCAATGTAGCAACCCGGTGCAAAGCAAGAAGATCACTGCATGAAAATATGAGTTATTCAATCTGGCCAGGGTATAGACATACATATAACTGATTACATACTACTTGAGACTCATCTGTTCCTGTCTCCTATACTTCATGAAGAAATTAACATATACGTACTGTAGACAGAAAAGAAAAGGAAAAACTTTGTCACCTACCCTCGAATCTCCGAGAGACTGTCAGTAAGTTCATAGCTAAGAGAGTAATAGAAATAAAGTCTGGATGCCAGAACATCAACAGTTCTCTTGTTCAAGTTTTTCAAACGGGCAATGCTTGCTGAGGAACATGCCTTAGCCTGCATAATAAATGGCAATAATGAGGTGACTTGACCAAGATCATAAACTTCACCTAAGAGCTTGCAATCACAAATCGAACACACCAATAATGCTCACCTCACTGTATTTTTTCTGATCAATCAAGAATATCAGCACAAGCAAGTAGCAATAGATCTCGAGTTCTGGGGAATGCTTTGAAGCACCTTGAGTTGCAGATGGGGGAGCATCAACTTCCATGTCATGTTCATCATCCTTCACAAAACATAGAAGCTTGTAAGTCTCATAGTTGATCCAAAATTTATGAGTCCACATTCTATTAATCTATCCAGAACAACAGGTCATAACTTTAAAGTTTTGAACTTCCTAGCCTCATAGATGATATACTGATATGAATAAGAGACCAGTCATATGAAGCGAAGCCCACGCTTGTCACTTTGACCATCAAAGGTATGTCATATTGTCAGTCTTATTTTTCAGGGCAAATGAAATGATGTTATCGTCTAATGCTAAAAACTACACACAAAAATACTTTTATATGTATATTCACTCAAATTCAACCTCCAGCAATATCTTTTAAATATTTATTCCATCACCTGTGTGCAAGCAGAGAGAATGAACACTACTTCTTTTATAGGAAAGAATGGCGAGTATGCTACTTGAACCATGTGCATTATATCTCTAGCATAAGAAAGGCAGCTAAAACTCATTAAGGCTTTATGCATGTTCCTAAGCTTTCGGCTGTGTGATGTTTAAGCAATGATCCGATATTATTTGGCATCACTAGTTTGCTTTCTCTGTGAGGCTATATGAAGAAAACAAGAGTAGGCTATTGCAGACCTAACACATCTTAAATTTGTGTTCAAAAGTAGAGCAATGAGCATTTATTCTTGATACACCAGCTAAGAATTAAACCAGGTCCATCATGCAGTATTATCAATGTTTAATGTTTGGTGAATTAAGTTACGAGATGTGACAGAAATTTTCACTAAATGCTTGATCGTTTTCTTTTTCTTGCATCCTGCTATGACCACCAACAAGGCCATGAGGGACCTAATACCTCACAATATCTGGTTTAAACGCTTGTGTTTAGGGGGTGCTTGTCTAAGCTTATTTTTATTAAGCAGCTTATGGCTTATGAGGAGCAAGCTTACAGGCTCTTGCTAGGTGTTTGGATTCGCTTATGACAAATAAAGGTGGAAGAAGGAGCTTGCAATCCTAAATAAGACCCGCAATAAGAGAGCTTATTGAGTCCCCCCAAAATAAGCCTAAGCTTATAAGCTCATCCAAACACTAAAATGAGCTTATTCTCTTCTAAAAAAAGGTAAAAATAAGCTAATAAGCCCAAAGAATGAACTAAAACAAACACCCCCATACCTTTAAGTAACATTTCTTTTTCTTTTTCTTCACATACAGATGTTATTCGCGCCCTTAACATGTTTGCTACTTACATAGATACTCAGATTGAACGAAATTCCAGTAACCATTACAATTTACAAAGCCGCGAAGCAACATACCTTCGGTAGATACGCCACTAATCGAGAATGTGCTTCTGATCCAGGTGTTAAAGCAAAACCAAGAAACGAAGAAACCACAGAAGCCTTTAACTTCCTCCTTAACGCAATCGTCAACCTAACAGCCCTCGAAATCCTCCGAACTTCACGAGCATAAGCTCCAGCCTCAATCAATCCAGCAATTTCCTTCAAATCTGAAAGTCAAATTTACGTCATTTCCACAAACAATTTAACATTTTTAATCCGAAACACCTAAAGATAACACAAATACTTCCATCTAATCCTACTGTTTGAACTATTCACATTCTTACATCAACAACTGTTCATTAACCTTATGAGGGTATTCGGCATTGCTTATTTTATTCTATTTTTCTGGTTATCAGCTCATTGTTTAGCAGATTGGGACATGCTTATTTCAAAGTGCTTATTTGAGATGAACCTAAAATTACTATCGCAGCTAACCCAAAGGCGAAACCCCATTACAAATGTTGTAATTTTCTTTCTTATGGTCTTACCGCATCTTTTTACATAGTAAGCAAATCCAAACACTATCTCGCGAAGCACTAAATACGAGACCGAAAACATACATTTAATCCTCGGATTTTATACAACACCAATTGCTAGTTACCATTAACATTATCTCAAAACCAAATTCATCAACTGAATTCAAATTCTCAATCTAAAAAAAAAAAAAAAAAATCAAATATCAAGATCAAAACACAAATTCATACGCTGTAAAACAGAAGATGTAACCGGAACTGGTGTGATTTGTTCTTCTTGGTTCTCTTTCATCTCAACATCTTCTGCACCCATTTTTTTTTTTTTATTATTCTGCAACAATCGATTGACTCAATTTGATGTTTAAACAGTTTGTTTTTATATTTGATTGAGTGATTAAATTAAATTTGGGGATATTATTAAGAGGAGGGTTTCTTTCTTTTGCTTCAAGTTAAGTCAGTTCTCTTTTGTTTTAGTTTCACATTCACTCCTCCAATTATCCGAACTCGCCAATTTAATCCTTTTTCTTGTCAAGTATATTACCAAAATAATTCTTGTTTAATATTTTCTTCCGTCTCAATATTATTGTCCAAATTTTATTATCAAATATTACCAAATTTTATTATCAAACAATATATTTCAAATGCTTATAATTTTTTGTTGAACAATCAGGCGACATTTCCAAAACCCTTTACAGTGTGTGATATATCAAACAAGTATCAGGTGATATTGCCTAATCCTAATGAGTGATATCGCTGAAAACATCATATTCTTTGTCAATCGACATATGTAATTGTTTTTCACATTTTCACAAAATTGTTAATAAGTTGTTTGAAATTGAAAGTAAAAACTTTTTATACTTAAATTAAGCTATTTATGACTTGATAAGCTCTAATTATCCTCAAATTAATCAAATTTGATCGAATAAGCACTTCAAACGTGGTTACCAACAAAATGTCTCAAATAATTTTAAACTAAACATCAATATCAAACATAATAATCACTCTAATTCTCTTAATAAGCTCTAATTATCCTCAATCAATCATCAAAATAAGCTAATTTGATGAATTGATCCATTATGAATGTATAAGGTGTTGTACATTAAAGTCTGAGATTGAATAAGTTGTGATTAAGCACTAATAAGTTGTTTTACATGATGAATAAGCATTTGTAAATCCTCAAAACGTCATTCTCTTGCTATCATACCAGATGTAGGTCTTGATTCAAGCAATTGTTAACGATGTTTTGGTGTGTATTTGTATGTGTAACAGTAATAACCAACTTGTAACAAAATATGTAGACCTAGAGAATTTGTGTAACTGCTTTTCTTTATTGAATAGGAATTATGAGTACATAAAATAAAATGAAATTTAGAATGCTACTTATAATAGAGATAATATATTACATGTACGGTCCCTAATCTATGTAACAACATTATTATATGCCCCAACAGGTATTTGTAAAACGATGTGGTCCGGTAACGTATCCACGAATTTGCATTGCATGAAAAAAATTATGACTAGTTATACTCGGTTAATGATAGATTCAGAACTAGAAAAATAGACCTAACGACTGTTTCAGAAATAGAGAAACGAAGTCTCGCGTGTTTGCAAAGCTGACAAGGATGACAAACAGTACGAGACTTCGTTTTATTACAAAATAATACGATTACTATAAATAAGAGACCGCATAACTTCACTTCCCGAATACCCAAATCGCCGGTGCCACGTATTTTGACTGACAAGAATAGCTTTAGGAAGAGGAGATAGCTTTGTGACAGGATATAGATCACCCGAGCTGTCACATCTGAGGAGGATGTTATGTGTCAAATAATCTTCATAGGAAATCAAAAGGATCAAATTCAACAATATAATCATTATCACGGACAAACTGACGTGCATAAATCAAATTCTTGACAATATCAAAGGTAACAAGAACATTGTTTAAATGGAGTGTTAGAAAAGGAAATGACAAAATACTATGGCCAGAATTAGTAACAGGAATAGACTTCCCGTCATCAACATACACAAACGAATAAATGCATTTACTAAAAACAATACTAAGATTATTAATAGAATTATTATGATAAGAAAAAGCACTTGTATCCATGTTCCAGTATCTAGAAGTGGAATCTTGTAGGGTCATGTTGTTAAACACGTGTGAAATCAAAGTTTCTTGACCATGAGAAAAAGGGGTTGAAGTACCGTGTTGAAGATCATTGTTAAAACCAAAGGAGAAAAAAAGGGGGGTGTTGAGTTATCTGTTCGGCTATTGTTAAAATCAAATAAAAAAATCGAGTTTAGGGTTATTTAAGATCTTAGACTTGATACCATGGTGAAGGTTATTCTCACTAATTCATAATGAATTACATGTCAATGTATATATATATATATATATATAACCATAACAAATAAGCTGAACCCTAAATAAATCATAATCTAAGACAAACATTGGACACAATCATAATCAAATACGAATCATAATGAATTACATGTCAAAGTATATATATAGCCATAACAAATAAGCTTAATCCTAAATAAATCATAATCTAAGACAAACATTGGACCCAATCATAATCAAATACGAATCATAATGAATTACATGTCAAAGTATATATATAGCCATAACAAATAAGCTTAATCCTAAATAAATCATAATCTAAGACAAACATTGGACACAATCATAATCAAATACGAATCATAATGAATTACATGTCAAAGTATACATATAGCCATAACAAATAAGCTTAACCCTAAATAAATCATAATCTAAGACAAACATTGGTATAATGAATTACATGTCAAAGTATACATATAGCCATAACAAATAAGCTTAACCCTAAATAAATCATAATCTAAGACAAACATTGGACCCAATCATAATCAAATACGAATCATGGGCCTAACCAATAAATTAATCCACTAACAATAGCAAGCAAAGAAGAATTTCAAGCAATTGTAAAACATATTGCTTAGAAGTTCAAACAAGAATATTAATCGTTTTACGTAACAGAGCTAACTAACAACTAGAGATGGAAGCCGAAACGACTTCTCTTGGTGGCAACATCGTCACTAAAACTCTGAATGCTAGCAGCTCAAGCTATGCTAGAGCCCCGCCCGTATAGTAGCGGATAACCTTATGGGAAAGTTTAATATCATTGGCAGTGCCAAGATGAAAAGGTTCATCCATCTGAACTTAACTGAGATTTTCAAGGGCTCGTGGAATTGTATGATATACATTTCATGGCAAACTGGGACAAGATCTCAATGATGATTAACCCCTCTGACTATGGTACAGTTGACCCCGTTATCTACCTGGCTAAAGTTTATATCACTCATTGGTTCATTGATCTATACGTCTCTATTAGAGAGGCTTGCCTTAAGCACGAATGTGCTGGAGGTATCGGACCATTTTGATAAGGTTCAATCCACTCAATCAACTTACTATGATGGATACCTTACCCTTCTACTCTAATCATTGAAACCAACTCACATCAAAGGTGCACTAGAGGATGCCCTCTACATACTTGTGATTGCAAAACACAACCGCTGGACCTCCAGAACAAAAGATTATTTTGGTATCACTGATGGACTTTGAATCTGCAGCTCTTCCGAGCTGTGATCAGCACCATGAGGTCTGGTTGGCACGTGGCCACCCCATCCAACGACCCCTTAGGTCGCCCATTTTGGCTATTTAACTGGCATGAGACATACGCATATGCCTGGTTTCCAGAAGAAGAAAATTACAACATGGATGATGTCACTATGGCATTCATTCTCAGAGTTCCCTGCACTCCACCACTGTCGTCAAGGGACACAGACGATTTCCAACAGTTTCCTCGCGGAACGTCATTCCAGATGAAATCGATGTGAAGAAATACACTCGCAAGATTTCGAATAGATTTCATAGCAATGTGGACCATCGTACTATTGAACACCACCAGCTCACAGTCAAGAAGACTACTCAAGTCACTTATGAGAAACCAATTCATGTACAGACTACCACTGCTAGCGCCTAGCGGCTCATGATCTGAAGCTCAGGAGCAAGAACAGAGGATTGTTCAATACTTTGTTGCAAGCTCACCAGCTATGGAGACTGTTACTGAAGACATGGAGATAGAATATAGGATTAATCTGTATAGGATTGTTGATTATAAGTGCTATGCTCCTGTCGTTAGAGATGTTGATGTCAATGTGCGCACAGCTTCGCACGAGATATTCTATAGGGAGTAGGTCTAGGAAGTCTTTTATTGTACTGAATTTTAATTTTAATGCAATGAAATTTTCTTTAGAATAGGTTGCAGGATTATATTTCTTAATAGTATAGGTGGTGTTTGCTTCCTTTGATGTTTTTGATTTCTTTGTTCTTAAGTTCTTTGTTCTTTGTGGTGAAAGTGATAGTATGTTGTTGTTATGCGCATCAGTGCCGCTCTGTTGCTCCGGTGTCTCACGTCTTTCTTCAACATGCTCACACGCTCTTTAACGTTGGATTTCGATCTTGATGTAGTTCTCTTAGTCTTTAAACTTTGTAGATTCTTTGACTTTGACGAAGAATCATTCGACTTTGTGTTGCCTTTTGAGAGAAATTCAATTAGTGATGTCGATCCGCTCCGAGCTTCCATAAGAAGAAAACATAAGAATGGTTAGTGATAAGCGGATTCCAACACTTACAAGTTTGAACTTGAGCGTGTTAACAAAGATTGTGTGAAAACACAACTCTAATTCTCACAAAGGTCGTTCTCGAATTGGAGTCCCACAGTGAGATAACGCGATGTCACCGGTACACCTCTGATTCGGATGAGTCGAGGTACACCAAGCATCACCTCACGATCGTAGACCGTTTGAGACACACTAAGCGTAATCCAGGGGAGTTACCGTGACTGCTTTGTCGTTGTTTGATGTTGACCTGGCGGAGTTTCCATTCAATCACCGAGGATCACATATGTGAACTTCTCATAAATGTTCTCGACAAATTGCTAAGATCTGTGAAGGACACGATAATATATCACTTGTGTTCTTATTGTTGAACGACAAGCGATGAATTGTCAAGTGTACCTAAGAGATCTTTTGATGAATCTCGTAGCTCTAGACTCAATAGTGCACTTTGGTCTCCTTCTTCAATACCAGCAATCTCTAAGAGAATGCTGTGACAACTCGTAATTTCAGGTCATTTTGCAAACTTTAAAAGTTTCACTATTTCATCATTTATCATAAACTACGTTTACGAGTATCAAATGCGCGTAACCTGGAGGGTTAAGCTGTGTATTCATAGAATATCATCAAGGATATTTCATATAGACTAGATTTAGTCTACATATCATCAATAACATCATTTCATATCGGTTCATGCATGGGTTTGCATTTTTCATTAAACGTTTATTTTCCTATTAAATAAACGCTATCGCAGAAACATTTATTTTGAATATTGATCCGACACTTCCAAAAATAATCCTAATATATTTTTATACTCATTTTAAGACTATAAAAATTATATTATTAGTTTACCCGATGTTTTCAATTTATTTTGTATATAAATTGTTATATATAAATATTTACGACGGTTTTCGTAAATTCAACACGATAAATATGTATTCACTCAATTCTTGCAAGAAATGTATTTTTATAATTTTTACGGCTTCAATATATTTTATTTTGATCCGTTAAAATCGATTTATAGCTAACTCCATACATAATAACTAAATATTCATACTAAAATTGGCTAAATATCTAACACATTATACCTTTTATTACAAAAACTACTCAAAAGACTTTGCTTCCTTATCCATGTCCACGTTTCCCTCTCCTTGTCATAGGAAAATTCAAGTTTGATTTGGTTACTAAAACTCCACTTAAAGCCTTTTGCCAAAATATCTTGTACATGTATTATTTATTTCCTAAAAATAAACATACAAACACATTCTAATGGTGAAACCAAGCAACTCTCCTACCTCTTTCTCTTCATCACCATGGACGGCCAACCTATGAAACAAGGAAGAAATCATTAATTTTTCATGATCCAAGTATTAATCAAGTCCTAGGAATAATCTAGTTAAGGTTTTGAAATAAAAACCTCAAGATTATTAAGCATACTTTACTCAAAAATTCATAATCATTCAAGTAAGCAATTCATGATCTTCATAACTTTTTCATATTCATCTTATTGTTATTTCATCATTTTTGCAAGAAACATGCATGTTACATATGAATTTGTACCACTTTTGTTGTTTTTATTACTTATTATGTAATATAATTATCCTATAATGAATCCTTGAAACATATCACTTTTGGTGATGTCTAGGAACCCATGACACCCTAAGAAGGTGTATGGTAGGATTTGAATAACCGAGTTGTTTTGAATTGGTTAGAATAGGTTTCTTGCGAGAAAAACTCATTTCGACAACTATAATTAAGGGTCTGTCCATATTTTGAAAATCTGGAAAATCCAACAGTTTGGAAAATATTTTGGGCTAGATATTTAGAAAATACACTTTAAAACGAAAACGTGGCCGCTTGAACGGATTAAAACGGAGCTATAACCAAGAAGTTATGAATTTTTCAAGTTGACGACGAAAACTAATTGTTTCAGAAAAATTCAGCATGCTGTCTCGACTTTTTACGAGTCAAAAATGAGGCTTAAGCGTTATAAAATGTGTCGAATTATCAAAAATATATTAGTATATATTATTACGATTCCGAGGATATATAAAACGTAGAAAACGGACTTAAAACGAAGAAATGGTGGCCAATTAAAGTTTAACGAAATTTATATTTTTAACAGCAACTTGTAAAAATATACTTGCTGATATGATTTCAAATCGAGGTTTTGACCCTTTTCGGGTCCGAATTGGCTTAAGTGTTCAACACGAAAGTTGTCCGAAATGATGTTTTACTATTAATATCGAGATTTTTAAGCTTAAAAGTGTAAAATGAGAGATTTAAGCATGGTCAAAGACGGACGATTTTTCTGAAAAAGTCAAAGTACCCATTGCTGATGGGAAATAAAATTGGTGTTTTTAAGCGTTTTCGAGTCCGTTTGAGCTTTGAAAACTTTACCAAATGCTATTGTATCATCTATAAATTATTAGGGAACGTTAGAAACCTTATAAAAACAATATTTTATAAGCACAAGGGTTTATTAAAATATAATGGAGTGTTTGGATTGCTTACTTAAATTACTCATTTTAGAGTCCATAAATGAGCGTTTGGATCGGTGTTGTTCTAGCACACGAGGCTGATCCTATGGATGGCTTGTTGTGGCTTAACGAACCGAATTAATATTTTTGAATGTGTAATTGTAATTGGGATAAATTATGACTATCGTACTTATTTCACAAGTATTAACACCTATATATTTTCTACTAGACCAAAGTGGTTATTGCAAGTGACCATGTTTGGAGCCATTTTTCATATCGATAAGAATACTTTGAGAAAATGATGTCTTCTAGTAAAAGTAAGTCCACCTAGCCTATTTTCCAAAAAGTCCAACCATTCGTCAAACGGAGTTGTAACAAGTAAAATACGGTCACTTAAACTTTGAAAACCACCCTTAAACAATATTTTGGATACAAGTACTCTACTTCACCTATGTTTTCTCCATGATCGAGACCTCTACGATAAAAACTTAAATGCTAAAACTTTGAGATAATGATACAAGCTTTCCAAAACCGTTGAGTTTGTTTCCTAACACTCGATGTGCACCATTTTACGACTAGTTTTTCAAGGCCGTTTAGTCACTTTCATGAAATTGTCAAATGACATTATTTTACGACCAAAAGTTATAATTTCATAATAAATCATTAAATGATTATCGTAGGATATCATTTCAACATAAATACTTGTAAAGTATTTTATAATATGACGAGATGTCATAAACATATATTTCGACGATAAATTCTATTTTCAAAAGCGTACAAGTGGTATAGATTACATGTGGATTTGCATGCACGACATTGTTTCATGATTTACATTAGAACATATCATTCATAATAGGTCACGGTCGAGGTTGCGCCTCATTTCAAAGATTGCCATTACATCATCATTATCATTGCAACAAAGTGAGTTTTCATAGCCCCGATTTATTCAAGTTTTACTTATTTCAAACCTACGGGGAGAATACATTGTACATCATTTTATTACGATACCAAGTATATCAAATTCATTTACATTGCTTAAGTTACCTCATGCCAATTGAATGTCCCCATTATATAACATGAGCCGTTAATTTCATAGAAGCGAGGTGAGTGGATAGATCTATCGAGGTGACTCCTCCATCCGGGTTGGTGGATTCCAACCGGTTAAACGGATGCATTTCATTTAATATCATTATTTGAGTTGTTTGGCAAACACTCTGTTGGGCGAACATCATGATCGATCTAGTTTCGTGTCATGGACTTATAGCAATTGTATCATTTACGTGACGACATTGTCATACATAATTTATACTTGTGGTAGTCGTATTAAACATTTTCAACAACTCTATGAACTCACTCAACCTTTGTGTTGACATTTTTAGCAATGTATTTTCGTGTAACTAAGGCATTCACTTCATGGCATGCATGTGGACATATCTTAGAGTCGCGGTGACGACGCGTCTCACATGGGATTTCTACTTTTAAAACATCGTTTGACTTGTACCAAGCTTATTTTCCGCATAGTAACTTTCATTTGGGACCTATCTTTGTAACTCTGAATGTTTTTATTAAATCAAGCGATGTATTTTCCAAACGACACTTTAGGTCGCTCAATATAATCGTGATTGTGATGCTATGACGATCAACCCCGAATTCCATTCACGCAAAATGTAATTTGGGGTGTGATGATTGGCATCGAGCTTGATTATAGAGAACTAGGTTGCATCATTGACCCTAGACTATAACTACATCATCATAGCATCTCATCATTTCATCATAAGTGCATAGTCACTATACATGCGGTTTCATACGCACAATTTACGAGTTATTTACTTTCATTTCAAATCGATTGTCACATTAATGCCTTCAGATACCCATCCCATCACTTTGACATGGAGAATGCCTTGTCATTCCCCTATCACAATTTTAACATCAGTTGACTCAACACCGATAACATCAGATGATGAGACTGAACCCTTTTAGGAGGACGAAGTTGCACCTACACCATCACGATCATCATTGATTCACTGTAGGATCAGGATAATTTTTATCATTCTATTGGGACAGATTATACCATTTGGTAGAACTTATAGGTTTAGTCCTAATGAACCTATTTTCTTAACTCACCACAAGGATTTTCATTATCATCATTGTCATCATTTTCATCATCATTGTCATCTAGAGTACCATCCGTGCCATCACATCTCATAAACACTACTCATACACCTGACTTGCAGCTTGGGAAGCGTGCATGATTTGACACACCATTATCATTTATCACTAAGACTATAGACACTACACCATCTCATAGGTTTGAGGACTGTGAGATTTCTAGGGCTATCGCTGCTAGACCGCCTACTACTCCTACACTTGAAACATGATTAGACCATCAACAGGAATAGATAATAAATACCTTTCTAGCTAATGTAATCCTTATCATTTATTATCTCCACGATAATCACAACTTTTGTTTATTTCATTCCTTAATCCAATTGCCCAATTTTCAATCATTTCGCGACAATACCTCACTATCGTACTAGGGGTTAGGCCAACTTTATTTTGACCAATTTGGAGACTATTATCATTCTATGATGTTTTTCCGTGTATCCTACAAACCATTAAACAAATTATATTTCAAGTTATTTTGCTACCATTTCATGAAATTATTTCACTTAATTTTATTGCAAGCTATTCTACACCATCTTAGAAACATTGTTTCATAAAGTTTTAAAACAAAGTTGTTTCGTTACCACCCTATCAATTGGTTTTCAGTCATTTTATCAACGATTTAATATCATCATGCGAAACGATTTTCATGTTACTCTGAAAAATTATTGAGCCATTATCTTACAAAATAAAACGTTGAATACCATTTAAAACTTCGGAGGAACATAATACCATTGCAACAAAACCAAGCATCACATCATTTGTCCTCGATTATACATGGCCTGATCACCTATGTATAATTTAGGAAGAATTATGTCATGAAAACAATCTTCACTCAAAAGCAAAGCTTTGTAATCAGATAAATTGTTCATAAACATTTCTTTTTGTTAACACACTATAGAAGCCTACGCCATTCACCACTCACTCAACCGATAAGTTAGAATTTGACGAGTGACCTTTTTAGAAAAGGCTTCCTATACAATCTATGAGGAGAATTCCTCGATACAAGAAAACAATGAAAGGATTTCGGAATTACCAACAAGGACTAGAAGTAGGTAGCGAGATCTTTCAAAACTCAATAAAAATCTTAAGACATCACGAGACATTCCGAAACACTATTTTGGACTAGAAGCAAAATTATATCATTTCAAAAGTACTAGCTAGACCGAGTTACAATATTTAGTACGAAGCGAACACACACTAAGCAACACTATAGGGATCAACCAAGTCTTCTAGCTAAGACTGCAGAACATTTCACTAAACATGGCTTCAACAATATGTGAACTTCCCTACAATGAGTTTTCCTTAAAGGAAAATTTGGTTAAATTTAGGTTATTGATATAAACTTTCCTTAAGGCATTGTGTTCTCTAGAAATTACGAGATAACCTCACTTTCATATCAAGAGATGCAACAGTTTGAACATATCGGACAATCAATGACTCTCCATCTACAATTGAAATTAGAACAAACATTCTTCGACATAGTATGAGCTGACATCTATTTTCTTGCTAGCATGATAACAATATAAGTGATGAAATATTTTAGAAGCACTCAATATCGGGACAAATCTTGAAAACCAATCACAATACTACATCACTTAAATATTTAAGGTTTTGTGACTTGACAACATATAGCATGGAAACACTTCGATAATCAAACAATAAACATTTTAGTCATGGAGATTAAGCACCTTAGGCAAGTAAGATTCAAGTCATGACATTCGCTAGGACGAGAAACGCGAGGAATCACAATTGTTACCCATAATCTATTCTTTTCAATAAGGTCAATTTTTCGACAGACTTAACATTTTGAAATTTGGCACGAGACACGTGGTACCAATTTCAGTTGTGGCTAATATAAGGAAGCCGATTCTCCTTAGACTACTAGCAATCATTTCAATCTACCCATGGAATTTATTAGGACATGAGTACCGCCTATTATCCTCAGCTCAATGGTTAGAGCGAGAGAACAATTCCCACATTAGATGATATGCTCAAGCATGTGTGATATTCTAGAAATGATTAGGTAAATCATTCTTCATCGAACCAATTTGCGTTACAACAATAGTTATTACATGAACATATTGACTACACCAATTGAGGCACTCTATGGTTGAGGTGTCAATCACTTATTCTGGACAAAATCGGGAAAGTCCAACTCACTAGTCAATGACTCATTCATGAAACAACAAAGTAATCATACAGGTCAAAAATCAGTTACAAATAACAACATATAGCTAGATAAGCTACGTCGATATACGACGCAAAATATTGGAAGTATGTTCCATAAGTCGCAAACCATTAGAATTTCAAGTTGGCAACAGATTTATGTTCAAAGTCCTGTCTTGGAAGGGTGTGGTACGATTTAGAAAAACATTAGACGACCCAATGCTACTCAAATATTCGCATCTTTTCACAAGTAACATCGTAGAACCTATCATGGATCAATTCGGGGATGAATTCCTTTTGGTTGGGCGAATGTGACAACTCGTAATTTCGTGTCATTTTGCAAACTTTAAAAGTTTCACTATTTCATCATTTATCGTAAACTACGTTTACGAGTATCAAATCTTGCGTAACACGGAGGGTTAAGTCGCGTATTCATGGAATATCATCAAGGACATTTCATATAGACTAGATTTAGTCTACATATCATCAATAACATCATTTCATATCGGTTCATGCATGGGTTTGCATTTTCATTAAACGTTTATTTTCTTATTAAATAAACGCTATCGCGTAAACATTTATTTTGAATATTGATCCGACACTTCCAAAATAATCCTAATATATTTTATACTTATTTTAAGACTATAAAAATTATATTATTAGTTTACCGATGTTTTCAATTTATTTTGTATATAAATTGTTATATATAAATATTCTGACGGTTTTAAGTAAATTCAACACGATAAATATTTATTCACTCAATTCTTGCAAGAAATGTATTTTTATAATTTTTACGGCTTCATTATATTTTATTTTGATCCGTTAAAATCGATTTATAACTAACTCCATACATAATAACTAAATATTCATACTAAAATTGGCTAAATATCTAACACATTATACCTTTTATTACAAAACTACTCAAAAGACTTTGCTTCCTTATCCATGTCCACGCTTCCTCTCCTTGTCATAGGAAAAGTCAAGTTTGATTTGGTTACTAAAACTCCACTTAAAGCCTTTTGCCAAAATATCTTGTACATGTATTATTTATTTCCTAAAAATAAACATACAAACACATTCTAATGGTGAAACCAAGTGATGAGTGTCTAAATACTCATCATTTTTGTACAATCTAAACTGCAAAATCATCCGAAAACACTCGAAATGCATCAAAATGATGAAAATATCACAAATCGATGTTTTATGTGTTTTAAATGCAAAATATCAAAATCGGATGAAAATATATCAAGTTTGCAAAATTGGCAGTTTTAGTCCCCCAAGTTTTAAAAGTTGTCAAAAACAGTCCTTGGTATATCAAAATCAAGAAAAATATCATTCAAGGTCCCTGAAATATTCTAAGTTGTCAAAAATGGTCCTTGAATGAATCTTTGGTCAAATGGCGGAAAAGGTCCTTCAAGTTTGAAAAATGTCAAAAATAGTCCTTGGATTTATAAAAATGGAATTTTATGCAAATATGGTCCTTGTACTATCAAAGTTTGTCAAGTTTGGTCCTTGTGATAAGTTTGGATAGTTGGCAAGATCAGTCCTTCAAGATTGGTGGAATTACAACTTTGGTCCTTGTGGTTAACTAGCTACTAAACCAAACGGACCTCTTTATTATTAAATACCCAAATCCAATCCAGTCCAACCTTGGCCCAGTCTTTAGCCCAAACCCAACCAACCCCCGTTATATTAATAACTGGTCAAACAAAGTCAACCCCCGCCCAAAACCAGTATTAATGTGCTTCTCCCTCACATACGCGCCAAAATCCAGAAACCATAGCTGGTATTCCACTTTTTCAACACACCACTTGTATACTCCTTACCTTGTCCCCCCTCCTCTTCCACTAACACCCAAACTTCATTTATTGACTAAAACCTGCTCAAACCTGCTAGAGACTTTTGGCGCCAAAAATGACACTTGGACGAATGTGATGATTTTGGCCAATCCAATGGCTGGAAATGAGTGGGAAAGTTTCAGAGGACAACAAGGAGTTTAAAAAGTCTATAAAGAGGAGCAGAAAAGCATTGTATGAAGATATCTAGCATAATTTAGTTTACTTAATGTCGTTTTAGCTTATTTTAAATTCATGTATGTTTTAGCTTATTAAACTCAGATTTCAAGTTTTTATTACATAATTAAGCTTTTGTGAAACATCAATTCCAAGATCAAGTTATATTTTAGATTATGCAAATTTTCCTTATTTTGAAAATCTCATGAATGATTAAATATTGTTTGTAGTTGTTCTTATGGATGAATAAGCCACATAAGCTCCTATATAGCTTATAAAAGCTATTAGATACCTTAAAATCCGTTTAGAAGCAAAAGAGAAAATTACCAAAAATACCAAATAAATAGTTGAAAATTCAAAATCCCATGGAAATGGTGTTCACAATTTGAGCGAGGGTAGATTGTGGATGGCCTTGGGTTAGAAGCTTAGTGGTGTGATAGGGGTGATATTTGGTCCTTGTTCTCGGTTTGAGCTTGGAAGCCATTGTAAGCCATTTGCTCATTTTGGCATTTCTCTGTTTAGTTATTTCATAGTTTAAATCTTTGTGTTTTATTGTTAATTAGTTATAGTTAAGGATATTTAAGCATTAAAATCGCTTGTTTGTTCATTTAAATTTGTAGTTGTTAAAATCTTATTTTAACAGCTTTAAGTGCATAATGGTCATTTCTTAGTTTCTTATTGTTAGTGTTGTTGTTTTATGCTTCATTAGTCCCATTAAGTGATATTATAAGGTCTGTAATAAGTTTCATGGTTTTAATTTGAGTTTTGTTTTGATAATCACCAAAACTGTCTAAGTAAGTGGTGTTTGGATTTGCTTGTTTTAACTGTGTTCTAGGTTTCTTGTGTTGTTGCTTGTACTTACTTTGTGTCTCATTAGTCCCTAATAACTCAAACAAACCATAAAAATCAGTACTTATTTAGGCAAAAGTCAAAATTGCATTTGATCTCATCTCTGTCATTAACTGTTGGATTTTCATGATCATTGATCTTGTTTTCATGTTTACAAGTTGTTATCATTGATCAAATCAGTCTTATTTCACCTTATAACAACATAATCAGTTAATAGAATCAGTTTAAATTTCATTTTAGTCAACTTAGATAGTTTTTATAAAAGTCAAAATTTTCATTTGGTCGTTTTTGAATTAAATAGATAATTTTAGTGTGTGTTTAATATTGAGATTTAGCTTAAAAGCTTTTGGGATATTAAAGTTTAGTTGCTAAACTTAATTAGAAAAATACTAGTTTACCTTTAATCAACTTTTTAAGTGCTTATTTTCTAGTTTCTTTTGGACCTTTGTCTGAAAATTGTGCCCTGTGCACCAGTTTTAAGTCCACTTTCACAAGCTCACACAGAGCTTATTAGTTGGTCATAGCTTGTGATTCTTGGTTCTTTGGGAAGCTGACCTAGCCATCTTGAGATCCCAAGCTTAAAATTCCATTTTGTAGCTTGTTTGCTAGGGCTGCAAGTGGCTTGTTGTTCTGTCCATTTCTTAGTTTTATACAAGTGTTTATTGTCTTTTTAATAGCTTTTCAGTTTGCTTCTTTGTGTCTTTTAGCTTTATTTGAGTAGCTTGTAGCTTCTTGCATCTTATTTTAGCTTTTGTTTCAGCTTGTGAGCTTGTTTGAGCTTATTTCTCCAAAATAAGCTCATAAGTCCACTGTTAGCTCATAAGCTCACTCAAACTGCTTATTTTTTATTTGTAAAATTTTTGTGTTTATTGAAGTTTCATATTTTAAGTAGTTAAGTAGTTTTAAAAAAGAAAAACCACAAAAACATCATTTTAAATATAGTGATAGCATTCATTTAATAAGATTAAGCTTTTTGATTTTTCTTTTTAGCTTATTATTAAGCAAATCTAGTTTTTATATTTTTATTAGTTTTCTGTCACCTTAAGTTATTTTTAGAAAAAGTTTCATATTTTTCTCTATCTGTTTATTTAGTATTTATTATAATTTTAAATAGTTAAAAGTATTAAATAATTAGTAATAAATAATTAAAAAGCATAAAAAAATATCTTTTCAGTTTTAAAATTAGTTTTATCATATTTTAGATTTTTCCAAGTTAAAATTTCATTTTTCCAGGTTTATTTTATATTTTCTAGTATTTAAGTGTATTTTAAATAGTAATTAATTAGTAATAAATATATAAAAAGTGAAAAAAATATATTTTTAGTTTTAAAATTAGTTTTATAATATTTTAGATTTTTCTAATTCATAATTTCATTTTTCTAGCTTTATTTTGTATTTTCTTTTATTTTAGAGTATTATTAAATAGTTTAAAATAGTTTTTAATTAATAATAATTAAATAAATAGTTATAAAAATTATTTTCTTTTTCTAATAATTTTCTTTTATTTTTAGGATTTCAAAAATGTCATTTTTATATTTTTAGGTCTTTTATTTCTTAGATCTCACTTTTATTTTATACGTTTACGTAGTTTTTAAACGTACGTATTTACGTTTGTTTTATCTGATTGTTGTGCTTTCCAATTCTGTATCCAATTCCATTCCAAGCAATCAGTAGTGTAATTTCCAATCCAAATCTTTACCGATCACTATCCTTAGTGATCATTCTATCATCGATCAAGTTTTAAAACACCATTGAGTCTCCGTGGGACTTAACGACCGAGAATTCATTATATTCTCCGATCTTCATTGTATTGGTTTACGAGCGGTTTAAGTTTATTACGGTTAGCCATTCACAAGTGGCTAGCTTGTGTGATATAGCTTGACTGCTTTCGGACCAATCAAATTTTAAGCGCCATTCTTGGGAGGCTTTAGCGTGTGTTAAACCTTTTTAGACCCATTCTTGCACATTTACCATCTTTTGTAAAAAGTTTTTTTTGTAAAGTTATCATAAATCAAAAAGTTCATTAACACTTTTCCTAAAGTGTTAACAACACCAAAAACAATATAAAACAACAAAACAATCGTAGCGTTTTCTATCTTGTATTTTCTTTGAGGTGATTCTTAAAGAGATACGATTTGGTTAAACGAGACGATACCAAAAATATTGTCCAAAAGTTTTTAAACCATCGGCACAAATCTATACCTACGTCTTTTCGGTGGTACTTAATTTATACATAAAAATCAACCACCGCAAATCAAGGCAAGACACCTACTAACTGGGGTGTGACCATAATAAGTTCTAGAACAATGATTTAAAACTTGCCTTTGTGTCCTTGTGATTTGGTGTACCTTTTTCAAAGAAGCCATTTCATTTGTGATTATTGGTTAAGTTCACTTGTCGCTTTGCCTCGCTTTTGTTTTGAAAATTGATTTTTATACTTAGTGCATGCGCACTCGTTCTTCCGTTCTACAAGTCCACTTTCCGAGCTTGCAAATATTCCTCGTAGACGAGAGGACGTTCGCTCCTTCACCGTGGTCGAGGAACGTCTACCACCACCACCACCGTCGTAATGGCGTAAGATAAGTTTATGAATGAGCTTCTCAAGCACCCATCGAGGGTTACGGAGATGCTATTGTTGTCCCGCCATCGTGGTCGACACCTTCGAGCTCAAACCGGTTGCTTAATCTAGTAACCCAAAGCCAATTCTATGGTTTTGAGCGGATGATCCTCATGCACATATTCGATGGTTTAACAAGATTGCATCTACCATCAAGTACAAGAATGTCCCATGAAGCTATCAAGCTTCTTCCGTTCCCATTTTCTGTAGGACAAGCCGGAATTGGCTCGAGAAACAACCCCTCGTTCCATTGAGACATGGGAAGATCTAGTCACCAAGTTCGTTAACTAATTCTATCCTCCATCCCGAACCACAAGTCTTAAGAATGAGATAATGAAATTTTCTCGAGATTTGATGAATCATTCGGGAGGCATGGGATCGTTACAAAGAATTGCTTCATGAAGTGTCGCATCATGGTTTTACCGAGTTAATGCAAATGGATACTTTCTACAATGGTCCGAACCGCACCAATCAAGATTCTTTGAATGCCTCCGGGAGGTAATTTCTGAGCAAGACCACCAAAGAAGCCTTACAAATCATTGAGAACAAGTCCGAGGTCCGCCTTTCCGAGCAAAGACATATCGGTCTCATCTTGGACCTTCTTCATCTCCCGTGAGTACATCTAGCACCGATGCTAAGATTGACAAACTCACGATATTGTTCGAGCTTTGGTTCTTGCTAACCAAAAGAAAGTGACATTCACACAGGCACCAACACATGGTGAAGTGAAGAAAGTCGAGAGTTGTGTTACTTGTGGTGGTTCTCATGCATACTACAATCGATCGCCACCGATGGTAGTCCATTTGAAGCCAATGCTCTATCCGGTGCTTCACATCGTGGAGGTAATCAATACCGTCCTCAAAATGAACCACACTACCGTGCTAACACTAATCGTGCACCACCGGTTTTAACCGAATCATAACATGCAAACCGAATCGAACCAACCTAGAATGAACCAAGGTTATCAAAACCAAGGTAATTTCTATCCCGCACCAAATCAAGGTTTCCAACATCAAGGAACCTTAATCAAAACAATTTCAATCGAGGGAATCAATTTCATGGGAATATGAATCCTAATCAAGGAAATTTTCAAAATCAAGGCCCAAATCCTAACATTAGAGGCCGAATTTTCCTAATCCACCTCCGCCATTGTTCCAACTGGACCATCATCGATGAGTTGTTGAAGCAATTCATGAAATCCCAAGATGAAATGAACAGTTGTTGGTCGGTCGATTGCGATCTTAAGAAGTCTTTAAATGATCAACCCTCGGCTCGGAAAACTTCTCGAGCAACACGATCGCTAACCCGAGGGGCGATGCAAAGCGATTACAACCGAAGTGGTGTTTCATATGATGGACCCGCTATTCCTACTACCTCTTCTTCTTCTCTCCCAAAGGTAGTGGAAAGTGAACCTAAGACACACAATGGACCTTTGACTCCAATGCCTCCTCCACCGGAGCAATGAGTCAAGTTACCAAGGATACAACAGACAAGGTGCAATTTTCAAGCCCACGTACCGCAGACACGTCCCACCTTCTGTAGTCCAACCTCAAGTTGTCCGAAAACCAAGTCAAATCCAGAGTTGTTTTTGAACCTCCGGTAGCTCCGTTGAAAACCGTAAATCCAAATCTTCTATTCCTTACCCATCACTTTTGAATGAGCAAAGCTCCGAAAAAGCCGGTCATCAAATGGACAAATTTTTCCAAATTTTCCAAGAGCTACATTTTGACATAAGCTTTGCGGATGCTATCATGCTGATGCCCAAGTTTGCATCAACTCTCAAACACATGTTAAGCAATAAGGAAAAGCTATTTTAAATGGCAAAAAACTCCTCTTAACGAGAACTGCTCTGCAGTTATCCTTGTGTGATATAACTTGACTGTTTGGAAGCCAATCAAATTTTGGCGCCGCTGCCGGGGAGGCTTTAGCGTGTTCTAAACCTTTTTCAGACCCGTACTTGCACATATACCACCGTTTGTAAATAGTTTTTTGTAAAGTTAATCAAAATCAAAAAGTTCATTAACACTTTTCCTAAAGTGTTAACAACACCAAAAATATTTTCATTCTTTGTTTTTATAGCATGTTTTTCAAAAATCCAAAAATATTCATCTTTACCCTCTTACCCTTTTTGATTCTTTATCCCTTTACCCTCTATCCATTTGATTCTAACTTCTTCTATTCTCATGGAATCTCTCGACTACTACGAATTCTGGAACGAAGTTGAAAAACTTCATACTTTATCACAAATGTCAAGAATTCGTGTTGTTCGTGATGATCCATTAATTCTGCGTAGGGAAATGGAACGAGAAACCGGGGTGACAAAGGACCGGTACTTCCTCGATAATGGAGGTGCTAAATCGTCCAACCTACGGTTATCCAAAGATCTAACCCTCGATTGCTCCTAAGCCGCCTAAAATTGATCCTACACTTTCACAATTTACGGTTAAAAGCAAACATGCGAATTTAGACCGATGACTAGCAAGAATAACTTGCCTAATCTTCACGTTTCTCAAGAACCGAACCGGAGACCATAACGGAAGTGGTGGAAATTGCTAGCTCTCGAGCACACCACTTGTCCCACCTCCGGATTTTTCAAAATGTTCTTCGAGACTTAATAGTCATTCGATCACCATGTTGGTTTTGTTGATTCTTTGAATGAACCGATTCCTTCTCATAACTCTCAAATAGAATCGTTTATTCCTTGTGTCGGTTGTGGTGAGCCTCTTTTGGTTCACCACGTCATTGTGTATGCGTGTGTGCAGACGTGGTAATGATATTCATAACGGAGTTGTTTGTTTTGTGGTTCGAGGAATTCATTTGATTATGATCCTAATTCAAATCATTTAACGACCCTCAAATTTTTCCAACTACCCACCACACCCGACTTATCTTCATATAATCAACATAATCTTTGTGAATTTTGTGGAGGTCCTCACCAAGGATTTGAGTGTCAATCCGGAAACACGTTTGTCTATGAACAGTTTTCCGATGATGCTCGAACTTTGGTTATGACCAATATCCATATAATTCGCCATCCGGACTCAACAGTTTCTTGTTGTGAAGCTGTGGAGGTTCCCATTTCAACTCGATTGTCAAATAGGGAATCCATTTCCTTGTAACAATTACGACTATCACGACCACCCTCCACGGTGCCAAATGACTCAAACTCCTCAAAGAAACCCAACAAGACACTTATCTAGAGCTTCCGGAGTCGGTGAAAAGAACTCGAGGAGTTGAGTAAAACAAGATTTCATAATGTTCCCGCTTTTTCTTGTGTATATTGGGGTCTTCATGATGATTATCAATGTCAACCTTCCGGTTTTGACAAATCTCCACTCCCACAATGTCCCGTCATTCAAAATTCACATGAGAAATCCATGGAAGAATTGCTAGTCAAGAGCGGTGCTAAAATAAATTCCCAATTGCCTTTGAAAATCTATTAGGGAATTAATTGCACAAGAAAAAGCGCCGGATCTAGCTCTCAATTTCGTTTATTCACGATGACGGTGATGATGAGGATGCACTTGGTATCCTACAATTTTATAAAGATTCATCGATTCATCGGTTGATATCCCGAAGATTGAGATTCATTCTCAAACAAGCGCTATCACACCAAGCTCCCACTCACTCTCCGAACATGGGGACGAGCATCTTGACACTTGTTCTGAAAAGGAATCGGACGAATTCATAAAGTCTAGTGTTGAGGACCTTGTCCCAATCCCGAGAGAGTCACGAGAACTTTGACCATATGTGATATCCCTTCCCTCTTGAGTGTTCAAAGATCATTTTGAGACTTTCTCCGATTTTAGCGATGATTGTAAATCTTATGGAGACATTGAGAATGTTGAGGCATCACTTTCACATTTTGATGTTGATCCTCTTCTTGAGAAGTTCACCGATGAACTCACTCACATCATTCCACTTTCATCGAAAAGTGATGATGATCTCTTTTATTTCAAAGCCGATATGGGAGAGATTGAAAGTCTCCCATATAATGATAGTTCACTCATTTCTCACCCTAACAGTCCAATAGAGAATGTTGATCACTTTGTTCCCGAAACATTCAAAGCTACTTTCACCAATCCTCTATTTGAATTCGACTCAATTCACTTTAATTTTGAGAATCCACTCTTTGATACTCGGTTGAGGATAGTGATGAGTCTGATGGAACAAGAATTCAGAGACTTACATCACGTGAATGATTCTCTTTACGAGGAGTTCTCCTTTGAACTCACTCATATCATATCTCCACCGAGTATGATAATTTCTACTTTGATCTAGACACACCGGATATGTCTAGACCAATTGAGCTTAAATGATGAGATTCATGATCCGAAAATCATGAACTCTCCTTCGATAATGATGAGTTAGTCATGATTTTTATCATGATTTTCTTTC
The DNA here is from genome assembly GCA_022545495.1 of Chrysanthemum lavandulifolium. Classification (NCBI taxonomy): domain Eukaryota; kingdom Viridiplantae; phylum Streptophyta; class Magnoliopsida; order Asterales; family Asteraceae; genus Chrysanthemum; species Chrysanthemum lavandulifolium. The sequence goes on along the minus strand of CM040239.1, from coordinate 148,838,623 downwards.
TTTCTTCACCTATCGGTGACTTCTCCTGCTCTTCACTCCTTCGGAATGAAGACATTATTTTGACCCGCATTTTCATTTATCATTTGTGAGCGGTTCTATGTATATCTCATCGGTGTGAAACTTTCACGTACTTCAATGTTTATACAAACATCTTGAATGAAAGTCCGATGGAGATTGTCTCTTCCACTTACTTCCCATGAACAAATTAATGCGGGTCGAGTCAAGCTAGCGACTCGATAATCAAAAATGAGTTAAACATGGGTTTTCACCGTGTGTACCACCACTAGTGTGGGGAGATACTCCACATGTTGTATATAGATCTTAAAATGAATGAAAATTGTAAATATTAAAAAGAGAATAATCGTTGTGTTTTACACTTAGCTAGTAATGTTATCTTTTACATTCTAAGTTTCGCATAACAGTGGTACTTTGAATATTGAGGACAATATTCATTTCTAAGTGTGGGGAAATTTGCCCAAAATTGTATGGTGTTCATTTCACCATATTTTTAATTAGTGAAGAGTTGGCTAGCCCAAAGTTTATGGCTTGTGGTAAAGGCGATGGAAAACCATAATTGGTAATCGACTCACCAAAGATAATATTGATAATTTATCTAAGAGTTGGCTAGTCCGAAGCAAACGGCTTCGGTAAAGACAAATCAAAACCGTTGAAAGTCGGTGATTTGCTCAAAATCATTTGGTTATCATTGTACCAAGGTTCTTACTTGAATGAAACAATTGGTCGCTCCAAGTAATGGCTTTTGGTAAAGAGATAAAATCCATTAATTTTTCATAAAACATTGCTAGGGACTAGCAATATCTTAGTGTGGGGATTGATGAGTGTCTAAATACTCATCATTTTGTACCATTTAGATCTAAAAACATCCGAAAACACTCGAAATGCATCAAAATGATGAAAATATCTCAAATAAGTGTTTTATGTGTTTTAAATGCAAAATATCAAAATCGGATGAAAAACGTATCAAGTTTGCATAATTGGCGCTTTAGTCCCTCAAGTTTCAAAAGTTGTCAAAATTAGTCCTGGTAAATCAAAATAAAGAAAAATGTTATATAAGGTCCATGGGATTCATAATTTTCAAAATAAACCCTTCAAAGTTAAAAATTGAAAAATGACAACTTTAGTCCCTAAAGTTTGAAAAATGTCAAAATAGTCCTTGGTGAATTTAAAAGTGAAAATAATAAAAATAAACCTTGTACTATTCATAAATGACAAAATTGGTCCTTATGGTTAACTTTGGGAAATTACATGTTTGGTCCTCAAGTTTCAAAAATGACATAAAAGGCCCTCGACGTTTAAAATGGAAAATAAATACATTTATGGTCCTTTGGTAAATGAAACTTGGCAAGTTTAACCCTTGAATTAGCTTTGGAAAAGTTACATTTTCAGTCCTTACTTTCGAATATTACATAAATGGTCCTTATGCTTAACAAATACCAAATGGACCCTTTGTGTTATTAATACCAAACCCAAATCCAATCCAACCCAGTGAGCCCAATCCTTCCCAAGCCCAACACCCCAGATAATTAAAAACCGGTCAAACAAAGTCAACCCCGCTAAAACCAAAGATTCCTGTTCATCTTCCTCACCACAATCTGCAAACCAAAACCAGTGATGGTTTTACACCTTTTCACCTTTACACCTCACATCCCCAACAGATACCAACCCCTCCACCTCTACATACACCCAAAATCATTAAATGCATAATACCGCTCAAAGACTTTTCCGCCAAATTTCCAAGTGGGCGGTTCGATGAATTCAAGAGAAGAAGCAAAGTGGAATTGATCGAGGTTGATAAAGAATCAAAAGAGTCAATAAATATCAAGAATGAAGCGGTATGAAAAAGCAAGTAGTGTAATTTAATTTTCCCTATGTCGTTTTTAATATTTTAAATTTCTAGTGTAAGTTTAAGCTTTTAAATACTTTGTAATAAATTTTCATGTATTAAGAACCCTTTTCGCTTTCAATTGCGGTGTATGTACAAGAATTCAGTTTATGTATTTTCAAGTTCAAAAATCTCAATATGGTCAAATGATGTTTGTAGTTGTTGTTTTGTACTCAATAAGCTCATAAAAGCTCTAGGAAGCTCTTATAAGCTTTTAGAAATCTTAACACTTTGTTTAGTATCAAAAGCAGAAAAACAAGAAAAATACCAAAAAAAAATAGTTATAAAATAAAAATCATGGAGAATGATCAAGAAAGTCAAGCAGGATTGACTTTGGATTGCTTATTGGTTTAGAGCTTCGGGAAGCCATAGGGTGTGTTATCGCTATCGCTTCTCTGTTTATGCTTGAATTCCAAATTGTAAGCCATTTCTTTGAAATTTGTATTTCTTAGTAAAAGTGTTTAAGTATTGTTAATTCTAGTTTAAAAGCTGTTTAAATATAATCAATATCGCTTAATAAATAGATTACTTAAGTTAAATACTTGTTTTAGTGATTAATGCTTCACAACAGTTGTATAAAGAGGTGTTTGGATCGCTTGTTAAACTAGACAGAGGTTAACTATGGTATTGTGCTTGTTTGGTATGTATCACAATAGCATCTAATAGCTCACCATAACATAAAATTCAGCCCTTGTTCAATAATAAGTCAAAATCATCTTTAAAATCTCTTAAGTGTTAACTGTTAGGACTTTGAGTTGTAAAATTCACCATACATGCTTAAAAGTTGTTACTATAGCTTTATATAACCTTATATTACCTTATTACATCATATTCGGTTTATAGAATCAATCAAAAGTTCATTTAAGTCAACATAGTTCATTTTATAAAAGTCAAAATTTCCTAGAAGCGGTTTTGAATAAACTTTACAATTTTACTATGATCTTACCATTAGGATTTAGGACTTAAGCCTTTGGGATATTAAAGTTTAGTTGCTTAACTTAATTAGAAAATACTAGCTTACTTCTACTCGACATAAATAGCTTATTACTTAGCTTCTTTGACTACCTTTTCTCGAAAAATGCCTCAATACAATGATAAGCTTGTGCTTATTTGAAGCTTATTTGGTGCTTAATTTTAAGTAATTGTGCTTTCTTAGTTGTTGTATTAGCTTATTATTAGTTTCTAGCTTGTTTTCATTTTATTTGTGCTTATTTCTAGCTTATTAGCCAACTTAGTTAAATCTTGTGCTTATTACCATTTTTGCCTCATTGTTGAAATATAAGCTCAAACCGAGCTTAATAGTTGTTTTGTAAAAGTTCTAGTTATGAAAATTGCTTATTTCATTGTTCTTAATTAGTTTGTAAAAGAAAATTCTAAAAAAAAAAAAAAAAAGAAGAAGCAAAAAGCTAGGAGGCGTGCTCGAACACGAGACCTCCCGACTTTGTAGATGATAAGGGTGTACCGGATACCATGCGCCTTGGGACTTTTATTGGTTTTAGTTTACCAAGTTTAATATTTAAGGTAGTTTGAGTAGTATAGCTTATTAACCTTAGCTAATTTTTAACTGACTTATCCGTATAAGTTGTTGGTCCTGCTTTATTTTTTAGGTCCATCACAATGTAAAGTAATTTTCATAATTTTGCATACTTTTATAAATTTGTTTAGTATTTTTAATCAATTAATTAGTTTAAAATAGTATTTAATTCATAATAAAAATATAAAAGTCAAAAAATATAAATCTTTTTCTAAAATTTTCTTTTGTCATATATTAAGTAAGAAAATTGTTTTTACACTTGTAGGACTTTTATTTCATAAATTTTACGTTTTTACTTGCACTCGCGTTTTTTATAAATAACGACGTTTTCATTTTAAGTCATTTTTTAGATAATTTAAGTTTACGTTTCAATTAAAATAGTTTATTTAAGATATTTTGTTTTATAAAATCAAGAAAAATCATTTTAAAAATAGTGATAGCGTTTATTTAATATATTTTATCTTTTTAATTTTCTTTAATTTGCATTTAAGTCATTGTAATTTATAAACTTTTTCTTTAGGTATAATTATCCATCAAAATCCTTCGATCACTATCCTTAGTGATTACTCTATCATCTGAAAGTTTTGAAACACCATTGAGTCTCCGTGGGACTTAACGACCAAGGAATCCACTATATTCCTCTGATCTTAATTGCATTGGTTTCTGAGCTGTTTTAAGTTTATTACGGTTGACCATTCACAAGTGGTTAGCTTGTGTGATATAACTTGACTGTTTGGAAGCTTTGTAGATGATAAGGGTGTACCGGATACCATGCGCCTTGGGACTTTTATTGGTTTTAGTTTACCAAGTTTAATATTTAAGGTAGTTTGAGTAGTATAGCTTATTAACCTTAGCTAATTTTTAACGACTTATCCGTATAATTTGTTGGTCCTGCTTATTTTTTTTAGGTCCATCACAATGTAAAGTAATTTTCATAATTTTGCATACTTTTATAAATTTGTTTAGTGTTTTAATCAATTAATTAGTTTAAAATAGTATTTAATTCATAATAAAAATATAAAAGTCAAAAAATATAAATCTTTTTCTAAAATTTTCTTTTGTCATATATTAAGTAAGAAAATTGTTTTACACTTGTAGGACTTTATTTCATAAATTTTACGTTTTTACTTGCTTGTCAGTATTTTTTATAAATAACGACGTTTTCATTTTAAGTCATTTTTTAGATAATTTAAGTTTACGTTTCAATTAAAATAGTTTATTTAAGATATTTTGTTTTATAAAATCAAGAAAATCATTTTAAAAATAGTGATAGCGTTTATTTAATATATTTTATCTTTTTAATTTTCTTTAATTTGCGTTTAAGTCGCTGTAATTTATAAACTTTTTCTTTAGGTATAATTATCCATCAAAATCCTTACTGATCACTATCCTTAGTGATTACTCTATCATCTGAAAGTTTTGAAACACCATTGAGTCTCCGTGGGACTTAACGACCCAGGAATCCACTATATTCCTCTGATCTTAATTGCATTGGTTTCTGAGCTGTTTTAAGTTTATTACGGTTGACCATTCACAAGTGGTTAGCTTGTGTGATATAACTTAACTGTTTGGAAGCTTTGTAGATGATAAGGGTGTACTGGATACCATGCGCCTTGGGACTTTTATTGGTTTTAGTTTACCAAGTTTAATATTTAAGGTAGTTTGAGTAGTATAGCTTATTAACCTTAGCTAATTTTAATGACTTATCCGTATAATCTGTTGGTCCCGTTTTATTTTTAGGTCCATCACAATGTAAAGTAATTTTCATAATTTTGCATACTTTTATAAATTTGTTTAGTATTTTTAATCAATTAATTAGTTTAAAATAGTATTTAATTCATAATAAAAATATAAAAGTCAAAAAATATAAATCTTTTTCTAAAATTTTCTTTTGTCATATATTAAGTAAGAAAATTGTTTTTACACTTGTAGGACTTTTATTTCATAAATTTTACGTTTTTACTTATGCACTCGTATTTTTTATAAATAACGACGTTTTCATTTTAAGTCATTTTTAGATAATTTAAGTTTACGTTTCAATTAAAATAGTTTATTTAAGATATTTTGTTTTATAAAATCAAGAAAAATCATTTTAAAAATAGTGATAGCGTTTATTTAATATATTTTATTTTTTTTATTTTCTTTAATTTGCATTTAAGTCGCTGTAATTTATAAACTTTTTCTTTAGGTATAATTATCCATCAAAATCCTTACTGATCACTATCCTTAGTGATTACTCTATCATCTGAAAGTTTTGAAACACCATTGAGTCTCCGTGGGACTTAACGACCCAGGAATCCACTATATTCCTCTGATCTTAATTGCATTGGTTTCTGAGCTGTTTTAAGTTTATTACGGTTGACCATTCACAAGTGGTTAGCTTGTGTGATATAACTTGACTGTTTGGAAGCTTTGTAGATGATAAGGGTGTACCTGGATACCATGCGCCTTTGGGACTTTTATTGGTTTTAGTTTACCAAGTTTAATATTTAAGGTAGTTTGAGTAGTATAGCTTATTAACCTTAGCTAATTTTAACGACTTATCCGTATAATCTGTTGGTCCCGTTTATTTTTTAGGTCCATCACAATGTAAAGTAATTTTCATAATTTTGCATACTTTTATAAATTTGTTTAGTATTTTTAATCAATTAATTAGTTTAAAATAGTATTTAATTCATAATAAAAATATAAAAGTCAAAAAATATAAATCTTTTTCTAAAATTTTCTTTTGTCATATATTAAGTAAGAAAATTGTTTTTACACTTGTAGGACTTTTATTTCATAAATTTTACGTTTTTACTTACATGCACTCGTATTTTTTATAAATAACGACGTTTTCATTTTAAGTCATTTTTTAGATAATTTAAGTTTACGTTTCAATTAAAATAGTTTATTTAAGATATTTTGTTTTATAAAATCAAGAAAATCATTTTAAAAATAGTGATAGCGTTTATTTAATATATTTTATCTTTTTAATTTTCTTTAATTTGCATTTAAGTCCTTGTAATTTATAAACTTTTTCTTTAGGTATAATTATCCATCAAAATCCTTACTGATCACTATCCTTAGTGATTACTCTATCATCTGAAAGTTTTGAAACACCATTGAGTCTCCGTGGGACTTAACGACCCAGGAATCCACTATATTCCTCTGATCTTAATTGCATTGGTTTCTGAGCTGTTTTAAGTTTATTACGGTTGACCATTCACAAGTGGTTAGCTTGTGTGATATAACTTGACTGTTTGGAAGCCAATCACAAACCCATCAAAGTTCATGTCTATCAAGAGCTTCTCGAATAGGTACAATTTACTTGGATAAGTCTTGGAAGACAAATCTTTTTGATGTATGACTGTTCAGATTTCGTCAATTCATGGGTTGAAGTCTTATCACATGAAGATTCAGTAGCAATTCACAACATATTTTTTATCACATAATTTTTTCCCCCCTCAAAAATGGCATATAAATGTTATTTTTGACGAAATTTTGATATTGAATATGACCATTTCGAGTTTTGTGGGAAGATTATCACGAAGAACAATTTGTGAACAAAGTTTTAAGCAAATACTCCCTTCAACAAGTGATATTAACTTTTGAGGTTTTGAAAATCATATGGGAAGTACTTGTCCTTTTGAGCAAAACCTTTAAAAGTGAAAGGTTTGATAAGTTGTACTCAAAAGTAAGAAGCTTTCGCTCCTTTTATAAGGATTGTGCCATCAAGCGTACTACGTGGTCCTTTCATTACAAGAACGGGTTGTACACTATTATGTGTGCACAAGCCATTGTCATAAAAATCACACATCCAAATGTTAAGATAATAAACCAAATCAAGGGTTACCAGAGAATCCGGTAGTCCAAGAATAACTCCGTGAATGCGTTACGGGCGTTGGTAGCCGTGAGAGATATCTTTGGAAGACCTCCTATGAAACTCTCCAAAGTTCGAATCGGTCCCTTCGAACAACCTTTCATCGATCCGCGTGATGATCCTTTTCACATCCGTTTCTCCCGAGAATTCCATTGCTTTGGTGACCCATCCCGACTTTCTTGATGTGTGATCTCTAAACTTATGAAGATCTTTACACGCCATCAAGCGCCATGCGATGTAGTTCACTACTGAGACTACTCCAAACGGTTTACTGATGAGAGTGTATTGAGGAAGATGATTGATGTCGGGGAGGTCGAGCTGAGGTTTGGTGAGGTTGACAAGTGTCTGATATGACTCAACAACAAGTTGTAAATCTTCTACACGTTCCTGGATCACGATGCTTCTGATGAAGATTAGCACGGACTTGATGAATTCACGTTGGATTTCTGTCGAGAATTGTCTCATTCTTCCTTGTACTTTAGCAAGGTACAGATCTTCAATGTCATTGAGAGACAAATTCTGAAAGTCCTCTTCACAGAAAGCATAGTCCTCTTCGTCTTGTCTTTTGACCACGATTTTCTTGAGGAAAGTGTAGTCCCATTTAGACGAGAGAGCTACATGCTTAACAGCAACGATCCCTTTATCACTGAACACTTCATGTGTAGACTTTTGAACCTGGCAGCTTTTGTAGTAGATTCTTCGGCGTTCATGCCAATGGTGAATCCTATACATTGCATCAATGTCATACTTCTCCACGCTATTGGCAAACATGTGAGAGGCCTTTTCTTCGATGGCTATGTAGTTTGAGTAAATGGCTGCTGGGAACGGAAGTGTTAGTGATGTAGCGTATTTCTTTGAAACATCGCTGCCATGTAGAAGAAATTCGGTCTTTGTTGAAGAAGTAGCGAAATGGAATCTTTGGTTGATCCGGTTGTGATCGTTGGTAGAGGTCTGGTCCACCTGTAGTATGGAGCCTTGTCTTTTACGGTGAAGTCAATGTTCGCCTGTGTTTGAGCCAATCGATGTTGTTCGACATGGCTCGTGCTATGTTTTCAAGATGATATTCAACTTCAATAGCACTTTCCAAGTTGTCTTTGAGCGGTTGAAAAGCTTCATTCTTGATGCGTTTTAACTCGACTTGGTCATCTTCTTCACCGAATCTTTTCTTGAAGTAACTTAGCATGCTCTAATGTTCGACCTTTTACCATATCTTGACCTTCGGTGAGGGAGGAGTAGCATCAACAAGTGTAGAAAACCGGTCATTTCGGTGTCATCTTCGTCTAGCCATGAGACGACATCACTTTAATGCCTTCTTCTTCTTCTTCGGCCTAGATGAGGATGTTGGTTTCTTTGCGGTTGTGGGAGAGGTGGGTTGTTGTTGGGGCTCGGGGACTTCCTCATCGTCACCACCAGTGTATTCAAAATGATCACCGGTTTTCTCTGTGGAGGTGGTAACTCGAGTCCCGAGGTTTATCGCCAGAAGAATGTGGAGGGATCGTGTGTCGATTGGAGTCCTTTGGGATGGTGGTGGCATAGAGGATGGTTCACCGAGACTTCTTTGGACGTTTAGGCTCCTTATCTTTGTCCTTATCCTTATCATCATCGTCTCTTGGGCGCTTAGGCCTTCGACTTGCTCCTTGCATGAAGTCTTGAGTTGATATTCGGTAATGCCTCAAATAGTTTACTTTCATCGAGGTGAAAGTTGCGGATCGTTGAGACATTTGTAGCACCGGCTTGAAATCAACTCTGCGTCGAGAGAACTGCAGCTCAATTGGATTGATCGTCATTGTTACCGGGTGGATTGCATTGTTTACTTGACCAATTTCATGAGATTTGGATAGAGTCGTCGGTGAACATCTCCTTTGTCACGCCATGAACAATGTCGAGAAGAAACTTGTGAGTATATCCTTAATCATCTCGTTCGGTTCCCTTGGACATCACGTTGCATAAACTTACGGATATACTCCTTTCACTTGACATCTTGTCTATCTCGTCATGTAGAAGATTGATCTTGTCGACAAGTTGATTCACTTTTGTTGGTTATGTCTTTCTTCCGACTTGCTTGACAAAGATTGACAATCTTTGTCTTAGCGGGATATCCAAGAGTCGATTGGTTTCCTCACCGACTTGGATGTGGATCTGGTTGTGCCTTTGGATGGTGGAAGTGAAGAGTGATAAGACAAGTCCGATGATGATGAGACATGAGGTGGCTCGGGGTCCTCGGTGGCTCGAAGTTTCCTCCTTGGGCGTGCGGGGCTGTCTGAAGAAAATCATCATAATCAATATCTTCAAGATTTCGGACTTATCCGTTTCATCGACCTTAGTATCTTCACCAGAGTTTTCTCGATCTTTTCCATGTCGGTTCCTCAAATTCGTAGTTGATGGAATCCTCTATCTACCTTTGTTGTTGTTCGTGGGTGGTGGTACCGGTTCCTTTATCGGGTTGATTAACCGCATCGAAACCTGGTGTGGCTTGAGTTCCACCACTTGACCCTCCGGGCCACGAGTTTGATCGATCTGAATTCATCGGCAAGATATTTGATTCGAGGTTCTTCAACTTCTTTTGATAGTCTCTTTCCTCATCAAATGGTTCTTCTTCAAAACTTTCCTTATCATGATCAAGCACGGAGTTTTCCCTTTACCTTTATCGCCTTTTGACCGGAAGGTTTAGCTATTGTTTGAGTGTCATTGATTGCGAGTTTCGAGTAGGTGACCTCTTCGTCGATTCGGTTTCCTCAAGCTTTCATCCATTAGCTTTTGTTGCGGTTCATGCTTAGGAATAGGATGACTTCCTTAGAGGAACTTTCCTTTTGAGTATGTGACCTCATGGGAAACTTTCTCGACTCTCGGTGCTTGTAACACTCCTGCCTTTGCCTCTCCGGTTTTCCTAGTAGGTGTACGGAGGACTTTTCATCAAGAAAACCTACTTTGCCTTCATCAACCGCTACGGATACCTTTTGTATGAATGAAGTTGTTTGTTGTATCATTTAGAAGGTGATCCGCAACACCGCACTTGTTTCTTTGTTGATTCCTTAAATCGATTGTGAGTGTAGGCTCATACAACATGGAGTGATTGTTGGGGTCATTGAGTCTTAAGGAATATCGAGATTATACCCTAGAGCTCTTTGGATCAACAGTTTGGTATATCGATATATGGGATCTTGGTGCCAAGCTTTTGAGGAAAGACATCATGTCGTCCCATATCGAGCTTCAACTTCAATGTGTTTCATGTTGACCAAAGCCCAAAAGATCGGAGTTCCATGAGCTTGGGATGCTCATAACCACTATCACGTCCGAAGCGGATTTAACAATCACAATGTAGAGGTTCTCCATGGTCGGGAATATTCATAAGATCCACGGAAGAATGCTTTGTGATTACTCCTTGACTTCGTCATAACCAATGTCGACCATGAATTGTAGAACGACCTCTTGATTGGTGTGGCATTGTATTCGGTTGGCTCGATGACGGGAACAAGAAGAATAGCCCTTAAATCTGCTTGGTATGATGGTGACTTGTTTGTGGTTTAGCGTCCACCGCACAACATTTTGACCTTTGATCTTTCGCATTGTATGCGAATTGGTGAATGTAGATCTCCCAGACCAGTAGCGAGTTGGTGAGCATGTTACGATAGGGTGAGTCTTGAATATCCACTGCAATCTCACATGAAGACTACGAGCAGTGAAACTATCAAAATCAACTCTAAGGTTGTTCTTTCCGATCTTCATTGGATAACCATGAGGAAGATATCTTCAACAGTGAGTACGTTTGGTGCTTCCACATTTTGCATTTGAGCGTCCATGTCGTGATCTCGAAGATATTTAGCCAAAAGAACCAACATATCGAAAGACATTACGTTAGTCAACAGTTGATTTTATTGTCTATTATTTGAATGTGATATGTCGATGATTGTTATTCTGAGTCCAATGTCACTTGTTATTCCAGGTCAAAGACGTCGTGATAAGTTTCGTGAGTTGGTTAACTTTGAGTTTTAAAGTCTAAGTTTTCACTTATTTTCACAACTTATTAAACATTTAAGCTTATTAGTGACATTTTGCTTTCGTGGCGTTATGATTTATTTATTTACAAGTTTGCACGCGTAACAATTCATAATTTTGCTTAAAAACTATGCTTAGGCGTAGATTTTGCAAGCTTATGCGTAAACAGGATTGGTATACGCGTAAGCATAAGCTTATGCGTAGGTTCTTGACTTACGCGTAAGAAATATTACGTGGGAAAAGAGGGCCTTAGGCGTAAAGCTTACGCGTGGCGTATGTGGAACCTTACGCCGTAAGGCTTACTCGTGAGTGAACCTTATCGTGAGGTTCTTGTTCGCATATCCTTCACAGGATACGCGTAGTCCCCATTGTAGAACCTTACGCGTAAGATGACTCTTACGCATAACATTCTACGCGTAAGGTGATCCTTATGCGTAGATGTTCAAGTAACCTTGATTCAGAATAATTCACGCGTAGAAACCTGAAATAAAGTCACCATGACACCAATATTATCATCTATATCCATTCCTTTTCATTTCTAATCATGGAAACACTTTCAAGTAGTTATGCGTAGAAACAGGTTACGGGTAAACTTAAAACCCTAAAGTTCAATTTCTACGAGTAAGTGTTCTAGCCATAAGAATTACACCAAACTTTTTCTGGGATGTCTAAGAAGGCTAGTGAGTTGTTTTATGCAAGTTTTAACATCTAAACCTAAGTGGATCAAAAGTACCCAAATGCTATGAACATAAACCCTAACTTTCAATTTGAACGCAATTAGTGTTTCTGGGTAAGTTCTAGCCCTAGATTTGGTTAATTCATCATGTAAACAACATTACTTAACTATCTTTTTAACCAGAAACATTCACATTTGAAAACCTCCAAACTTACGCATAAACCCTAAATATCAATCTCATTCAATTTGTGTATCTGGGTGAGTTTTGTTGATAAAAATGGTATCATAGAGATTATACAAACTTTTTGACACTACCATTTCAACCACAAACACTCACACTTGATTAGGTGTTCATACGCTTATGCGTAGAACACAAAATCATTCCTAGGTTAAGATTTAACCGTTAGTTTTTAAAATGACTCAAAACCTTTGTTTAAAATCTTGTTAAAAACACAGAAACACTTACAAAATGAAGATCAAGTACATGGATTTGTAGATGGATTTTTAGGCGTAAGATTGGGTGGTTGAGTAATAAATGAGAAGAGTTAATGTTGGTTGAGGTGTTTTGTTTAAAAGAATATGAGCTTTTGACAGTTTTAGTCCCTCCACCTTAACCATTTACAACCAATGCCCATAACTTCCCTTTTGGTTACCAAACGAAAGATTTTTATGGAAAGAAACTTGACGACACTCCTCCTCGACTTAAGAAATAATGAAATTTTATAAATTTTAGTTCGAGGAGTGTCAGTAAACCAGAAATGTGACCACCATTGATAAAGAAACAACCGGGATGAGGTAACATGCAAGTACAAGGTTTTATGAAACCGAAAAAATATTTACTTTCTCCCCCTCAACACTTGATCGAAAAATACTGAATTTTGAAAGATTAGAGTGTTGACGGAAGATTTGTACTTGCCATGTTAAAAGAAATATAGATAGAAGAATATTTTTGTTGTTTTATCAGATTTTATATTTTTGTATTTTGTTTTTGAAAAATATTTACAAAAGAGGTGTTGGTGTTTGGTTGGTTTTAAGAATGTTTTAAAGTTCATCCAGTTCCTCGAGTCAAACACCGCATACTAATCCGGTGGACCAACTCATTAAACCTAGCGGGAGCTAAGACTTTGGTGAGGAGATCCGCCAATTGGTATTCAATACCACAAAGTATAATTCAACAATGCCCTTTTCCACGTGCTCCTTGATGAAATGATATCGAAGATCGATGTGCTTTGATTTAGAATGTTGAGCGAGTTGCACGAGATCGCAATAGCACTCGATTGTCGCGATACATCGAGATTACATCAAATCGTAACCATAGTCTTTGAGTTGTGTTCTCATCCAAATGACTTGAGCACAACACGCCAACATGGCTACATATTACGCTTGGTTGATGACGCCGATGTACAATCCTCGCTTCTCCGAATGTCATGACACCAATTTATCACCAAGAAATTGTAATGCTCTGAAAGTACTTTTCCGTGAGTCTAAGCATCCTGCGTGATCGTCGTCGAAAAGTTATTAGTTCAAACCGAAATCCTTCTGATACGGATCCCAAGTTAATGGTTCCTTTGATGTATCGGAGGATTCTTTTAGCCTCGAGAGGTGAGTTTCGATTGTTCTTGATGATAACGGAGCAAAGATATCTGAAAACACAATATCGGGCCCGCTAGTTGTTAGATACATGAGAGACCCAATGATACTACGGTATTTGGTAGGGTCCACCAATTTTCCATGTAAATCGTCTAGTTTCTTGGTGTGAGCCATTGGTGTGGCATAGGTGTCATGCAGCTTTGCATTCAAATTTGTTAAGAAGTTCAAGGGCATATTTGGTGACTTAAGAAAATACCACGGGTGATTGATGAACTTGCATTCCGAGAAAGAATGTGAGTTCACCCATCATTGACATTTCAAAATGTTTTGTCATTAGTTTTGCAAAAGCATTTGAGTATTTTAAATGTGTTGACCCAAAATGATGTCATCCACATAGATTTGAGCGATTAAGATGTGAGCCCGTGATATTGTATGAAAAGTGTAGGATCGACCGAACCTTTGGTGAAATTATTGGCAATGAGGAAGGATGATAACTTATCGTACTACGCCTTGGAGCTTGTTTGAGTCCGTACATAGCTTTGTTCGGTTTGTAGGCGTGGTTCGGGAACTCGGATCAATGAATCCTTCCGGTGGTAGACATAGACTGCTTCTTCGGTTGACCATTTAGAAAAGCAATTTTGGCGTCCATATGAAAGACCGTTATATTCATATGAGCCGCGAACGCCGAAAATATCCGAACGACCTAAAGGCGAGCAACCGAGCGAATGATTCTTCAAAGTCAATACCTCTTCCTGTCTATAACCCTTAGCCACTAGACGTGACTTATTTACGATTCGTTCCTTCAAATCCAATTTGTTTTCCAAATCCATTTGAGACCAATGACGTAGACCCTGTTGGTCTTTCAACCGCCCCATACTTCAAGACGTTTAAACTAATTGAGTTCTTCTGCATGGATTCAATTTAGTTGTCTTTGGTCATTACGTCTTTAATGTTTTAGGTTCGATTAGCGACGGTGAGTGCATAAATGCAATGTTCACCATCCGTGTGAAGACGTTTTCTAGTTACGACTTGTTGATTCGGGTTACCAATAATATTCTCAAGAGGATGGTCTTTTGTCCAACGATGTGTAGAGGTTGATGTTGGTATACATTGTGCGATTGGAGGATTCAAATGGCTTGTAGATGATTCCGCAACATCGGTGCAGCAGTTTCATTAGCAAGCGGGTTAAAGAACGATTTGAATCAAAATCTGCGGTGGGGTACTTCATCGTTCGTAACATCATCAATGGTTCGTCGTTGAAGCGGTTTGTTCAATCGTTGTTGTAGAGTCAATGGTGGTGCTTCTTCAATAGTAGTTGTTGTAGCAGTGTATCGGTATTGGAATATGATCGGGTTGAGCGGTGGAAACATTGGATACACACGAGCACGTTCATCAATATCATCACTAAATAGAGGAGCAAATAGCTTTTCCATTTGTTGACGAGTAAGTTGGGGCTTGGTTCGGTGATGATGGGGTTAGAGGAAGTTTAAGCGGTTGTGATCGTGTTCCAAGTCATTATGCTCGGAAGCCATTTCGATAAGCTCATCGAAATTTGCATGAATCGTTTCCATAATCTGCTTTGTCCGACGATTCCAGATCCGAAAACCCTTATAATTTTCACAATAACCTATAAAGACTCCAATGTCAACTTTGGCTTTGAGCTTACCAAAGTCATCACGATCATTATTCGGATAACAAAGGGATCCAAATACATGAAAGTGTTTGAAGTTCGGTTTATGGTTGTGGATAAGCTCATAAGGTGTTTTGTTGTGGCGTTTGGTAATCATTGAGCGATTATGAGTGTAGCATGCAGTTGACACGGCTTCAGCCCATAAGTAATCCGGAAGTTTAGCATTGATTAACAGATTTTGAAGCAAGATTTTGACAAGATAGCATCACCAAAAATCAACCAATGATACAAAACCGACCTTGCTCTTGATACCAATGTTAGGAGCGTATATTTGGTTGATATGGTGAATCGGGAGGTCTTGGAAGATGGAAGAAAGCCATCTTCAAGTTAGAGAGAGAAGCTAGAGAGAAGGGAAAACTAGTGTGTGTTTTATTTATGAAGATGAAAGGATTACACTAAGTCTCACCCCTCCATGAAAGTATGGAGGGGTATTTATACCCAAACACTTACATCTATCACTAAATGACATAACAAGCCCTTGTGTTTAAGGTAACAAAGATAGAAAATGAAATCCCGTCAATGTCGTTCCATTTACGAGTTATGAGCGATTCCAACACACCCCATATGATTAAGAGACGTCGGCTCCGTCTCCTCATAGGGCATGTAAACCCAGCAATTGTAAGCAAGAAGATGATTTTTGCGAATTTGGATTATTACACAAAAGGTTTACATGGTGTTTGGTATGAAGAGTAAGATGATCATCAATAAATGTTAAGACGAGTGACCAGTTTAGTTAAAAGACATTCCTTCTTAAAATAGTTTATAACTAACTGAAAGATTACATGTTCTGATAATTCAAACAGCCCACCGTAAACATGTTACCATTATATCCCCTATGATTAAACAATCAGTATTCCAGTAAGAGAATGATACTTGACCTCGTTAAACAAAGACAAGAAAGACAAACCACAACACATGCAGCAGTTATGCAAGTGAAAACATAGCTAAAGCTGGATTAAGAAAATTGTAATACATGTAATAATGATTATACATTCAAGAGTTTCCTTAGAATGATAAAAACATAAATGCCTGAAGTTGCTCAGTATCAAACTTTGTTCTTTTACACACTTTAGAAAGCCATCTAAATGTACAACCACAAACAATTATAAAAAATTCGATTTATAAACCACATTGTCCACACGCTGTCTGGAAATTTTGATCTCATGGTCCTGAGGCAGATGTGCTGACGTTTACAAACATCCTCTAGACGCTGTCTGGGAATTTGGTCTCGTAATCTTGGGGCAGCTGTATCAAGGTTTTATCAACATTAGATTAATTACAAAGCTGGGATGCAGTGAAGTCTAGACTGAATTTAGGTAGAGGCAACCCATTTATTAGTGAATTTGTGATCAGGGTTTGCAAATTTACTCTATCGCGTAGAACATTGAAATAAAAAAGCATCCTACAGGTGTCCGCAGAATACTTTTAATGCATGAAATCTCCTAGACCATTTTATTTAAAGAGTTTTATTACTACTCCAACTATATATGCAATAAATAATTATTGAAATCACGATACTCTGACCAAACTACCAAAGTTGATTGGTTATGTTCAGAAACATCCATAATTTGGTTCGACCGATTAACTAGAAAACCAGCAGCAGAAAAAATTGATTCATTGTTAAGGTTGGGATGCTATTTTTCATTTTTTTCAAATTTCCAAGCTACAGTTACCTAGTTGTAACAAGATTTATTATGTATATATATTTAATGTCAGTTTAGAGCTTTAGTGGTAACATTAATCCAGATATTACCATAAAGGTGGCTGTTATCATCTTCCCAGCAAACCATCTCCCATGAAGAGCACGTTGGGCAGCTACTGCAGACTGCGCGTTCTCAAAACGCAAGTAGACAAATCCAGCACTGTTCCTGTTAATAAAAAACACATAGCCAAGATTTGGTTAGCAGATAAATCAATTAGTGAATTGGAAAACTATGGGTCAAATCGCGTTTTGGCCATTTACTTTGAGTACATGATGAGTGGAAAAATGAAGTTCTAATTGCATGTTACACTTATTCAAGGTGTGGATTTAACATACACAAATAATTTCCTAACAAACTTTTATGCTTAGATATGTCAAATGTGACAACCAAACTCTGGTTCTCTCGTGGTTCATTCTTGCCATGAGATCGAATATGACAACAGCCCTCTAGTTCTTATGGTTCATTTTTAACACTTCTTTGGTTAATATTTTCCGGTTCAGTTTCTGGAATATATGGGTCACATACAGTGTGGTGTAATGACACCGAAAGGATTTAAGAGAAATGGTTTCACCAAACTTAACCAAATTATTATTTATCATTTTCAATTAGACTGATAAAAAAAGAAACTTACTTCTCAACGTAAATATGCCTCAACGTCCCATATTTTGAGGATTCAGATTGAACGTCTTCCATGATATCCTGATCAAAATCTGGCTCATCCTGCATAGAAAAAAGAAGTGAGTTCACAAACTTATAATCAATTGGCAACAATTGACTTATGAATTTATAGTACTAACCTCCAATTCTGGATCAAACATGTTGTTCAACAACAGACACTCACTGGGAACACCAATGCTCTCTGCGGATGGTACAGTAACAGGTGGAACAGCAAGAGCTGCACCTGTCAATGCAGGAAGAGGAACTCCGCCCCCTGTGGTTGGGATGCCCATTGATCCAATAACACTGCAAACATGAAAATTATCACACTATGAACATATAGATGTAACCGATATTAACAAAATAAAATTATTGGTTGTAATTCGTATTAGACCTTGGTGCGGTTCCGGTACGATCCAACTTCTGCATGAGAAGTGCTCGAGAACGTGCATTCAAAGACTGAAAATCAATAGATAAAAGGTGATGTGATAATGAAATTTACAACCTTACATGAAATAAAAAAGCGTCTGTAGCTCTTTGTAAAAGTTGAAAGAGGGACGATGAGGGGGTTAAAACAGGTCATGTTTATTGAGGGCTGAAACAGTCAGACCCACAATTATTATTCATCCATTTTTTTAAATAATAATAACAATAAATGTGTTATTACAATAACTATTGGAAATAGCACAAAAAATCTGTTTGTCAAAGTAAAATAAAACAAAGAAACAGTTGCTAACCAAGCCGCCTCCATCATCATCATCAAAATCACCAGGATTAACACCCATTTCTTGCATTCCAGTTTGATCGGTGATGGCAGACACCTGCATTAATAGTTATATTATCACATAATATAAGTGGATCAAAACACAAAACTATCAGTATATAAAAATATGGTGCACTGTCACCCTCCAATCTAGGCTAGAAAGATGTTCCAATATCTTAGAGTAAATAAACTAACTAAAGAGCACATTCTTCAAACTCCGTAGCATACAAGAGAAGGGATATATAGAACTACTATACTGACCTTAACCATTAAACAAGTAAACTATTCGCATAATGATGACAGCATATAAAACCAACAAGATTCTTAGCATGGAAATCAATTCTCATAAGACAATCCATATACCTGCTCGACAGTTCCTAAAACTATATAGAAGGGTTCAAATGACGAAATACTACAATTTTGCCAAAACAAAAACTGCTCGACATGTAACTTGATGAATCATAGAAATGTTTACCTTCATCATTCGACCTGCAATCTCCAACTGTCCGTTCAAACTCTGTGCAGCCCTGGCATCTTCAAGTCGTGCAAACTGAATACAAGCAGAAAACGTCTAAGTTTAACCAGAATAAAACCAAAACTGAATAGCTGGAAGATCGTATTGACACCATCTTAAGTAGCAATGTAGCATACTGAGGGTAGATGATATAGGGAAAGCTCACCTGAATAAAACCAAAACCTTTACAATTCCCAGTCTCATCAGTAGGTAACTGCACCAGCTCTACAGTGCCAAATGACTCGAATACCTGAACATAAAATGAAGCTATATAGTATATGCACATCGCGGATTCACTTTCAGAAAATCATATCAGAGAATGTTACTTCTGTGTAATTAACATCGAAAGACCAACAGTCTACATATTAAATTCATTAAAATATTCATTTAAATTTATATGTCCAAGAGAGAAGGTATTACATATGATATACATTTTATCAACAAAAAATAACAAATTAATAATTATTAATTACAAAAATATAAATATCATAATGAGTGATGTCCAAACCTGACGAAGTTGATCTTCCTTCATATTGTAATGCAGATTGCCAACATACAATTTTCTAGCTCCCCCTGCATACGCGCCTGTTCCACCTGCGACTCCACCAACAGTTGTTGTCGACTGCACAAGATTTTTTTCAGCTTCTGAAGGTTTAACCATCACAGGTTGACCAAGAAGAGGCTGACCAGAGAGTGCTATTGCCATAGGGACAGACATTGCATCATAAAATTCAATGTACCTGAAAATACTAAGATTGTAAGATACAAGACCATTTAATGAATACAACTTCCAGATATGTTGATTGTTCCTAGTGTATGTTTAGGGAATAAAGAATTAGTTAGTTAGTTAGTTAGACCAAATATATGTTTAGAGCTAATTAGCTAAAACAATATGTTAAAAGTCTGTAAAACTAAAATACAGGGAAAAAAATCGAGTTATTCTCGATTCGAGGATATCTAGCTTCATTAAGGGAAGCACGTTGCAGGGTGCATAGTGGAATGTCATGCAGCTCGTTAGCTGAATCCACAAGTATGAGGATCCTCTACCAAACAACAACGATGTCCTAAATCTGAGGAGAAATGGATAGTGATGCAAAGTAGAAGAGCATACCCAACTCCTTTTGAACGTCTTGAGTTACGGTCCATAATAAGACGCACATCTCGAACCTGAAATGACAATCGATCCTATCAGCAACATTCATAAAGAACAAACGGAAAGCAAAACTATTAATGTGAATCCTTGTTTATATAAATGCAAAAAAAGGAACGAAACAACATCTTTTTCTATATTTTACAATCAAATTTTCCTTTCTTTTTATTGATTTATATTTGGTAAAAGAAGAGTGTCACAAAAAAGATTTTATAGTTCTCAAACACATAATAGTCTTAGGATGTGAAGAGCCAAGCCACCACATGTCGAACTGTTGCTAAGTGAAAACTTTTGAACTGATATGCATGACTACTTTTTTATAAAAAAAACACACAAAATGAATGAAAGATTGCAGTGATTTCAAAAAGAGGAGAAGTAAAGTTTCAAATGCAATACAATGAAAAAAAGAGGTTCTAGGATCAACCTTGCCAGCCCTTGAGAAGAACTCATAAACATCTCTTTCGTCGGCCTTCAAAGATATCTGGAAATTTTGTAGAAAGTAAATTAACCACATAGAAGCCGATGGTAGGGTATGAAAGTTATATTATATGATTGAAAATGTTGGCGTCACATTTAAAATACAGATGACACTAGCATGTTCCTTTACCTGATATGCAAAAACTGTGCGCTGATCTCGTTCTGGATCTACTTCTGGCTCTACAGCTCCATCCTTTTTATCTTTATATCGCCTGCAGAAATCAACATTTGCCAGGTTTCCCATTTTAGTTTGTGATAATAACTAATGACTTTAGCATTTGTGAACGAATAAAATGGAACAAAGGGAGCAGTCATAAATGCAAGAACTGCTTCCATTATTGTAACCGAAACTCAAAAAAATAATAAGTTCTTCAAAACAGATTGTGAAATTGCACTGCTGAAAGTTATGAACATCTGTGTATGCAAATTCAAAAGAACCGACCTGGAGAGCAAGGTTACAATTAATAGCATACAAAACTATGTGATAATTCAGGCAACACTGAGTAAATAGGTTTTGTACCTTTTCTAATGAACCTAAGCTTACTTGAACATCAACTGATATAAATGGAAGAGTTGCATGATAATACTAGTAAGTATGTGATTTTGACCTGTTAACAACTTTCGTTTCATGATTAGATAATGCAGAAACCAGCAAGAGACTTGCATGACAAGAAATGCATAAAAAAGCCATAATTGGTAACCTAATCATTATACAGAAACAATAATAGTAAAACCAGTATGAAGCATGTCTTAAATTGACGCACAATTATATGTTGAATAACAAAAACCTTTTTAACTTCAACAACTATGTTCTGGAATCTATGGTGTCTTTGTTTCAGCTTTATGATGTGTCATTTACTTCAATAAAAAGTTCATTTATGTTTTTTTAAAATATCGAAAAAAGAGAAGTCAACGTAGCAACTCTTGAGTATGTGCCACTTGAACAGTGTAAGAATTTCCTTTGAACAACTCTCAGTGGTTATAGACCTGAAATATGATAATATTATCCTATAAAACATGGCAATATAATATCCTGCAAAATATAAATGGCTCTTGATATCCCCAAGCAAAGCCTCTGTAAAGCAAAGCCCACTACTCCCACAACAGCATTTCTGCAACAGAACAGATAGAAATAAGATGACGCCAGTCGAAAGGTGGAGGATAATGAGAATCATAAGATGACATCATCACCCTGCCAAAAGGGCCACCAACTTGAAACCCCAATCTTGAAATTTCGAGTTTTAAAGGCCTAGTAGGAAGTGTTTAGACCCATGACCTGAGTCCCTGTGCCTGACTTAGAAGCCAGAATGACCATCTGAGGATTGCTTTAGCACATCTGCGAGTTCCCAGAATCTAGTGTTCAATATTCTATACTCAAAACAAAATTTTATATATTCACATTTCTAAGAAACTAAGATATCACGAGTGTCTATGTTACCAAGAAAAAGTATCTATGTTGGCAATATCAAACACACCACTAATCAACCAATGCAGAGGGTGAACACATACAAGACAAAACATATTTTCTTCCCTAGCAACAAAAGGGCTTGCTTTTAGGAGGATGAATATCTCTAATATCGAACTCTAATGATGTGTAAGAAATTGGTTAGCATTCCTGTTATTCCACGTAATGATTACACTTGCGAACTTGCTATTAACTCCAGTTCGGAAACTTATAACTTTAAAGAACTTGAAGATTACAAACCAGGCAGAGCCCCTTATGGGGATCAATACAAAGGCCAAGTTCATCAACCAGTCCATGAGGTTGAAGAGATTTAGGCTTATTTTAGCATTCGACTAAGTAAAATTACCTTTCACAATGATTGATGCAAGAGACGAAACAGCCAAAAGCATAATGAAGTCAGAAAAGAAAAATAAAAATAATGAATAGATGTACAGCTAAAATTTTTAAGGGAAAAACAAGACGATTGCATCAGAATATGCAGAGGCAATGCCCGTAAGACATGAAAAATCTACATTCCATTGGGGTAAACTAGAAAATCAAGTATGCACTTTAATATTAATAAACAGCTTCTGACGTTATTTTCATGACGTTCTACAACTTGTGCCAGTGGCAAACAATCAACATCATCATGCAGATTAAAAACCAATTGTACACAAGTGAATATCAATTCTCAAGTGCTAGGGGTTTGTTCCCATAGATGTTAATGAATGAAAAAGGAAAAAGAATCTTGAATGGCACTTTTGTTGCCACAACACCATAGATTTCAAAGAAAATTTGCACTCAATTGTGATTCAGCACTCGTCAACTTCTACTCAGAGTCTCAGACTAGAAAGTATTCCACGCTACGCAGCAAGTACAAACTTATATTCCAATTCAATTTTCACAAGTATATTATAGTTACTGAACGTGGGTGAAGATGACTCAAAGATGACAGTTCCGAGAAACGAGTGGACTGGTAGGGTTAGAAGAGTCAGATGCGGTCATCTGAAAGTCTTGAAATATAAAATCCTGAACATAAGATTCATGAAAACCTCATAAAACGTAGTGGCTAATTTAAGTGCTTTATATATAAGTAAGATAACTTGCAGGGCCAAACAACTGTAGGCTGAAGCATGAGCCTTCGTAGATAATCTAGCTTACATGCAACAAGTTGGGACATAGATAAGCATGAGCCTTCCCTGTCTCTACCTTTGCATCCGCCTCTTAGAAAAATGTAGCAACATCATCACTGTTGGCTTTCTCAAGTCCTAAACAATCAACTGAACTGACATGCTAAAGCAAACTACCCTCCTATTCCGTATTGAAAACTCAGGATGAGTTCTAAAGAAATTTTTTGTCCAGATTGTGGTTCTAAAGAGCTAGACAGAGACAAAGACTTAACTCGCATCGCATAGATGCATTACGAGACAAACTAATATGAGCCTAATAATTGTTGGTGGGGTGCTGTAACTCTGTAAGTTGATATAAAAAAGGCTGGTACTTCCTACCAAAAAGCTTCTATATGTCTAGCCAATGAGCTGAAAGCGAGCACAAGATACTTTAAACACAAACAAACCCCAGAAATAGGATTCCATGTGTACCCATCCTAGAAACCAAGACCGAGGAAAGATATGTTACACCCAAGTTCTTGCATAAAACTTGCACAACTGTAACTGCTACTAGGAGTACAATATACTAGGATCACAAAGCCACACAGCAGAGTAAACGACCTTGGTAAACTGCATAGCGTCCTAACAACTACTCAGCTCATGCAACATTTAAACAATTAATGAAACACTAATGCCAGTCAATGAGTAATGCTAAAAAGCACTTATGCAAACTTAACATATCTAACACATGGAATGAGAAAATAAACCTAATATGATGAAAGTAAAAAGTACCTGCTTTCGCGTTCAGGTTCTCTGATTTCCCTTTCTTTTTCTCGATCTTTAGCATCCCTATCACGGCTCTTCTCCCTGTCTCTATCTTTGGCCTCTCTATCGCGGCTCCTTTCCCTGTCTCTATCCTTAACCTCTCTATCGCGGCTCTTTTCCCTGACTCTTTCTTTAACCTCTCTATCACGACTCCTCTCCCCATCTCTGTCTTTAACCTCTCTCTCACGGCTCTTCTCCCCATCTCTGTCTTTAACCTCTCTCTCACGGCTCTTCTCCCCATCTCTGTCTTTAGTCTCCCTATCACGGCTCTTCTCCCTGTCCCGATCATTTCCGGTTCTTTCTGACCTGCTACCACTGCGATGAGGTCGATCAAGATCTTTATCTTGCTCTTTGTCCTCCCTCTCTTTCTCACTTTCACGCCCATGTTCCCTCCTTCCCCTCACACGATCCCTCTCCCTGTCCACACCTCTGTCTCTATCTCGTTCTCTTTCCCTATCCCTATCTCTACCTTTACCATTTCTCTCCTCCCTGCCCTTATCCTTATCCCTGTCTCTCGTCTCGCGGCTACTCCTATGTCTGTCTCTATCGCTCCTATCACCGTCCTTTGGAGATGAACGGTGGCGTGAAGAGCCCCTTTCTGTGTCACGATCACGCGACTCTTCCCCCGACTTTGCACGTTTTGAACTACGCTCATCATGGCTTTTCTCGCTTCGATGTCTAGAGCTCTGCCTCCGTTCCTTGTCTTCTTTTTTATCAGTTTCCTCAACGCCGTTAGCTCTTTCATCTGGCTTTGGTGCTTCTGAATTTTCCACCGTTTTTTCCAAGTAATCATATTCATCAAAATCCATTGGATGGATGGCTAATTATCCCAACACTGAAAGGGAAAAAAAACAAAATACACTTAAGATCTTCCGATAATAATCAGGGAAATAACATATTGGGAATTTTCACTTTAAGATGGTTACAAACTTTGGTTGTTATTTTACCAAAAAAAAAAAAAAAAAAAAAAAAACTTTGGTTGTTATTACTTCACAAGTTGCATATAAATTTACACACACACAAAAATAAATAAATAAACAAATAAATAAAAACAACAACAACAACAACAGAAAACCTAAAACACATTGTACACATGAAATCAGGTCATAAACACAATAAATGGGAAGCAACATCTCATCTATCGGCATTATTCAGAAAAAACTAAAACAACCCAAACACACAACAACTAACAAGAGCCCAAAAACACTCCAATAGCCTTCTTTTAAAAGCGTCAACTCTTTTCACCACAATTAAAAACCAAACCGCAAAAAATTCAAATAGCAAGTCTCCAAAATATTGATTTAGAGAAAAAAAAAAATATAGCCTCAAACTCATGAAAATTACGTATATGCAATTTTCCATCCTTAGTAATAAATACCAAACCAAAAAAGGAATCACGCAAGCATATGCTAATTCACAAACAGCTGTCCATTTGCGCTCGTTTACAGCCCTACGCACGTAATTTACTCCCTCTTTTTTGTGCCAAACCTAATGCGCATATAACACTGACCTTATTCTCCACCTGAACCATACCTTCTAATGTGACTTACCAAATAAGCACTTTTTGTATCAAGTTTTTGTACATTCATTTATGTTTGTTCATTTAACGTCTTAATTAACTAACACGAACAGTCTCATTTTCTTTTAAAAAAAACTCACGTTTGGTTAAACTGAAACAATCAAACACAAACAAGGCTCCGTTCACGCTCATCTACGTCCCTATGTATGCAAATTACTTTATTTTTTGAGCCAACCTTAACGTTTAATTAAAATAAGCACTTTATCTAAACATTTATGTAAGCCCTATATCAGATTAAATGACACTAAAAAGTGAACTGAAATAAATTATGTTAAAGCCTTAATTAACGAACACGAACAACCTCGTTATATTAACAATTTTTCACAAACACAAACTTTTTAACAATTAAATAAGCAGTTTTTTTATTAAGAAATAACATAAGCTTAATATAGCTTAAAAGCTAAAAAGTAATCAGTTATATAAACATTTATATAATAAATAAAATTAATTGGATATGTAAACCCTAAATCAGATTAAATTAACATTCAAAAGTGAATATAAATAAATAAATGAAATTAGGGTTTTGGTTATACCGGAGTGACGTCGTATTGGAGTGACGTCAAATTTGCAACACACAGTTGAACTAAGTGTGTTTTTAACAAAGTGAAAGACACAACTGAAAAAATGGTAGCGATTTTTGAGATGTGTTTCGGTGTTTGTTTGTTCGAGCAGCAAGTGGGATGTGTGATATGGGCTGGGCTGAGTGTTATGGAGTTGGTTGAGCCTGTTGCTATTACCATTTTTGTTATGGGTCATGTTAATTTGAAAGAATATTCATGCGTTGCTGCGACGAGTGCTAGTGTAACTAAATTTTCTTATGGGTAATAGTTTTAGTATGTATATTTTTCATGACATTAAATTTATTGATGATGTGATTAAAAAATGGTGATGTTTATGCAAAGGAAATGCGTATTTGCAAGGGTTAATCCCAATGTTAGAGTGTTGAGTGTGGCAAAAGTTTTTCTCTCGTCATAGCTTTTGTCAATTTTTTTTTTTTCAAATTTTTTAAAACTTTTCTTTAATCATTGCAACACGATCTCTTTATTTCATTTTTTTTATCATTTAAAGATATCCCAAAACATAAATACCCATATACAATAACCAACTAATATCAATCTCTCTCCCCCATCAAAACACATTTTTCTCTCTTGATTTTTGTTCGAGACTTAAACACCCTCAAAAATCTTCTTTTTTTTGCTCCTCTCTTTTCGTGACAAGTGGTGTCACTTTCCTGCGGGACCAGCTTTTTCGCCATGTTTTCCACTCTCCCACACCTTTCACATAGCAAAAACCTAAAATAATATGTATATTTCGCTTGAATTGAATGAATAAGATGTAAGGTTAATGTAGTAAATTAACTTTTTTAATTGAATACTATGAGTTTTCAGTAATCATGATTTTCGACTTTTTGGCTAATCTGCATGGTTTGAATCCATCGCTAATGTGCCACGCATATTCAAAAGTGTAAAGCTCTTCTTTTTTAGGAGAATGACGTGATCACTTTGAGGTCGTAAATATGAGTTTAAATATACACTTTTTATACGTAGTAGGCGGATAGCATCAAATATGTAATTAAGCTTTTTGGTAAGCAATAAAAGATAATATATATAATTTGATTATGAAACTCATATTTATTACAAACTAACTAAATTATGAAAATGACAATTATGATTTTAAAAAAATGGTTTGTCAAATATGTATGATAGCTTATAGACTCGTGGATTCACGCGATTTTTAAAGAAAATTATTCATTAAGAAGTTGAGTGTGCGGAAAAAGTAATAAACAACAACGAACGTAAACATGTTCCATTATTTTTTGAATGTAATAATAAGTAATAATTCCGATACGATAAAAAATTTGGTTTATAACTATTAAGAAAATGAATGTGCATGTATCGTCTTCTCGAACGGTAGATGATTTTGTAGAGTAAAGTTATGTGGTCAACATCAATCACTTGAGTAGTCCATGTTCACTCCGTGAACACCAAAATATGATAATAATCAATCAACCATGAAAGTTAAGAAACGTAGGTTCAAGTGATAAAATTACTCTTATAAAATCTGCAAAGTGGTTTATAGTTAGTAAGTGAGATTCCAAAAAGATTTTCAAAGTTAAGTCATAGTACTTAAAGAAGAGTACTGAAATGCAAAAAACAATGTACATGAATCATAAATCAAGGACGAACAACCTTTTATCAAATTAAGTGTGTTATATAGAGAAGAACTGATTTGATTAAACTTCAATATTTTATCAAGAAGAACTATTTGATTAAACTTTAAGGGTACACCCAAGCATGCCTTATTATATATTTTTATTCACAATATATAACAAAAAAATGAAGTAAAGATAAGAACTATATGTAGTTCAGAATGACACCCGACCCATTTTAACTGCATCAGAACTTATGCATTGTGATTTTCGATGATTACCCGTTATCCAACCTGCGCAAACTTGCACCACTGTTATTAGTAATTTGAATAGCTTCATTTTATATTGTAGAGGTCTACACATAATAACTTAACAAAATATTGAAGAAAGTATACACCTACACATGCTTTTACTACCTGTGCGAAACTACATCTTTGCATACCCTCAAAGCTATCTTACAAAGTTTTCTTCTCGATGATCAAAAGCATTTACGCCACCAAATGAGCTATGCAATGTCCATTATCCAATAAACAATTAAGAAGCGGCGGTGTTCATATAGTAGCAAAAGTTTCAAGTAAATAAATTCAACATGTTAATTGCATTTTGTCCTAAAAAATAATTTGTATACTACTTAATAAACAAAAAGTAACGTACTAAAAGTCACATATCTAATTTGAAAGATAAAGTTAGGGGTATACTGAATACATCATAGGTGCAACTAAAGCTTGTTTTCCTCCTTGTTAGTTGTAGTAGCAACCTTGAAAGAACCTATGCACGATGTGTTAAGAATACAGTTGGTAACATAAAAAATAAAATTTAAGTTGACTAATAGCATATTAACTTAGGATTTTGCTATTCTTTATGACCAAGTCAACCATTTATTTAACTGGCCATTACCAAAAATTGTATTATATAATTAAACCATATTGTTGCATTGTGATCATCTAGCAATTGATTAACACTTAAGTATATCATTGGTTTTATTAACCGTGCTCAGACCTGGTTCAAATTATCCATGTCATTTGTATTAGATCAACTCTCAAACATCATCACTAGGTGTCTAGCTTAATCAAACCCATATTAACTATCACCCGTTTTCCTCTACCCTTTCAATTTCTCTCATGTTTCATCTACAAAGGATTGATACAATCAGACAAAGAACCAATCGACACTCCTATTGCCTACTGCCCGAGTTTTCACCGCTTGAGGCACAAGCTCAATTACAGTCAACACGGACTACACAAATACGACCCTAAAATGAACAGTAGTAGTGCATTTATCAATTATTTCAAAACTTTATCTCATTTTAACTTTTCAAGATTACTCTTGCCAATAAAGAACTATTTTATTTGCACGAGTTAAGAGCTATTTTATACGTTTATGTGATTAACATATATTTCAAATTTTCACTAAAAAAACTATATAGGAAATACCTGGTAGGTTGTCACAATCAGCTCGATAGTTTTTGCAACGAATTTCCCGTTCATATTGCAGGTACCCAACGAATATATCCATGTAAGTTTCATGTGCTTTGTTTATGTTTAATAAAACTCTTTGAAAACTTCAACGCACTTGACTTGCAGCAAAAGCCATAATATATACACACTTTAGAGAACCATATAAACCACAACTTACTCTAATCAAAATGGAGTTAATGGTTGTACCATCTCGTGTGGCAAATTGAGATCAAACAATTTGTAACTTTGCGAAGCCATGAGCGATGGACGGTCGGGTCAATCACAAGACTAACATTTGGATTATTACTCAAATACTCCTCGAAGTAGGATTGGTTTTCCTTTTCGAGTTAAGTCTCTAACACGAAAGATGCAAACGTTTATATTTTTGTACCGATCAAGTTGTTTGACATAAAAGAAACTTGACCACGTTTTGTTCATAAATATCGATTGTACCTTCGTAATTAGTATGCCAACTAGTTTTACCAAAAATAAATTAATCAATGATAGCTTAACTACTGGATATAATCTATTTGGAGGTTCTGTGCAACAAAAATACACTTTTTGTGACTTCTACCCGTTTGACTAGAGGTGGCAATTTAAGACTCAATGGTTAAATTTGGGTCTAGTTGGGTAAATTTTTTTAATGAGATGAGTCTAAATGAGTTTAGTTTATTTTAATAGATGGGTGTAGTTGGATATAGTTTATTATAATTAATTAATATTGATGGATCTAATTGGGTCTAATAATATACCCATGGTTCTAGTACAATATTTACATGGTTTTAGTTGATTGTTAACTAAAATTATAAAAATCACTAACATCTAATTTTATCATTTCGTCCATTTTATCGTTTTTGTTCGTTTTAACGGTTTTTACGTTTTTCGTTTTACGTTTTAATACATTTTTACGTTTTGTCCGTTTTACGATTTAAATGCCTTTTTACGTTTTTGTCCGTTTTAAATACATTTTTACGTTTTCTGCTTTTTTACGTTTTGTCCGTTTTACACATTTTCGCCCATTTTTCGATTTTGTCCTTTTTACGTTTTCGTCGGTTTTTACGTTTTGTCCCTTTTGACAATTTTTACATTTTGCGTTTTAGTCATGTTTTTTCGTTTTACGTTTCGTCCGGTTTTACGTTTTAAATGCCTTTTACGTTTTTGTCCGTTTTTACGTTTTTGTCGGTTTTACGTTTCGTCATTATTTTTACGTTTTGTCTGCTTTTTACGTTTCGCCTTTTTCACGTTTAAATCGGTTTTACGATTTTGTCGGTTTTACGTTTTCGCTTTTTTTTTTTCGTTTTGTCCCTTTTGACAATTTTTACGTTTTGCGTTTCGTCGGGTTTTTACGCTTTTGTCCGTTTTACGTTTTCATCCGGTTTTCGTTTCGTCGGTTTTACGTTTTCGTCCGTTTTTACGTGTTTGTCGGTTTTACGTTTTCGTCACTATTTTATGTTTTGTTTTTTTTTTAACGTTTTCGCGTTTTTCACGTTTCGTTTGTTTTCTGATTTTGTCCTTTTCACACGTTTCGTCTTTTTACGTTTCGTTGGTTTTGACAATTTTCGTTTTGCATGTTTTGTCGAGGTTTTATCGTTTTTCCGTTTTACGTTATCGCCGGTTTTAAGTTTTCGTCGGTTTTACGTTTTCCGTCTGCTTTTATGTTCTTGTCCGCTTTTACGTTTCGTCCGTTTTCGTTTTGTCCGTTTTACGTTTTAAATGTTTTATTCGTTTTTGCATGTTTCGCGCGTTTCGTCCGCTTTTACGTTTTACTCGTTTTCGTCGGTTTTACGTTTCACCGTAATTTAACTCCTTTATCGTTTTTGTCGGTTTTACGTTTAGTCTATTTTTACGTTGTTGTCCGTTTACATGGTTTCATCCATTTTTACGTTTCGCATCGCTTTTCGTTTTCTATGTTTTGCGTTTTCGACTATTTTTACGTTTTGAAGGCGGCGTAAAAGCGGACGGCGTGTAAAACAGACGAAACGTAAAAGCGGAAGAAAATGTGGCGGGCAAAACGTAACAAAACGCGACGAATGTGTTAAACGAACAAAACGTAAAACGGACGGCGTAAAACGAACAAAACGTAAAACGGGCGGCGTGTAAAACGGATGAAAACGTGTAAAACGGGACGAAAACGAAAAACGGACGAAACGTGTGAAAACAGCGTAATAAAGCGATTGAAAACGTAAAACGGACAAAACGTAAAATGTATTTAAACGTAAAACCGACGAAACGTAAAACCGGACGGCGTGTGAAACAGCAAAACGTAACTAAACATCGGCGTGTAAGAACGGACAAAACGTAAAAACGGACGGCGTGTAAACGAGCAAAACGTAACAAAATGAGCGGCGTAAAACGAAAATGTATTTAAAACGTGTAAAGCGGACAAGAACGTAAAGCGGACGAAGACGTGTAAAACCGACGAAAACGTAAAAGCGGACAAAACGTGGAAAACAGCAAAAGCGTAACAAAATGACGGCGTGTAAAACAAAACAAAACGTGTGAAAGCAGCAAAAGCGTAACAAACGGTCGGCGTGTAACGTAAAAATGGACGAAAACGTAAAACCGACGAAAACGTAAAACCGGACGGCGTAAAACGGACAAAAGCGAAAAAACCACGAAAAGCGTGCAAAACGGATAAAACGTTAAAAGTGGAATGACGTAAAATGTACAAAAACATAAACAATGACGAAAACATGAAAAAGGCGGCGTAAAAATGATATTGAATACTTTTTGTCTTTGTTTACAATAATTAATTATTATGTTCCATGATGAAACAAAAAACTAGCAAAACCCGGAAAACCCGACCGGCCGACTCTTACCCATTTATACCCATACCCATCTAGACCCATCCTTCCAAGTGACCCATCTAGACCCATACCCATATAGACCCATACCCATCTAAGACCCAAGACCCAACCCAACCCAACCATTTTGCCACCTCTACGTTTGACCCATTTCCTTTTATGCTAACTATATAAAGTTATTCTCATTTGACTCGTTAAAGAAAATTCAAACCCATAATTTGACTTTTCTAAGCTCATGTGGAGATTTTATTTTCAAGATAAAAAGGGTAGAGTTGAAAGCAATCATCATTTCAAGAAAAGATGCCTTCATTCCCTTTGTAATAACAAGTTCAAGATTGCCAATATTAACCTACAAGAAGAAGGAATAATGCTAATAAAGACAAAGTTTAGTCATTGTATTGTTAATGTCGATCAAGTTGAAAGATGACATAGAAGAATACTTGTTCTGAAACGCAATGTGATTGTAGATAGTAGACATATCAGTCAAAATGTATTCCAAAATACCCTATTAAACAAAATAGTGCTTACCAAAACATATATAGTTAATAGTTCATTGTGGTAAAATCATAAGTAACACAATACAATGAAACGTTTAAATATATATTTCATAACCACTTTGAAACAAAAGATAAAACTATAGTTTTATGCATCCCATTTATAGAAGCGAAAGTGTCAAAGAAAAAAGTGTTTATTTAGATTAAAATAAGCCACATAAACTTGTGATATATCCATCCAAACACTCTCAAATACTTATTCGAGAAGAACTAAATCAATTGTTATTATAAAAAGAATTAGCAGTCCCAAACACCCTATAAATGATGTTCATCTTATAGGATTGATTTGGTGTTGCATGTATAGGTGATTTAAGTTATAAACAACATATAGATGAATAAATAACGCAGTGGAGTATCACCTATGAACGGATCCATATGATCAATCAAATAATAACTAGTACAAGTTACCTTTGTAGTGTGATTCGGTAGATTGCACGGAGACTATCACCAATACTCGATCTAGGCAAGAAACCCAAGAGATCAATAAAGTTGATCTTCTCTAAGTAGAAACACACTACACATCATTTTATACCATTTTGATGCTAGTCCAATAACCTTGTGTACTTATGTACTTGTGTGTCCTTGTGTGTCATACACAAAAAGAATATGCCATATTCTTTTATATTATCATTTTCTTCCTTTTAATCAATTATTATGTCTTAACCAGTAATTAGTGCCCCGTTATTGATCTCGAGTTACGTATGTTATCTATAACATAAATACTATATATACGATATATTAAATGGTACTTCCGTGTATAAGTGTGTGACCACATAGGCTCACATGTGTCTAGCCATATAATTATTTATTATGACATGAGCATACTCCAACAGTTCCCACTTGCGCACGTCATAATAAGCAAGTAATTATACAAGCAAAGGTTAGCGTCTAGCAACACGCCAATGCCCCTAGAAACATATAAGGATAGTTTCTTAATCTCATTTTAAATGGTTTATCAATCAATCATCCCTTTGTTGCAGATACTTGTTGAACATTAAATATGGATCAAATTCATTCTAATTGGGTTCAATGATTCTCGATATAGATATTGAACTAGATTGCCAAATTAATCAAGATTCATCTCAATTATATTTGGGTGCGGCCACACATACATCTAATCAATTCATCGAGGGGCCCAGTGGTATCTAACTCTAGTAAACACGTGGAGGACCAAATCCTATTTTGACTGCACGTGTCATTCATGTTCTTATCATTACTTCTGAAAATAGCCTTTATAACTACCTTATCCAGGACAACGTTTAACTATATCAAGAAAATGATATCCACACATGCAAGACCTACATGCATCTCAAGTCTGAGGATGAGAGACATAACTACTCGAGAGATTCACTATTGGTGCCGATCCATGCAGTGAATTCTCGTAGGTTAGGTTAGTCCAATGTTCATCTCTAATGAACAAAATGTGAGTTTGGTGGCATCATCACTTGATAATTCTTCACAATGAATATTACCAATACTCTCACATTTGTCTTAGTTCGATGATACTCCCGTATCGTCAATCGATAATGGACAGTTTAGAATAAACAAATTATTCATGGATTAAACATGCAAATATAAAACACAATAGTATAAATGTAAGTGATCATACCAGGTATATCAATTAATTATAATACAACTTCTTATAGTTCCATTATCCAAATACTAAATACCAATATGCATAAGACTACTTATAAGTCGAGATCGATGTTCCTAACATGACCATTATATATTGTACAAGATAGCTAAGTAGTCATCTGAGTAAACTTCAAGAATACTTGTTTCAAACTCAAAAAAGTGAAGGGTTCAAATAATATGATGATTGTCTTTTTGTACATATGCATTCTAGTATAAGTACCATAGTATGAGTATTGCCACAATACATTTAATAGGGTGTTTGAAGCCATCACAACACTTATTTTAGACATTCATCTCAACAACTTCTCAAACTGTAAAGTATTCTGATTATTTAATGTGTATTGCAACAATGCTATCAGCCAAGCATGTCTAGTCAGTAGCGTCATCATCCATGGTGTAATCTTGCCATGATTAGATTGAACATCTTGTCAATCACACTAGCATCAGTGTACACAATCAACACCATGCCTTTATGATCCGTAAACGATTTAACAATTCTTTGGTAATGTTTGGCGCCCTTTTGAACTCCAAGTTCGTTGGCTATGATAATTGCACCAGAATTATGGAAATAAATATCCACATGGTCTTCATTACAAGGGACGACCCCAATCTCAGTAATTAATTTCCTAATCCAAACAACTTTCATTAGAATGTTTGTTTCAAACAGTTACCTAAAGACTCTCTCTTAGATATTGTTGTTGTTCGCTCATCTTGCATTCATACAAAGGTAACAACTAGTCACATACACAATATGATGTACATAATGAACCCTTAAGTTAAACTTAAGGTTTCCATTCATGTGTTCAATCTCATAAAATGAGATATATCTTTTGAGACTTGCTCAATGATATATTATATTGTGTTGGTTTTATTAACCACGTGTGTTTAATTCAATAAACATATACTCCAAGGTTTGAATGTTTATTTCTTAAGTCTTTCAAAGTGAAACTTTATTTCAAGCTAATGGATAAGAAAATCTAGCTTAGATGGAAAATAGTTTCTAATATACTATATAACATATGAGAGTTTAAGAGAACAAACACAGTGCTCCCACTTGCTCTAAGGTGTACTCAGGGGTAACCTTATTTTAATCAAAATCAAATTAATGATCTTACAGTTAAACTTAAGATCACTGCTTCTAGATACATGATCTAATCCACACTTAGATTCTTGTATCTTGTATACATAATAAAGATTATATGGATTCATAAGCCCTTTTGATTACACATCGTCCTCACAAAGGTAATTAATAAGAAAAGAGTTTTGATATCCTATTGTCATATTTCATGTACATGAAAATAGAAACAAAGACCTTGATAGATCTTAAGCACTCGGAGATCGTTAGTGTTGCCTATGTAATCACAAGCAAACTAATAGAAGATCTCTACAACTTGGTATTGTAGCGGAAAATAAATACAAGTTATAATAACTAAGAACACTTTTGATCCTCTATGGATCTTTGATTATAGAAACTCTATGTTTCGGATAGAATACAAGACTTGAGAAACTTGAGAAAAGCTTATCTATTACAAACTAATATGGTTTCTTATATAGGCAAGAAACCCTAATAGGCGTTGACAATTTACGCTTCTACTTCTAAACTAGACTAAGCATGCAACTAGACAAGCATGCAACTAATCATATTGTTTTGTTAATCATTTTGTTTATTACGATAAGCTCTACATGTCTGGCCAACCTATACATACTGTGACTTTTTACTCTAAAGCGAGCTTATCTCTCTACGTGGTTCCCACTTTCGTGACAACACAATATGCGCTTTATCACTTCTGTTGAAGTATAACCCGGCATCATCAATTCTTCTTGGCGAGAATCTCTTGTTGAAGCTTGGCGAGAATCGATGGTTGTGCTTGGCGAAATCGATGGATTACCTTAATTCCCAACAATCCTCCCTAAAGCTGGAATTTGACTAGGTTAAGTTCGGTTTCCTTGATAGATCGATAATCTTTGTTGAGGATTGTAACATTTTCCTTGAGGATTGTACCATAATGTTGTTTGAGCAATGAGTGGACAAGATCTTGAGGATCGACAACCAAAAGTCGAATGAAGAACATCGTATGATGAATTGATCGTGAAACACCACATCTTTGCGACAACATATGACATCGTGTACATCAAAACATATAAGTTCAATACTATTCTCATCACTTCCGGTGTGTTAACTCCTGTGAGAGGTGAATCATTGAAATTAATGGATTTGATGTCTCTTTACCAATAGCCATTACTCTTGGAGTAGCCACATGTTTGAGTTCGAAAACTATGGTACATTGATAACCATCGATTTATTGGCAAACCGGCAACCATATAAGCGGTTTGATATGTCTTTACACATGGCCGTTTGCTCGGGACTAGTCAATTCTTAGAATTGGTGAATTGAGAACCAAATATGGAGTCGGTGCCTTTACCACATGCCATATTCATGTGGGCTAGCCAATTCTTGGATTCCAAAGGAATAGACCATGGTGAATTGATGACCATACAACCCTCGTGATTAAGCATGGGTGGTTGCAAACCCTATGATTTTGAGCAAACCATTACTGACTATCAACAGTTTGATGTGTCTTTACCAAAGTTGTACCCTTTGGACTAGCCAACTCTTTGACATACACAAGGTACATCGGGTGAGTTAAAGACCATCGAAATTTAATAACAAACAAACTGCATAAAAGTAGTTTTTTTTTTTTTTTTTTTTTTTTTTTTTTTAAGAACAACAAAAGTTTATAATCTTGAAAAAGCTTAATAATAATTTGAAAAGGAAAATTAAAGACCTAATTTTTATTAAATAAACGCTATCACTATTTTTAAAATGATGTTTTGTGAGTTTTCTTTTTATGAAAGCTTTTACTTTTTAAAAAATTTAGACAAAAATAGACAAATAACATAAACAAAGCAAACTAAAATGAACAAAACAAGATAGTGCGAGAGAGTACCAAGTGTCACGATATGGATGAAGAAGAGGCCTATTGCGGTTGTTGAAGTTGAGTTTTGATCAATCCCACGAGCTAAGGCGAGTGCCTTTCATTTCCCACTGGATGCGGAGGAATTTCAATTTACGGCTCGACATCTTTTCCATAAGTCTTTTAGGCGGAGGTACTTTCTTTCGGACAACATGCACACAGTGATTCCACCCTTAGTCTCAAGGACATGCACCGGGAGAGGATAGAATCTCCGGGATATGAGCTTCCACCGATGTGAGTTTTCCCAAATGGAAGATGCTTTCTTTGTTGGGAATGTGGGAGTTCAACAGAACTTGAAGATCTCTGGTAAAACATCCCGAACCTTGAGGTTCTTTGTTGCAATAATGGGTGGAAACTTGAGTGAGCAGAGAAATTAAGTCGCCTGTCGATCAAGTGTAGAATTTCCTTTAGAAAGGTGAATTCCATTGGGTGGAGTCCCTTGATGAAGAACATTCATCTCATCATCCTTTAATTTCCACTCTATCACCCCATCGAGTTTCCATCGGAAAATCGTGATTCCTTCTATAATGAAAGTGAGTCATCGACTTCAAGATCAAAGGAGATATTTTAGCCATTCTCTTCTTCCTCCTCCCGGTGATAGATATCCCTTGAGGAGCATTTTCATCTTGTGCATTGGTAGTAGGACTTGTATCGGTAGATGGAGACGGGTTGAAGCGCGAAGTGCTTTCATCTGTGGAATATCCTTATAGCCTTTTACATTTTGGTTTCTGTGAGATCGGCTTCCTTAACTTTAGAATCTTCGGTGTGCCATCGGTATTCTTGAGGAGAGGAGGCGATGCTTGAGTGCTTGGGAGGAATGGAAGATGGTTCGTGATTGACCCTTGGCGATGAGGAGGCAACTTGAAGTTGCTTGACGAGGAATATTGGAGAGGATTCCTTGGTTGGAGCATCATCGACCTTGAGTCTTTTGGCTTCGGAGCGACTTCATTCTCGAAGTCCTCTTTAGGTTGAGAGATTTTGCTAAAGATAATGATCTTTCCTCCATGATTTGGTTATATTTGCGATCTGGGACATGATCGGGAAAAGCCTTGACTTGTTTCATTGTTAGGCGAGTTGGACGGTGAGTATTGGTTTTCACCACCCTTCTTATTTCATCTTTAGTGGGAGGTTTGTTTTGGCCTTCGAGCTTGGATGGCCCTCTTTTGTGCAATTGCTTCTTGCCTCCTTTGTCTTCCACGAGCCATCATTCGCTCCACATAATTGTCATTGAGAAAATCTTCACCTAATATACTTTGAGCTAGAAGGTCTTGAAATGACTTCTTTGAGTTAGAATATCCCATTGTTCGTGAGCATCTTAACCCTCGGTTCATCTAGTTCTTTTCTTCTCTCGGGAGTTAGAGATGAAAATTCCTCTGTTCAAGTTGTTTAGCCAATGCTACACTTTCCTTTGACTTCTCAAACTCGCCAATCTACTTGCTTGACCAAGTCTTTCCTCCTCGGTCACGAGTTAGGACCAAGTTCATCTTGATGATGACATTTTCCCTTTATCATCGGTGCTTAGCACACTCTTCTTGATTAGATCAACTATAGGAATTTCTTTGGAGTACCTAGATCAACATGTTGATGTAGATTATCAAGCTGGAGTGGTCAAGACAACAACATCGGGAAGATCTGCTTTGAAGGTGAAGGGCACGATGGTTCTTGAGCAGATGAAGATTGTCCAAGATGCGGAGATGCATCCTCCATTTGTATATCGGCGGATGCGACCTTATCAACCCGGGTTCCTCTGAAGCTTGAAGAAACCTTATGAAGATCGAGATCTCTTTCTTCGGTGTATGAGCAGGTTTCTTCTTCTTTGATGAAGTGGCGACTCTTGATGAAGGGTCATTGAGAGACACTTGACCAACATTTCTAGAGATCCAAGGGAGGAACTTCTTGTTCTTCATCGGAGGAAACCACAAGTTTCCTTTTGGAAGACCCTTTTAGTTTGTGCTCTAAGACCTTAACACGATTCTGCGGTTCTTCAATTTTACCCCAAGAGACAACTTGGTCTCTGCAAGTTCCTTTTGATTCATTAACCTCTGCGGCATACACATTGACAAGAGCATACGAGATGAGAGTGTAATGGGGTCCTCGGCTCCACCGGTGATTGCTCGTGGTAAGGGAGCCTCATTGGACCTTCGAGTAACATGGTCATGCTCAATGTGGGAAGATCTT
Organism: Chrysanthemum lavandulifolium; assembly: GCA_022545495.1. Classification (NCBI taxonomy): domain Eukaryota; kingdom Viridiplantae; phylum Streptophyta; class Magnoliopsida; order Asterales; family Asteraceae; genus Chrysanthemum; species Chrysanthemum lavandulifolium. The sequence continues at coordinate 148,799,399 of CM040239.1, read as the reverse complement.
CATCGAGAGGATCCCTCACGGGACTTGGTGTGGGTGGTCTATTAAGATCGACTCAACATGAGTATCAAGTGTGGGTGGAGGGCGGGGACATGGTGGTTGGTGCGGAGCAACATGAGTTGCTTCAACAGTGAAGATGGGCCCTCATCAATGTTAACCAATGGATTACCATCGGTAGCCATAGGTGAGGTAGGAGGATTATGAGACACATTCTCCTCATCGTGACCTCATTACCTTGGGGCAACATGGCGACTAGCAAGGATGATGTTCCCCACAAAGTGAGTTTTCATGGTTGCAAACAATTTAGCGATCAAAGAACCTATAGGATAAAAAGCTTGGGCTTGGGTAGAGGTGTCTAATATAATTTGTAAAAACCTTGGGTACATTAAAATTTTCCCTTTGTCTTTTGAATATTTTCAACCATGTTTTCGAAAATATACTTAGAAAAATTGAAAGTTACCCTTGAGAAAGACACACAATACCATATCCCGGTCTAGTAGAAGGCGGTCCCATCCTCGGTCTTGTTGCTCATGCATTGGGCGGTGTGTGAACCGGGAACCTCCATTTTGGGCGAGTTCCTTCTTTAGCCACATATCTGTTCTTGTTCCTCGATACCCAATAGCCCTAAGTCCATTCGGCACATCTTCACGATTAGAGTAAAATACTCCATCGGCATCTTCAAGTGAAGCTTCCTCTAATCGGGTCCTCTGTAACATTGTACTCTGTTTCATCAATCACGACCCTAATCTCATCTCGTTCCTCTTCCGTGATTGCCCAAAATTGAGTGTCGAGATTCATATATCTCATTTGGAGAATGAGTTAGAGCATAACGAATCTTGGACCTTTTAGAAATTCCACCATTGGTTCGTACAATTCATATCCTTTGCCATTTCCGAAATGCAACTTTGTTGTGATCATATTTAAATTCAAGAGCCATGAGGAATATGAGTGTTTAGAGTTAAGATTCTTGAAATGGTGAGTGTTTGTGAAAGTGGAATGAGAGGAATTTGTTTGTTACAGGCGGTGATGGTGGATGAAGTGTTTTGCCCAAATTATAGTCAAAGAAAAATGGACCGTTTGGTTGACCATTCTTGGCGTGTATGACATCTTTGACCCAACCCAAAATAACACTTGGCGAAACACAAGATCAATCTGCTGAAGTTATGGCATCAGCAGAATGCATCAAAGATAAGAATATCTTCGGTAAGTTTCTAGAATTACTGTGCCACCTACTTGCATTAAACTCGTTGAACCTTGAATCCGTCTATAAAATGATCCCAATGTAACTCATCTTTTCACCAAGATCCCCAAATATTTACCACAAACCCTAGAAGTAAAATAACCTCAATTAACCCAATTGCACCATGAATACCAAACCTGAGATCATAGATCTCACTTCCTCATCTTCCTCATCCTCTTCATCATCATCAGTGGTGAATCAAACCCATGGTTCCATTACTTTCCTCAACCCTATCCAAGACCAAATAAATCGCCCTTTCTTCCTTCTTGAGAAGATGGCGGTGTAGTGAATCCAAGTGAATCTGCGATGATTACGATGACTCCTATAAGGAGGAACTTCTTACTCCCAACCTCCGGCACCTCGGTCTCAACAAAGACCTCGTGCGAGAATCCGCCACTCCCAAAGATAGAGAGGTGGTTCTTGGTCTCAACTGCGCCATCTTTTGGTGCATGAACACACATCGTATAGAAGAAGGGCTTAAGGAGGGTGGATCGATTGCATTTTGGTTGAAATGAATAGATGAAGCACAAAGGACACGATAGTTCTCTTACGTCATCCTGCGTGGTCATCGTCATCATCAATCGTTTTCATCAATCCATCCTCCATTTTGGTCCTTAGCATCTTCGTCGTCTTTGGTCATGCATATCCAACCAGCCGGTTAGGCGAATGGGTGGTTATGCAAGACCTCTGAAAGCAAAGCCGACATTTAACGCATATCCGACATTCCATTAGATTTGAATGAAAGATATACACTAGATTAGGCTTAGCTTAAGTGTCTGACTAAATATCTTGAGGATGCAAAATAGAAGTTGACTTTATGTAATATGTAAGTATAAAAGCTGTTTCTTGAATGAATGAATGAACAATTTGACTTCAATTTCTTTTCTTTCGATATTATCTTGATGAATCAAATTGTATGCTTGATGTTTGTTATCGGAAGAAACAAGCAACACTCTTTCGACTATCGACCATGTACTAATGAGCCACTCTTGATGAATTTGATCTTGATCATGGGATGTATATCTGCAATCCGGATAAGGAATAGACAAAATGCGATGCAGACAAGCGCAAAAGCAGACACTAAAACATACACAACAACAAAAACAAACAAACTAGAAATATTAGAAGTTAGTGTTAGAGTACAAACTAAAATATAAAACAAACAAAAATCTGCGAGTAAATATAAAACAAACAAAAATCTGCGAGTTTGCACAAATCCTCCACAGGCATATGCCTCCCACAGAGGCCTATGCCTCCCTTAAACTATCTTGATCAAGGGTTTAGCATTCCAATATTGACCACGAGGTGTTGAAACCTTGGTCCATCAAACGCTTTTGTTAATAAGTGCCACATTATCATCGGTATGGATTTTAGCCACTTTTATCAAATGTTTTCATAAGCATCTCTTATAAAGTGGTGCACGATTTCAATGTGTTTCGTTCATTGTGAAAAAGCTGGATTTTTGACTATGCGGATGGTACTTTGATTATCTATATGAATTGTAGTGTTCATAAAGTTGTACCCATAGTCCGACAATTGGTTACGAATCCAAAGGACTTGTCCACGACAATTTGCGGCGACAACGTACTACCTTGATGGTTGAGGTGGCCACAATGGTTTGTTTCTTGCATTGCCAAGAAATCAACCTTTGCCTAGAAATTGGCGACCTCGGTTGTGGATCTTCTATCGGTTGCACCGGCATAATCACTTCACTATATGCTTCTAACTTGAAAGGAGATTCTTTTGGGTACCAAAGGCCTAAAGAGGTTGGCCTTTGAGGTACTTAAAGATCTTCTTGACGACATTGAGATGGGAAGCAAGTGGGTGACTTGATGTCGAGAACAAACACTCACGACAAATGTAATATCGGGCCTTGAAGGCATCGGATACATCAATGAACCAATCATGGACTGTCTGGATGCACATTCACGGTAGATCTGGTTCATTATTTGCTTTAGTCTTTGGAGCTTCATAAGGTGTGGTGGCGATCCTAACACCTTCCATACCAAACTTCTTGAAAATGTCCTTCACATATTTATCTTGGTGATAAAGATGCCATCTTGTTTCTGCTTGAACTTGGAGACCCAAAAGAAAGTAAGTTCTCCCATAGCACTCATTTGAAATTCACCCTTCATAAGTTCCTCGAATTCCACGCACCAAGCTTCGTTTGTGGAACCAAATATAATGTCGTCCACATACACTTGCACGAAATGATGTCGGAGTAATTCTTCTTGAGGAGCGAGTTTTATCAATAGCACCTCTCCTATAGCCATGCTTGACGAGGAATGATGAAAGCCAGAGCATACCAAGCTCTTGGAGCTGATGTAAGCCATAGAGAGCTTTAACAACTTTGTAAACATGATTTGGGTGATGCGGGTCTTCAAATCCCTTTGGTTGAGAGACATAAACCTCTTCTTCAATCTCACCATCTGAGAAAAGCACCTTTGACATCCATTTGATACACCATGAAGCCCATATAAGAAGCATAAGCCAAGAAAATGCGAATTGCTTCAACTCACAGCAGCAGGCAAACACTTCATCATAATCAATTCCTTCCTCTTGTGCGAAGCCTTGTGCTACTAATCTTGCTTTGTTTTTGATCACAACACCCGAGCATCTCTCTTATTCTTGAACCCACTTTGTCCCAATGGCATATTTGCCATCGGTGAGTGGAACCAAGATCCAACACTGCTGATTGTGAAATTGTTGCATCTCTTCTTGCATTGCTTCTAGCCAACTTGAATCATTAAGAGCTTGAGATACCTTTGGTTGGTTCCACTTGAGAGAAAACAAGCAAGCAGACAATGTTTGAAGTACGTGTGATTGTCTCTTTGTTGGTTGGAGACATAAGAGAAAAGCAATCTGTCCAAATTGAGGACTTGTGATAGCCCTTGAGTTCTAACGGTGCGAAAGATCACCTATGATGTTGGATTGAGGATGAGCAATATTGATCCTCACGAGTAGCGATGGGGTTGACTTCAATGGATGAATCAAGATTAGTGATGGTTGGTTCAAATTGACATCATAAGAGGGTGAGGTGAAGATGCCGACTTTGGGTTGATGATTTCCAAGATCGAAGGTTTTGGAAGCGTGTATAGGGTTCACCAAAGTGCGAAGATACTTGAGAAGGAACAGCATAGCCTTGATTTGGGGATGGAAGGTGTGTGAGTCAACTTGGCGAACACGTTGTTTCTGACTCCTTCATTAGCTACCCTTCTTTCGGTTTCTCTGCTTCAAGCTTGGCGACAAATTCTTGAGTCGAAGCCTAGCAAGGTCCTCGGCATAATGAGAGTCATCTTCATCACTCGAATCGGCGGTATCCTTGGAGGTGGTACACCAATATTGTTAGGGAGAAAGAAGGCACAAGTATGGGTTGCTCATCATCTTCAAACTCATTTTGAGTCATCATCTAAGGGACTGCATTGTCGATGGGAGAAGCTTGAGAACACGCATTTTGATTAGCCAAGTGTCTAGTGTAACCCAAAGAGTCGATTAAGTAGTCAAGGTCAAAAGACCACGAATGACCACATCCTTGAACATTATGCTTGTCTTCCAAAATCTCGGGTTCAACGTCTCCTCTATCTTCTTGGCTTGCAAATTATACACCACAGTAGGCCTTACTATGAATGAATAACCCACAATATAACCATCATCGACCTTCTCATCAAACTTTCCCAACGGATCACTTGTGTTCGAATGGTCACTTGACAACCAAAAGGTTTTAGGTAGTGAATAGCGGGAACCTTTCAAAGAGAAGTTCATATGGGGTTTTGAGTTGTGGTGCAGTAATGGACACCTGTTTAGCACATAGCGAGCGGTGCCATGACTTGATCCGAACATAGTGGGCGGTTTAGAGTGCTGCAAGCATGGATCTAGCGACCTCTATTAAGGTCCTATTCTTTCTTTCGGCCACCCCATTTTGTTGTGGGGTTCTTGGATTACTATAGTCCCTTTTATGCCTTTTGACCCACGAGTTCTATAAGAATAGCATTTTGAACTCGTCCCATTATCACACGAATACCCTTAACCTTTTTGTTCAAGCGATTTTCAACAAGAGTGATGAATTCGATCGACGCTTGAGATGTTTCATCTTTGGTTACGAGAAAGAAAACCCAACAAAATCTGCTATAGCCATCGGTGATTACCAAGCGAAGAACTTATGATCAATGCTTGACTTGAGTTGGACCAAACAGATCCATGTGAAACAGCGAAGAGGTTCGATAATGATGCTCATAGCATTGATAGCTTTATAAAAGCTACGTGTTGTTTTCCTTTGTTGCAAGCGACACAATTGTGATCATTTGTGAAAACTTTGGTGGGAAGTCCTTCAACAAGACCCATTTTAGAGAGTTTGTTAATGGTCTTGAAATTCACATCGCCATTCTTCTATGCCATTTAGTGGACTCATCAAGAGATGCTTTAGCCACCAAGCAAGTGAGATCACCACTGGTTGAACTTCATTAAGGTTGAATGTGTATAAGTTGTGAGTTCGAGGAACCTTGATGAAATTGAAGTTTCTTACGGGAGTTTGAAGTCTTTAGGCGACACAAGACATTCATTCTCGATGAAGAGAACTTTGTTCTTAGTGTCACAGATTTGTGAAGCAGAGAACAAGTTGAAATGTTGAAGTTCCTTAACAAAGTACACATTTTCAAAATCCGGATGAGGTGTCTTTATGGTGCCTTTCCTGTGATACTACCATCACTTCCTCCAAAGTCACATTGCCTCCTCCTTCTATAGGGACAAAATTGTGCATCATATCCTGTTTCCGGACATGCTTGGAACAACCACTATCAACAATACCAATATTCTTATGCTTAAGGGATGATCCTACAAACAACAACAAAAATATATACAAGCAGTTAGTATTGGGTGGAGGTTCAAGTCATTCTTGACTTGAACACCTTATGGATCACGGGTTTAGGGCATGAAGTTTTAGAGGATCCACCATTGTTCTTGGTCCTCCATTGATAATTTGGTCCTTGTTGGTCCAGAACAACTTCTTGAGGGCTTCGGCGGTGTTCCCATATCCCATCCCGGCATACATGGAGTCAACATATGTAGGCCAATAGTCATGTTTAAAGTATGGGCTCGTTGGTTGGCCATAAGGTCTAATGCGAACTTCTCCAATGAGAGTCGGTTTTAGGCGCTTGTGGGACATAAGGTGGAATATTAGCAACATTGGTCGATTAGGTTTGTGTTTACGGAGAGTAGCACATGCACCCAATCTTTGTTCATAAAAATCACAATCCTTAATCAAATGAAATTCTTGCCACATACAAAACATGTCTTCTTCTTAGAAGTTTTATTCAAATAGGAAGATGTTGGATTACATGCGAAGTACTTAAAAGCAGATACATTCAAGGAATTGTTTTAACAGGTGATTATTCAAACATTTAAAGATAAGTCTTGAGAAAGCTGTCTTGGAAGTTGATTCTCGTGACTTCCTAGAGGGCTCACAAGTAGGCGGGGTGCGAGGCTTGGGTGTTGGTTCGAGGCTTGGGAAGGTCGGACTTCTCATTTGAATCACGACTTTCATAGGAAGTAGACCCTTGATCCGATGAATTGTCCTTTGTCGAGCAAGAGACAAAGTCATTAGATGAGGTATCGAGTGCAGCAAGTCTTTGACTTTTGCCATATAAGTGATGTGATCCATCAAAGTCAACGATGATGGATAGGTGCATGGGCATGAACTCACCTCTAATGGGACCGAGGGACGACATGCATTTTACCTTCTTTAACATAATTAGCTAACCTGGCGATGTAGGTTTCGCCCATCATACTTAGCCACGGACCTACATATTTTGAAAACCTAAACCTATAGGACATGTAAAGATTGACTAGTATAGATGATTCTATTTAAGCTTTTACGGACATTTGCCATTCATTATTCCTATCAATTTCCTCATTAGTTTTGCCTTAAGTTCTAGGTTCTCGAACACGACTTCATCCTTTGCTTTCTCGAGACGGTTTAAGTAATTATTTGCAACTTCTAGATCAAGCTGTAACACTTTTATCTTTTCTTCATAAGCTATTTGATTCTTACGAAACCATACTTTTGTCTTTCTCGATTTTTAATGCAAGTTTATGAGCTTCATTATCAATATAACATGCATCAAACTTAGGTTTCATAGCATCAAATTCTTCCTTAAGTTCATTGTATCTAAGACTACGACCAAATATACAATTGTGTACACGAGATAGTCCCATTAAGGCAAGCGATCATGCCTTTCATCCGAAGTGCACCTTGCAAGCGGTCAAGCTTGTCGGTATCATGAGCTTCCTCATTAACGAGTTCATGTGCGATCCGGTTGACTGTTCATCCATGGTGAGGAGGCTGCTGAAGCTCCGACTTCTGCTTTGTTTCTGGCGATAGGAAAGATATTTGGCTCCATCTCCATTCTTTACGTCCTTGCATTCTCTTGAAAATGCCCCATCGATGACAAGTGTAGCACTTGACTTTCCCCTATCAAAGCGGTGGTTCCTTTCCTTGAAAACAAACTTCCTTCGACCTTCTCTTCAAACCTTTTGATGTCCACGACAACAATGCCACTGCATTTTCGACTTCATTTCCTCCATTTCAAGAGGTCCACACGATCAAAGTCTTCATATGCAAGATCTTCTGAGTATCATAGTCGACAACAAGCGAATGAAGAACATCCTCCATCACACTACTAGACCTAGCTTGAGAACTTGGTGGAGTGGGACGAGGGTTATGTGGTGAAGGGGAGTTGAAGATGATGATGGAAAGTAGTTGGAACTAGGAGATGATGGAAAATAGTTGGAGCTAGGAGCTTGTACCATCATGTTGGAATGAGATGTCCCAACAAAAGGCGCATGGTTAGAAGAAGATGTACGGTGAGGAGTCGACATACGGTTCAAGAGTTACGAGTGCATTGTATAGCTCATCAAAGGTGAGCATGTCCAACCCTCCTTTAGCCTTGAGTGCAATACTAACATGCAACCATGATGGTGGCAAGGACCGCAAGAACTTTGAGTTGCAATCTTCATTGTCGGTTTAGCATTCGGTGATTCGGTGACTCAAGATCCTATGGAACTGTCGTATCCCTTGTGGATACCTTCTTCTTCGATATGTTGAAGTCACGAAATTGTTGTCTTAGCATGGACTTCCTCATTCTCTTTGATTCTTCATTTCCACGAACCTTGCTTTGAGAGCCATCCATATGTCTTTAGCATCATCCATATGGTGAAAATCACATAGATGATCTTGGTATGGCTTGAAGCGAAATAGTTTTACTTTATGCTCTCTGCATGGCGGCACTTCTTGATTTTTTGGTGGAGCCATGATAAACTTCCATCTCATCGGGAATCATCTTCTTTAGACTATTTCCTTTCTTCACTACTTCCCAGATTCCAATCAATATTGGAAATCCAGTTTTCCATCTTCATAGTCCAAAGTTCATATTCTTCCCTCTTTAAATAAGGAATTTACCATTCTTTGTTTGTGAGGCGAATTTGTTGCATGGAAGTGGTGTTGGTGTTGTTTGTGTTGGTGACTTCATTTTCATTATCGGATCCGGGCATGGTGAATGAATGTTTGATTGTATGGGGTGAGAATGGTTCTTAGTATCGTAGAGACTTTCCAGAGCTCGATACCACTTGATAGAAACAAAGACCTTGATAGATCTTAAGCACTCGGAGATCGTTAGTGTTGCCTATGTAATCACAAGCAAACTAATAGAAGATCTCTACAACTTGGTATTGTAGCGGAAAATAAATACAAGTTATAATAACTAAGAACACTTTTGATCCTCTATGGATCTTTGATTATAGAAACTCTATGTTTGGATAGAATACAAGACTTGAGAAACTTGAGAAAAGCTTATCTATTACAAACTAATATGGTTTCTTATATAGGCAAGAAACCACAATGAGCGTTGACAATTTACGCTTCTACTACTAAACTAGACTAAGCATGCAACTAGACAAGCATGCAACTAATCATATTGTTTTGTTAATCATTTTGTTTATTACGATAAGCTCTACATGTCTGGCGCCAACCTATACATACAGTGACTTTTACTCTAAAGCGAGCTTATCTCTCTACGTGGTTCCCACTTTCGTGACAACACAATGTATGCCTTTATCACTTCTGTTGAAGTATAACCCGGCATCAATTCTTCTTGAGAATCTCTTGTTGAAGCTTGGCGAGAATCGATGGTTTGTGCTTGGCGAATCGATGGATTACCTTAATTCCCAATAAACGTCATCCTTGATTGTGGATCGGGCATACGGTGGGTAAAGACCGTCCTTCCTCTACGGTGTTGCACTAAACTAAATAACTAACTAAATAACCAAGATATAACGTAATGTCTACGAGCTAACTTATGCTAGATTATATTTGGGGTGACCGATACTTCACTATGGAATTTTCTAATTCCTAACAATCTCCCACAAGGAGGTCACCCATGTTTTACATTTCGAATCCTAGCATTCTATTTAATCTTGGTCTTGAGCTCGTAGACATTAATTCTTCAACATCTGCATCTTTGTGCTATAGCGATGATTCTTGAAAGTCAGATAACCTTGTACATTAAGTGGAGGCCTTTATATTGATCCACATCTTTGATGATCTTGAGCTTTCATTGAGATCATCGACCACGATAAATCTCGGATCACCCATTATTGTGTTGCCATCATGTGAAGTTGTGACTTTTGGACCGACATGCTCACACTTTACGGATCATGACATCTTTTATCGAGTGGCGGAAGCTTTCTTGGTTCAAGATATTTGCGTGATGTGCGAAGCATAGTATAAAATATCTGAGCGGGTTATGTAGATAAGCACTAGTCATGATTTCTTCAATTAAGTGTGGATCTTTGTGAGCATGCGGCAGGATTGACTTCTCAATATCGATCATTGCAACCGTCAAGTGTACCTACAAGCAATGTTAGCAATAAAACACACGAAAGTGTCTTTGATCACTTTCACCGAATTGAGGTACACGGCCCACGGTTCCCGTTGATCGATTACAAATCTTGCTGTGATCATGTAGGATTCCTAAGAATCTCCTTGATGGGGTTTCGCGGTTGTTCTAGCCGTTCTCAAACCGGAGCGTCTCAAAGAAGACAACGGAGTGAGTAAACCAAAAATTGAGATTCACCGATTGATGAAACATTGATTTGAAAAACAATCGTGTATTGCTTGAAGAAAGAGTTTCTGATACAACGAAGGTTTTATGAGAAGATCAATTTTCAATCAAAATACATTTTGTATTATAGAATGAGTACACATTCGACATGCTAGAGAAATGAAGATTTGCACATCGAACGGTTTTTCAAAAGTATTCATCAATTCCATTCTGGACCAAGGTTGATTCAAGATTGAATCTCCCCATCGTTTCTATCCGGTTGTCACAAGCTTGATCTTCGAGAAGATCTCACATGTCACCACTAAGAGCTTGTTTGATGTTGGCTCTAGAAGGATTTCCATCTTCATCGTGAATACTTTTACATATCACTCGGATGTTACGGCAATACCTCAAGGATAATCGTGGGACTCTTAATATATTTTACTTTCCACATTGTGTGAAGCAATGAAGTCTTCATTAATTTTGTGTCCTAATGAGATATTGTGGATGATCTCTTGGCTCTAGACTCAATAGTGCACATTTGGTTCCTATGCCGGAGGCGGGAGAGGTCTCCTTCTTCATATCAACAATCTCTAAGAGAAAGTCGATAGATTATGTAGGTTCCCGTGAGAATGAAACAAGCCCTTTTAAGAGGAATTTGAGTAGTTTGGGAAGTTTAGTGCGGTCGTCCTTTGGGTCCATGACGTCTTGTCTTCAATACCGTGTTACCTTAGTAACCACCGGTAGCATATGTATTGAACCGGTTTACGCCCTAAGGTTGAATTATTGGAGGCTATTTCTTTTCACCCTTTTCACATTCAAATATTTTCATTCTTCAACCCTTGATTACTTCGAGACTTCATAACTAGAACCTTATTGGGTTTATTATAGTTTTAGCTTTATCCCAGTCCGCACTCTTCCCATATCTCACTTTTTCTCCTTTTTTCATCATACCTAAGGACTCTACACCATCTAGTGGATTGTCCCTGGGTAGATCCCTCCGGTTCTGGCGGATCGTGGGAACTAATACCTAACCTAACCATCCTTATAACTCCATGCACAAAGTAAATTGGTCGGTCTTTTGGTATTGTTCATTCTTCCATGAAACCAATTGAAAAATCATTTGGAAAATCAATCAAGGTACTTGTGATACGAGATCAAAGCATTTTGTACCTTAATAGTTTTGATCATTTAGAAATGCTCCCCACAACATGTGCATATGATGTTGAAATTGTTTAGCACATGGGGCAAGAGTTCTTTGAAATAATTTTTGATCACAATTTTCGTAGAAAAAGCCATTTGATTTTATTTGGCAAATTCTCCCCAATATGTGCATATGATATTTGAAATCATTTTATCACATAGAGGCAAGAGTTCATTTGAAGCACATCCACGAATACAAAGCCAATATAAACCATTCGGTCCCCCTCGATATGTGCATCGATATCTGAAAAGAGTTTGGCACATATTAGAGAACTGCACTTTGAATCAAAGCGATCATCATTTATCAAATTTCATTATTAAATCACAAATTCTCCCAGATCAAAATATCAAACCCTTTGAGATTTTGGATCCCAAGTGATTTAATACGGTTTGGAAAACATGGGAGAATATGTGCCTGATTTAAAAGCTCATCTTGTTTTTGGATAAATCCTCCTCCTCAACATGTGCATTGTGTATTTGAAATCGTTTGGCACATGGAGGCAGGAGTGCCTATAAAGGACTAAAACCAATTCCATTAAAACAGATTTGAGATTTAAATAAATATCTCTCCCCCGATCAAAACTTTCAAACCTTTTGAGATTTGTGATCCTAATTGATTTAAATCATTTAAAAGATTTTGGGGAAAGACGTGGCAAAATTTAATTTTGAAAAATGACTGGTAAGGACCATTTTAAGACATTAAAGATTGTTAGTGTCAGGTATGATTGTTTTAAGAGATCTTTAAGTAAAATAAAACAATTTAACAATCAAACAAGAACAGAAAAAATTTCATTTTGAAAGATCTTGATTCTTAAAGAAAATCATACCATGACATAACATTAAATCTTTAGATCACCACATTTTAACGTACAAGCGGACTTTTATGAAGAAATATTGTTTGAAAATAATTTATTTTAAATCACTCTCCCCTCGATCGATGGCCGTGAGTCGATGATTGAGTGACTTATATTTTGATAAAATGAAGTCCGGTGATTTTCAAAATTTAGTCCAATTTATTTTCAAAAACAATATTTTTCCATTTTCAAAACAATTTTAATCAAATATTTCAAAATTGTTTAAAAATGGTATCCTGCACAACGATACGTTAGGTGGTTGAGCCGCTTTTGTTGTTGTTGTTGTAAGGTTTGGAAGAAAAACCATATGCTGATGCAGTGAGACTTCTTACGTGGCATTTTAATGCCAACTGAGGTCAAATTAAGCTCCGTTTCTTCATTTGCTGATGAAGAAAACCATCTGCTGATGCAGTGAGACCTGTTACATTGCATTTTTCCATGCCAACTCTCCATAGAAGTCAAATTAAGCTCCGTTTCTTCATTTGTCAACCCAAGAAATAGTTACCCTTTCCTTTCGGCATCCAATCATCTTCTATTGTGGGATCCGGATCGGGAACATTCTTATATACCAATATACCTGCATACGTTAGTGAACATACAAACAGGTATATGGTGGTCGACAACACCCAAACAGCAATCGACTAATAAAAGTCAATCCAACATATCAATCATATCATAAAAGGTATGGGAATAATGTGTTCATCAAACTCTAATCATCTAATCCTAACAATCATATCACAGGCACCTAGTCCTTCAACGTAGGTTAACATCATTTTAATTAAGCATATAGGATAATTAAGAAAGCCCGTTAGATGATGTAAATTTGAAAACATTCTCCCTCAATCAATGACTTATTTCTTGAAAAGTTTAAAAGCTGAAGTCATTGATTGAGTTTTCAATATTATAAAATCGATTACGATTGATTTCTCAAGCAACTCATTACCACCATTTTGAAAACAACAAATATTTTTCGAAGAATTTTAGACGGAAAAACATTTGTGTAGGAACAACGATCCTTGACATACTTTCCTCAAATAGATTTAGGATAAGTGCGAAAATTTTGAAAATATGTTTAGCGCAACACTTTCCTTCCTTGAAAAGCGGGTTGCTATCTCGAAATAATAGCAAGCCATGGTTTAGCGCGGTCACGATCTGAAATAATCGTTAAGCGATAGTTTAAGCCGGTTACGAGTTTGAAATAATCGTAAGCCATTTTTGAGACATGTTTTGGAAAGAATATTTACACCTCTGTTCGAACTTCATCTAAAGTCCGTGCCATTATTGAATGACATTTCTAAGACCGTAGATGTTATCGATACGTAAGACATGTCATGAGAAAAACAATATTTTTGGTATTTTTTAAATTTTCTGATTTTTATGGGTTTATGTTGATTTTATATTTTTCTATTTTGATTTTGTTGGTTTTATAATTTTATATTTGCTTTTTGATAAATATATACAAAGATAGAAAAATAGTTTAAGAGGATGATGATACGAGTACCGAGAAAAGGAAATTGTTCAGCACTTTGTAGAAGATAGAAGTCATCATCTCTTAAACTTTCACCACCAAAGCATTCGAGGCTTCTAAGAAAAACATAGTCTGAACATGAGCCTTCTCAATTTGAATCTTTGGTAGCTTCCCCCCAAACCGACAAACATCGAATAAAGACCATTTACCTAAGAAGTGGAGTTGAAGACAAAGCAGTCTCTTTGAATGAAGCTCAACACCCCGAAGAAGACGAAAACACCGAAGTAACAAGTTGAAACATGGATCATCGTTGCGGTTATCAAACCCGGAATAAATGATTAAGTTCGAGATCACATGAACTTGTTGTGCATCCCTGATGTACACATTACTCTTCGAGATTGAGCGGTTGTCTATTCAGGGGAACCATATATCAACATCTTCATTTTACCAAGTGCATTCGGTTATCTTCCATATAACCAATCGACCCATAATAAAGCAATAACCAAAAGCACTTTATCATAACCATATCAAAGATGTCGATAAGCAATATCATCTCACGCTCAAATATTCTTCTCATATTTCTTCCAATGAACACCAAGTAACACATACCAAAAGTATCCAGAGACCACTTCCTCCCAAATGGTTGGAATAATACATCCTTCCCCAAATAGTTAGAATAATATATCCTTCCTCAAATAGTTGGAATAATACATCCTTCCCCAAATAGTTGGAATAACACACCAAAGGCTACGAGTTAAACACTTGAGTTTCTCTCTGGTTATGACATTTGTCTCCGGAATAACTTCAATATAGAAGAAGTATTTAGTTCAAAGACGTGTACTCGTTGTGTGTTTAGATGTATGTCTCCTTCCCCCAAATAGTTGGAATAATACATCCTTCCCCCAAATAGTTGGAATAACACACCAAAGGCTACGAGTTAAACACTGAGTTTCTCTACGGTTATGACATTTGTCTCCCTGGAATAACTTCAATATAGAAGAAGTATTTAGTTCAGCACGTGTACTCGTTGTGTGTTTAGATGTATGTCTCCTTCCCCCTTGCTGGTTTTGATACCTCAGAATTAGCAAAACATAATACACTCATATACTTGAAATAGAGAAGAACACAATTAGCTCAAATAAATCTAGTGAGAATCAACTGCTCTGAAACTCTCTCGACTATCTTAATCAACCCGATGTTTTAATTTGAAGTGACCATTGAAGAAGCAAACCCTATATACCAAACTTGAAGCTGAAGTAGAATTCCCCGCATTTGTATCTTAATCTTGCACTAATATTGGAAGAATGGTGTCGAGAACTTATGCTCCAAGCAAATCTCCAAGTACTCAATACTCAACCAAAGTATGAGACATTAACACCTCTTACGATTATCCACAACGACATTTGCATGTGTCACTGAGTAAAACTATGTAACTCCTTTAAAGTGATAGTTAACCAGGTCTTCAACCATCCATCTCAACTGCTGGTAACTAGATAACCCAAGTCTTCAACTCAAATTCTTAAGCCCAAGCAAGTTATCAAATAAGAACACGCCTTTGTGAACGTCAACTTCAACCTCAAATAAGTGATAAATGAGTAACTTCGAAGTAATCAACTTGTGTCAAATGTCCAACACGTGAATAAACATACAATCGGATGTACATTGACCCACTGAATGAACCTGAGCAAATGATTCCTCAACATCAATGCATTCTTCCTTAAGGTATACATGTAGAAACTGATATGGAAGATTCACCAATAAAGTTTTTAAGCGGATGAGGAAGTCATTTTCCTTAATGTTCATGTGGTTGATTTACAGAGTGCACATTTAGGAAAGAACAATGAAACAATGATCCGTGAAGATTTGGCAAAGGAATACCAAAGAGCGGATCACTATTCATGGGTGCAACTGCAATGATAGTCATTAACAACGCCTTGAGGAGTAACTGGAGATTAGGCTTCATGAGTAGTCTGACCATTATACAAACGTCCATCAATATGTAGATCCACTTCCCCCCCTCAAAAATTGCATCCGAAGTTGCCATTTTTGATTTGAAAAAGTGAATAAGAGTAAACTCCAATGAATGTAGATCCACTTGATGACGAAACGAACATGGAGAAAGGCATGAGACTCGAAGATGGAGAATGTAGATAAGAATGGCCATTCACGAGAGAATCACGAGAGAATTTCTCTTTAGCTGAAGATTAAGCGCACAGAAGAGCGTACACTTTTCTTTTCTTTGAAGAACGGGGCCTGAAGTGTTATCTGCAGACACCATAATGATGAAGTACGAGGCCTGAATTGATGTGAACAGACATCATAGCAGAATGAATATCAATATTGAGTTACTTGAACCGTGAGTTATGAGATATCAATCCATTTGTAATCCATACTTTAAGCCAGTCCATGTAGTGAAGGATCAAGTATCTCAGAATCGAGTAAGGACTACACACTAATATTACAAACTTGATTGCATATATTTTGGTTAGTGACATTAGTATCCAAACCCTTTGGGGTTTCACAGTCAACCTTGATTTTGTCATCGGTGTGACTTTCCGGTGGTATCCACCTAAGTCCAACATCCTTAAACATTCTACCGGGCGTTATCCACTTATGGCAAGGTCTAGTATTGTTAGGCTTCTTATGCATAGTGAAAGACTTATCCTTATTCCTAGTTTCCACAGATTTAGCAGTTGGTATCCATCTAGGCGAAGATTTTGGTTTGTTTTGCTTCGTATGCACAGTAGATGACTTAGTGAAAATCCTAGACTTAACAGGTTGAATCTTTGTATGAGCATTTACCTTCATTAGGGATTTCGAAAAACAATTATCATGATTTGCCTTAAAGATGCATTTCAGACAATTTGAGCAAACAGCTTGTTTGGATTTAGAAAATGATCTAGAGTTCTTAGAGTGATCTGCTATGGGAATAGATTTATTGAAACGCAACTACTCTTAGATATAAGCCAATCCCTAGTCTTTAGTTTATTGTTCCTAGGTAATGGTTTAGAACTACTAGCGGTGCCTTGAAATTTCAAGAATTCATCACCCTAGGTCTTGCACCTAAAATTCCGTCTTTTCGAATCATGCCTTCTTTCTAGCCATTTCTAGATAAGAGTTCTTATGCAAGTCATTCATAGCATTTTACTAGGCAAGTAAGGTGAAGTGACTGGTTTTGTTAAAACTTGTTTCGCATCAACTTGGGAGGCAAACCGCGTTTTGAAAATTTTGGTCGTTCGGATCTAAGCGCATTCGGTTGTCTAATAACCGGTTTCCCAAGATTGATGGTTTTGCAAACTTAGTGTTCACACTATTCCTGTTGTTTTTCCGAGCTCATTTTTTAAAGTAACAATAGTGAAACTCTTTTCACAAGTTGAGCTTTGAGATAATCAATTTTGCTATCAAAGAGTTTGTTTGTTCTATTGACTTAGTTCTAGCTTCTTTGTGAGTCACTTAGTTCTATGTGATGCTTTCTCAAAGACTCATTTTCCTTTAGTAATTTGGCCACACAAACCGCTAATTCATCATTTCTCATTTGAATATCATCAATAGTATTAACATCAGAATTACTTGTAACCAAATTACTTTTCACATGCATATTAGAAATATGTTTCTTTAAATTGTTGATAGTTGAGATTTTGTCTTGAAGTTGAGCTTTCAAAGTGGTAATTTCAAAAAGTTCACGGAATTCAGGAAGTTCCGGATTTTTACATGGTTTGTTAAGTTGAAAACTTTCTTCTTTACTCTGTATCGCAATTTCAAGTGAAATGCAATGTTTTTCAAGTTTTGAGAATTTGTTTGAAAGTTCATCAAAAGCCTTTTTATCAACCATATCATATGTTTTGAAATTATTAGACTCACCTCAACCAAGGAACATATATCGAATCATGTTCAACATTAAGATCGGTATGTTTAGGTACATTAGCAAAGGCACTATCTTGAGCAGTTAAGGGTACCTCATCACATGACACTGTTCATTTATGCATCGATATCTCGCATCCACATCATGTGTAACATGAGTTCTTGAACAATTTGTTGCATCATTCTTTGTTGTCTCTGTTATTCGCATTCAAGAACACCCGATTCTTCAAGCGATACATTAGCCAACTCATCACAACTTTACATCAACCGCACTGACTCTCATCTATTATTTCATCTTTACGAGTAACTTCCTCAATATACTTCTCCACTTTGTCCATGAGATGGATAAGTGTCTCTATGAACACGCTAATTTCCACTCCAAAGTGTCTCTTGAAAGACATTTCATCATGTCTTGATAATAATCGATATAAATTCCCTCTTGAAGAATGACCAAAATTGGTTGTGGATCACTTGAAGTGCAACCTTTGGAAGTATCCTTTTGAACCTTTTCTTTATCAAGTTGTTGTTTCAATTGTTCTAAGTTCAATAGTAATGTTCCCGTTAATGTGGATAAATATTGACGGAAAAGGGCATTGCATGTTCGTTCCATTCCAATCGGTGTGAGTAACATGAGGTGTGAGTGAAGTTGATGAAAAGGTTCAATGCTGCTTTGCTTTTGCATGGCATTCTGTAGCATTAGCAGGTGCAATTCATTCTCATTGTACTCAGAACATGAAGATCTCACATCGTCATTGATTAATTCAATCATCTTTAATCGTTTAGCGTAGCATACATTATCATTGTTTTCCACAGCATCATACAATTTAAGTACTTCCGAAATCACAGGGTCAGTAATGTAAGACATGATGTTGTAATATACACGGGATTTTACAAGTCTATGACTTAAACCGAGAAAGAGATTCTTTCGCGGGATTTTACAAAATCAAGAAGAAACCGTGATATAGTGACCAATAGAACGTGTTAAGATAACTGATAGATCGACACAATGATAGACAATTGTGTGTTAGGTCTTATGATTGTTTGTAGGATTAGCAGAGATGTTATTTGGTTGTGATTTGGGTTGGTTGTTGCACGATTTTACAGAGAAATTTAGGCCTAAAAACTTAAAAACCTCAATAACTTCTGTTCGGAGCGTATTTAGGCCTCGAGAGTTAATTCGGCATGCCATTATCCTCGTTCTCACGGTCGTTTTGATGGGTAGAACGCTGAAAACGGAGTTACGGTTCAAAAGTTATGGCTGTTTGAAGTTTTGTCGGGAAAAGACAACAAGTCGCTAAGTAACAACTCGCTAAACCTCAAGTCGCTGTGAATCAAGTCGCTAAGCACAAGTCGCTATAATTCCAAGTTGCTAAAGAACAACTCGCTAAGATCCAAGTCGCTAACACCAAGTCGCTAACACCAAGTCGCTAACAATTTACACTACAACTCGCTAACAATTTCTGAAGCAAGTCGCTAACCTCACCAAGTCGCTAGCCGTAGTGGAGAATCTGCTAACTTGTACTATTTGTCGGCTTGTATCAATAGACAAGTCGCTAGGCTCAAGTCGCTAACAACTAACACTGTAACTCGCTAAGTTTCATTGAAGCAAGTCGCTACGATGAAAAACACTACGAGGCAGTCGCTAGCGAAAAACTTCAAAACAAACTTTTCAATCCAAAACAAGCCCAACCACGTTGATTCAAGCTTTCCAAATCAAAACCAAGCACTTACAATGATTCTAAACACAAAAGTACACTCAAAATTCAAACTTTAACACAAGAGATGATCCAAATGATGCAAAAACCACTAAACTTTTTCAAACTCAAAAACCATCTAAAACCACTAGAAATCCAAGGATATGTAAGAGAGATGATCAAACCATGGCTCTGATACCATTTGTAACATATTGGATTTCACAAACACATCATAACATTATAAATGGGGTGTATGGTTTAAGAGTTTAAAGAGAGAAAGTGGGATGGGAGCCTTTCTTGAGAGAGAAAGTTAAAGAAAACATAGAAGGTTAGATTAAGAAATGAAATGTCCAACCCTCTACCTTGGGAGGTAGAGGGTATTTATAGTTACATAATAAACGTCCTCCTTCAGACTGTGGATCAGGCATATAGTGGGTAAAGACCCGTCCTTCCTCCACGGTGTTGCACTAAACTAAATAACTAGTAAATAACGTAATGTCTACGAGCTAACTTATGCTAGATTATATTTGGGGTGACCGATACTTCACTATGGAATTTTCTAATTCCTAACAAATTCCACAATACTTTAGATGAACTTATATTCTTTAGAATACACATATATCCCAACCAAGTCAAACAAATGGCATCAATGGTATTTTCAGCTTATTGCATAGTTTATATTATAAATCATTGACCAAGTCAATGACTTGTGTATGTCCTAACTAGAAGACATAAACCTTTAATGGTAAGTTATTTATAATTCAATGAATTCATATACATGTCTTTAACAAAAATACATAACAAGTTAACGTATTGCTTTACATTATAATTCTTTCAACAATTAAAAGACTTGATGTTTGTGTCTTTACAAAAGACCTAAACATGTTTAACTAAAGTAATTACGAGCACCAACTCTTGGCGTCAATAGTAATTTCATGTTAATTTCATATTGACTAAACAATTCAGTGAATACATCGAAGTAGCTTTTCATATTATCGTGACATTTTTTTTTAAATAAGGCAACATACATTTTATGTGTAGAAGTCCTAGTTGAATATTAGTTTTCTTACTTTGCGGTAAAAAAACCCTTAGTCATATTGTTATGTGTTGTACCTTGCACAAAATTATGATTTCTCCCACTTGTGCAGTATAAGACTATATTTTTACCTAAGGTCCAAAGTCTACTGATTAGTGCAGTAAAATCCGTTTTTACCCTGGTCAGAAACTATTTTTGCAAGTTAAGTCCTTATGAAGTTTTCCAGTGTTATAATCCATGTACAAGGCATAATCAAGTAAATAAATGTATATAATATAGAAAATATATAAAAAGTATGAAATCACAAAGATGAAATGAAAATATAAAGTGCTTCCTTACAATGATTTAGTGGTAAAAAGATCACAAGAACACAACAATCTAACTCCAAAAACCCTAGCCTTATAAACACCAATGATCTTTACCCAACTCCAAACTAAAGTCACTAACTTTTGTAAATCTTTATAAAAACTTGATTCAACCAACCCAATAACACATGCAAACTCCCTTGAAAATCTTTGAAAGAAACCATAGAAATGATGAATGTTGATTGATTATGAGTGAACTAAACCATGTATTAGCTAAAAGGACTTACGATCAAGAAACTTGGTAAAATTTGAGATGGAATGGTGTTGTGGGCTGTTATGGTTCGTTCATATGGTGGAGAAAACAAGAAATGGTGAAGTTTTCTTGGTAAAAATGAGGAAGTGGTTTATGTTTGATGGTTTTGTAAAATTATAACATACAATACATGCATAAGACCATGAACATGTGTCCAAAGTGTGTGAAACCACAAGGCATAGTGACATGGGTTTATGTATAGTGGGGAGAAGGTTGATTTTATTTTGCTAGTTTTGTTGTTATGGTTTAGGGTTTGATCCCGGTAATTGAAAACGCAAAGCTTTAAAATGCGACAAACGCAATACCGGGTAATGTAAAAATCCAAAACTTATAAAATTGTTATAAGTTGTAAAAATAACTAATTTTAGTATTTAAGATGAATTATGAGTTTAACGGAGTGCTTAGACGTTGTTAAAACTTAAAAACATGGGTTGAATACGCGTAAAATATAAAATGTGCAAGGTTTTTATAAAAGTAGAAAAATAAATATGAATATGAGAAAAATAAAACGCATAAAACATGTTGAATGAGTATAGTCTGCAGTCGGTTTCAGTTAATTGTACATTTAACAACGTACGCGAGTGAACTTATCTAATTAGTCGTAAAAGTAAGTTTACTTAAAAATAAAACAATAAGTAAAAATAAATAATTAAATGATAACCTTAAAAATGTGAATTGTTACAAAATTAGAGTATAAATTGTTAGGATTTACAAAATCCATACTGAAGTGTCGGTTACCCCAACGTATGTTTAGCATATTATAGCTCGTAGACGTAATAGTATATTAGTTAGATTAGCAGTAGTGTAAGTAACACCGTGGAAGAATGACGGGTCTTTACCCACTTTATGCCTGATCCACAACCCGAAAGAGGGCGTAGTCATTTGTATAAATAGCCCTCTCCTCACAAGGGAGAGGTTTAGATGTTCATTTGGTAATCTAACCTTCCCTTTGTTGTTTATCTCTCTAGAACATCTCACTTTATCTCTCTAAAACTCTAATTCATACGCCCATATTTAATATGATTTGATGTGTTTATGAAATCCAATATGCTACAAATGGTATCAGAGCCATGGTTTGATCACTCATCTTTCATGTTATTGGATTTCTAGTGGTTTTCATAAGGTTTTTGGGTTTGAATGAGTTTAGAGTAGTTTACATCATTTGGATCATTTCTTGTGTTAAAGTTTGGATTTTGATTGTACTTTTGTGTTTAGAATCATTATAAGTGCTTAGGTTTTGATTTGGAAGGCTTGAATCATCGTGGTTGAGTTGTTTTTGGATTGAAAAGTGGTGGTTTTTGAATATTGGATTGGATGCGTGTTGAGTCTCGTAGTACATTTCTTATATGCGAGTTGCCTTGGAAGCGAGTTGTCCATTTATGCGAGTTGTGTTGTATGCGACTTGATTGTTAAGCGAGTTGTGTTTTGTGCGACTTGACTATTAAGCGAGTTGTCAATTCATGTGAGTTATGTTTCATGCGACTTGTCTATTAAGCGAGTTGTCAGATCATGCGAGTTGTGCTTTAAGCGAGTTGTCCAGGGTGCGAGTTGACTGGGATGCGAGTTGTCTTGGGTGCGAGTTATCTTGAGTGCAACTTTTCTATTAATACTTGTCATCCGATATTAACATAATGGCTTACACCACTGATCCATTAATTTCCAATGTGCTCAAACTATATGATTCGGTGGAGAACAAAGAAAGTATTTACTACTCAGAAAGTTTAACCATGATTGATTCAGCCAATGATGATCAAAACACTTCACACTCTGAGTCCAATCAGGAATTACACTTGTTAATGCTACAAAATGCCATGCAAATGGAATGCAACATTGAGCCCTATCAGCTACTTCACTCTCACCTCATACAAATGTTATCCATGATTATGGATCGAACATGTAGTGCCCTCTTCCGTCAGGACTTATCTACATTGACTAGAACCGCATTGTTGAACTTAGAACAATTGAAGCTACAACTTACTAATAAAAGGGTTCAAAAGGATGGTTCGGTGCAACTCTTCAAGTAATCTACAAACAATTTCAGCCATTCATCAATGGGGAATATTCTGCAGATTACGATCAACACCTGACTGGAATTTCTTTCAAAAAACGTACTGGAATGGAAATCCATGAGTTCATTGACATATTCACCCACCTTATGGACAATGTGAAGAAGTACATTGAAGAAGTACATAACAGTGATCACATGAATGAACATGGGATGCAATCAATGGAGAAGTGTGGAGAGTTGGGTAATCTATCGGGTAGTGTTGAAGCCAGAAATACAGACACATCAACAAGGGAAGCTACAACCAGTTCAGAAACTATTGCCTCACAAATGAAGGATGCAGAGTGGAAAATGTTGAACGAACAAACGTTGGGTGGAGAATCTTCATTAAGTGCTGAATATTTGGTAACTCCTATCGATAATCCATCTGTGCTTAATTCTGTGCAAACTTATGACCTTACAGAACATGTGGTTGATACATGTCCTGCAATTGAGACTGAGCCAATAATAAAACATTGCATTTCTCAACTCTTGAAAAACATTGCATTTCTTTAGAAATTGCAATACAACAAAAGGAAGAGAGTTTTCTTGCTACAAAAGCTTGCATAAATCCGGAATTCCCAGAATTTTGAGAATTTTTTGAAATTAACCAGTTAAAAACTCAGCTTCAAGACAAAGATTCAACCATATGTAATCTGAAAAAACAAATCTCAGGCTTGCATATGAAAATTAATATGGGGGTGAATAATCTTAACATTGAAGTTAGTGATGCGGTTAAATCTAGGAATGATGAATTGGCATTATGTGTGGCCAAGTTGTTAAGGGAAAATGACTCTTTGAGGAAGAATCAATTAGAGGATAAGAACAAATTTTTAAATCAAACTAATTCCTTGTTGGCTGACATAGATGCCCTCAACACTAATCTTCAGAACAAGAGCTTCACCGTAGTTGCTTTAAAAAATGAGCTTAGGAAAATTACTAGGAATGGTGGGATCACTAAGTTTGCAAAACCATCAACTTTGGAGACACCAAATTCACTAAGTGCTAATGAACGATCTTTTGTCAGGCAACCTAATGCATTTAGGTCAGAGAGACTTAAACCATTGAAGTCTAGGTTAGCTTCCCAAGTCGATGAGAAGGTAGTTTTGCCAAAATCAGTCACCTCACTAAAACTTTCTCAGTCTAATGCTCAAAACTCTAAGATCAGGAATATAAGTAGATCATCTAGTACACATAAGAAGCATCAAATGGCTGACCACTCCCCTAAGAAACAAACCAATTGCAAAAGGACTAATATTCAGAATAGGGAAATGGTTACATCTTCTTCTGTAACTAAAGAATCTAACTCTACTAGCTTTTGTCTAAAGTGGATGCCTACTGGTAGATTATTTAAGAACACAGGATCCAAATGGAATTACACATCTAGATCTTGTCTTAAGTGGATGCCCAGATTTGTTGGACTTAAGTGGATTCCCATCAGAACATTGACAACTAATGACATTTCAAGGCCTGACTGTAAAACATCCAAATATGAGGATACAACTGCCACTAACCCATCTATTTGCAATGCTACATGTGCTACTAGTGCAAATTTTCCTCAGTCTTTTTCAGGTACAATGCTTAATTCTATCATGAACATCATGACCTGGTTTCCAACTGAATTGAAGGCTAATCATCAAGGAATTGTAGCTTGTCAAAGTTAATTTGCATGTACTGTGACTTTTGATCATTTCTGCTCAGGACTCGTAACTTCTTGGTTGTTTTAAAAAAAAAATATAAATATATATATATATATATATATATATATATATATATATATATATATATATATATATATATATATATATATATATATTTTATGACAATCACAATCACAATAACATATAATACATTATCGAAACATCTACGGTCCTAGAAATGTCATTTCAACAATGACACGGGTCTTTAGATGAAGTTCGAACAGATACTCTACACTCTAAATAACCTGTCCTGCAATACTCACATACCTATGTCGAATAGGATTCACGGTAAGGGATTGATTCAATCAATGATCACTCACGCACATCTGTGTCATTGATTGAGGGGGATAATTAGTATCTTTCTGCCATTACTATTAGATAATGTCCTGTGATAAGTGTCATTTATCTTGCTAGTGTGATTATTAATGGTGTTGAATGGTTTTTGTAACCTCAG
Source organism: Chrysanthemum lavandulifolium (assembly GCA_022545495.1). Lineage (NCBI taxonomy): Eukaryota > Viridiplantae > Streptophyta > Magnoliopsida > Asterales > Asteraceae > Chrysanthemum > Chrysanthemum lavandulifolium. The sequence continues at coordinate 148,774,138 of CM040239.1, read as the reverse complement.
TACTCTGGTTAGTCGTTTCATGTTACTTGGAGTGATTTAATTTGCATAATTATGCTCTTATATGTGCTAGTATATTGTATTTATGTATGCGAGTTGTCAAGTCTCTTCCTGCATGCGAGTTGACTGGTCAGTCTTTGCATGCGAGTTGTCTGTAGTGTTTGTATATGCGAGTTGTCAAGTCTCTTCCTGTATGCGAGTTGTCTACTTTGTCTATACATGTGAGTTGTCTAAGTGCAAGGACTTAAAGTGTCATATATGCAAACTTGTTTCTTGGTATAAGTAATGCGAGTTGACTCAAAGTCAAACCACTTGTCTTCTTGGTCAAACACTTTATCACCGTTTTCTCTCTATTTGCGTTCTTCGAAGCGAGTTATTTTTGTGATCGTGTGGTAGGTTATCTAATCTCGCTATACATGCTTCTGTTGTGAATATTAATTGATTCATTCCTCTAATCTTAACTTATCCTGCAGATTCCCTCAATCTTAATCTTTTCGATCTTAAACTGATACTAGGTTTGATTCCTATCTTGTTCTATGTAATTGATATAGGATTTAGATAAGAATGTGTAGGATAATCATTGTTATGATCTGAGGTTGTTTATATGTGCGCATAATGGATTTAGGTAATTTGGTGTTTGTTGCGTTTAGATCGCTCTATATGATTTGGAAGTATGATATGTTATAATCTTTGGATTACGTCCTATGAATGTTGCTTCTATGAGTTTTTGTTTCAACTTTGTGTAAATTAACATGTCTTGTGTGTATAAGTAAGTTGATCTAGGTCTCTCATTGTATGTTCTTGTATGCGAGTTGTCCTCAGTTGCCTGAATGCGAGTTACATATGTTGTTCTTGAATGCGTGTTGTCTCGAGTTAGTTGATGTATGCGAGTTGCCTTATGCGGCTTGTCTCATGCATGTTGACGTATGCGAGTTATTATACACACTATGACTTATGTGATTTGTGATATGCGATTTGTCTATATCCTTGACCAAAGCGAGTTGATGAATGCGAGTTGCCATGTTAACTCAATTGATGCGAGTTGTCCCTTGACACTTAAAGTGCGAGTTGCCTCTAGTTACTTGATGAATGTGAGTTGCCTTATGCAACTTGTCTCATGCGTGTTGACGTGTGCGAGTTATTATATGCAATTTGACCTATGCGAGTTGTGATATGCGAGTTGTCCATATCCTTGTTCTAAGCGAGTTGATGTATGCGAGTTGTCCTATACTGGGTATCTTATTCAATATGCGAGTTGTCCATATTGCGAGTTGTATTAACTTACGACTTGTCCTATGCGACTTGTTCATATTATAGATGTTTCCATGCGACTTGATCTATATATCCTTCATACTTGGTCTTTGTATGCTGATTGCATTTATCCTTTGCTGTGCTTTTTATGTCTCCGCCTTATTCATATCTTGCTTTCTGATGTATGCATATGTTTTTGTATGCTTTAATCACTTTCTTAGAGTCTATGATATGGGGTGGCTATTTGGTCAATCTAATAACCTTGTCTAACCTAACAAAATTTTCGGATATTGTTGTTGTTGTATGTGTGCTCTACAGATTTCAATGGCAGACACCACGTCCTCTGAGAACATTGCTACCACTGCACCAACCATTGTTCCTACTGATGAGGAATTACTTCCATTTAAGGAATGGGTGACAATAGCAAAGAGCAACTGCTATGTGGATGTAGATAGAAACCAACAGAATCCAATCTACCGATTAGCTATTGATATTTTAAAGGACACCAACTTCTTTGGTGCTTTAACCATGCGTTGCACAATTCCTTCCATTTATCTTCAACAATTCTGGAATACAGTAACATGGGACAAGATCACTGCTACATACTCGTGTAAACTTGAAGACAAGTGGTATGACATCACCATTGAGACGCTCAGGGTTGCCCTTCAGATCACTCCAAGAGACCCTTCAAATCCATTTGTCGCTCCACCTACTACTGAAGAACTAATGGAGTTTGTGGATGAATTGGGATATCCTGAAAAATTAACGAAGGTCTCAGCATTCATCAACACAGAAGTATATCAACCATGGAGAGCCATTGTAACGATTCTCAACCTATGCTTAACTGGTAAAAATTCAGGGCAGGACAGAGTAAGAGCTCCTATTCTACAAATTTTGTGGGGGTTGGTTAAGAGGAAAAACTACGATTTTGTGGAACGTATTTGGGAAGAATTCTCCTTGTATTTGGACACATTCATCACTGACAGACAAAATTCTCTGAATAAAGTCAAAGGAAGGAAAGGCCTAGGCAAGAGAGTGGTAATTGTTAGCATTATTCCCAACAATCCTCCCCTAAACCTTGAAGCTCTCTAGGGTTTAATACGTAAGAGCAATGACCTAGGACCTCCTTTTATAGCACACGGAGTCTTTTACAATATAAGTATAATGCTATCAATAGAGAATATACACAAGATCTTTTCTATACTTATCTATACACGAATACATAACAATTATCCTAACGTGAAGGGTAATAATATGTACTAGCGGTGGTAATGTGTTTCCACTTGCTAGTGCATTCTTCAACGATGTCTTCCACAAGCTTATTAGTGGTAATTGTTAGCATTATTCCCAACAATCCTCCCCAAACTTATGATTTCTCCGCAAATCAATAAGTTTCTTCAATCTGCATCATCAGAAGGATTTGGGAATTCTTCCAAACACTTCACTTTCTTAAAAGCCCGAATAGCTCTTGAACATTGACCTTGAATCCTATGTAACAAAGCTCGACCTTCTCGTTATCTTCATGAACTCTTATTGTTGAAGACAACATCACGTTGAGAGTTCCATTTCACGAGTGGGTATTCTTTCTCGAAGAAACATAAATGCATCCACTCCGACTTTTGTAGAAACATGATGAACTTCACATAAATCATAGTAAGTCCATGTAGTACCAACACATGAAGCTTCAAACTTCCAGAAAGTATCATTAGCATCTGGTTCATAGAGCCTTCTTAGATCAACCCATAACTGCATTTCCTTCATATCTTTAAGATTGTCAGCATCAAACCTTTCTTGAACTAATATCCACAATGTATCAAGATCATCTGTGTTACATGCTTTGATGAGTTCTTCAAACTGAATGAATGATGAAGTTTCACCACCTAGCCTTGTAATCTTCCATGTTGGAGCAAAATTGCTAGCAGTATACACTTCCCAATCAACAATAGGATGTCTGACTTGCAGTGGTTCAGGATAAAAATCTTCTTCTTCTATCAAAATCATGCCAGTCAGCTATTCTTCTGTGAGTTTCTCAGATTGAACTTCTTGTTCTTTAGCAAATCTTGTTTTCTTAAGAGTCTGAGGTTCACTATCTTTGGCTTTTCTCTTCAGATGAGGATATCTTCTTTCTTATTCTTCAGAGTTCATAGGAATAAAGTCATTATATTGCCTTTTAACTCTGTAGTAGACACCTTCAATCTGATCATCAATCATTCCTTTGAATTCATTCTTTTTCCAGCCACCAACACTGCAACAATAAGCTTTCATCATTGAGATAACTTGTGCCTTGGTTGGTTGTCTTGGTTTCTTTTGACCCTTTCTGACTGAACCAATTGCATCTTGAAGTGCTTGTCTATTCTTCATTTGAATGAAGTCCTTCAACTGTGCTGTTCTTTGTTCTTCAGTTAAAGATTTATCTGCAACTAGATCAATTGCTTTCTTCTTGACTACTGGATCATCAGCAATCAAGAACTTAATCTCTTGTTCTATAGGTACACATGTAAACTCTTGAGTCTTTTCTCTGAAAATTGTGGGTGGAACAGTGGAAATTGGATTCACATCCATTAGAGCAGTGGTTTCCATTCTGTCCATCCTTTTAGCCTCCATGAAGTCTGCAATCTCTATTTCATCTAGCCTTTTCTTGTTTGCAACTTCATCTTATCTGAGCTTTCTAGCAACTTCTGCATCATGATCAATTTGAGCTTGTACTCTCTTTGAAACCTTCCTTTTTGGTTGCTCTTCACTCTGCACAACTACTTTAGCTTTTTCCTTCTTCTTCTTCTCAAGTTCTTCCTCTACAGTGGTAATATTTTGTCCAGCAGTGGGAACCATTTGCTCTGCAGTGGGAATGGTATTAGTGGAAATATTTGCAGCAGTGGAAGATGCTTGCTCTGGTTGACTTGTATCAAGTTGTTGTTGAGGAACTTCTTCTTGAGTATCAACTTCCTCAGTACCTTTGCTTTCACCTATTGGCTCATCAACTGCCAAATCAGTAACTTCAAAATCAAAATCTGCTTCTGAATCACCTTCATCTCCAAAATCAATTTTCCTCCCCTTGGTTTCAGTATCTGTTTTCTTCCCCTGTTTGGGAGAATTACCAAAATCTTTACTGAATTCCTTTGAGTCACCATCATGAGGTGAGGATGGAGATGACATTACTATCTTTGCAGCTCTCCTTTTCTGTTTCAACCCCTGCAACTCTTTCTTCAAAGTCTGAATCTCTTCTTGCAGTTTTGTAACATCCTTGGCATGTTGCTCCTTTACTTGTGCCAAGTCTTTCTCCAGAGATTCAACCTGCTTAGTTAACTTGGTACATAGTTCCATAAATTCCATAGGTTGCCCAACGCCTCAACACTTCCAACCGTGTGACTGTTGAGAGAGGTGAATCATAGGGCATTGGCTCGATTCCATCCTAGTTGGACTAGGTTGAAGCCTAGAACCACCACCGCTTGTTCCTAAACCAAAGGACCGTGGACATGCTGTGTTGTGATGGGAGGAGTTGGTTGTTTTTGCCTCCTCTCATAGGTGTGAGTAACTAGTGGAGTGTAGTTAATGGTTGGGCCGTGATTGTAGGTGTGTTTTGGGATACAACCGGGATTGTTGCATCTTCACCACATGCACATGCAATTCTTGCAAGCATTTGAGGAAAAAGTGGTTTAACAACCCCATTACCAACCTTATCCATGTTTTGAAAAACTTTGGGCTTAAGGCAATGGATTTTATACACACTTTTATGGGGTTGCAGTGGAAATTCATTTAACACTGCTTGCACAAACCTTGGATACATCAAAATTTTTGTTGAACTCTTTACATTGCCTTGCATACTTGTAAAATATATTTAGACCAATTAAAATCCTATCGTGGCTAGACAAACCAAAAGGTAAGCCATTGTTGAACCGAATTGTTCATAAGATGTTTTCTTAGGACTTAGACAATGTAATAGAGTATGTATTAAAAATCTCCAATGAGGACATAAACCACTCTTTTTGAAAGTAGCCTTTTGTCGGTGGTATCATACCCCATGGATGAAAGATGTTCATGAATTTCGGCATGGGTAATGTGATGATACCATTGAGATCATCAATTTGAGAATTCTTCTCAAGGATGACTCGATAACATCAATAGTTACCCCATCCACTGTGGCTCTAAGAGCATCCACAGTTTCATGTGTATCTCCATCTTCAATAGTGATGGACTTAACAGAGTTCCAAAACTGCTTCATTTGAGAGATATAGATTGTGAGATTAAGAAGTAAAGCATACCTTACATGAGTAGTATTTAGAAAATCCACAATCTGATGAAAAACAGGGCCACTCTTGTCGTTTGACTTTTCCAAATAGGCTACTTGGTTGTGCTCATCTACAAAAGTGATTTGTACCATAGTATCTTTTGATGAAAAATATGTTGTGTGAGTATGAATTGAATGAAGAACTCGCCAATTGAGAGAAAAAGATATATACTGTTAGGGTTTGAGAGTTTTGCGCAAGAAAGATTATCTAAGGAAAAGATTTATCTTAAGAGAATAAATTGCAATTTGGAAAGTAGATAATCTTCTAAAAATTTTACCCTATTAATATGGAAAGCAGTTACTCTCAACGGCTAGTAAAACTTTATTCTTGACGACACAACAGTTGTAATGGCTAGTTCATCGCTGGTAAAAATAACACTAGCAATGGAAATCGTGAACTAGCGATGGTAATTTTCACAAAATTTTCAAGAGCGATGGTAAGTAAAACATATGAAAATTGGATTGCTCTTATTATAGTTTTAGCAAACTACCACTATCAACGGATTTGATATGTCTTTACCATGAGCCGTTTGCTATGGACTAGCTAAATCTTAATTATATAGAATATGGTGAGTTGATAACCATATAGTTTTTGGTAAACTATCAACCATAAATGGATTTGTTAAGTCTTTACCAGTAGCTGTTTGCTCTAGACTAGTTGATTCTTATGTGGATTAGACATGGTGAATCAAAAACCATTTGTTGTGTGTCTCAGTTACACACCTTTTAAGAACAACTCCCAGCAAAGATTGGTTATGTACCTGCAAGTGTTAGTATAGTACAAAGAATATTCATAACCGACTTGTTTTAACCAAAGTTACTTTTAACCAAGCCACTATGCACAAATATCTTCCCAAAGTCAACCCGAGAAGATCTATATTTACTTTTCAACCTACCAAAATAGGTAAAAATAAATATCTCCTTTAATGAAACCTTTTGATTGACTTTTCCTATATAAAGGGGGGCTCGGCTCTTCTTAATCTTTATCAAAATACATTCTAACAAGCACAAGATCCCTAAAAATCACCATGAGCAATCTTCCAAACATTATTGACATCTCTTCTGAATCCTCCTCTGACACAGAGATTTTGATGTGTTCTGAGTCATCTTCAGAGGCATCGGGGTGGGCGGTTACTTTCTACCACAGGCTACAAGCTCTTGTTCCAAGAAGCCAACTAAGAAGGCGCCAAGCACACTTTTGTTGCCAAGCACGCACCTTCTCTTGAGTTCTACTCCACTCATCAGATGATGATGAGACCTATTCCTTGTCCAAGGAGTTGGCAAGGGCTCTGACAAAGGCTTTGGGAGCAGCTCTCTCGAACATGAAGCAAATTTCCATACCAGAGAAGCCTACAAGACTACCAAGGCCTCCTCCACAAGTTCTTGGTCTTGCTTGTCCAAAAATGCAGTCAACCTTTGAGAACAAAAGGAAGAGTGCACAGAAGGCCAAGCACAACTATCAGGGCAAAGGAAAGAAGCCAATGGAGTAGCTTGTGTAGGGTGTAGGGGTGTAGGTTGTTTTAGGTTTTTATCTTTGTGTTTTGATGGTGGTTGTTAGTACTCTCTGTTGAATGTAATGAACTTCTTCTTTTGTTTGAATGCAATGAAGTTTCTCTGTTTTACTTTTTCCACTGTGAGAGTAACTTTTCCCACTGCTTGCATTTTAGTTTCCATTGTTAGCCTTATTTTCTGCATAAAAGTTAGTGGACAAGCAAAAATACAAGCAACCATATACAAATTTATACAAATTCATACAACAATTTTAGTACCAAAAACCTCCCCTCAACACCAAAGAGCAAAGACTATTAGACACAAAAATTTTATGGATTAAGAATTCCAATACACATTGCAAATCTTGAAATCTACCCACATCAAGTCCTTTTGTTAATAAATCGGCATAGTTATCATCGGTATGGATTTTGACAACTTGAATTAGCCTTTTCTCATAATAATCTCTTATAAAATGGTGTCTAATTTCAATATGTTTAGTCTTTGTGTATTGAACTGGATTCTTAATTATGCAAATGGTACTACTATTGTCAATATAAATGATGGTATTCATAAAATTGTACCCATAGTCCAAAAGTTGATTTTGAAGCCATAGAACTTGAGCACGACAACTTTCGTGACCACATACTCGCCTCAGTTGATGAATTTGCCACCATTGTTTGTTTCTTGCACCGCCATGACACCAATCTACTTCCAAGAAATTGGCATCCACCGTTGTAGAGTTTCTATCCAAACTAGCTCCAAGATAGTCACTATCTCGAGTAAGTAGCCAATTCCAGGTGATTCTCCGGTACCATAATCCCAGTTAGGAAATGCTTTAAGATATCTCGAAAATCTTCTTCACAAAGCAGTCAGTGTGAGAGCTTGGGAGTGACTCAAACCTTGCACAAGCACATACGCAAACATAATGTCGGCCTAGATGATGTAAGATACATCAAAGAACCAATCATAGATATGTACATGTGCACATCAACCGCTTCACCACTATTCTCCTTCAAAAGTTTATGTGTAGTCTTGTCTCTGGGTGTTTGGATGACTTTGCATCGATGAACTTGAACTTCCTTAGTATCTTAGCCACATATTTATCTTGATTGATGAAAATACCATCGGCCTTTGTTGTACTTGAAGTCCCAAAAGAATGTGAGTTCACCCATAGAACTCATCTTGAACTCATCCTTCATTAGCTTCTCAAACTCTTTGCACATCTCTCTTTGTAGAGCCAAAATAATATCATCAACATATACTTGAACCAAGAAGATATCATTCTTGTCTTTCTTGATGAACAAAGTCGATCCACTCGCCTCTATGAAACCCATTATCAAGTAGATAAGTAGTTAAGGTCTTATACCATTTTCTTGGTGCTCGATGCAAGCCATACAAAGCTTTAACCACCACATACACTTTGTTTGGATAGTCGGGTCTTCAAAGCCCTGGAGGTTGTGAAACATATACCTCCTCATCAATTTGCCCATATAGAAAAGCACTCTTACATCCATTTGATAGACTTTAAAGCCCATAAAGATGCATAGGCTAAAACGACCTAATTGCTTCAATTCTTGCAACTGGGAAACACTTCTTCATAGTTGATGAGTGTGCAAATACTCATCATTTTTAGTCAAATCTGAACTGCAAAACGTTTAAAATGCTCGAAATGCATCAAAATCCGAGAATATTCCAAAATTGCATTTTATATGTTTCAAATGCAAAATGTTTAAAATCGATGAAAATGAGCAAAGTTTGCAAAATTGGCGCTTCAGGTCCCCAAGTTTCTAAAATTGTCAAAAATAGTCCACGAGTCAAAATTTCAAAGAAAAGTCACCAAAGGTCCTTTTAAATCATAACTTGTCAAAATTAGTCCTTTGGTGAAAAATATAAAAGTTTGAGAAAATTACAAAATTGGTCCTTCAACTTTGAAAATTGGTAGAATTAGCCCCTGGAAAATTGCAAAATGGCAAGTTTGGTCCTTGTACTTTTTATGATTGTCATTTTCAGCCCTTGGATCAACTTTGAAGTATTGGCGCTTATGGTCCTTGTATTTTGAATTGACAACAATGGTCCCTATTATTATTAAGCCCTTTCAAACCAATTTGGACCTTGATATAATTGTGACCCCTCAATTAGCCATTTTGACCCCCTTTTTATTAATAATACCGGTCAAATCCTTGGTCAAACCCAACCTTGGCGCCTTTTCTTCAACCTCCCACTGATCTCTCGCAAACACCGCAACACACTACCACCCCATCACCTTATCTCCTTCCATGTTCCCTCCTCCACTACATCCAAGAAATCATTTAATGCACCCTCTCCTAACACTCAATCCCTTCAACAAAGTTAAAAGCCATTTCCGCCAAAACCAAATCGATGGCCAATATTCATCAAACTCATCCAATGGTCATGAAGGAGGTGGGAAACACTCGAGTAGTGAGAGAAACCTCTTGGGTATAAAAAGCAAGAAGAAAGGCAAGAGGAGTTAGCTAGTTTAATAATTTCCTTTAATGTCGTTTTTTTAAAATGTATTAGTTAAAATAAAATGTTGTAGTTTCACTTTTATGTATCACAATTAAGCTACTTTATCTTTGTAATCGCTTTAAGACTCAATCCTCAAGTTTAGTTAAAATTTATATTTTGTGTTTCTTGTTGAAAATCTCATTTTGCAACTCTCATTTATAAGCTCCTGAAGCTTAATCTTAAACTCAATCTGGTTTATTTAAGCTATTCAAACCTTTTATAAGCTCAAAATCGCTTTCAAGCAATTTAGTAAAAGTCAACCAAAGTCAATGTTGATGCTTATTGGGTTTGGTAATGAACAATGTTGATTCGAGGTGATAATGGGTTGAAATAGCATAGGTTAGGTTAGTCTTTGGTTTGGTTTGAGCCCGCATAAAATCGGACACAGGTTGTAGTTATCTTTCTCATTTTCCAATTTCAAGTCATATTGCATTTTATGCTTATAGTGTATCTGTGGTAATCTTTAATGTAAACTGTTTATATAAGTTGTATTATGATCATGTGAGCTCAGTTGGATCAATGATATAGGATGGATCGAGAGCTAGCCTTTTAAGTCCGCAATTCATTGTTTTAAAGGGTGTTTGGATTGACCGCTGAGCCATGGTTTAGGTTTACTCGGTGTTGAGTTTCGGTGTTTCATGCTTGTTTAGTCATTTGAGACTTATTTGAGTCATTCTTTGGTGCCCGCAATCTCTCAAGTCAAATTTATACCTTAAGTCCCTAGCGAGCTCATCGTTGAGATTTTAGTAAGATCAAAAGCTCGGTTTATGTTTAAAATACATAGGTATATATTGTATCGCTTGATTTCATCAAAATACATCAATTTCAACCCAAAATTGAAATCAAAGTTGGAATAAGTCAACTTTTCACTTTTTCTTCAAAAGTCAATATTGCATAATGTCGGTTTGAGTCCAAATGGAGGATTTTCATGCATTCAATTCGGGTCAATGCCAATGGAATTTTGGGTATTAGAACTTCAACCGGTCCTCTTTCTTATAACCATTTTTGTAGAATTTTACCAAATTTTATAAGCTCTAAACAAGCTTGTCTACTTGGGCTAGTTGCCCCGCTTTCATGAACTCGGTTGATCTTGAGATTTTCTCGCCTTGCGGTGGTGCACAGTGGCTCATTTGAGCTTGTCCAAGTCTGAGCTTTGGGTTTTAGTTAGTCACCCAGGTCATCTTTAGGTTCCATTTATTGGTTTTCTATCTTAGCTTATTGTGTGGCTTATTTTAAGCTCAAAGTAGCCCCAGATTCTTGATTTAGATATTAGTTCTCATAATCAAATCTTTGCAGATTGCTTATCGAGGTTCTAGCTTGTTGTTACTCATTGCATTTTGGTTATTTTAGCTTATTATAGCTTGTATATCAGTTTGGTAGCCTTTGGACTTCATCTGCTTATCAAAGTGCTTATTTCAATAAGCACTTGGTCATCAGTTCCATAATTCCACACATAATCCCATGTTTTTCCATTTTTCTCATAATCCTAATATTATTTTAGAGTTTTTCTGAAATTTTCAGATTTTTCTAAGTTGATTTGCTATTTTTCTTAATTTAAATTAGTTTTTAAGCCTTTTTAAATAGCATTTAATACAAATAATTAAGAAAAGGTTCAAAAAAATAATTTTTCATTTTTATTAAGTTTAGATAAATATAAAAAGCCAAAAAAGTATTTTTCTAGATTTTTCTTAGTTAAATTTGTATTTTTAAATAATTTAATTAGTTCTAAATAGTTTAAAATTCTAGAAAATAGAAAATAATCGAAAAAATACAAAATAGTTTTGAAAATTCTAGTTTGTTATTTTAGACTTTTCCATTTCATAATTTTATTTTTCTAGCTTTATTTCCTATTTTCTTGTATTTTAGGTAATTATTAAATAGTTAAAAATAGTTTTAATTAATAATAATTAATTTAATAGTTATAAAATAATTTTCTTTTTCCAAATATTTTCTTTTATCATTAGGATTGTAAAATGTATTTTTCATATTTTTAGGACTTTTATTTCTTAGATTTCACTTTTTATTTTGTACGTTTACGTAATTTTTATTTAAACGTAAGTTTTTAGTTTTAAGTTTTAAACGTTCATCAATTTTAAATATAGTGATAGCGTTTATTTAATAGATTTTATCTTTTTTAACTTTCCTTTAATTTGCATTTAAGCCGTTTTAATTTGTTGGCTTTTTCCGTAGTTAATATCATATTCAAATCTCCTCTCCTGCTCAAATTCCTCGATCACTAAACGCTTGATAATCCATTGCATAGCTCATTTGGGACATAACGACCGGGAAACACTATACTCCTCGGATCTTCATTGAGTTCGTGTTCAAACTGTTTTAAGGTTCTTACGATCCGCCATTCACAAGTGGCGGGCTTGTGAAAACCTCACGGTTTCTGCGCATCAAATTTTTGCGCCTTGCCGGGAGTCAGTGGTGATTATCTTCCGTCTAGCGATTAGTGATTTGGATATTCACTCTTGTCTATACCATCTAGATATGTTTGTATTTTCTTATAAAATCAAAACCCAAAAGATTTTCGTCTTTGTTTTTGCATCATGTCTATCCAAAAATCTAAAAATATTCGTCTTTACCCTCTTACCCTTTTGATTCTTTATCCCTTTACCCTCTATCCATTTGATTCTAACTTCTTCTTCTCATGGAATCTCTCGAGGATCTAATTCGGGACGGTTGAAAAACTTCGACGTTATCGCAAATGTCAAGAATTTGTGTTATTCGTGATGATCCATTCATTCTGCGTAGGGAAATGGAACGAGAAACCGAGGTGACAAAGGACCGGGTACTTCCTTTTGATAATGGGAGTGCTAAATACGTCCAACCTACGGTTATCCAAAGACCTAAACCCTCAATTGCTCCTAAGCCGTCTAGAATTGATTCTAAACTTTCACGATTTACGGTTAAAAGCAAACATGCGAATCGGTCCGGTGACTAGCAAGAATGACTTGCCTAATCTTCACGCTTCTCAAGAACCGTAACCGAAGACTATTACGGAAGTGGTGGAAATTGCTAGCTCTCGAGCACACCACTTGTCCCACCTCCGGATTTTTCAAAATGTTCTTTGAGTCTTAATAGTCATTCAAATCACCATGTTGGTTTTGTTGATCCTTTGAATAAACTGATTCCTCTTCATAACTATCAAATGCAATCGTTTATTCCTTGTGTCGGTTGTGGTGAGCCTCTTTATGGTTCACCTCGTCGTTGGTGTACATGTGTACAATGTGGTAATGATATTCATAACGGAGTTGTTTGTTTTGTGGTTCGAGGAATTCATTTGATTATGATCCTAATCGAACTCATTTAACGACCCTCAAACTTTTCCAATTACCCACCACACCGACTTATCTTCATACGATCAACAATATTGTTGTGAATTTTGTGGAGGTCCTCACCAAGGATTTGAGTGTCAATCCGGAAACACGTTTGTCTATGAACAATTTCCCAATGATGCTCGAACGTTGGTTATAACCAAAATCCATATGATTCACTGTCCATACTCAGCAGCTTTCTATTGTGAGAATCATGGAGGTCCCCATTTCACTCGATTGTCAAATAGGAATCCTTTTCCTTGTAACAATCATGACTCTTACATGTTTGATAATTTCCAACCTCCACAGCACCATACGGTTCAAACTCCACCTGAGCCGTTATCTCAAGAAATCTCCCACGATTTTGAAACCGCAATGAAAACACTTGATGATATGATTAGTAACTTTAAGAATCAAGTGAGTGGTGAAAAGACCATGGGAGAATTGCTTGCCGAAGAGCGAGAGGCCCGCCAATCGAGGGAGGAATTATTAGTCCTAGAGCATGCAGCTCTAAGACGTTCCCAATTTCTTAAGGCAGCTCTTTATGATGATGACGAGGAGAGTTTTTATCCTTTTAGAGATAAAATTTCTCAACTCCTCGGCCGATTGATATCCCGGCAGCTTGAGACTCCATCTCAAACAACTGCTATCACACCAAGCTCCCACTCACTCTCTCGAACATGGGGATGAGCATCTTGACACTGTTCACGAAAAGGAATCGGACGAATTCATAAAGTCTAGTGTTGAGAACCTTGTCCCAATCCCGAGAGAGTCACAATGAACTTTTGATCTTAGGTGTGATTCTCCTTCCCTCTCGAGTGTTCAAAAGATCATTTTGAAACTTTCTCCGATTTTAGCGACGATTGTGCTTCCTTTGGAAACATCGAGTATGTTGAGGCATCACTTCCACAATCGATGTCGATCCTCTTCTTGAGGAGTTCTCCGTGAACTCACTCACATCAATCCACTCTTTGATTTCGAAGCCGATCCGGGAGAGACCGAAAGTCTCCTTGATAATGATCGTTCACTCACTTCTTACCCTAACAGTCCAATTGAGAATGTTGATCATTTTGTTCCCGAAACATTCAAAGCTACTTTCACCAATCCTCTGTTTGAATTCGACTCTGAATTCACTTCAATTTCTGAGAATCCACTCTTTGATACTCAGATTGAGGATAGTGATGAGTCTATAATGGAACAAGAGTTCACAACTTCACCTCATGTGAATGATTCTCTTCATGAAGAGTTCTCCGGTGAACTCTCTCATGACATATCTCCTCCGGAACATGATCATTTCTACTTTGATCTTGAGGATGATATTAGCTCGGAGGAAGGTGTACTCTATCATATGAGTATGCTTATTAATGATACTACCTTCACCCTTCCTCCCGATATGCCTACATTTGAGGATGAAGAATGGATCTTGATTGTTATCAAAATCTTTCTTCCTTTCCTCAAATATCTTGTGATTACTCTTCATCTTCACTCCTTCGGGAATGAAGACACTATCTTTGACCCCGGCATTTTCATTTATCATCTGTGAGCCGGGTCTTTCTATGTTTATCTCATCGGTGTGGAACTTTCACGTACTTCAAATGTTTGTCCAAACATCTTGAATGAAAGTCCGATGGAGATTGTTCTTCCACTTTGCTTCCCATGAACCAATGAATTGGGTCGAGTCAAGCTAGCGACTCGGTAATCAAAAACATGAGCTAAACATGGGTTTTCACCCGTGTGTACCACCTCAGTGTGGGGAGTTGCCCACATGTTTAAAAAAAAAAAAAAAAAAAAATCCTTTCAAATAATGGCCGTAGTATTTCCTTTTACGTTCTTTGTTTCGCATAACGCGGTACTTTGAATATTGAGGGCAATATTCATTTCTAAGTGTGGGGAATTCTCACGAATTTTATCATATAATTATACCAATTCCCCGTTTTTGGCCAAAATTTTTTTGGAGTAAGTGTTTACACTTTCTCATTTAGTTATCATCCGCTTTGTCTAAAAGACTAAAGGATTGGCCAATCCAGAGCAAACGGCTCTTGGTAAAGATTTCAAATCCGTTTATATGGCTTGCAATTTGCCCAAAATTTTATGGTATTCAACTCACCATATCCTAAAAGTGAAGAGTTGGCTAGCCCGCAAGTTTATGGCTTGTGGTAAAGGCGTTGGAAAAACCATAATTGGTAATCATCTCACCAAAGATAATACCGATAATTTATCTAAGAGTTGGCTAGTCCGTATGGTACGGCTTCCGTAAAGACAAATCAAATCCGTTGAAAGTCGGTGATTTGCTCAAAATCACATGGTTATCGATGTACCATGGTTCTTACTTGAACCGAAACATTTGGCTACTCCGTAAGTAATGGCTTTTGGTAAAGAGTTTCAAATCCATTATGTTTTTCTCAAAAGATTGCTAGGGACTAGCAATAGTTTAGTGTGGGGATTGATGAGTGTGCAAATACTCATCATTTTAGTCAATCTGAATCGCAAAACGTTTAAAATGCTCGAAATGTATCAAAATATGAAAATATTCCAAAATTGCATTTTATATGTTTCGGATGCAAAATGTTTAAAATCGATGAAAAATGAGCAAAGTTTGCAAAATTGGCGCTTCAGGTCCCCAAGTTTCTAAAATTGTCAAAATAGTCCCCGAGTCAAATTTTCAAAGAAAAGTCACCAAAGGTCCTTTTAAATCATAACTTGTCAAAATTAGTCCTTTGGTGAAAAATATAAAAGTTTGAGAAAATTACAAAATTGGTCCTTCAACTTTGAAAATTGGCGCATTAGCCTCGAAAATTGCAAAATGGCAAGTTTGGTCCTTGTACTTTTATGATTGTCATTTTCAGCCCTTGGATCAACTTTGAAGTATTGGCGCTATGGTCCTTGTATTTTCGAATTGACAACAATGGTCCTATTATTATTAAGCCCTTTCAAACCAATTTGGACCCTTGATATAATTGTGACCCCATCAATTAGCCATTTTGACCCCTTTTTATTAATAATACCCGGTCAAATCCTTGGTCAAACCCAACCCTTGGCGCCTTTTCTTCAACCTCCCACTGATCTCTCGCAAACACCGCAACACACTACCACCCCATCACCTTATCTCCTTCCATGTTCCCCTCCTCCACTACATCCAAGAAATCATTTAATGCACCTCTCCTAACACTCAATCCCTTCAACGGGTTAAAAGCCATTTCCGCCAAAACCAAATCGATGGCCAATATTCATCAAACTCATCCAATGGCTCATGTGAAGGAGGTGGAAACACTCGTAGTAGTGAGAGAAACCTCTTGGGTATAAAAGAAGCAGAAGAAAGGCAAGGGAGTTAGCTAGTTTTAATAATTTCCTTTAATGTCGTTTTTTTAAAATGTATTAGTTAAAATAAAATGTTGTAGTTTCACTTTTATGTATCACAATTAAGCTACTTTATCTTTGTAATCGCTTTAAGACTCAATCCTCAAGTTTAGTTAAAATTTATATTTTGTGTTTATTGTTGAAAATCTCATTTGCAACTCTCATTTATAAGCTCCTAGAAGCTTAATCTTAAACTCAATCTGGTTTATTTAAGCTATTCAAACCTTTTATAAGCTCAAAATCGGTTTCAAGCAATTTAGTAAAAGTCAACCAAAGTCAACTGTTGATGCTTATTGGGTTTGGTAATGAACAATGTTGATTCGTAGGTGATAATGGGTTGAAATAGCATAGGTTAGGTTAGTCTTTGGTTTGGTTTGAGCTGCGTAAAATCGGACACGCTTGTGAGTTATCTTTCTCATTTTCCAATTTCAAGTCATATTGCATTTTATGCTTATAGTGTATCTGTGGTAATCTTTAATGTAAACCTGTTTATATAAGTTGTATTATGATCATGTGAGCTCAGTTGGATCAATGATATAGGACAGATCAGTAGCTAGCCTTTTTAAGTCTGCAATTCATTGTTTTAAAGGGTGTTTGGATTGACTGCTTGAGCCATGGTTTAGGTTTACTCAGTGTTGAGTTTCTGGTGTTTCATGCTTGTTTAGTCATTTGAGACTTATTTGAGTCATTCTTTGGTGCCCGCAATCTCTCAAGTCAAATTTATACCTTAAGTCCCTTAGCGATCTCATCGTTGAGATTTTAGTAAGATCAAAAGCTCGCTTTATGTTTAAAATACATAGGTATATATTGTATCGCTTGATTTCATCAAAATACATCAATTTCAACCCAAAATTGAAATCAAAGTTGGAATAAGTCAACTTTTCACTTTTTCTTCAAAAGTCAATATTGCATAATGTCGGTTTGAGTCCAAATGGAGGATTTTTCATGCATTCAATTCGGGTCAATGCCAATGGAATTTTGGGTATTAGAACTTCAACTGGTCCTCTTTCTTATAACCATTTTGTAGAATTTTACCAAATTTTTATAAGCTCTAAACAAGCTTGTCTACTTGGCCTAGTTGCCTCGCTTTCATCGAACTCGGTTGATCTTGAGATTTTCTCGATTCTTGCACTGGTGCATGTGGCTCATTGAGCTTGTCCAAGTCTGAGCTTTGGGTTTTAGTTAGTCACCAGGTCATCTTTAGGTTCCATTTATTGGTTTTCTATCTTAGCTTATTGTGTGGCTTATTTTAAGCTCAAAGTAGCCCCCAGCCATCGATTTACTATATTAGTTCTCATAATCAAATCTTTGTAGATTGCTTATCAGAGGTTCTAGCTTGTTGTTACTCATTGCATTTTGGTTATTTTAGCTTATTATAGCTTGTATATCGGTTTGGTAGCCTTTGGACTTCATCTGCTTATCAAAGTGCTTATTTCAATAAGCACTTGGTCATCGATTCCATAATTCCACACATAAGCCCATGTTTTTCCATTTTCTCATAATCCTAATATTATTTTAGAGTTTTCCTGAAATTTTCAGATTTTTCTAAGTTGTTTTGCTATTTTTCTTAATTTAAATTAGTTTTAAGCCTTTTAAATAGCATTTAATACAAATAATTAAGAAAAGGTTCAAAAATAATTTTCATTTTTATTAAGTTTAGATAAATATAAAAAGCCAAAAAGTATTTTTCTAGATTTTCTTAGTTAAATTTGTATTTTAAATAATTTAATTAGTTTTAAATAATTTAAAATTCTAGAAAATAGAAAAATAATCGAAAAATACAAAAATAGTTTTGAAAATTCTAGTTTGTTATTTCAGACTTTTCCATTTCATAATTTTATTTTTCTAGCTTTATTTCCTATTTTCTTGTATTTTAGGTAATTATTAAATAGTTAAAAATAGTTTTTAATTAATAATAATTAATTTAATAGTTATAAAAATAATTTTCTTTTTCCAAATATTTTCTTTTATCATTAGGATTGTAAAAATGTATTTTTCATATTTTTAGGACTTTTATTTCTTAGATTTCACTTTTTATTTTGTACGTTTACGTAATTTTTATTTAAACGTAAGTTTTTAGTTTTAAGTTTTAAACGTTCATCAATTTTAAATATAGTGATAGCGTTTATTTAATAGATTTTATCTTTTTTAACTTTCCTTTAATTTGCATTTAAGCCGTTTTAATTTGTTGGCTTTTTCCGTAGTTAATATCATATTCAAATCTCCTCTCCCGTTCAAATTCCTCGATTACTAAATGTTTGATAATCCATTGCATAGCTCGCTGGGACATAACGACCCGGGGAAACACTATACTCCTCAGATCTTCATTGAGTTCGTGTTCAAACTGTTTTAAGGTTCTTACGGTCTGCCATTCACAAGTGGCAGGCTTGTGTGAGAAACCTTGACGGTTTTGCACGCATCAATAGTCAATACCCTCCTTCTGAGTGTATCCTTGAGCCACAAGCCTAGCCGTTTTTCTTATAACAATTCCTCTTTCATCCTTTTTGTTTCTGAACACCCATTTTGTACCTATTACCTTCTTGCCATGAGGTAAATTGCAAACCACCCAAACCTTTTGAATCTTGAACTGGAGCAACTCTTCTTGCATTGCTTCCACCCAACTTTCATCTTCAAGTGCCTTGTATACATTCTTTGGCTCCATTCGTGACAGAAAACACATAAAAAGACATTCATTCTTGCCTTCATGATTCTTAGATTCATATATTTCACTAATAAATCCATGAATATTAGGCAATTGTGATTGTCTTATATAGTCTTCACTGGTGAATTTACATCCCCAATCACATTTTCAAGAGGATGTGATTTATGAATTGAGGTATGGGGAGTTTGAGGAACTTCAATCTCATTTGGCATATTTGAGATTTCAACATCATTGGCTTGAGCTTCCTTTGTAACTGGAGTTGTATTTTCTACTTCTGGTGTTGTAGTGGAAACTTCTGGCATAGCAGTGGAATCTGAACTGCCACTGCTTTCAGGATTTACAGTGTTCATATTGCTATCTCCTTCTTTTCCATAATCATTAGAAGGTTGAGCATCTCTAGTCCTTGGAATATCATCATTATCTGCATAGTCCCAAAGTGGCAAAATGAATTCATCTTGATCATCTGCTTGATCCTTGCTTGGGTCATCATCATCAAGAAACTCTTCTGAACCTGCAAAATCATAAGTAGATGTACCTGTAGAGATAGGTACATAGTTCATGGTATGGGTTAGAGTATCAAGATCAAACAGCCTCTCTGGACCGGTTCCTTTGACATTCACTTTGTTTTCTAGGAACTCAACATGCAGATTCTCTTCAATCTTTTGGGTTCTTAAGTTGAATACTCTAAAAGCTTTACTAACCATGGAATACCCAACAAAATACCCTTCATCAGATTTTTCTTCAAATTTTCCTAGATGATATATGGTATTGAGAATAGTGACATGACATCCAAATGGTCTCATGAAGTCTAGGATAGGGGTCTACCTCTAAATAACTCATAAGGTGTCTTGTTCTTTGTTTTCACTACTAAAACCCTGTTTTGCACCTAACAAGCAGTGTTAACTGCTTCAGCCCAGAAAGTGATTGGCAATTTTGAATCTGCCAACATGGTTCTAGCATCCTCTATTAGTGTCTTATTTCTCCTCTCAGCAACACCGTTTTGTTGAGGAGTTCTAGCTACACTAAATTCTCTTTAATACCTTTATCTCTCGCAAAATCATCCATAACTCTATTCTTAAACTCGTCCCATTGTCACACCTAATGATTTTAACTTTTATATCATATTGGTTTTCTACTACATAATGAAGGTCTTAAGGATGCCGTTGTTTCATCCTTAGTTCTAAGAAAGAAAACCCATGTAAACCTACTAAAATCATCACCACAACAAGACAATACTTAAGATTTAAGCTACTCACGATGTAGGACCAAACAAGTCCATATGTAACATATGAAGTGGGTGAGCAATAGAGTTAATCAATTTTGACTGCAGAAGCTCGTGTTGTTTGCCTTTAAGACAAGCAACACGTGTTTGATCATTTTCAAATCTTTTCTCGAGGCAAGCCTCTTACCAAACTATCTTTAACAATCTTATTTATGGTTTTGAAATTAATATGACCAAGTCTTCTATGCCATAACATGGATTCATCCACTGTGGCCTTTGTAGCAAGCAAGCATAATCATCTTTAGCGACAATGTTATTCATATCAAAGCTATGTAAGTTGCCTTTTCTAGGAATCTTAAGAAGAATCGACTTTCATCGTGCATATTAAAATCCTTAGAGAACAAAACACATATCTTCAAAGAAAGAACATTGTTTTTCTTGTCACACATTTGTGACACACTAAAAGATTATACTTAAGCTCTTTTACATAGTACACGTGTTCAAAATCCAAGTTACCGCTTTGATGGCCCTTTACCAAGAACTTTTCCATTAACTCCACCTCCAAAGTCGACAAACCGTCCATCATAGTATTCAAAATTTGGGAGATAGGACTTGTTGCCAACATGTGCCTTGAACATCCACTATCTGTAGCCTTGATCCGATCTCTTTGTCCTTGGATGTTCCCGCACATTTAAGAAAGGAGTTAGTTTCCTTTGGAGATCCAAGCAATGATTGACTTGGATCCGCCTCGTATCAATATAGTTAAATCTATCAAAGGTCATTGATACACCATCGGGATTAGTTGTTGAGGTAATTCCTTTAGGTTTCCATTCCAACGTCTCGAGGCCTTCACAAGATTTCCATGTTACCCTGTTCTTGTTTACAACCCTTGAAGTGGAAACTTTTGACCGAACAAAGGGTAATCTTGGTTTAGTTTTGGTACCCATGTTGGTTATATTGAACCCTTTTATTATTAAAAGACCTTTTCCATGTTTGTGCAGATTTTACAAAAGTTTTTGGATTTTGCACTTGCGGCAGTGTTTTAGGGTGAGTAGTGTTACAGCTTTAGCGATGGCAAAAGTTTTAAGTCCACTTCTTAGTTGAATCGCTCTTGATCATGTTTTTGTGTGAATTAGGGTGTATTTTGTTTTGAAACCTGTTTGACTCCACCCTTTTATTCCCACAAACTTCCCTTCTCCCAACATGATAGTCATAATTAGCATGTAAATGTTCAAAGCTACCACATATATAACATGCTTTATTGTTCATCACAAACTCACTACCTAGTTGTTGAGATTTTACATGATTCCAACTCCTCTGGTTACCCCTAGGAGTTGATGACTTGTTTCTATACATCTCAGCATACCTTACAGTTGATCTAGGTTTATTAACTTGTTACCTAGGTTCCTCTGTAATAGTATTTACAACTTGTGGGATAGAACCCTCTACATTCTTTTTAACATTTTCAACTACAACAGATGAGTCACTTGCACTTTCAAAAACATTAGTTTCATGCTTAACCTCTTCCCCACTTTTCATAAATTTGGTAGGACCATATTCAAGATTAGGTTCCTGAAATTCTTCTAGGCCTGTATGAGTTAAATCTATGCCAGGAGGTGATGGAACACCCCTTAGTGGTGGAGGAACTGTATTGTATCCCATACCAGACTTAACTTTACTAGTAATTTGAGCATTCCAAATTTTATCAATTGACTTAGAATGATAATATAAGGTGTCAACAGATAAATTGACATTCTCATTTATCTTTTTAAGTCTTTCAAGCTCTTCTTTAGTGTCTCATTCATCGCTATCTTATGATCTAACTCTTCTTAGAACAACCATATCATCATTATATTTTGTCTCATTTGCTCTATAATGCTCTAGTTGTTTTTCTAATACAGGTATGCCTCTTCTAAGGTTTGACACATTATAATTTGCAGCAAACAACTCTGTTCTTTGGTTTTCATTTAATTAATTAAGCCTTTCACATTCTCTAGAAGCCCTACATGTTTTAGAACAACTTTCAAAGTTTTGTACCTCAGAGTTAGAGAAGGCCATGAGAGCATGTTCTGTAGCAATAAAAGCGAGATCGAAGGTTGTTCCTCTTGTCCATCGCCTATGAAACTCAATCATAGCTCACACCATCAATTGCCGAGATTGCCTTTGGTTCCTCCATAATTGGTTCTTTCTTTGCTTGTACCAAGTAGACCTATTGTCCCGCTTCATTGGTCTTCGCATTCTCTAGCAAATGCCCCAACTTGTGACAGTTGAAACACTCTACTTTCTTTTATCAAACCCCGCAGCTTCATTACCATTGATGTGAATTGGCTTGCCGCCTTCTTGTAGAATTTCCTAGCCCTCATGCTAAGAAGAGCTATTTGCCACTTTATGTCCATCTCCTCCAAGTCATCATCATCAATTTGCTCTATGTCTTCATGAGTTAATATAGAGCCATTAACTTGAGTGGAGATACAGGCATAAAAGGTAGGATCTCCAACACCAAGAACCTTCTTCTTTGAACCTGCAGTGGTAACAATAGCATTACCGATGGAAATCTGTAGAACCAAAGAAGGCAATATCATCATCACTTTCATCTTCGTAATCATCACCGCCAATGAGGATGACATCAATGCCAAGTCGCTAGAGCTTGTACCAAGTTTCCGCCTTCTTCAATCTTTGTTCAATGAGTTTGAAGTTGTTGTAAAGATCATTGAGCTTCATAGTTTCAATCTCGGTTTATTTTCCCGATCTGTAACATTAGTATGAAACTCAAGATGCAAACTTCTTAGAAACTTCGATTGAGGTCTTTCTTTTCTAACTCAATTCCAAACACAATCAATTGTGTGACAATCTTCCGGAGTTTGGTGAAGATGTCTTGTTAAGTGATTCATTGCTTGAAGCGTAGAAGTTTTCATAACTTTGCTTCAACAATGTCTTTTGAGTCTTCTTAGTAGCATCATTGCCACCAAACACCGAGCACATATATTCAAAACGTTCTTTGTTGTCTTGAATTTGCCGAAAGCAATGATCCGTCTTTAGGAAGAGTCATTAGTAACAAACTTCCGCCTTCATATCATTCTTCTTCCGTGTTCTTTCATCAAGAGTAGAAGGTGCGTAAACTGCTACAATTTCTTTGTCACCAATTTTCTCGCCTCCTTCTTGGCTTGAAGGAGTCACCGCTAAGATGATCTCCATGAGCATAGTCTTGTATGAGAAAGTATTGCTCAATCATTATCCTCCACATCTCAAACTCGTTGAGTTTGAGCTTAGGAAGCCTTGGTGCAGAGTTGGACTGGTTTTCCATCTCCATTGATTTGAGTGAGTTGGTTAAGTTTATTCCTTGGATCTTTTGAATCAAAGTATCAGAACCTTGCTCTGATACCACTTGATGGATCTAAACACACACCTTGTGTTAGTGATACTTTGAGTTATATTAATAAGTACGCGGAATATACTTAGTAATACCCAGAAGATGGATTGTATGATATAATGTAAGTGAGAACAGTATAACACAAAGCTTCAATATTATTAAGAATAATACGAGTGATCTTGCTTATCACTAGGGTTACACCTTGAAGCTCTCTAGGGTTTAATACGCACTAAGAACAATGACCTAGGACCTCCTTGTATAGCACAAGGAGTCCTTTACAATATAAGTATAATGCTATCAATAGAGAATATACACAAGATCTTTTCTATACTTATCTATACACGAATACATAACAATTATCCTAATAGCAAGTGGTAATAATATGTACTAGCAGTGGTAATGTGTTTCCACTGCTAGTGCATTCTTCAGCAGTGTCTTCCACAAGTTTATCAGTGGTAACTGTTAGCATTATTCCCAACACTTTGGAATGCCAATCCCTGAAGCCCTCCTCACTGAAAGAATTAATAAAGCAGACTACTTTAAGAAATACATGAAGAAGGTCTCAGGCACAACCGATGATGACTCATCAAATCCTACTCTCACGCAATCCAAATCCAAACAATCTGATTCTACCTACGCAAGTCTTCCCAAGAAGAGGAAGAGAACTGATAGATCAGTATCTACTGACTCTCCGTCTCAAAAGCAAAAAAGGAGAAGGAGAGACGCTGGAAAGGGAAAAGATAAATGAGAGATGAGATTAATAGATGAAGACGATGCTGCTCTGCAACAAGGAATCCAACAGAGTCTAGAAAGTTTTGACATACCTCAAAGACAACCAGTGGGAGGGGTCACAACACGAGAACCCGAGTCAAGACCACGCCAAACCACTCCCTGCTAGGCTGGGAATAGCAAAGGAATTGCAGGAGAAGAAGTCAACAAGCAACTCGGATGTTGTTGACCATTTCCACTCGCACCAACAACGACAATGCAACTTGAGCTCAAGAAAGAAGTGTTGAATCATCTTCACCAAGAACAAACCGGAGTGGAAAAGGATGTGTCGATACATGTGAGGAAACCCTTGCTTCTAGTGACACTGTCGAAAGTCGAATCAACACCTTCTACTAAAACGGTTCCAAGGCTTGAGACATAGATTGACCAAATGGACACCGCTGACAAGTTACTGAATTTGGGGAAATGAACTGGAAGGTTCACAGGAGATTTTTAGCCAAGATCCGAGGAACACGCAAGGGCTAGAAGAAGCAAACATGTCTATGGGATCTCTCTCATCATCAAGAATCTTGAGCCCGACATTACTTATGGTGATCAATTCCTAAAGGATGACCCTCGGACATCGAGTCTGACAAGCAAAACGATGAAAAGAAGAAGTTGAGTCTATGTTCTCGGTCACTATTCAGCAAGACACATCAAATGTTCCTCCTATGTCAGCACCCATTGTTACCTCATCATCAACAACTCCATCAATTGCACTTCCACCACCCGCTCCTGCTCAAATAACCGCACTTCCACCACCCGAACCTGCTACCGTTCCACCACCAGTAGTCACAGTTAGTGACTCTATCACACCACCGGCTTCACCACCTCCCGCTAAGACTGCAGAGTAACTCCTTGAAGAAGCACTCAAAAGAATCGAGGTCCTCGAAAAGCACCATCTGCCCAAATCCGTCAAGCATCTGGATCGTCGTGTATCCAAGCTGGAGAACCTTAACTTTGACATCGCAGCGGCAAATGCCATTGAAGCGTATAAAAGATGATGTGGAATGGGCAATGAAAGCTCCACCGCTTCAACGGTTTAAGGATTTGCCTATTTCGGATATGAGATCGCTTCTATCGATAGAATGTATGACGCAGTAAGAGCATTTGGACGAAGTTCATAAGAAATTATATGAGGCGCCAAGAATCAATAAGGCATGATAATCACCGCAGCTTCGGAGGATATTCGTGAAAGGAGAGGAAAGAAGAAAATAAGAACTGCTCGATGGAGTCTATGCCTGAGTACCAAAATCTCCACCACCACCTCCTCCTCCTCCAACCGGTGGAGGTGGAACATCTGAACGGTGGATCTTCCGCACTCGCTACAACTCAAAAGAAAAATCCTCCAACACCTCCACCGTAATCTTCTAAACAAACTGGCTCATCCAAAGGGTCAAGGATCTTAGAAGACATCTACGACTTGGACCATCATGACTCTCGGTTTACACCCACCTTCTCTACAATCCCGTAAGAGCGATGATTAATGAAGAGTCTTACATTGTGCATGAGTCAGAATCTGAAGACGATGATGCTTCCACCAAACATATCCCTAAACTGTCTGAAGATGATGGAACCTCTAAACATATCTCTCATGAAGACTTTCTTCATTCCTGAATCAACAAACACTCATCAACCATTTGATGATCCATCTAGCGAAAACACTCAAGGAATTTAGTTTTCTTCCAAATAGGATCAATCCTTAGTATCCATGTTTCATCAATGTAATGCAATTTCTTTCATGAAATAAAACATCTTACATTTGATATCTTAGTGTTAGAACCTCTTAAACTAACCTTGAAATATGATGCATTGTCAAAGTCATTGCATACCTTTTGTAAAGGTTCTGCTTAGCAGCTAGACGAATCCCAAAATTTATGCTTGACGGATCCCTACTCTTAGGGAACCGTGGGATCCGGCAAACAGAAGATGCAATTGTAATCTAGACATAGTACCTTAAGACAAATTAAGTTCTTATCAAAGTTGAGTAGATTTTCCGTACTCACACATAACACATTTAGATCACACTAGAAACAACCGTAGATCTATCATCTCACCAAAACTCATTACTCTTCTGCTCTTATAAATCATACATGATTTCTCACATCTAGCTTTAGAAACCCTTCAAGTATGGCAAAACTGATCATAATCATCCTTACTTCAAAATTGGTCAAAATTGATCGAATTCTAGTTTCTTTTCATCTTAAAGCCTTTAGGATAATCTCCAAAACATTATCCTAAGTCACTATTTGATCTCTAGGATCATTTAGCTCCATTTGACACTCTCATAATTTTTAAGTGTCACCTTTGTTCACTCATTGGTACTTATGAAAGTTCCAATTTCTTCCATAAAAGGCAATCATTAGCTACATCACTCATTACCCTTAAGTATTTGAGCACCTCTTCATTTAAGACACTTAGGTAAACTAAAACACTCAAGAAGAAATAGGCATTAGACCTTACAAACATCATTGCTATCTTCTCTTAGTCAGGCGATGACGGATCCCTAGATTAGCCTAGGCGGATCCTCAAAGGAGGGAACCGGGATCCGTATGATGATTTATGTCAACTCTAGCCAAAACAATCATTTCAAGCTCATCTTGCTAACTTGAACACTCCATCTCATCTTAAATGAGTTCCTAGATTAGTACAACTCTGAAGATTGACTCTTGTGCATGTTAATCATCACATTCTAAAGAATTTTAGTGGCTTAAGTCTTGAATGCACTTGGTAAATCCCTTGCTTTATAAACCACATTGTTAGGACTCCTAAAGTCATCACCTTCATCTTCATTTTCAGCACTTAGAAATCTTTACAACCCTCTTGAAATCATCTCATCATGAGGAAAACTCCAAGTGGCAACTCATCAACCAAGGAACCACCCAAGAAAATTGCTCGTGTTGTACACGAAATCTCTTCAACTGAATCATCTCCGGTCAAGTCCACAAATGCAAGGATTTCTTCTCCACCAATCAAACCAATTCCTAAAAGGATAGTACCCACAAAACTACCTATGCTAAACACCACCATACCTCCTAGGCCAAACAATCCCATCTCCACTAAACCATCACCATTGGTTCCTAGAGCTATCTCATGCACAACTCCACTATCATCACCACACCTCTACAATTTAGAGGATTTGCCTCCTAGGCCGTCTCATCCTCCTCCACCGGCAACATTCTCCTCATTAGGAGGAATAATGGTACAAAATCAAGGTGTTGAGTCAACACTAGCTCCGGTTTCCTTTTCGCCGTCACCATCATATAATCACATTTGAATTATGAGAAATGATCAAGGTCAACCACCTCGACCATATGGAAGTTGACACTTCTCTACCACCACCATCATTCTTGGTCGAGCCATCTTCAAATGTGCCTCCACCAATCCTGTTAATACAAATATCGTCATTAAACGTTATTTATATTTTTGATCTTTGCCTAAGTTTTGTTAACGACAAAAGTAAATTTAATTTATAAAAGCTTAAAGCTTGTCAAGTTTATTAGATATTAAAACAAGCTTTCTCAAACAATATATTCATCATTCAAGCATTTACATTTATGATTAGTAACATCTTGATATGACTCTAATCATTATGTATGATAGTAGTTTGTAGAATGTGTTAGGTTCTTAAAACCAAACACTACTTAAGCATTTGCATATTTCTATTAATAGTAATACAACATTTGACATCATGTATTACATCATGGAGATCATTGGAAGATTCCATTAGATATTTTGTGAAGATTTGTACTCTTCATATCTTGCACAATCTTACTTAGATAGAGTTGACTTTAGGCAAGATTTGATATCTTGACTGCCGATCAAGGGTACTAATTTGGTACACGGCGGAACCCTTTAAGGGTCCGCGGTCCGTGATCGCCTCGTCCAAATTGGCTATAAATAGCAATGCCAAGCCAAGTAGTTTCTCATCCCTTTCTAACATACTCTCATACATATCTTCTCTAACCCTTCTAACTCGCTTTCATATCATATTAGTGATCTCTTTGTAGCAAAGAAGATCAAGTCATATTCAAGCTTCAACGAGAAGTTGGAAGTCTTGTTTGTTTAGTGTTGTATGATCTAGTGTTGATCCATACTTCATTGTTGTATCAAACCATCATAATCTTGTGAGTGTGAGTGGTTAGTATTTTAGTCCACAAAATACATTGTGTGTGGGAGTAGTTGTACCCTTGGAAAGAACTCGACATCTAGCTTAGTGTCGGA
Organism: Chrysanthemum lavandulifolium; assembly: GCA_022545495.1. Taxonomy (NCBI): domain Eukaryota; kingdom Viridiplantae; phylum Streptophyta; class Magnoliopsida; order Asterales; family Asteraceae; genus Chrysanthemum; species Chrysanthemum lavandulifolium. Next base: position 148,745,665 of record CM040239.1, on the reverse strand, counting down.
AATAGTGTGTTTAAGTGTAAAGGTTTTCTCCGCGGTGAAAGGAGCTTGTTGACTAGTGAAGTTAAACTCGAGTGTGAGACTCGGGAGTGGAGTAGGCAAGGAAAAGAGTCCTTGTAGGTCGAACCACTATAAACAACTTGTTGTGGTTTGATCATTTCTTTCCTTACTTACTTATTACACATTGCTTGCATATTTCATTAACATACTTAAGATCAATATCAATTGATCTTTCAATAAGTTTCAAAACAAAGTTTTAATCGGTAAACTATTCAACCCCCCTTCTAGTTTTCTACAATTGGTACCAGAGCCTCGTTGCTCAAGAATTTCTAAAATAACTTGTATTTTATAAACTTGAAACGATCCATGGATTCTGAAAACTTTAAAGAAGGGCAATCTATGCAAAGACCACCACTCTTTGAAACCAATGGATTTATCTATTGAAAACCGTTTTGAAACATATGTAAAATCAAAAGATATAGATCTTTGGTTTATTATTGTTAAAGGAGATTTTAGTTCTACAACAAAGGATATTTCCGTTGATGAACAAAAGAAATTAGTTGCTAAAAATAATGAAGCTAAAATGATGCTTTACAATGCTTTACCTAGAAAAGAATATGAAAGAATTTTTATGTGTGAAACCGCCAAAGATATTTGGGAATCTTTAATTGTTACACATCAAGGTAATTCACAAGTCAAGGATAACAAAATTGATCTTCTTGTTCAACAATATGAACAATTTGTTATCCCCGAAGATGAAACCATTGATTGTGGCTTTGCTCGCTTTAACACTATCATTACATCACTTAAAGCACTTGACGAATCTTTTCGTAGTAAGAACTTTGTCGAAATTTCTTAGAGCACTCCATCCCAAATGGAGAGCTAAAGTGACCGCTATTGAAGAATCAAAAGATCTCTCAATAATGTCACTAGACGAGCTAATTGGCAACCTCAAAGTTCACGAAATGGTAATGGAGAAAGATTCGAAATCATCATAGGAAGAAAGGAGAAGATCAAACTGCTGCTCTTAAAGCAAAGGCGGAATCAAGCGATGATGATGAATCTTGCTCCAATAGTGAAGATGAGGAATATGCCATGGCCGTTAGAGATTTTAAGAAGTTCTTTAGAAGAAGAGGAAAGTTTGTAAGACAACCTCGAGAAGAAAAGAAGCCATTCCAAAAGATCGGGATGATAAGAAGATTAAAGGTGAAAGAAAGTGTTTTAGATGTGGTGATGCAAGTCATCTCATAGAGAATGTCCCAAGCCACCTAAAAGCAAAACTCAACGAGCTTTTGTAAGTGGTGCTTGGAGTGATAGTGAAGACGATGAAGAATCAAGCAAGGAAGAGATCGCTCTAATGGCACATGAATCAAATGAGGTACTTTCCGACTCTTCTTATTCTTCTATAGATGATGATACCTTGCAAAACAATATAATCAATTGTGTGAGCTAAGTCTAAAAATCATAACTAAAAATAAATTTCTAAAACCAAAAGGAGTTTTTGGAAAATGAGGTATATGAGTTAAAAGAAAAGCAAAACGTCTTGAAAAGGGAAAGCAAATGACGATGATTGCAAATCATGTCAAGAGCTTAATCTTGAAATAGAAAAACTAAAGCTCACACAAGAAGTTTTAATAGAAAATAATTCTAAGTTTAAAAGGTTTAACAAAACATCGCTTCTTGCCGATGAAATAGTTAAAATCCATAAAACACCGTGAGACAGGAATGGGCTAGGTTTTAATGAAGTATCAATTTCAAAGAGTCAAAACAAAACGGCCAAAAGGACGAACATTCTCATCAAAATCGTCAAGAAGATAAAGACGGACCAGACGGAACCAAAATAAGGGTTCCGTCCACAGCAAAAGGGTACCGCGGTACTTCAAAGTAATGTAATGTTCGCAATATGGACCGCATCAATTTGTTAAAATAACAAAGAAAACCAATGATAATGTTAAACTAAAACCAGCCATTATATCGAGTAGGACTTGTTAAAATGAATTTAGATCAAAACTACTCAACAACGATATAAAACCTCTTTGCCAAACGCCTTTCCTAAGAGCAACCACAACGTTCAACCTAACTACCAACACAACGGTTGGAATCAAAACATCCCTAGACCATATCAAACCCCAGATTACATGCCATGGAACCCTTACCCATCATTTCCATACATGAATCAAATAATGGTATGTTTAACCCAAACGGACCCATGAGATATCGGGGACCAAATGTTTGAGTTATTCGCTTCTTAGGTATGCTTAAAAGTTGGATTGGAACCCGATGAATGGATAAAAGATAGTGGATGCTCACGACACATGACGGCAACAAAGTCTCTTCTCATCATACCAAGAGTATGACGGAGGTAATGTCACTTTGGTAGCAATCTCAAAAGCAAAATCATTGGCAAAGGTACGATTGCTCATAACTCTCTAACTATTGAAAATGTTGCTCATGTGGATAGGTTAGGATTTAATCTACTTAGTATTAGCCAACTATGCGATAAAAAGTATAAAGTACTATTTGATGAAAATGGTAGTAAAATACTAAAAGATGGTATCACCATAGCTAAAGGAGTTAGGAAAAATAACATATACGCCATGAAAATAGATAAAACATATAATGACAAACTTTGCCTAACAACATTAGACGATAGCTCATCTCTTTGGCATAGACGCTAGGTCACGCTAATATGAGACTTATACAAAACCTATCTTCAAAAGAATTGGTTAGAAATTTACCAAAACTAAAATATGACCAACACTTTTGCGACGCTTGCAAAATTGGTAAACAAACACATAGTAGTCACAAATCTAAAAATATGGTGTCCACATCTAAGTGTCTAGAATTATTACATATGGACTTATTTGGACCATCCGCTATAAGGAGCTATGGAGGCAACTTATACACTTTGGTCATAGTAGATGATTACTCAAGGTTTACTTGGACGTTATTTTTGAAAACCAAAAATGAAGCTTTTGATAAATTTGAAATACTTAGTAAGAAAATTCAAAATCTTCTAGGTGTCAAAATTGTGTCGATCCGGACGGATCATGGTCGTGAATTTGACAACGAAACTCAATTTGGAAACTTTGTGATACTAATGGTATAACACATAACTTTTCCGCCTCCACTAACACCTCAATCAAATGGAGTAGTAGAACGAAAAATAGAACAATTCAAGAAATGAGTAGAACAATGCTTAATGAACAAAATATTCCTCAAAAGTTTTGGTGTAATGCCGTTGACACTTCTACATATATTTTAAATAGAGTCCTAATACGTCCTTTCCTAAACAAAACACCATATGAACTTTATAAAGGTAAAAGCCAACATTAGGATATTTTAAAGTCTTTGGTTGCAAATGTTTTATTCTTAACACTAAGGATTATCTCACCAAGTTTGACCCAAAGTCTTATGAAGGTGTATTTCTTGGTTACTCTCAAACTAGTAAAGCTTACATTGTCCTAAATAAAGAAACAATGATAGTCGAGGAATCGTTGAACATAACATTTGATTTAAAGTCCACCTCCTCTAAGACATCACCTTTGGTAGATGATGACTTAGTTGAAAGTCAAATAATTGAAAGTCAAATTAATAATAGCAAGGAAGATGAACCATTAAATAAGGAAATTGTCAACATAAAAGAATCTAAAAGTCATCCATTAGAAAAGGTCATAGGAAAACTTAATCAAAGAACCTTAAGATCACAAGCTCAAAATCAAAGTAATCATTTTTGTTTTGTATCCACCATTGAACCAAAAAACTATAAATGAAGCAATAAAAGATGAATCATGGGTAATGGCCATGCAAGAAGAATTAAACCAATTCGTTAGAAATGATGTTTGGAAACTAGTTCCAAAACCCAAAGATCAAACTATAATTGGAACAAAATGGGTCTTTCAAATAAAATGGATGAAAATGGTATAGTATCTAGAAACAAAGCTAGGCTTGTTGCACAAGGTTATAATCAACAAGAAGGAATTGACTATGATGAAACTTATGCACCGGTAGCTAGACTTGAATCTATTAGAATATTACTTGCTTATGCATGTGCTTATGATTTTAAATTATTTCAAATGGATGTTAAAAGTGCTTTTCTTAATGGGTTTATTAACGAAGAAGTGTATGTTGCTCAACCCCGGTTTTACCGACTTTGAGAAACCACATCATGTCTTCAAACTCAAGAAAGCATTATACGGCCTTAAACAAGCACCTAAAGCTTGGTACGACCGCCTTAAGACTTTTCTTATTGATAACAAATATACTATGGGATTAGTAGATAATACTCTTTTACTAAGAAAAGGAATCGCAAATTATTATTGTTCAAATATACGTTGATGACATTATATTCGGATCAACTTGTCAAGAACTATGTAATGATTTCTCTAAAATCATGCATGACGAGTTTGAAATGAGTATGATGGGTGAGTTAAACTTTTTCTAGGACTTCAAATTAAACAACTAGAAGATGGTATTTTCTTTAACCAATCTAAATATATAAAAGATATGCTTAAGAAATTTGGTCTTGAAGATTCCAAACCAACTAAAACACCCATGTCTTCGGACACTAAACTCACCAAGGACGAAGAAGGTGAATCCGTAGATAACACTAAATATAGAGGAATGATTGGTAGCCTACTCTATCTTATGGCTAGTAGACCCGACATTATGTTTAGTGTTTGTCTATGTGCTCGCTTTCAAGAAAACCCAAAGGCATCACACTTAGAAGCATTAAAAGGATTTTAGATATATTAAGGGAACAACGTGTTTAGGATTATGGTATCCCAAAGGAACGGGTATAGAAACCATAGTGTATGCCGACTCGGATCATGCCGGTGATTATGTCGATAGAAAAGTACAAGTGGTATTTGCACTTTGTTGGACATTGTCTCACCTCATGGTTTGCAAAGAAGCAAACGGCTTTAGCTATCTCTACCATCAAGCCGAATACGCCTCACCGAAAAGCATGTCAACAAGCTCTTTGATGAAGCAAGCTCGAGACTACGGAATTCATCTCAACGATATTGTAATACTTTATGACAACAAAGGAGCCATCGATCTCAAGAAGAATCCTGCTCAACATGCTCGCATAAAGCACATTGAAATCATCATCACTTTCTTCGCGACAATGTTCAAAAGGAAACATCTCAATCGAGAAAGTATCCTCAAGACAACATTGCCGACATTCTTACTAAACCTCTTAAACGAGAACCTTTTAATCTTCTTAGACTTGGTTTAGGTTAATGGAACCAAACATGTAGGATAAACATAGTCTAAAACATTAGAATAGTCAAACCAAAACAATTTTGTCTTATATCTCGCCATCAGAGCTATCGTCACCAACGACAACACGGACGGAACCAAAATTTGGTGCCGTCGTCCGTGGTGTCTCTGTACAAAACAAATTTTATACATAACATCTTCTTCCTCACAACCCACTTTACCAAAACGTAAAACTTAAACCAAGCTCATTATTGTCATCTTCCCACTCTCTTATCATCAAGATAACATCATTGTAAGTATCCTAACTACATTTCATCTCTTAATTCTGAGTCTAGGATTCTTATTTATGCACAAAACTATCACAAATCATTACATGGGGTTTTATGTATGCTCTTATACCAAATATGAATTCAATTGGCAAATTGCATAACTAGTCATTCAAATTAGGTACTACATTATCATATTGCATAAACAAATCATGTTTCCCACTAATTGATAGATAATAAATATAAGGCCTTATTCAAACAACCAAACACCCCATGTCAAAAGTTTTGAAAAGCTTCTCACTTATAGGAAAACATTTTCATTGCTAATACAAATAGAAACGTTAGAATTTTCATCACTTGCATGCTCTTGAATACTAAAGGTATTGCATAACTAATATGCACTCCGGTATATTCAAATGTAGCCACATTGAATTAGGAGCATTTGGGTTATCTCATGGTATTTGCCAAACACTCCACTAAAACCATTTTATGCATAAAATGAGTCGAGATAACCGCAACTCCAAATTGTTTTCATATAGGCACATACTAGAATCAAAAACGTTAAAATTTATCTAAATTTTAACATGTTAATTCTTGTTCTTAGAATAACCATGGTAGCCGCAAGATTCTATGATCACAAAGACACTCTTAAACTACATTCCCAAACACCACAAAACCAAAGGACTCACCAAGGAACAAGTAGAAATATTTAGGGTCTAGAATCTAGGTATTTCCACTGGTAGAACCATTCACTCATCCTTCCTTGAGCATACCAATCTTCGTGAAGAACTAGCCGCCATTCAATTCGATTGTCTTCTTGACATTGATGAACCAATTTGTCCTAGGTTCAGATTAGAATTCTATGCTAGTGTGACCGGTTTTAGTGATGAAGATGATGAGTTTTGTCTTAGCTTTAGAATCAACCAAAATGACTACACCATCACTTTAAGTGACTTTGCTAGAGTACTAGGAATTCCCAACCGTGGAACTTGTGTCACACGGATAAGTGGTCACCACCGCACTTGATGCAATCAATGACCGCCTCTCCCTACATAACCCGCTTAGCCGATAAGGATGTCATCCGTGAACACCTTTTAACCCAAAACGGATACAACCCGAGTCACCCGAAGTGGAAAAGAGGTAGACCGAGATCCATATGGAATGGAGCTCAATGAACTTAAGCACGAATTTAAAAATGGGAGGAGTTACTTAGAGCAAACGCCATTAGCACCATAGGAATAGGGATCACATAAACGCTTGTCTTTGCCACATGCTTTACAACTTGTTCACCCGACAACCATTCAACTTAGCCTACTACATAGCTAGGAGAATGATTGATATTCCAACTCAAGGATCCGTTGCTCTTCCATACGGGATGCTTCTCACCCGTCTCTATAGAAACTTCGCTCCAATTCCACCAACCCCAAAAGGGATGCACCTTCAATATGATCTCATCCCTCACATCTTTGTACCTTTGAGTGATGCTAGAGTTGCTAAGACTAAAGGCAAGAGAGCTAAACCTCCAACTCCTTCATCATCATCATCATCAAATAGCTCCGAGGATGGTCTTCCAAGCTCTCGTCTTCCACCTCAAGAGTATTACACATCTCTTCCCGAGATTGAGAATGAATCAGCAGAATTCAAGCAAACTAAGGGAATGTTCAAGTGCCTTGGTAGGATGATGAACAAGATTTACAAGAAGTTGGACAAATAAGGGTACTTTAAGGAGTGTTTGGAACAATGCATTATCGTTAATGTTTGATACTATTTAGTTGTTCTTATTATGTAGGATGATAATATAACTTGAAACAATGGTGTATGCTAACAATCTCATGCGGGGGATAGCACAAGTATGCTATCAATTTTACCCATTTTCACTATATTGTGAAAATCAATAAGCCTTGCTCTTAATCTATGCTCCACCGTGTTTACATACGTGTTATTTACTTTTCCTAACTAGAAATGTTTAGTATAACAGTTTTGAGAAAAATTTCGTGTTTCGAAATTTCGTGTTTTAAGAAACATTCGTCCAAATTTCAAGACTCCACGGATCGACGGCACCATTATTTTGGTACCGTCCTTATGTAATTTGGTATCGCCATATCTCAGTGAGTGACCAGACGGCACCCTTTTTGGGTTCCGTCCTTGTATGATTTTGGTGCCGTGGATCCTCCGTAATTTTCTCGAATTTCGACTCTTTCGTGATTCCAAATTATCTTCCATCACTTATAAATCAATCTTAACTAGTTTATACCGTTATTAGAACTAGTATTATTCACTAAGGATGTGAAATCCATTTCCACCAAAATTCAAAATTTGAAAAATCCACCCAAGGAGCCCTTTATATAAAGGAAGGAACCAAATTTTGGTACCTTCAAACCGTGGTAATCAATATTAGGAAATTCCACCACTAGAACACATTTATTGCATATATTTTCTTCTTCACTCCATCTTCTTTGTATGGATTGACTTGGGTGATATGACTAGCATTCAACCCACTTCCAAATCATTAGGAACCTCATCTCTTCAATGGTTCAACATCAAATCAAACCTTTCTCAACAATTTCTTACCTCTATAAATTGAAAGGCTTTACCATGATCATCCTCACACCTTCTTCATTCTCATTACTATCTAGCAAACCAAAACCCAAGTTCAAAATGACTAAATCATCACCAAACCTTGCAAGAAAACCGCTAGAATGAGCGTAAGGCCTTGTTGTTTTGTCAATATTAGCTCATCATCCGAATCTTCACCACTCACAATCTCATCTCCCATTAGAGATGATACACACCTTACCTTAGCTACACCTACTTCATCACACATTGTGATCACCACTCCACCACCAATAAAACACCTACTTCACCTCCACCGCACCCATCCAAACATCCAAGACACCTTCACCACCTTCACCAAGGTCTCCCACTCTCACTCCCATGGAGTTATTTTCAACTCCACCAACATCACCAAATCCTTTCCTAGAGGATTTGGAAGACTTGCCTCCTAGGCCAAGTCACCCACCACCATTGCCATCTTTTGGCACCATTGAGCTAATCGCTCATGAATCACCCTCGGTCATCCATTGACCCAAACGCCCATTAGGGCCAAGACCTCTCCTTTTCCACCCCATTCACAAGGACATTCATGGTCCTTATACGGGATCATCCACTTCCATCATCAATGTCCCTCATATTGAGGACATTCCGAGAGTACGTGGATGACAATCCCACTGAGAGAGATTCAAGCCGAACTCCACAACCTCCACCAATTCAAAGGCATGGTGGATTCTCACTTAAGTGAGACAATGCAAATGCAAAGTGCTCAACGCTCTTTCACGAAGAAATGAGGTTCATCCTCAACCACGTTCTTGAGCTGCCTCAACGCTTTTCCCATCCACCATCACTTTAGGATGGTTTTTAGAATAGTCGCTTATTTGTTTTTGTTTCTTTAGGATAATTTTATTTTCTTGTACTAGAAACACATCATTGTGTTCTCTTTTCATGATCTTTACTCATGAAAAATTTTAACTAATGAATGTTGTTTATTATGTTGTTGGTGTCATTACATAGTGTTTGGAAATGCTTGTGAATGATCATTATCACTAACTTTTTCTTGTAGCTTTATTTTCACAATCCATGTATCTTCCCATTAAAGCACCCAATTTAGGGGAGCTGAACAAGGGGAGATAATAGCTCGGCTCATTACATTCAAGATAGCCTCTTCTTTTGTTGAGACAAAAGGGGAGAAAATATAGAACTTGAAATTATTTATATTTGACTTTTCCGAAAAGTCAAACCGCATACAATTGACTTTCTAAAAGTCAAACAGAACCCTCATTGATAATACTTGACTTTTCTTTAAAAGGTCAACTGCATACTTTGACTTTCTCAAAAAGTCAACATCATGCATCAACTAGTGAATTCTTTGACTTTCATAAAAGTCAAAATTCATACACTTATATTATCATTTCCTTTTCAAAGTTCTAAAACTAATATTTTTATAACTCTTGTACAAACCTTGTCTCTTTTATAAAAATAAATTTATATTTTGTCCTCAACAAAAGGGGAGATTGTTAATACAAATATCGCCATTAAACGTTATTTATATTTTTGATCTTTGCCTAAGTTTTGTTAACGACAAAAGTAAATTTAATTTATAAAAGCTTAAAGCTTGTCAAGTTTATTAGATATTAAAACAAGCTTTCTCAAACAATATATTCATCATTCAAGCATTTACATTTATGATTAGTAACATCTTGATATGACTCTAATCATTATGTATGATAGTAGTTTGTAGAATGTGTTAGGTTCTTAAAACCAAACACTACTTAAGCATTTGCATATTTCTATTAATAGTAATACAACATTTGACATCATGTATTACATCATGGAGATCATTGAAGATTCCATTAGATATTTTGTGAAGATTTGTACTCTTCATATCTTGCACAATCTTACTTAGATAGAGTTGACTTTAGGCAAGATTTGATATCTTGATCGTCGATCAAGGTACCAATTTGGTACACGGCGGAACCCTTTTAGGGGTCCGCGGTCCGTGGACGCCCTCGTCCAAATTGGCTATAAATAGCAATGCCAAGCCAAGTAGTTTCTCATCCCTTTCTAACATACTCTCATACATATCTTCTCTAACCCTTCTAACTCGCCATATCATATTAGTGATCTCTTTGTAGCAAAGAAGATCAAGTCATATTCAAGCTTCAACGAGAAGTTGGAAGTCTTGTTTGTTTAGTGTTGTATGATCTAGTGTTGATCCATACTTCATTGTTGTATCAAACCATCATAATCTTGTGAGTGTGAGTGGTTAGTATTTTAGTCCACAAAATACATTGTGTGTGGGAGTAGTTGTACCCTTGGAAAGAACTCGACATCTAGCTTAGTGTCGGAAATAGTGTGTTTAAGTGTAAAGGTTTTCTCCGCCGGTGAAAGGAGCTTGTTGACTAGTGAAGTTAAACTCTCGAGTGTGAGACTCGGGGAGTGGAGTAGGGCAAGGAAAAAGAGTCCTTGTAGGCCGAACCACTATAAACAACTTGTTGTGGTTTGATCATTTCTTTCCTTACTTACTTATTACACATTGCTTGCATATTTCATTAACATACTTAAGATCAATATCAATTGATCTTTCAATAAGTTTCAAAACAAAGTTTTAATCGGTAAACTATTCAACCCCCCTTCTAGTTTTCTACAAATCCCTCCGTCGTTTGAGGCTCCCCAACCCGCTTCACTTGATCCTTCGCATCAAGCAATTTCATTTCTTCCACCACCACTACCTAGCCATGACAAAGATTGTTATCATTGTCAACATGTTGAAAGTTTGATACATGAAGTACGAGAAGATCAACGTTTCATGTTCTATCACCTCCTCGAACGTTTCGACGAGATTAAACCTAAACAAACTTGAGCTAGAGGATTTTAGTGGTGTCCTAGTATCGCGCTACTTAGATAAATCTAGTAATTCCAAGTCATGTATCGCTCATTTTCTTAGTTTTAGAGTCATGTATATCATACCTCTAGTTTTATTAAATGAATATTACTTGCTACTTGCTATATATTTCGAGTATATGATTATATTGTATAATACATATCTCATTTTGATGTTAACATTATTTGTTATATCACCATTGTCGAATTCACCATCAAAGACGGATCCCTGAATCCCAGCACGGATCCCTACAAGGAGGGAACCGTGTATCCGTGAGACGTAAAACTATTTTTCTACTAACTTGAGTCATATTTGCAGGAAATTATGCATTATACTTGTTTTCTAACTTTTTTTTTGTAGTTATTCAATTTACACATGAAGACTTTGACACCCTAAAGCTAGGGGGAGCTTGTGTCAAAGCATTACATTGCAAAATTACTTGCAATATTAGGATTACACTTCATGACATCCCCTTGCAAAGTTGCAATCATTAAGGGGGAGCATACTCGTCACTTAGACGAAATCTTTTGCAAACTTAGTTGCAAATGAACTAGCTTAGCATTATTTTTCTTGACGCCCTCACATGGGGATGGACTCGTCAAGGGGGAGTTAAGACGAGATCCTTTCCCGTTACTTGCTCTCTACTTTATCTTTATTTTCTACTTTTCACATGTTTTTCTTAAAACAATGTGTTAGTTTCCTTTCGAAGCTCTTTTTGTTTCGACAAAAAGGAGGAGAAGAAAGTAAAATACAAATTCAAACCTTTACTTAATTTTAGCTTTTCCTTAAAATAATTATATGTTTTGTCATCAACAAAAGGGGAGATTGTTAATACAAATAAGTCAGAAAACCTTTATTTATATTTTACGATCTTCTAATATTTTGTTGATAACAAACGTAAAATCATATTAACGAAACAAATAAAATACGTAAATGGTTTGAGCCAATAGTTTTCTAACACACTTACGCTTTCACATAAAACACTAAAACAAGTATAAGTGATTTTATGATTTAGTATTACATATGTACAACAACAACTAGTGTGTACATATTTGGGTAAAATATACACATAACTAGTATGTAGTATATTGGGTAATATAAATAGGTAGAAACTTAAGTATCATAACCCATTGACCAAATACATTGAATGTAGTTGGGTACAACCCAAAGTCCATGACCCATATCCATGGAGCTTGACCCATAACCCATTGCATGACATCATGCTTATATCATATATGGATAATATCCATAACCCATGGTATTGACCCATACCCATTTGACTAGGTGCATTGCACTCATGAGATACATTATATCTAATAAGAAACCCATGGATCAACCCATAACCCATGACCCATAACCAAAATACCCATGGCCAAAGAGGAGCGTCCCACGGATCCCTAGCGTTACGCTAGACGAATCCCTTAAGGGAGGGATCCGTGGGATCCAGGGAACAGTAGTCATTTTCTCTCTATAAATAGTGGTCCATTTCTTCATTGTTGCTCACCCCTTTCTAACATACTTTCCCTTTGAGTTAAAAACTCTCTAACCCCAGATCCAAGTGATCTATGTTTGTAGTTTTGTTTTCGTGTGATTCTCTAGGTTTCTCTTAAAGGCGAGATCACCACCTTTGAAGTCAAGCAAGCTCAAGTCCATGAGTTGCCATGCTTCCTCATCATTAAGACTACTGAAGTCCTCTTGTTGATGGTTCTTTTCTTTCTACTAAAAAGTGTAGTGTTGAAGACATTAGTGAAAGATGTCTCAAGTGTCAAGACGAAGACATTAGTGAAGGGTGTCGACCGTCCGTATTGTAGGCATTAGCAAAGGGTGTCTAGAAGTCAAGTCACAAGACATTAATGAAGGGTGTCTTGAAGATCTAGTTAAAGGTATTAGTGAAAGGTGCCTAAGATGTACATTCGATATGGTGTGTTTCGATGTACAAGATAGATTAGTATTAGATCCAAGGATATTGATATCCTTGATGATGTTGTAATAAGGAGTTGGTCTCCTTTGGGATTAGTCGTTGTGTAGTGTTGGGTTGTAGTTCCTCCATTGTAATGGAACTCGGTACTTAGCCTAGTACCAGATAAAGGGTAGGCGACGTTGTGGTATGTGTGGTTCACCTTGGTGTGAAAGAACCCGGTGGTTAGCCTAGTACCGGAAAAAGAGTAGGCAACGTTGTGAAGGTTTCTCAACCATAAGGAGTCGGTGTTGTGTAGTGATTACAAACTCTCGAGTAGGTGACTCGGGGAGTGGAGTAGGGCAAGGAAGGTGTCGTTGTAGCCGAACCACTATAAATACTCGAGTTGTGGTTTTGTGCTTCTTACTCTTATCTTTTCATTACATATTTATACTTCTATATGTTTGTTTATCAACATCCAACACACACCCAAATAGATTGACATAAGTCGATCTAAATATTTTAAAAGAAAGTTTTTAATTGGCAAAACTATTCAACCCCCTCCCCTTCTAGATTTCCACAAAGGTTCTATAATTAAAAGTTCCTTTTCATAAGAGTTCCTTGATAGTAACTTTAAAAGGTTTCATTGGATTCACCGATCATGAATTCTGTATCATATTCCCCCTACAAGCTCTAAAATGTATCAAAAAATCTTCACATCAAGGGGGAGCAACTTTTTGAAAACCACATCCTTTCCCAAAATATCTTTAACAAAGTATTTAAAATACTAATTTTGATCGAGAAAGTGATGTCGATATTTTTAGAAAATGTTGATCAAAGAAGTGAATTCTTAATTCTTAATCTAAGATTTCAAGTCCTCTTGCCTCTATGTGCTAAAGCAATTTCAAATCCATGATGCACATGTTGAGGGGGAGCTTTTCTGAAATATAAAAAACAATTCAGTACAAAATGCTTTGATCTTGTATCACAAGTACCGGATTGATTTTAAATGGTTTTCAATTGGTTTCAATGGCGTATGAACAATACCAAAAGACCCACCAATTTACTTTATGCATGGTGTTATAAGGATGGTTAGGTTAGATATTCGTTTCACGATCCCGCCAGAGCCGGAGGGATCTACCAGGACAATCCACTAGATAGTGTAGAAGTCCTTAGGTATGATGAAAAAAGGAGAAAAGTGAGAAATGGGAAGAGTGCGGATCGAGATAGAGCTAGAACCGAACAAACCCAACAAGGTTCTAGTTATGAAATTTCGTAAGCAATCAAGGGGTTGAAGAATGAAAAGAAATGAATGAGAAAAGGGTGAAAAGAAATAGCCTCCATTATTTCAACCTTAGGCGTAAACCGGTTCAATTCATATACACCGGTGGTTACCAAGGTAACACCGTATTGAAGAAAAGACGTCATGGACCCAAAGGACGCACCGCACTACAACTTCCCAAGCTACTCAAGTTCCTCTTAAAAGGACTTGTTTCATTCTCACGGGAGCCTACATAAACTATCGACTTTCTTAGAGATTGTTGATATTGAAAAGGAGACCCTCTCCCAGTCTCCCATAGGAACCAAATGTGCACTATTGAGTCTAGAGCCAAGAGATCATCAATAAATCTCACTAGGACACAATCAATGAAGACTCACTGCTTCACACAATGTGGAAAGTGAGAATATATCTTTAGAGTCCCACGATTATCCTTGTGGTATTACCGTAACATCCGAGTGATATGTTCACATATTCACGATGAAGATGGAAAACCTTCTAGAGCCAACATCAAACAAGCTCTTGGTAGGTGACATGTGAGATCTATACAATAGATCAAACTTGTGACAACTGGATTGAAACGATGGGGCGATTCATTATTGAATCAACCTTGGTCCAGGAAATGGATTGACGGATACCTTTGAAAAACAAGTCGTTGTGCTAAAAAATTCTTTTCTCTTGCACATCGACTGTGGATTAATATTTCAGAATAAAAGGTATTTATGATTGATAATTGATTTTCTTTAAAACCTTCGTTGTATTGCAAAACACTTTATAATTAAGCAATACACGATTGTTTTCAAATCATTTTCTTCAATCAAAGAAACCTCAATTTGTCGGTTCACTCACTCCGTGTTGTTTTCTTTGAGACGCTCGTTTGAGAACAAATAGAGCAAACAAGGAAACCATGTCAAGGAGATTCTTAGAATTCTACCGATCACGCAGACAAGATTTGTAATCGATCAACGGGAACCGGGCCATGTACTCAATTCAACGAAGTGATCAAAGACACTTTCGCAGCACTTTATTGCTAAATGTTGTATGCGGTACACCCAACGCTTGTAGTCGATCGAATTGAGAAGTCAATCCATAGCCGCATGCTCACACATCACATTAATATCTAAAGAATTCATGATAAGTACATAACTTCATCAACGACTCTGATATTTTCACTCCATGCTTCTGCTACGCTGTTGCAAATATCATGAATCAACAAAAGCTTCCGTAACTCTGATGAGAAGATATCATGATCCAGAATGTGAGCATGTCGGTCCCAAAAGTCACAAATTCACATGATGGAAACACAACAATGGATAATTTAGAGATTTTAACTTGCTGATGATCTCAAAGAAAGTTCCTGATCACATATCTATGATTCACTCCAAGTCATGGAGTCACTACTATTACACGATGATAAAGCTTTGCAACAACAAGGTCTACGAGCCAGAGCATCAAAGAATATAAATTAATTGCTAAGGCTCTTTCAATGTAATTATTAAAGGTGACCTCCTTAGGGGAGATTGTTAGATTTAGAAAATCCATATCAAGTGTCGGTTACCCCAACGTATGTTTAGCATATTATAGCTCGAGACGTAATAGTATATTAGTTAGATTAGCAAGAGTGTAAGTAACACCGTGGAAGAAGGACGGTCTTTACCCATCGATGCCCGATCCACGCCCGAAGGAGGCGTAGTCATTTGTATAAATAGCCTCTCCTCACAAGGGAGAGGTTGGATGTTCATTTGTAATCTAACCTTCCCTTTGTTGTTTATCTCTAGAACATCTCACTTTCTTTCTAAAACTCTAATTCATACGCCTCTATTTAATATGATTTGATGTGTTTATGAAAGCCAATATGCTACATAAATGTTGTGATTAGGGTGAATCTCATACTGGGCTAAGCTAACCGGGTTTTGTTTGAACTGGTAATTGGCCTTCAAAATTTTATTTAACAAGTTTTCATTAGACTGAATTTAGGTGTTATACATTTAGTTTATTTGGTTTGAAACGTGTTATAAGGATACTTGGAATTTTTGTGAATTTTGCTATAATCTATATATGTATCTAAATCTATATTTATCTACTTTGTAATACATTTGAGACTTTTTTAAAATAGAAGGCTTAAAAAATTCAGATTACACACTTGCTTATCAAAGACCTTGAAGCCAAAACCCACAAAAAAGAGTCGAAGAGTGTGGTTGGTATGACCAGAAAAAGGACAAGGGTGTTTGAGGTTTGAAATTGATAAGAGTTTTATGTGGTTCGATTGTGTTAAGGAAAACAAGAATAAAAAAGGCTTTGGTGTTTGTAGCTTATGATTCATGGGTTTTTTGTGACAAAGTTTCAAAAGGAAAAAACACAAGATTTGTTATTACCTTTGTGTAGGATAAGAAAGAAAAAATTGGTGGTTGCATATGATTATTTTTGCTATTGCTTATAGTTATTTTAGATAAAAGTTGTCATTCATTCATAAAGTTATTGTTTGAAAAAACTTATAAATGAAAAATTATTGTTTGAAAAAACATATAAATGAAAAATTCAGATTACACAGTTAGTATGTAGTATAGATATATATTAAAGATAGTTTTGTCTTCCATATATGATTTTTTTTGACATGGATATGTGTAGTGCAAAGTGTTTATGAGCATTTAATGAGTGGTGAGCGTTTTAACTGTTTTAATTTTAATTCTCATTTGGTAAGCAACAAAAAGTTTTAGTATTTTTTTTTTGAGAATGCTTTTTTCCAAATATTTTATAAAGTAGCCTTTAGAAGCGTTGAATATTTAAGAGTTATGATGATACAAAATTACGTTATTCTACACATTATGATTACTAGTTGGATACCCGCGCACAGCGGCGGCGATAAATATAGTTACATAAATATAGTAAATGAATTGCTAACCCAACTCTCCTCGCAATTCCCTACCCGCTTAGTGAATTCATTTCACAACACTCCAAATGTATATGTGTTAGTTGTACGTGTTTGTTTGGGTTTTCCGTATCTTTCCCGTGACATCATTATTCCCGCATATAAAAAGACCTTCACAATCTTTTTCCCGTCAAACACTATCCCAAAAGTAAATGATTTTGGTAAATAAAGTTTGTATTGATTGAAGTAAAGGTTAAAGTTATAAAATCAATCAAAATAAAATAAACCTACTAAAATGTAAAACTAAAACTCATAAAAATATATCTAAATGGATGTTGAATTAAATAGCTAAAATTTTAAAAATATGGTGAAATTATATCATAAAAAAATTAAACGAATTAAAAGATACTTAAATTTAAAAATAAATGTGATTAATTAGTTAAGAAGTGACATGTGTCACCCCATTATTGAAGCTCTTTATTTTGGTTTTTTATAGCTCATCCCTTTTTGTTACTCAATGATTGGAGCTCCTTATCTTAAGACTAAAATACACGGTTGGTCCCTAAACTTGGCAATCCGCTTCGCGTTGGGACAGACCTTAGCATTATTATCGCCGGAGGTCCAAAACATGGGCTTTATATGCGAAACTCGTCCCTTGACCAATAACGTCGATGTCAACGTCTTTTTTCTGTTAGTTAGTGGAGGGTATTATAGTCCATACACATTTATACCTCACCTTAGTTAATTCTGATAAAAGCTACCATATACCATCTTGATCGTTTCCCTCTTTCGTCACACAACCGTCACACACACTTTAACAATGGCAGACAAGGAACTTACTTTTACAGATGTAACTGATGAGATGGTAAAATATGTGAAGGCAAAATATGGGGATACTTGGTTAAAATAAGATGAAATGTCTGATGAAATGTTTAATGATTTATGCAGATTTGCGAAAGAAGCTCAAGTGATGAAAGGTTAGTCTGGTTTTTTGTATTTGTGTGATTGGCATTTTAAGGGATGAGCATAAATAACTTAATTTATTTGATGTAACTGAGCAAAGGTCGAATCACAAAAGAGGATTATAGCAAGCTAAAGGTATCTCGACGATATGGTTGAGTATGCCATGGCTACTTATGGAATAAGTGGGATATAGGAGATGACATTGTCGATGTGATACTTGAAGACTTGTGGGAAAAATATAGGAATAAGGAGTCCGAGAAAGGTTAGAGTTAATGTTTGCAAGCTAAGAAAGTTGTAATGGGTGAACTCGATTTCTTTCTGCTTTGTCTATCTTTCCAGATACTAACGTGAGAGGAAATGAAGTTGATGTCATCATTATTTCGCATACATCCGATGATGAGTGTGGAACATGTCTTCTAAGACCACTACTTTGAAAGGTTTCACTTCCCAAGCGTCAAGGCTTCCGCTCCCAAGGTTGTACTTGGTCTTGTAAATACCGTGGATGCTCCAAAGACAAATAGGAATGAGTGGTATGTGCCTCCCTAAGGACCTCAAGTCTCCCCCATGAATATCAAGTCTCCCATCAAGAAGTTCACCCGTTATTTTTAGTTGTTGATGTAATGAAGATGTATATTTTTGGTGATGATGGTTAATGAAACGATACTTGTTAACATGTATATTTTGCTTGATATGGTGTAATTAGGTGGTGGTGTAGGTATATTTTGGATTTCTTGTTTCATTTTGTAGTTTGCGCTGCTTATGCGCTTTAGGTGGGTGTTTGGGAAAACCCATTTTGACTTATAAGGTCAACATAAACCAAATTATTAGAGGAACCACAATCAATTGTTAGTATTTAAAATCTCTTTGTTTGACCGATAAAGTCAACAGATTCAAATTGTAACCACAATTCAATTATTATAAAAATAGAAGCACACACATATCAGTTAAGCTATATTTAGATTGAAAGACAACATAGCATTTCTTGCTAGGAATTCACTGCTTTAAATGACTAGTCGGTGATTGATAATGCTCAAATTGTGCATGTTTTTAGTAGCGTTATCCGTGCTTTTATGTGTTTTATTTGGCTATAATCATATGATTTTGTTGCTTAATCGTATCAAAGTGCGTTTGCTAGTTCATTTGTAGCCAAGTACAGGAAAGTAGATAAAAAGACGGAAAAAGAAGTAAAATACGAAGATTTCTCCATATATGAAGAACTCCCGAAAGAAGCAAGACTTGTGGAGTATATTAGAGAAGGTAAATTCATCAATTTAGTGGTCCAAAGACTCAAGAATAAAGTTCAAGAAGGAAAACGAGAAAGAAATGAAGAAAAGAAGCTTAAACGAAGACATATTGGAAGATTCGTTGTTCCCGACACACCTTCACCATTTTGGCCATAACTTTTGCATACGGACTCCGTTTGACCCCCTGTTTGCAGCCACGGAAAGCTAAGAGAAAGATCTTCAAATTTGGTGCTTATGATTTTTTTGTCATTTTGCTCCAACTGTTCGGTCGTGCCCCGCAACCGTTTCGGTTGGAGAGTAGTCAAGAAGACCAACCGAAACGGTTGGAGCCCAACCGATTTGGTTGGAGGGCCTGTTTCTGCCATTTCTTCATCAATAAGAGTCCTAAGGTTCCAAACGATTCTAGTCCCTTCATACATGTATTCTAGTCCCTTCTAATCTCCTTGGAGGCCAAGTTGAGCATTGAATACCCCTAGCCTTGAGAGTAGTATAAATAGACCTCGTTTGTGTTTGTTTTCATCATCCCTTCTCCATCCTTCTCATCCCTTTCACCCACCACTCCATCTATAGGTGTGAAATTCGATCCTCCACCTTTAAGGACGAATTTCCACCTAAAACAACATCCCTCTCTCAACTTACCTTCACCAAAGGTGTGAAATTCGATCCTCCACCCTTAAGGACGAATTTCCACCAACTATCCACCAAACTTATCTTCCCCAAAAGACCACAAACCTCTACCATTTCCATAAGTATGCTTGGTTAGAAGTTGTAGTTGATTGGAGGCTTGAAGGAGTGGTATAATCCTTCGACCTTGCCTAATGTAATCTTACTTTGGGTAAAACCTTGTTACTTTTATGATGTTGAATGCTATTGTTCATGTTTGGTTCTTTGATTGTGTTGATTATGTGATTCTTGTGAATGTTGTCTTGATACTTGTTTATTTCATATGAGAACTTGTGATAAAAGGATGTTTGGATAATTGTAGTGTTTGTTTGGAATATGTTGATAACATCATATTTGGTTGAATTAGAACTTGTTCTTTTTTATTGTTTTGGTTGATCATTGTTGAGTCTAATGTCAAAATATTCTTAACAATGGCTAGTTCCAATTCATTAATCGACAAATGATTTTGGTCTTGTACTTTGTGACAATTGTGCAAGAGAATTAATAAACATAACAAGTAAAGGTTTAATTTGGATTAAAGCCGAAATAAATCTTTTGAATATGTGTTCTCATTATCTTTCAAGTAAATGGAACTTCATAAATTAATAACATCAAAGTCTAAGGCCGAAAGGGATTCTTTGTTGTTGTTGGTATAAGGCTCATGACATGACCACTTGATTGAGGCTTATGCACATTTGATTTATAAAACACTAAACTATTATTATAGGTTCTATCTTTGATAATATGTTTTCCAAACTAAACATCCTAATATCCTTGTGATCATTTGTCTAAACATGTATGTTCTTTGTGTGCTTTTTCTTAGTGGTTTGATCCGTGACAATCATAACCACGACCTTGATACGTGCTTGTTCTTATATTGCTTTTCTTGTTGGTTTGATATGTGACAATCATAACCATCAACTTGTTACTTGCTTAAACAAACAACGACACTTGTAGTGCAACCAAGTCTCTTGGGACGACCTTGATTTACCATATACTATACTACAACTTGACTAGGGTATACTTGCCCGAATGTGTTCCTAGTTAACCGGTAATTCTTGCATATAAATTTAAAACCACGATGAGACACATCCGTTATGCGAATAACGCGCCAGCGATCCAATGTATACTCTAGTGACCATCCGTTGTTTGAATTAATCAAGAATTCGCGCCAGCGATCTATTATATTCTTGTATGAAATGTTTGAACATAAACCCGATAAACCCTTTTAGCCTATCATTTCAACCCGAATAAAAGCCCTCTTTAGATGTTTACATTTGGTGCTTACGCCACGTCGGTGGAGTTTTGTTTCTTGTACAAGCCTATGGTAATATTTAGATCATGACTGAGCAATATGAGTGTAAGATTCCTTAATACTATCCATCACTAAATAAATTGAGTGTTGAGTGAATTATACTTCATTCCTTTTTCGTGAGGTGCTTAGCCATGTTATCAAGCGAGAAAATCCATTGGGTATTGTCAAACATCTCGGTTTTTCACCTCTAAAAGCTTAAAACGATGAATCTTATCTCGTACTTGTACTTGGTAGATTTGCATCATATTTTTATGAATCATATTTCATGCACCATGTGGGATTTATTTTTCTTAATTTTTAGATTTGCTTGAGGGCAAGCAAACCCTTAAGTGTGGGGGAGTTTGCGCTCATTTTTCGCTTATTTTGAGTCTTTTTTAAAAAAAATATAAAATAAAAAAACCCAAAAATATTCAAAATTTTTATTTTTTTGTTTTCGTTTTGTCATTTAGTTTTGTCTTTTAGTTTTTCTTTTCTTAGATTTGCTTGAGGGCAAGCAAAGTTTAAGTGTGGAGGAATTTAATAACGCTCAAATTGTGCATGTTTTTAGTAGCGTTATCCGTGCTTTTATGTGTGTTATTTGGCTATAATCATATGCTTTTGTTGCTTAATCGTATCAAATTGCGTTTGCTAGTTCATTTGTAGCCAAGTACAGGAAAGTAGAGAAAAATACGGAAAAAGAAGTAAAATACGAAGATTTCTCCATATATGAAGAATTCCCGACAAAAGAAAGACTTGTGGAGTATATTCGAGAAGGTAAATTTATCAAGTTAGTGGTCCAAAGACTCAAGAATAAAGTTCAAGAAGGAAAACGAGAAAGAAATGAAGAAAAGAAGCTTAAACGAAGACATATTGGAAGATTCGTTGTTCCCGACACACCTTCACCATTTTGGCTATAACTTTTGCATACGAACTCCGTTTGACCCCTGGTTCACGGCCACGGAAAGCTAAGAGAAAGATCTACAAATTTGCCGCTTATGATTTTTTGTCATTTTGCTCTAACCGTTCGGTCGTGCCCCGCAACCGTTTCGGTTGGAGAGTAGTCAAGAAGACCAACCGATTCGGTTAGAGGGCATGTTTCTGCCATTTCTTCATTAATAAGAGTCCTAAGGTTCCAAACTTGTTCCAAACGATTCTAGTCCTTTCCTACATGTATTCTAGTCCCTTCTAATCTCCTTGGAGGCCAAGTTGAGCATTGAATACCCCTAGCCTTGAGAGTAGTATAAATAGACCTCATTTGTGTTTGTTTTCATCATCCCTTCTCCATCCTTCTCATCCCTTTCACCCACCACTCCATCTCTAGGTGTGAAATTCGATCCTACACCCTTAAGGATGAATTTCCACCTAAAACAACATCCCTCTCTCAACTTACCTTCATCAAAGGTGTGAAATTCGATCCTTCACCCTTAATGACGAATTTTCACCAACTATCCACCAAACTTATCTTCCCCAAAAGACCACAAACCTCTACCATTTCCAGAAGTAAGCTTGGTTAGAAGTTGTAGTTGATTGGAGGCTTGAAGGAGTGCTATAATCCTTCGACCTTGACTAATGTAATCTTACTTTGGGTAAAACCTTGTTACTTTTATGATGTTGAATG
This sequence comes from Chrysanthemum lavandulifolium, assembly GCA_022545495.1. Classification (NCBI taxonomy): domain Eukaryota; kingdom Viridiplantae; phylum Streptophyta; class Magnoliopsida; order Asterales; family Asteraceae; genus Chrysanthemum; species Chrysanthemum lavandulifolium. The sequence goes on along the minus strand of CM040239.1, from coordinate 148,722,915 downwards.
CTATTGTTCATGTTTGGTTCTTTGATTGTGTTGATTATGTGATTCTTGTGAATATTGTCTTGATACTTGTTTATTTCATATGAGAACTTGTGATAAAAGGATGTTTGGATAATTGTAGTGTTTGTTTGGAATATGTTGATAACATCATATTTGGTTAAATTGGAACTTGTTCTTGTTTATTGTTTTGGTTGATCATTGTTGAGTCTAATGTCGAAATATTCTTAACAATGGCTAGTTCCAATTCATTAATCGACAAATGATTTTGGTCTTGTACTTTGTGACGATTGTGCAAGAGAATTAAGAAACATAACAAGTAAAGGTTTAATTTGGATTAAGGCGAAGGAATCTTTTGAATATGTGTTCTCATTATCTTTCAAGTAAATGGAACTTCACAGATTAATAACATCAAAGTCTAAGGCGAAAGGATTCTTTGTTGTTGTTGGTATAAGGCTCATGACATGACCACTTGATTGAGGCTTATGCACATTTGATTTATAAAACACTAAACTATTATTATAGGTTCTATCTTTGATAATATGTTTTCCAAACTAAACATCCTAATATCCTTGTGATCATTTGTCTAAACATGTATGTTCTTTGTGTGCTTTTTCTTAGTGGTTTGATCCGTGACAATCATAACCACGACCTTGATATGTGCTTGTTCTTATATTGCTTTTCTTGTTGGTTTGATATGTGACAATCATAACCATCAACTTGTTACTTGCTTAAACAAACAAACTACACTTGTAGTGCAACCAAGTCTCTTGGGACGACCTTGATTTACCATATACTATACTACAACTTGACTAGGGTATACTTGTCCGAATGTGTTCCTAGTTAACCGGTAATTCTTGCATATAAATTTAAAACCACGATGAGACACATCAGTGATTCATTTGGTCTGTCAGTTGCAGTTGGTTCAAGTGGTGTTTGTCTTGGGCGTTCTCCATTTGGTATTTCAGTTGCAGGTGCTTCAAGTGGTGTTTGGCTTGAGCGCTCTCCACTTGCTATTTCAGTTGTAGGTGGTTCACTTTCTTCTTCATCACTGCCCAAGGATGCACCAACACTAGTAGGTGCAGAAATATTTAGACCCATCACATATCCACCACTATCTCCTGTGGTTGTGTTTTCCTTGTAACACCATCTCTACCAAGATAAGATGTGTTTCCCTTATCTCAAGGCACACCGTATAAACATACCACATGAAATCTCTATAAGGTGAACGCTTGCAAAAATGTCAATCCAAAATTGCTTTCACTTTCAACCTAACAGTCAATGCATACCATTTGAAAACCATTTTCTACATCCATGGTGATAATATATTGGTATGATATACAATTGATGACTTAAGATGTATTATATAAGTAGATGGGAGTTGTGGTTGTTGAACAAGTAGATAGGAGTAAAGACAACATAAATTCTTACAAACTAGTCAACTTATAAAGTAAAAAAAAAAAACAAAAACATGTTCAAACATGATATTGTCGAAATTACAAATGGCTAGAAGAGTAGAAGCCTACAACCTTCGAAAACTGCTAGAATTTGTGTCATTTAGAGCGTTAATTTTATCCAGCACATATGGATGTCTTGGATATAACTCTTCCACAGACACTCCATAGTAAGCTGCCTCAAACTCTGCATCTTCAAGCCAATTTTTCCTCTCCCTTTCCTCATCAATTCGCTTGTACATTCTCTCATCTTCCAAAAACTGCTGGAATGCTTCTTCATCCAACATGGACTGCTCTTCATCTTCCTCCAAAATTGTATGTTCTTCTTCTTGCTCATAAAGAGCTTCAAGAAACTCTTGTTCCATAGTCTTCCTTATATCGTTTTCATCCATCCACTACAAAAGTAATACATTTGCACATCAACTACAATGTAAACACACAAGAACAATCGTTATGCAAATGACAATTAAATGAATACTTGTTGCCTTCTGCCATCACAATGCCTTTTTCTACCTCGAACCTTAGTTTCCTTTGTTGGTTTTGGTACCTGATCCTTGTGACAGCTAGACTTGTTATGTCCAATAGTTTGACAATTGGAGCATTTAATCTGTTTACGAGCTCTAGATTTACCCATTTTGACGCTATTTCACTGAAAGGGTTGGCTTTATGTTTATGAATTCAAATTTGTGGTAAAATGTGAGAATAAAGTGCTTGCTATAAGTTAATGCAAATGTGAGGACAGGATAGGGGACTAAAACCTTAGTCCCCTATAGTCTTAAACTGTTTGAGCAAGGACCATAGTTCTACCAACACCCAATATAATCAAAACCGATATAACAACTCTCTTAGACGAATACAACAATTAACAACAAAATTAACAAATTAAAACAATAGAACATAACATATAGATTCATTAATTTCATATTAAACATTAAATATTCAGTACATATTCTTTCAAAAAAAAAAGGAAAACATAACCACTTCATTTCCTTTTCAACACTTCCTAAGATCATCAAGGAAGTTGTTCTGTCACACACCGTGAGTGTGTTTGATGATCATCCTCCTTATCTCCAACGCCTTCAAGACATTAGCCTTTTGCTTGTTGCGAAGATCCTCAAGAACCTTGTAGTTCATCATCGTAGTTCAAAGCCTTCGAGCTCGAGATGTATTCTTGGTTTCCTTCATACCAAGAATCAAGTCACCAAAGTGTTTTGGAGTCCATTAGAAATTTTGATGTCCTTATCGCTTTCTCTCCGATAAAAGAGAGAAATTGAGTCAAACATGTAGTCAGACTTCAAAGCTTTGGCGAGTTCTTGAAGAAGTGGAAGTCACCATTGGGAGGTTGTTGAGATTTTGTTAGGATTTTTTTTATTGTTGGTATGCAAATGGTATAGGTTATTAACCCATAAATACCAAAACCAACGGACGCTCCAAATTCGTGGACTAATTGTGAAGTTAGTAAAAGAGAAATAGTCAAGTTTGTGTGAGAAAAATACGCGGAATTTTAAGTGCAAAAACGGCTAACCGACCAAATTCAGGACCAAGTGTGACATTTTAAACTCATTACCTTGCAACTTGACCTTGCCCTCCTTGATACGCTTATACATAATTAATGTGTTGGAAACACCAAAACAACCCAACTAACAAGATCCGAAACAATAAACACTATCATAATAACCCACCCAATTAACAAAACCCAATCAAACCAAACCTAACATACATCCACACTCACGCATCAAACACACATCTAGTCAAACCCATTCGTAAAAACAAAAAATAACAATGAAGGATGTAAGCATATTCGTCTCAACTTTTAAGGATGTGAAGGAAGAAGAAGGGTGAGGCCTGCTCATAATCCACTATAATGGGGTTTTGATTATAGCCCACTCGTGTATGAAGGAGGTTTATTAATTAATCTGTGCCTTTACCAATGATAGGGATATATTTAGTTCAAGCCTTGATAATGTGTTATCGAGATTAATGAACAAAATGGGCGTTGTTTTTCTCGTGATCCTAAAGAATCCCTAGAAAATGGTTTGCATTTGATTCATACCGATGTTGATGTTCATACTTTGTTTGGAATGGTCAAACAAATGAGTCGCTTGATATCTTCGTGCCCACAAGCCCCAAAAGTTAGCACAATTTTACTTAAAAACATCGCTTTGAAGTTGTGGGTTGGGTAAGCAGATGCTAACTTTAGAATGGTTAGTCAAACACCTTTAGGACTAGACGTCAATGGCGGGGATAGATAAGAAAAAATCCAGGAGTGGAACCAAGACACCAACAGTGAAAGTTGGTGTTGTAATCAAAGAGGAAGAAGGGGTTGTAGCTAAAAAAAGAGAGAAAATTAAAGGAAAAGGAAAAAGAAAGCTGGTTGATGAGGAGGATGTTTTGCCCAAAAAAAAAGGGAAAGAAGTTGTTCAAGAATTTAAGCGAGGTTTAGATGGGAAGGAAGGCCAAAATGGTTAAGTTTGCGTGGTTTGATGTTGAGAACTTGCCCGGTTTTGATGGGAAGGGAAGGTTGAAAGGGTTGGTGGTGTCACGATGTTTCAAGCGGTGTTAAGACACCCTTTAGAGCAAAGAAAGATTACAACCTGCGTCCTAGCAATCGTTTCGCCAAAGGCGACCCTAGGTGATGTTTCGATGATGAATACCATGTCATGTGTTTAATTCCATTAAGTCAGAATAAGACAATACATAACTTATATGTTTGTTGTTTGTATACTTGTTTTTGCGCACAAGGTAGCGATAGCATCATCAATTTAGGGTTCATGTTTTGTCGGTTCAACAGTTTATGGATATCGATCGAGTTGTGTAGATCATTTGAAGATTCAAGATTGAACGCTTTTGAAGTTGGGCCCAAATTCATCTTTTATATTTTGTAAAATGTCAAGATTACCATGTATCGACAATGACCGTAGTATCGCTTATGTTCCAGCTTCATCAAACACCGAATATAGTTGATCATATAAGTCAACTAGCTAAGTAGTTGATAATGTATAAATTTATTTGTTTGTCCTGCAAAATTTCATGAGCTCATACTTTATTTACCAGGTTGACTTTTATAAAGTCATACTTAAGTGGTCAGTACACCGGTATAATTTGTTCAAACAATAACCCTTTATGTGTTGGTGGAATAGTTCTTGAGTTAGAATTAACTAAGGTGATGTATAAATGTGTATGAACTATAATACCCTCCACTAACTAACATAAAAAAGATGTTGACATCGGCGTTATTAGTCAAGGGACGAGTTTGGCATATAAAGCCCATGTTTTGGGCCTCCAGCGATGATAATGCCAAGTTCTTTTCCAAAGCGAAGCGGATTGCCAAGTTTATGGACCAACAGTGTATTTTAGTTTTATCTTAATTTTTTGTGAAGCCCACAACTTAAATGCTTTATATAGTGGTATATGATTATAACTAGAAGTCAAAAGTTTTTTATAAGAATAACAACCACCGTTTGCAACAACTTCAACAACTTCTTACAACTACCGTTACTTTTGTTAAACACACACGATTTAAGATGGTCTAATAATATTTGTACTCGCACATATAAATAAATCATTGGATAGTGAAAAAGTGACTCATGTTCCTCTTCGAGTAAAAATTGAACATGTATCATTAGATCTTATTGCAGAACAGGGGATCCTAGAAAATGAAAGTAGATAGTCGGCAAGGGTGAAGATGTAAGTTATGGTGCTTCTAGAACAGCAGTACGTAGTAAATTGCAAGAGATTTGACTGTTAGTGCAAACGAGTGTGGAAACCCGCGCGATGCAGCGGGATTTGCTTCGAAGGACTTACTTTGTAACGACACTTAAACCGTAGGGACTAATTTTGCCAAGTTGCTATAGATATCAATTAATGCTAGAGGACTTACTTTGTATCGTTACTTAAACCTCAGGGACTGTTTTTGCCAAGTTATGAAACTTTGCATTTAATGTTTGGACTTACTTTGTAACGACACTTAAACCTCATGGACTATTTTTGCCAACTTGAAAAACTTTACATTAAATGCTTGCATTGCAAACACTGTTCAACAACCTTTAGTATATATAGATAATTTTTGAATAGGTACATTAAAAGTAATTGTTTATTTCTTTCCACAAAGACTGCTGACCAGCGTCGATATTTCATAAAGCACCGGGTACGATGGTGTTGTAGAGCTTGTGTTATAAAGAAAAAATATTGTCACGTCAGCAAAACCTTCTACGACACCAAAAATCTTATGGCATCACATTCTGGTCGTTACCATTGGCATCAGAAAATGTGGTGCCATAAGACACTTTTTTTTCTTTCATTTATATAAAAAAAATTATACACAACATTTTTAAAATTAAATTCATTCAATTAAAATAACAAATTACATAAATAAATAAAATGTTACATAAAAATAAAAACATAATACGTAAACAAGAATTAAACATTACAAACTAGTAATCAACGTTCCATACATGCTCCACAAGGTCGTTTCGAAGATCGTCGTGCACTTTTCTATCTCGAAGTTATTTGTTTTTTCTAACATGTATATCACATCTTTCAGTCCACGACGTTGGAATGTTCGGCCCTGGATCAACGAACAGATCTCTTAAATCCACTTCGTAGTCTTTGTCTTCCAATATCATGTTATATAACATTATACAACAATACATGATCCTTTTCAATGTGTTGATTTCGTAAGCACGTGCGGGTTGTCGTATAATACCCCAACAACCTTGTAGGACTCCGAAAGCTCATTCAATATCTTTTCTAGAACTTTCTTGAACTATTTTGAATTTCAATGTTTTTTCACCCTTTGCAACAGAAAACGTTTTGACAAACACGGACCATGTCGGATAAATGCCGCCAGCTAAATAGTAACCTTTCTTGTATGTATATCCATTTACATCAATAGGACACTCCGGAGTTGTACCGAAAAGTTCATCATCAAATATCGGGGAACCATATAACACATTAAGATCATTCCCCAAAATATGCATGCCAAATCCTTAACTTTTGATCCGCAATTGCTTCTAACATAAAAGTTGGGTATTTATGATCACGTCTTTTGAATTGAGCTTGTAAGGCCTTTGGACAATTTTTCCAATCCCAATGCATGCAATCAATACTCCCGAGCATTCCTGGGAGTCCATGTTTTATTCATACAATGCATATATTTCTTCAGTATCTGCTGAAGCGAGCTTTCTTAAATACTTTTCAACGTATAAAATATGTATGCATTTGGTAAAGTTTTCTAAACATTGTCGTGAACAACGTTCACCAATTTGCAAGTATTCATCAAACTCATCATGCTCAGTGCCGTACGCCAGTTGGCGGATAGCTGATGTGCACTTTGAAAGAAGATCAATACTTAAACGACCGCTAGCATCGTAACGTTGTCTAAAAAAATTAAGTAATCGAGAAGAGGGTGAACATTATAATTTAAAATATCGTTGAGTATTTTTTTTTTTTTAAATGTAGAACTCATACGATACCTTCGCCTAAAATTCTCTTCAGGATATTTAGGAGGAGTCTATTCGTTGCCAAAATAGTCGTCAATTAAATGTTGTTCCGCCTCTTCGCGTTCACGTGGTATGTATGTCCTCGTCCTCTTAGGACCCGATCCCGATCCCTCGGCTTCTTGATCACACAAAGCTACAAATTGTTCATACGCCGCATAACCGTTAAGATATCGCTCCGGATTGTCTTGAAAATAAATATCATAATGATCGTACGTGTAGGTGTGGTTGGGATTGTTTATATCCATATTTTTTCTTGGGTATTTGAAAGAAAGTTGAGTATTTTGTGAAGTATGAAGTTAAATTGGAAGAGTTGTGAAAAATGGTAGAGTAAGGAGGTTTTTATAGGATTTTTAAAAGGTAAAAATTTAAAAAATGATGATTTTTTGGCCAACTAGCCGTTACCCAACATTATAATTTCAAAAAAATAATTAAAAAAAAAAACCTATGGCGCTGCGCGGCGTGAGAGCCTATGACGCAGGTGGCAGTGTCGTGCGCCGTTAACATTTTTGCCCTGGAGGGACGGCGCGAGCCTATAGCTCCACCGTACCTCCCGTTCTTAGGGTTTGGAGAAGCTTATAAACGTAAAATATTTTATTTAAAAAGAAAACGTAAAAGTAGATAAATTCATAAATCATAAAAGTACTAGTGTCAATATTTCTTTGGCTTTGGAGAAGATTAAAAACGTATAATATTTTATCCAAAAAGAAAAAGTAAAAGTAGATAAATTCATAAATCATAAAATTTACCAGTGTCAATATTTCTTTGGCTTTGGAGAAGATTATAAACGTAAAATATATTATCCAAAAAGAAAAAAGTAAAAGTAGATTAATTTATAAATCATAAATTTACCAGTGTTAATATTTCTTTGGTTTGGAGAAGTTTACCGACCTAAAATATTTTATCCGAAAAGAAAAAGTAAAAGTAGATAAATTCATAAATCATAAAATTCCCAGTGTCAACATTTCTTTGGCTTTGTTTCCAACTTTAAAAAGTAAATGAAATGAGTTTTTAACTTTTCAGATTATTTTATTTGATCTTTAACGGAGAATATATCACTCGAGCTTTTCACTAACATCTCACCCACTTATGATGTCTTCATCTTCCTAACTCTGGTCTAAACTTTGATTTTTTATATGTTATATTTGTTATCTGATATTTAACTGGTAAATTTTTTATTTAAGGGAGAATTGCATATACAGTAAATCTTTTTACTTTTAGACCAATAATTAAAGGTGCTAAATCTGTTTCATTGTTTATCTAATTGTTTGTTGAAGGTATAATCTTGTATACATGTGATAGTCATCAAGAACTCACCTGATAGATAATACGTTTTAAAAGTTCTGTTTTCCAGATAAATAAATTTAGTTGATCATTTTATGCAACATAATTGAATAAGAAACGTTAAAATTTTAAATATGAAGTCCTTGACTGATATGATTAACTCAGGCATTTTGTGTCTAAGAATAAGACGAGAACATCTGTCGAACTTAAAGCTAAAATAGGAATGATCGAGATATATTGCTAACTATTGTACTATGAAACATTGAATTTGATAAGAAACAACAACCGTTTCAAATACATTTGTCCAACATTTTCATTTTCATGATTAACATAAAGGACACTACTTTGTGTCATTTCTATTCCAAAAACACCAATTAGTCCATATTGATGGCTCACTATACAATATACATCGGCTATAAATACCACAACTTATATTCACATTTCATCACAAACAAAACATATTCCTTCATACATTTTAACTGAGATCATTTAAGTAAGTTATCAATCATGTCAACTGCTACAATCGAAGTTGAGGTTCCTTCAACGCATCCCGCTGAGAAGGTTTTCAAAGCTTTTGGCGACTTTGAAACTCTCGCGCCTAAAGCTAACCCTGCGGTTTTCAAGTCTATCAAGACAATTGAAGGCAACGGAGATGTTGGAACTATAAGGGACTTCCAATTTGGTGATGGTATTTAAGAACTTGAACCATTACCTAGTGATTTTATTTAACTTCTAATTTCTAAACAATATATAACTACTCCGTATGATTTATATATATGCTTCAATGCTTGACTTGTAATAAACCATGCAGTTTCATATGTGAACATGTAGTTTCGATATATAATAGCTAGCTTATCTCATTTATTATTCGTTTTGTTTTGCTGCTAACTAAATATTACTTAACTTAGGTGTTCCATTTTCAACCGGGAAGTATAAGGTAGATGTTTATGATCCGAGCAACTTTACCTATAGCTACACATTTTTCGAAGGTGACTACTTGCAGGATATAGCAGACTCCATCACGCATATTATTAAGATTGTACCTGCTGGTGATGGAGGAAGTGTATACAAACAAACAGTGACGTATAACTGCAAAGGTAACGCTAAGCCATCTGAGGAGGCTCTTAACTTTGAAAAAAGTGAATACGAAAAGACCTACAAAGCTATCGAGGCTTATGCTGCTGCTCATCCAGAACTCTACTGATCTCTCGTCGAAAATTAAACATGTTGGATTGCGACACTTTGGTTTGCGTAGTTCGATCTCTTCTGTTTTCCACTTTTCCTTTATAGTTTTAATAAAAATGGACAACGTTCCATGTTGAATAACTGTTGTAGCATGTGTCCTATGGACTAGTAACAACATTTCGAGGTTATCTAATATATTGCAGAGTTATTTCCTGGATTGATGTATTTTGTTTAATAAAATTTACTTACTTTTCATGAATGTCGCCAACATGTTCTCTATAACAAGCTTCTAACTAATTAAGCCAAGTCATATGTAAGTTATGTAACCTATGGTCATAACCTTTATCAACTTTTCTTGCAAGTCATAACCACCATCAAGGTGGCAATAAAGCCAATAATTAATTATTAGGGGTGTCAATTGATCGGGTTATCAGGTTTTCAACAAAACAAAAGTTAACCCACAACCGGACCCTATAAGGAATCGGGTTGTAGGGTTCGGGTTAATCGGGTTATTGGGTTGGTCGTTTAATTAAGCACATATGTTGACCCAAAAAGACTAACATATGAGTCGGGGTGGCGTGGTCTGTGACCTAAAACCAAAATTAATGGAACAAAAGTAAGTTTGACAGTAAGGATGAAAGAAAACATATATTACAAGGTATTTACATACTAACAAGTAACAAATATCACAAGCCTAGCAAAAACATGAACATAGGATATTACTTCACTTAGCAACAAGTACTGTAAGCAAAAGACAAAAAAGTGCAGTAAGCTAACAAAAGTGCAGTAAACTAGACAAAAAAACGAATAGTGAGGTTCAAGTGAGCTAACTAATTAAGAATTTAGGGAATGCTTGGTATACGGGCATGGATATCAAGGAATGAGTTTCATTCCAAATTAATGATGTTATTGATGCTAAATCTTGACATTAAATATGACAATGATAGATAAATATGTTATACGGAGTATACTACAAACCAGTCAAAATGGTCAAGTATGAAAACTTGACTTATCCTTTTTCTTTTTCATCATTAAATAAAATTAAAACATCAACATTTTTTTGATGCTCTTGTTTTCAGTCATCTTTTAAGTCAATTTTTTATAGAAAAATAAATATTTCATTTTTAGTCAAGAAAGAGTGTATCATTACTTTTGTTAATTTAATTTATTATTTATTTCTTTTTTTTCAATATTGTTGTAAATCTTCTCGATTATTAGTACTTCCTTCATTTTTTTTCAACTTTAATCTTAAATATTTCCGTTTCTCTTATATAATACATGGTGTAAAATATATTAATGATTTCTTTTTAAATATATTTTTTATTTGTATAATTTTCATTAAGTATTATTTAACATAAACAAAAAAGTTATAGATTAAAGTTGATAAAAAAATAAAAAATAAAATACTTTAAAAATTTAAAAGAGGATAATTATTTTGGGACGAAAGAAGTGTTAAAAATAGCTCTATGTATATTTTTTTTTGGTTTATACTTGCTCTTTGTAGTTACCAAACGATTACCCGCGCAAAATGACGGGGTATAGCTGCAAGTAATTATACTTGCTAAATCGTGATTTTGGTTCGACCATTGATGCAAAGTGTGTGTTTTTTGAAATACAAAGCGTGTGTTTTTTAAAATTAATATAGTGTATTTTTTAAAAGTTGTCAAGTTTATAAATGATCAAGTTTTTTGGCTTAGATCAAGTGTAGTATTTGTTTTTATCAGTTTAATAATTGATCAAGTTTAAGGTGTATTAACAGATACTTAAGTTAATTTAAACAAAATACATTAATTCAAGTTTCAGATTCAAGATTTAAAAAATATACATATACTCTTTACAAGTAGTAGAGATTCACTTATTCATCAATAATTTTACTTTTATTTAAAAGTTTGATATCTTTACTTTTACTTTTATTAATTTGGTTTATTACACTTGCCTTTTATAGTTAAGCTTCATGTATCAAAATCTAAATTGTACGTGACCAAACAAGACTATTGGAATTGATGTCTTAACATGTATATATTTCTAATTAGGACCCTAGCTCAACCCAATTAGGCTATCGGGTCAATCCAAAGAAGCTAAATTGGATCTAAATCAACCCGACTCTATAAGACTTTATCGGTTTGGGTCGGGTTGACCCATTTGACACCCTAGGTGGCATAATGGTTAGGGTCCCAATATCCACCCAAGATATACTTGATATACAAGATACCGTTGAACATTTGGATGACCAAGATTAAACCTTGTACATTTGAGTCAAAACTTGTAACAGGTAACTCAGAAAAGCATTTTAGTCCGCTTGCTTGTTTATAATTCTTTACCCGCTTGTAACCTACCGTATTATAGTGACAATAATTAGTTGAGAAATGATAGGCATGCCTAATGATATGTTTAAGTAGTGTGTAAAGAGTTTATTGGTTGTAACAATCGACTCACTTTACAAACCAATAAACTCTTGCCACATAGTTTTAGCCATATCAATAGGCATGTTTTAAGCATGCCTATTATTTCTCTAATTAGTTCATGATGTTTTGCTATTATATTTCAGCAAATTCTTACGATCAATTAATCTTGCAAGGTTTTGATATTATATGTAAGTAGCTAGTGCAAAAGAGATTAACGCTTGATCTAGTTTGGCTTTTAGAGAGTCCGGTGCAGTGGTGTATCATACGTTATAAAGCTTTTTTTGCCTTATGGCGCCAGTAAATTACACCGTGGTGCACGCCATCCTCGCGTTATCAAGCTTCTCGTCATTTTTTATTATTTTTTATTATATTTTTTTAATATGAACGTTACAAAACGGTAGGAAAGCAATGGCTCAAAAAAATACCTTCGTTTTATCTATAAATACTCACTTTTAACTTGTATCTTTTAAACATTCAAATCAAATCATAGTTATATACACTTTCACATACAATTCAATCCCTTCTTCCAAAAATGTCACAACAAAACAACGATTGGCTCATGAACAATACATTTCCTCCGTCTTCTTTGTCCGCTAAATCGAGTTCCCCAACACCCACTACACAATTATCTGCCCATTCTATTTCCTCCCAACACCCGCTACCGTCATTTGCACAATATGCAAACCAAAAACAAGCATTTGCACAATATACTTCTCAAAAACTATATTTCCCACAACCGACTTTCACACAAATTTACAAATGAACCAAGATCATTTAAACCAAATGGCTTTACTCCAACTTCAACAAAAATACTCATTTCACAACTTTGGAGCTTTCGGTAATTCTTCACAGCCAACACAAATGATGGCACCAACACAACCACCACCACAATTGGCACACAACTCGCACCACACTCACCATCACAAACTGAGTCTTCTCTCGTCAGAAAAAGAAAAGGACAAGCAAAATCACGAAAGTCCAGTGGAGAAAACCGACATCACACGTACCCATTGGAAACAAGAGGAAGAAAGACTTTTCGCTGAAGCTTTACATAGAAATATCTGAGGACGAAAGACTTGTTGTGGACCGAAACTCAATAACAATTTGGCAAAAAGTTCATAGTGAATACAACAGCCATGCATTTTACCCCGTACCAAGAATATGATCACGGGAAAATTGACAACGTTGACACGTGATTGCAACAAGTTCGTTAGGATTGTCGCCGAATATGAACGTCTTAGTGCTGAAAACAATTTGACGTGGATAACTCGTAGTTATAAAAAGTTTCAAAAAACTTTGGGGTTTGCGTTTGTCCACTATGAAGCATGGGATGTTTTGAAAAATCACTCGAAATGGCGTGGTGCCAAAGCTATTGTTTCGGAAGATTCGTTCGTACGGATGATGACGTTAAAGAATTGGACGAGCTATTTCGAAATGATCTGCCACCACGTCCTCCCGGCAAGCTAAGGCCTTCCAAGAGTAAAAAATCAGACTCTATCAACAAAGCAAAGACGAGATCCGAGCAAAATATTTTTAGTTTTTATGTATTTGTTGTATCGTATTTTAATTTCTTTGTAATTTTATCGATTTTTAATATGTCGATTTAAATTTTAGTTAAAAATATGCTTGTTTTAATTAAAGAAATGAAAAGGAAAAATGGGACTTCTTGACATGTGTAATAATTATAGAGAATGGTGTTTTATTTATAGTGGTATTATAGGTGTGTCTTGAAATGACAACCATATACCTATAACATGTGACAGTTAAAAAGGATTTCCCATATCTAGAATCTTTCCGCATTATGCGGCGTGCTCCATTTACTAATCTTACGTACTTTCTTCTCTTTACCACACAATAGGTCAACAAGAGTGAGCGGGCTTTTCTTCCGAAACAAAAGGTCAACAAGCGACCAACCCGATTGACCGGGAATCTCGAGTTGACCGAGATGGGAATCTCGAATATAAAACCGGATGGGCGGGTGTGGGATAACATAAATCCCTAACTCGGCCCCGACCCGATCTTTCTAGTGTATAAGTGTTTAGAATTTATATGTTATATCCATACTCGATTAACTTGTATATGTATATGTATATATGTTTATGAGTATCGACATGTATATTTTTATGCATGTGTGATATTTATAAAATCAAACACCTTTAGAATTAGAAGTATAAACACCAACTACATATTAGTATATTACTTAACTATTTTGTCTGAATACACACATATGATACATTTTTTATATTATATGTGATGTTAGAATGCTTAATGTGTTTAAAGTAGAATTGGAATTGTGATTAATCCAACTATGTACGATGTAGGTACATTTGTTGAGACACTTTATAAGTCAAAATTATTTATATTTTCGACAAGTATGTGGAATTTTTATGTTATTTTATAAGGGTGGAAAATCTCGAAATCCCCGCGGAAATCCTCGATCTCTATTGGGGACGAGAATGGGAATGTAAAGCAATTTTCTGGTGGGGATGGGGATGGTGATGGAGAGCGAAAACGAGGATAGGAAATACAATCTCCCCAACATTCCCCGCTCCGTTGTCATCCCTATATATCACACCTAGTATTTAAATTTATAAATGTTTTTTGTTTATTTAATGTTTGTCAAAACACTCCTGTCAGATCGTCTTTGTCGTGGGAAAAGATGGTAGTGGTCTCGACTATCAATTTGCTCTCTTAAACTGTGGTACCATTGAATAAACAGAAGCATTTTCAGCACATTCTAATAACATGTTAGATATGCACATTAAATGGAAACTGTCATTCGTATCAAAACAACTTAACAACATACAAAAACATTGCAAAAGAATTTGGCTCGACGCCATCCATAACAACATTGAGAAAAACCTCAATACACTTGACTGCAAAAAGACAGATTTGCCCCTGATGTAAAAAAGTTAAACAAGCCCAGATTATTTGAGAAAATCAAAAGAAGTAATTTTTTATTTTGTTACACCCTCCGGACTTTTGTAACAAAAGTAACAGAAAATCGCAACAATTAACCCTCCAATGCAGCTGCTCCGGAAATAATCTCACTGAGTTCAGTAGTGATGGATGCTTGACGAGTCCTGTTAACAAGAGAACAATTGTGGGATAAGCATTTAAAGTGTACCAGAAACTGAAAAACATAATGGCTACCGGAAAGGTTATATCAAATAACAAAAGGCATTCACACTTTTTGGTAAATGGTGGGGTGTTAAGCTTGTTTTAACGACCTTATTGGTTTATTGTATTAACAAAACAAAAGGAGCTTATAGACGCTCCTTCATAGCATTTTCCATATAATCCTCTACATGTGGAAGTATAACACTATTGATCTCACACATATATGTTAAAACTTGTCCAAAGTATGTGCATAGTGCATACGCGTGTTTGTGTGTGTGTGTGAGAGAGAGAGAGAGAGGAGAGATAGGGAACCTGTTGTATGCAAGTGTAAGCTTATCAAGCATGTCACCAGCATTTCTGCTGGAACTGTCCATAGCAGACATACGAGCTCCTTGTTCACTGCAGGCGTTCTCCAAAACCGCATTGAACATTACCTGAGACATCAGTAATAATCCAATTAAGAGTTGAATGGAGATTTGCTCATGTTAAAATACGACAGTAAATCAGAATTTTGCTAGTGGACAATAAAAGACATGTCTTTAACAGGTAGCCTGAACCTTATATCAGCTATAAAAGTGTAACAAATTAAAAAAGATTGCCTTGCCCATCCAACTTTCGACTCCCAAAGACCTAACAGGTTATGTGGCCCATCCGTCTCGACGTAATTGCAAAAATTTGTTTAAAAAATTCTCAAACTACAATTGCTTTATTGTCTGCAGCCATCATTTACAAAAGAGTGATCACCATCGTATGGATAACAAAATTTCTAACTTTGTCCCCTTTAAAGGAACTTGACATCAAATAAAAGTCAAAACTCTTTCCTTATATACAGGACAAAATTGTTAATTACATTATAGTCCAACATGCACGTGACTATTGGAAAACAAAAATGTTTCATTGCACAACCTAGCAAATATAATTTATTAGGAATGTTGAAGCATATGGGGGCTTACGCATGAAAACTGGAATTCAGTAAGATTCTGAAGAACTTCAGACTTAGTTTCACCGCCTTCAATTTCATAAGAATCCAAATCACCAATCTTTCCACCAGCTTCAGATTCTCTTTCCACAATCTTCAAAAAACGAATACCTAATTAGTATAAGCATACAACAGTATTCACTGTAAGAATTCAAAACAAATTACTTACCTCAGGAGACAAGACAGTTGCGGTTGTAGGCAGAAATGAGACAACCGATTGGAACTTGTTGAATACAATCCTCAATGCATCAAACTCCACATTCTTCAAGATGTCGTCAGCAATAACTGATATCTGAAAATAAAGTAATATTAGGTCACAACACACGCTTGGAAAAGAGAGACAAAAGAATTCATAGAAAAACGAAACAATATAACATCACCGGTCACACATATCGAATTGCTTCCCACACCAATTTCATAAGAACCAAGCACGTTTACTAAACTGAAATACAAGTAGCAAATATAAAAACGACTGGTTGACTTTTAAGAGATCGATAGTCTCTCTAGACCCTAGACACTAATAATTTACTTTTAAGAGATCGATAATAACACTATATAGCTTTGCTGCCTACCTAATAATTTACTTGATCGCCTGTCGTGCCTGTATACAGAGAATAAAGTGATCTAGCTAAAAACCGGACTAGGTCAAATCTACAAAGACTAACAGCATCTACATGTTGCATGTTAGTTACCAAGAATCAGACCAATAAAGTAGTAGTATTGGTGATAACAGAATATTATGGTGCATTAAGTAACGCCTATATATATTGTATTCAATTGTTAAGAAAAATTTTCAATCTACAAAGAATAGAGCGAACACACCAACTGTTCAAGGATACTATTACTAAACACATAAAACAATCCATAGAATGATTTCATAAAAACACTGAACATCAGCTGTTGCCAAATACAAACAAAGGGAACTCAAACTAAGCGCATATTCAGCGGATGTGCTACTAGATGAACATGGCTACCTGGGTGTAGTTAAGAAAATTCTTTTGCAACTCAGTCAAAGTCAACGCAATGTCTTTCTTAGAGTCACGGATCAATTGGGCCTTTCCCTTTTCTCCCAAGATCACATACTTACTTTCTGCGTCAGGACCTGTATGTACGCCAACAAATTAATGTGATAATACTAAGATTTCAGTCCACTGATAAAATTTCTGTCATGTATACGTACCAGCGTTGACTTTGTAAAGAGCCCTGCTTATCTTTACTGATGTAGAATTGATACCACCACAAAGACCCTTGTCTGATGAAACAGTGACAATGACATTCTTCTTGACAGCCACACCTAGTAAAAACAATGAATCATAATTAAAGTTAGCTGAGAAAAATGTAAAATTTGTACCACATAGAAAAGACAACTATACTATAGGGTCGAGTCCAAAGTCCAAACCATATACTTTAAATAAGATTGGTGGTACATTTCATCTCCTTATTGTGCAGCACCTCTATAGTCTATATTGGCTAAGTTTCATTCCAATACTACTTATTTTCCCTCAAGTTATTGCAAGATATTTAAGACAATGGTCACAACCTTCTAGTTTCGTCTTTGTTAATGGACATTTCAGATAAAACACCATTGACAGAAGCCATGAAACTCTTCTATTACACTGCCTACCCAATCACTGAATCAATTTTAGAACAGATTAAAGGTGTTTGGTTTAAGGGTATAAAATAGAAGAATAACTTTCATTCCCAATATAAATGTTTATCAGACCCAGAAACCTAGACATATTCTAAACCCATTCCGATTCCCATTCCAACACCCATATTCCGCAAACCAAACACCCCCTCCAGTTCGTGACCCCCAAAAAGATTCAAGTATAATATTACGGACAACATTTGAATACAGCAGTAACTGCAGCTTATAGTATGTAAAACTTAACTTCGCCACTTTTTACTAATCATTATTTTATGAGAATCAATCATGTATGCATACAAAGAAATATATGCAGGCAACTATGTTGACGTGACCAAATAGCTACAAAAAATTTTATGGCAAAAACATACTAGGAGTGTCGCCAAGAAGAGCAGTGAACGGCTGCCATAATCCACTTAGAGTTCTCAGCTCTAACTTGAATTGCTCTCAGCTTTGAAGCTGCAACCATCTTCATAGCCTTTGTAATCTTCTGAATATTCTTAACACTCTTCATACGGTTTCTCACTGCCCAAACAAAATTTAACACCATGAACACCCACGCTGAGAGCTAATTATAGCAAAAAGAACATAATAGCATAAAAACTACAAAAATGCTAAACAATGTTAAGAAGAACAAGACGGTAAAATGTGTTTACCAATTTGAGTGGAAATGGAACGAACCCCGAGGCCCACCTGCTCCCTGTAAGCAACAGACAAACATGAAGTCAAATACTAAAACGTGAGTCCACTGAAAAATAAATACTAAACGATGTTTGATCGTTATCTTCATATCGTATACCAAAAGAGGTAACTCAAAGAAACAAAAAGTAAGCCCCATAGCATATAAACATAACATCAATAAGCAACACTATTGTACGTGAAATCCTAAAAGGCTATTGCTGTCAAAACTAACAAACTTATAATAATTGGGGCTGTCAATAATCATAACCGCATCGATCACGGTGTAAGATCGCTTCTTTTCTAAAAGATAATAGTATTTGTGGGTTTCCGACTCATCTAAACTTGCTTTTGCAAGCTGTTTAAACAACGAGACTTCGCCTTGATACAAATAATAGTGATGCAAAGTATTACCGAATCCGTTGTTTGCAAAAGAAAATGTAAATTTTCCTCAATCATACTTTTTATAAAAGGTATATAGCAACTGCCTTAATGAGTCTACTCAACTTTGAGTGCTGAGCTTATTGACTTAAGCTGATAAGGCGAAAAAATAAGCTAATCCAAAACACCCCCTAAATCGGCATAAAAGAAACAACAACATATAAAATAGATCAATAGATAATAAAAAATAAAAAATAAAAGATCGTACTGATTTTGAGGTACAAGATTGGATCTAATAGAAACAGAGGGGTTAACAAGAGGCATCAAGCGCCTTGATTCTCTTCTTGCTACTGCCATCGCCATTTGATTTGATTTGATTTGATTATTACTGAAATGAAGAAATTTGTTGAGTTATTTTTAGGGTTTCGATTTGTTGGGTGGTGATTTGATGATGAGATTGGGGGAAATGAAATGAAATGAAATTTGATGGATATGAATCGAATCTTGTGGCCCGTTTGATGAAAGAAAGGTCACATGTGGGCTTCTTTCTATTAGCCCATTTAGGTGTTGTGTTCATTCTGTTTCTCCAAAACTCTACCCAAAAGAAATATCATATTTATCCCAATGACAAGTTTTTGATGCATAAGTATAACGAGTCGAAAGCGTCTGTGCGTTGCTGCAGAGCCGTGCATGTATTATTTCAATCTATTGTATTACGGCTTTTTTTTTTCTTGGGTTTGGGCTTGGTGGGTTAATGTATTGGTTTTTTTGGGTTACAATTTGGTGTGGTATTGGGCTTATTTAAAGCATGGTATTTTTTAGTGTAAAAATATCAAGGATATTTATCCTCTTAATCCCTATAAAATAATCTTTTTTTTACCTAAACCCAATTTCTCACCTAAACACACTGAAACGGTTATACATAACCACAACATACCAAAAAAATGCCTACTCGCCTCAGTGTTTGTGATGATCTAGCAGTGGTTGCGAGGTCAAGGCTGCCTAAGGACATGATCTTGGTCTATTATTGTGGTCAGTTGCAGTTAACATTTCAAGATGAATCAGATATCAGGGCAAAGGCGCATGAGATTAGTGTTAGGGTGGATGCTAGGGAGAAAACAATTGAAGAATTTCAGTTACTTTTTGGGTATGATTCTTCTTTGAAGGCGATAATAGATATGATGTGCATGCAGACTGAGGACCTTGCTGAGGTGGCCAGGTTGTTGACTGTTGTGACCCATTTGCATGTTCGTCTTCATGATCCCCGCCTCTTCATTGAAAAGCTTGAAGCCATGGAGTATTAGCTTGTGGTGCAATGTTGTCTTTTGAAGCTGTTGGAATGTCTTTTGAAGCCCATGTTTTTTGGATGTAGGGTTAGTTGTTTATGTTATTGTTTAGGTCATGTTAACATGTAGTTAAAGTTGGTGAATATCTTTTGTGCCCTTGATGTTGGTGGCTGGTTGGTACGGTTTATTGTATAGGTGGAAGGTTATGGCAGTGTTGGGTGGTTGTTATGGTTTAACGTATAGGTGGATGGTTAGTTTATGTAATTAGCATGGTTGGGTATCAATGTTAGTGACTTTGTTATATGCAACCGTAATGTTTCAATGAATGTAAATAACTATTATGATCTATTTGCTATTTTTCTGTTAGTTTTTTCATTTGTAATTAATTTCATGTAGCTTATTGTTTCCTAGCAAAGTAGATTTGGCAATACTTTGCAAGATACAAACATTAAGTAGTATTTACCAATAAACTTAAGCGGCTGAACCGATGTTTACATTGCTTGTTTCATACAAAAAAGCGAGTTAAATGTTATTGGCAATTGTATTTTGCGGTTTCTACCGCTGGGTCATGGCGTAGAAAAAGATACAAATTAGTTAGTTGTACTTATATTACATATCTGAAAAGCATAATAATGGCCTTATGCCTACTGAAATGTCCTGGTATGAGTATTCAGTGTCTTGATTACTCATGCTCGCTTTTTTCCACTAGCTTCCGCTTGTTCTCTGACTTTCCTTGAAACAATGGCCTACGCATAGGGATGTGTCCTGATGTTTCGTCGCCTTTCACTTTTTCCTGAGGCTTTGGCACTCTGTCTTTGACTTATGGCTAGTCAGTTTCTTTTTGTGCCTCTTAATGGTATGTTATGTGTCGAGGCCGGTGGTAGCGTCTTGTGGTGTGTATTGTGGTGGTGTGGCTGTAGTTGGAGAATGTTTAGTTGATGGTGTCATGGTTGGTGATGCAGGTTTTACTGACCAGATTTTAATATTTATATTGTCTCGTTATACCTATAGTCTACCCTAATGCACTAACGGGCAGTGTACCCGGTCGTGTGTAGTGTAGTATTCGGTAAAACCGAGGTCGTCCCAAGATCTATGTGTGCGGATTTAAACTAAGTCTAGGTGTCACAGATTTTAATAGATTTTAAGGTGGAAATGATTAATTACTAAAACAAGAAAATAAAGAAAGCAAATAGGCGAGGGTTGTGATCAATATAGGAGAAGTGTGCTAACCTAGTTATTCATCTTATCAAGCTAAGTTCATGTTTAATTACTTCCATTACTTCAAGTGGGGTGAAAGTCGCTAGGACAACATTTTGTCGGTTCGTCCTAACCTATCAACAAAGGGTTCCACTGAGATGTCGGTGACCCGTCGAAAGTCCATTGTTCTTAGTCCCTAAGCCAAGTCATTAAGTACCGCTACATGCAAGATTTGTAACAATGAGTGCCGGCGCTAGCATCTTAAACACTCATCCCCGACTTCTTAAGTTCATCCAAATGGTAGGTGATCGGTTGGTCAAATCGCACAAGCGAAGAAGGGTCGTGAGTTGGTCATATCTTACCCTTCCCACTCAGTCTACCTACTTAGGCTCAGTTGGTCATATCTCCTAAGTAACTAGCCACTACCGCCATTCAAAACTACTGAATCAAGGGTAGCTACCAACAAACTATGCATGCATACACTAGAAATAATTATACGAAACCAATGTAAACATAAACAAAGCAATTAAGGAATCATAACTAGGCTAGCACCAGAGGTGCTTAGCATCATATTAACTAAAATAATCGATTCAATGTTTAACATTACGAAATACATGAATGAAAGTAAAGAAAAGATAAAATGCTAATGCTTATCGTGGGGAGTGATTTCTCCTTGAGATGGCTCCGTATGCTCCCTAAGATCTGCCTTCAACCTTCTACTCACGCTCACCGATGTTGTGTGTGAAATGGGATGATTAGAAATGCCGGAATTGCGTGGTATTTATAGGCCGGATCCGTTACGGCGTAACTTAAGTTGAGAGTTACGCCATAACACCATTATCTTCGTAATTTGCACCAAAATCTTTGGTTACTGGTAACATCGTGAAGGAGTTACACCGTATCTTCAATAAATCCTTGTTACGTCGTAGTTGAGACAATAGTTACAACAGAGCTTGCAGCGCGCCGGAACCTCATTTGACCTAGTTAGTTACGTTAGTCGTAATCTTGATTGAGTTGGTTTTCGAGCCACGCTCACATACACAGAATGTGAGAGGGAGTTACGCCATAACATCTTCAAAATGAGCATATTGTCATATATCTTCAATAAACTCTCCAAATCCGCTCTTTAGCTCCAATGCTCGTAATTTACCCGAAGTGAAATATAAAGGAAAACATGCGTAAATCCATATAAATGATATAAATACGAGCATTATCGGGGGAAATTGACACTTAATATTCTGGACTATTTGATGTTATCAAATATCCCCCCACTTGAACTCTAGTTGCCCTCAAGTAGAACTTATTAGATAGATTCCTAAAAAGATATATCCCATTACCTGGAAAATATAAAATTACAAATCCCTTATGCTAGAATAAAACAAAGCCGAACACCTCACGAAATGGGAACAAAACACACAAATCTCACAACTATTCTAAGTGTCAATTTCGGGGTGATCATTCATTGCACAATCATAGCATGTATTCTATTATAACCTTGGCGGTTAAACAAATCTCCACCATTAGAGTTAAGGGCAAAACAATTCTCGAAGGCAATATGGGTAGACACGACAAAGGTTAAGGATGATTTGTCATTACTAACATGTCACGGCGAAGTGGACAAAATCAATGATACATGACCAAATCCATGGCCAAAACACCAAAGATTGCTCGCTGCATCACCTAGACACGCTTCATGACTAAGGGTAGGATAAGACATGGGATAAAATTGGTGTAAAATAAAATCAAGCAGATAGTCTAAATCTATAACCAAGTCATCACCACTTACAGATCGCCCAAAGTTCAAGTTTCGAAGTTAAGAAACCGGATCATGATATTACCAGGTAGATGTACCATTAGAGGACGTCATGATTGGCACATTTTCAACTCCATTTTTCAAATGTGACCGATGTGGCCTCCTCGATACTAAATCTATAGTAAGCTCATAACAATAGTGCTTATAACATTGCACTTTACAATCAACTAAATAACAATAACTATTTTTTTTTCGAATCACATTTTTTTTTTCAACATAAAATAATAACTAAACATAACATCCCCCCCACTTGAGATGAACAATATTAGAATTTTTGGGGGTCTTCAATGATCTTTAAGGATATGTCGTCGACGAAAGCGTGATTCCCGAACCTTTCCGCTTGAACCTTGAACTTAGGCAAATAATGACTTCCCAATTACAAATAAAAACTACAGGGTAGGCTAAGGTGTAATCACTACTACAAAAAATCTCACAGAAACCGGTCAAAATGGCCCATGAAAAGTGGTTTCGGAACCACTCTCTGAAGGGGGGTATCTCCATGATCGAAACACATAGAAACCGGTTTGGCAACCTATCTCTATTAGAAGCATTGACACCGGTTTTGTCCTAAAAATCGGTCTTCATTATAGAGTACATAAACATATTTTTATTGAACATTGACACCGGTTCTCTCACAACCTGTCCTTATAAAAAAATCCAACCTATCTTTATATAGAGTAAAAAGATATGTTTTTAACTCAAAACATGTCTTTTTAGTAAATTTATAGTATTAAAAAAAAATCAGTTCTAAAATTTTCCAATAAATTAGAAAATTTTAGAAATAATTTTTTTAATAAAGAAATATATATAAATGCAGCATATATATTTATAAAGTGATTAAATACACCACAAATGTCAAAATCAACAAAGTAAATCAAGAAAATACGTCAATTCAACTAAACATAAATCTTAGACAAAATCCAAACTAAATATATATATAAAGTGCTATATTTCCAGCCGTGGTGTCAAACTTTGAGAAGAAAAAAGAGCCTTGTTCGCGACTTCTTTAGCTCTTGACCTTTCAAACCTTTTGCTCTTGTAGGCCCATCAAATATTATTGATAGTCTTGGAGAAGAAGTAGTTTAGCTAAATCCTGCATATAGCAAGTTAAATTGTATAAGCAAATGATTATCTAAGTATGAATGGGTGAAGAAGAACAGTCAACCTCAAGCAAATTTTACTAAGTATACCTAAAATAGGTATATCAGCTAGTTAACAAACAATTGAAAGGCCTTTAGATGCTTGCCGTTATACTTGAACACCAACCTAGATCCACAGCCAATGTAAGATTACATTTAATATAACATATGGTACCAATTTCAAGTAAAATTTACAATTTAAGTTTTATAGTTTAGTAGGTACCTGTAACAACATGTTCTCCATCTTCTCAAGCATGTTCTTTAACCAATGTAAGATTACATTTAATATAACATAATAACATATGGTGTTTTTTTAAAGTAAATGCTTATAGCTAATCCTATACTTACAGTGAATTCGATTTCGGCATGTTGTTTATTCTTGTACACTCTAACATGTCCTGATTACCATGTCTCTTTTCACACTATAACATGGTCTGCATGTTGGTACCTCTTTAGTCATATGTCGTCTTCTGGATTGCGTTTGAGCTGGTGGGACTTTTTGTAACTAAAGCGGCCTCTGCCTACATTAAAACAAAAAATAAATTGTTTGATAAAAAAAATATATAAACAAACTCATATAAAATCATTTGGTCATTGTGGATAAAATTGAGTTTTTACTCTCTTCATCTTTAAAAGAATGTTGTACCACAACATTCTTAACCGGAAAATGGCACATATAGCTGCTTAATTGCGCTCATTTATCTAACATCTTACATCTATACACTACTTCAAATTCTTTCTTTCTTAATGAACGTCTTTATGCCAGAAATATCATGTTTAAAGTTTAAGCCAAGCATTAATTAGACTGCATATGGCCAATGGTTTTACCTTCTTCCAGTTGACCATATTACAATAATAAAAGATTGGTACTGCAATAGCACTAATGTGACACAAATGATAGAAAAAACTAAATAAGTAAGAACTCACCTAAATGTTCCAATTACTTGTGTTTCTTCTTCTGTATCTCCATGAGGCTGCCACCATGGTATGCCAAAATCTCAAACATTGCAAAAAAAAAAAAAAAAAAAAAAAAAAAAGAAGAAAATGCGTTTATGAGTTATCACCTTTCGGCTTATGAATTTGTCACCTTTCTCAAGTACAAATTCAAAAACGTAAGCTCATAAGCTGCAAATATAAGTTAATTCAAATATCCCCTTTATAGCAACACCATGCATTTGACATTTATTGTTGCGGGTTTCGAACTAAGGATGGACTTTCACGAAGAAAACACTAAGTTATTGTAACTGCATTTATCAAAAGTAATGTTAGAAACCTTATTCACTTTAGCACCTTCCATCACAGAATCTGCAGATGGACCAACACCTTCATTCTCATCATGGACTGCAATAATTTGTATAAAAAAGTAATGTTAGAAACCATAAACTGATACATGTATTATCAAACAGTAATATAATACATTCAAGTCGCGTCGTCAATAGTTTATGTGAAGGACTTATAAGCTTATTAATAAGTTCAAAACCTCATAAGTTATTTTTTTCCTTTGGCTTATGAGATACAAAAATTAAGCTTATGAGCCCATAAGGCCATCAACCAAACACAAAACTAAACTTATCAGTTTTCCCAAGTCGAAAAATCACATAAACCCAAGAAATAAGCTAATCCAAACACTCACTAACAGCCTTTTTCATCATTTTATGCCATTTTTTTTACAAAATATAAAATATCAGCTGGGCAACAAATATATCAAATTTACAGCATATAAACAAAGATGAGCACCTGGGTTATACTCGTAAGGCCAACCTTCAGTCCCTTGAACCAACTAAATACCCCATCCTTTGAACTCTGACTAATTAAAATAGTCAACTGAGATAGAAGTGTGAATAGGGCGCTAAATCTAGAAACCAAATAACACAACTCATCAACTCCACGCTTCAATTCCAAAAAACCCCCAAAAATATACTAACCTCGTTTTGATCTGTTGCACAAGGCGACTGTAAAGGAAGATGAACAACGGCGAACGGCGATAGTTAGGTGTGTATGAATGTGGAAGAAAAAAGAAGTATTTGAAACATGGTCGATATATGTAAAACAAATGAAGAAGCTTCAGGATATATAAATACCTTTCAAATTGTGAAAAAATGAAAATTTTATAAAATTATATAATGAGAAAACTATTAAGTTCCAATAAGGCTACTCGTACTTGTACAGGCAATACCCAAACAAACCCTGTCAAAGATAAAGTGCTAATGATATTTACTTTATGGCCCAATCAGCCAAATGATCAAATGACCAAAACCAAGTTCATAATAGTATGAGCACATTAAAGCCGAAGCGGTATACACAATGTTGTGAAAGTGTACTTACCGGATCCCAAAAGCGATTTCATGCCTCATGCTCTTTGATTCCGTTCGATAAAAAACCTAATTCAAAAAAATAAAAAAAAAAAAAAAAAAAAACAAATTGAACAAAAATACACAAATTATACACATAATTGCTAGTCTGAGGTCATATGAATAAGGCTAGCAAGAAGTCTATAAACAATAAAACTTAAAACTACCATTTATGGTGGTATCGAAGGTGTTAAAAATGAGACCAATAACCCCATCAACAACTCGAGTTTATGATAAAATGGGTGTTGGAGCAAGATTGCATACCAAGTTCTTGAATATTTTGGAACTTAAGATGTGGACTGGAAACAAGTAAAACTTATACCTGCTTTGTGTGAAGTATCAACCGATTGTGTGATGGTGCATATCATCGTTGGGTAGCGGCTGTGAAGGTTAGGGTTTGTGAATGGGAAAGTGGGAAAAAGATAAGAAGCTAATTGGAAATAAAAGAGGAAAAAGTTAGAAAGATAATGAAAATGAAAGAGGAATAGAAAAAGTTGAATTAATCCCGCTCAATTGAAAAGTTAATTAAACCGCCCTTTTTAAATCGCCCAAAGTAATAGAACTAGTTGTTTCTTCAAAAACATGCCTATAACATAAATACATAGAGACATGTTGTTATTTAATTACTAGTGTTTTTTACTGGTTTTTACCAGAAAAACCAGTTTTTATGCGTTTGTATTATGAAAATTGGTTTTTTCAAAAAACCCAATCTTAGTTCCTTCCATTCCTGCTAGTTTTTTTATCATATGAATATGGTTTTATAAAACCAATCCCTATTTGAGGGTGTTTATAGCCTTTTGTGTAGTAGTGAATGGTGTAACGAAACAATATGTTGGGTGAACAAAATAAAATGAATGGCTCAGAAGGGTGTATCTAGGGGTATCTTGCACTAAAGGTGAGTGCAACAAAGGGTTTAACATGGGGGTCGAGAAGTCGAGGTGACTAATCGATAGACACACAATGATAGGCTATTTGGGTGATAATCCTATAATACCACCTTCTTAAAATGAAAAGTCCAAATACATCGAGCTAACTCAACATACCTCGTCTATGGTCTCGAAATAATGTAAAGTCCAAGTTCTAATGTTTACAAGCTACCGGCACACTCATAATTTGGTGGATTTGGGGTAAAAATTTGGAAGCGGATAAGGCTAATCTCACCATATAACAAGGGTTATAATGTGCTCGGCTAAGGTCTAATCTAGTTAGGTTAAGAAAACATGTCAAAATTTTAAAATGGCATAATTTTTCAAAATAAACTAGAAAACGAGGGCAAAATAAAGTTCAAGAGACAATTCTACTCCGTCCCCCACTTGAAATGTACAAAGTCCCTTTGTACTAAGCGTTAAATAAAGGTGAAGAAAAGTAGAATTAGGCGAGAACTTCCCAAATTTGCTCCAAAAGGAATAAGGCCCACGAAAAGATTCGTGCCTTTGCATAAGCATCCACGAGCAAACTTCAATCCCTGAAATCCCACTACCGACAAGCATAATTCTAAAAAAAGAAAAAGAAAAATGAAAAAGAAACCTAACTTACTTTCGTAGGAATCACGGTTGCATTTAACATATGCAACAAGCCTTTTAAACCACTTGGTGGCCCAAGTGGACGAGTGTAGTCTCGTGAGGGCTTACAGGGAACATACCCACAAAGTTCATTTGAAAACTAATACAAGGTTATTGTGTTTAAAAAGAAAGAAGTGTTATAGAGGATAGTTATGTCGTAACCCTTATAAGGAGTTACGCCGTAATTAGTGCAAAACACAGCGGGCGCTACAGAGTGTAGCTACGGCGTAACCATTGAATGGGATTACGCCAGTAATTGGTAATGCTCGAGAAGGTCTGCTGCAAAAAAGTATGTTATGACGTAACCATAAGAATGAGTTCTACCAGTAACTATGGATGAATCAGTCCCCGTTCAAAGATGCTACATAAACTTTTCTCTGTTTTCCTGCAAAAATGGTTAAAAACACAAAACCTAATAGAAATGGAAATAAAACAAACGAAAGGGATAATTCGGGTTATCTCCCGCAAGAGCAATTTTCTTTATTTACGAGTCTTTAAGTTAGACTCAAAGCCTCGGGGCTTTATGGTGGCCTTTGGACTTGGCCAACTTCCTCCATATCCTTCATCAAGTAATGTCTGACCCAAGCAACATTAGTAGCGGTGCGGAGGTACTCTTTAGTCTTGATTTTGCAAAAAATTTCGTCCGCCCCCAAATGGTATCTAGTGAACTCATACTTTTCGGCTATAATCGGTGGCGACCTCTTATACGAAATGCCAAGAATTTTGCACCTTCTTTGCTCATATACTTCATCATCGGGGTCAGTGAATCCATCTTCACATTGTAGTTCAAGGTAATCTATATCATCGTCGTCGGACTCGGTATCTTTAAGCCATTTATTGTCGAGTGAATCTTCCACTAGCACCTGCTTGCATTCTTCTTTCTCTTTCCTCGACGAATCCTTGGCATCATTATCCGATTCTTCATTTATGTCATTAGGAACTTCTTCGCTTGGGTCGTCTTTACTCATACATCCGTTCCAGATCTTCTCATTAGTTAGCGCATCTACATTTCCATATTTGATTTTGACCCAATTGTCGAATCCTAAATCGTCTAGCCAAGGCAATTCTGTTCTTTCCAAGTCATTAGTTGAGGTCCATAAGAATTCATCTTCTCCAATTCTCTTTATACTGCTTCCCCCATTACACTCATAATCAAAAGGGTTGCAAGATGCCCAAAGATTTCCGTCAGGGGTTTTTGTTTTCTCACACCAATGACTTCGAGTTCCTTCGTCATCGGTGTTGCTAGAAGGAATATCGTTGAGTGGTTTAATCTTCTTTCCTTGAAGAACATGTTTTTCATATTTGAGCTCCAAATTTCTCAACAAAACCGAATTAATGATTGCGTCCCCGAACCTCACTGAATACCAATCACTGAAGGATAGGTTTCCAAAATCAACGTCATGTCTTTCCAATTTATGAGGATGATTCGCGCCAAACATTTTTATTTTTGAAATTTTCTTTTTGCAAACTCTTAAATACAAGAAAATAAGCAACTTTTATAACTGGAGCTTTTTAAGAAAAGTACAAATAAGCTGAGTTTGAGCTTATTGTTTCCAACAGTGGGCTAAAATTGAGAATAAGCACAAGATTAAAGCCAAGATGGCTAATAAGCTAATGGAATAAGCAAATGCAAACTGAAATAAGCTAAACTAAAGATTATAAGCTATAATGAAAACTGAATAAGCACAAATACTGATAATAAGCACTTAATAAGTACAAATAAGCAAAAACTCTACACTGTTACTCAGTACACTATGGTTTCTAGCTACTTTCTAGATTAATTTTAAGTACTTAAATAAGCTACAAAATGAAAATAATCACTTGGACTAACAAGCTAACCAACTTAACTTTCTAAAAAAAACATTTTACAAGTATTAGCTTACACTAATAAGCCCTTGAGAAGCTTATGAAAAACTTGGAAAAACCACTGACTAATTGGTATACTTAGACTAAAATGGATGTAACTAGAATAAGCTAGCAGCCTAACTAAATAAGTTGAAAATGGAAAAACTAGGATTGGAACCTTTAGATGGCTAGGTAAGCTTCTCAAAAAGCTAAGTTTCAAAAGCTAGTGACCACTAATAAGCTCTCTAAGAGCTTATGAACCAAGCCACCAAATCTGTGCACAGGGCACTGTATGGAATTACTAGGCACCTATAGGCTGTTTTTTAAGCACTAAGATAAGCTAGGAATAGAAAATAAATACTTGGATAAGCTAGATTACCTGTTCAGCTTTTCAAAAAGCTAAAGTACCCATTATTTGGTTCACTAGATAGCTTTTGGTGAGCTTTTGAAAAGTTGGAAAAAGTCATCGTATAACTCGGTGTCTTTGAGTTAAATGGGACAAATTAAAAGCGAGTGCGAGCTTATCTAATAAGTCGCAAACTTGAGAATAAGACTTGGGAAATTGAAATGAGCTGGTTGGCTTTCCAAAAAGCAAGGATCATGGTCGAGGCCAACTGATAAGCTCTCTGTGAGCTTTTGAAATAAGGGCTGCACAACTGTGCAGAGAACATTTTTGACTTTTTATGTAAACTACAAGTTTGACTTATATGAGATTTTAACTGATTTTATGGACTAAATAAGATGTATTAAGCTATAATAAGACTACTTTAAGCTAGAGTACTGTGTTATAAGCTAGTTTAATGAATCTCATAATCTAGATCCTAACAGTTGGCTATTACAATAAGATTAAACAATATTTTGACTTTTTAACTAGCAAACACTGGTTTTCTATGATGCAATGAATTACTAAGGCGGATATAACTTAGAACAACCAAAAACAAGGTGCAACAACCTCTAATATAGTGAACAAGATGAACCAAACACTACTTAACCAAACTGTTAAGAAGCTTTTCACAGTTTCACAAAGATTTGGACCATGAATTTTCTTGAAATACTATTACTAACTATAATGAAACAGATTCAAACTGAAATTAACAAACTTTAAGTACTAAAACTATAAAATGCAAATTATGATAAATTGCTTACAAAATGAGTATAAGCACAGAACAGAGAATCAATGTTTGAGATCACATCCTATGGCTTCCCATGAAGCTTTAAACCCATAAGCAATCCAAAATCAGCACTGCACCATTCTTGATCCTCATTTCTATGGGATTTTTAATTTTTAACTAATTTATTTGAATTTTTGGTATTTTCCAATTTTGACTACTCAACTGATTTTAAGGGTGTCTAATAGCTTTTACAAGCTATCTAGGAGCTTATGTGTGACTAGGAGTCCAAAACAACAGGTACAAACAACATTAGCTAATTTTGAGAATTTTGAAATTGAAAATGGCATAAACTTGAAAAGTAACTTAAAAGCGAAATTGAAAATGAAAAGGTTCTCAAACACTTTAAACAACTTAAACAAGATACTTGAAAAGATTAAATTACACCGAAATTAATTTTGAACTACAACGATATTAAACTAAACTAAACTACACTACTTGTTTTCTCCATCTGCTCCCTTTTACGCTTTTATTGACTTCAACATCCCATGTCGACCTCGATGCTTTCCACTCTTTCCAATCCTTGGATTCATCTAAACCATCCAGTTGTAATTTGGCGGGAAAAGTCATGGAGTTGGTTTTCTGAATTAATGGGTTTTTGTTTGATGTGAAGGTGGAATTGGAGTGGTTAACAGGTGGAAATGGTGAGGTGGAAAGGAGAAAGTGAGGTGGGGGTGAGCAGGTGTCGGGGTGTAGAGGTAACAGGTGTTGGGGGGAAGGGATGAACAGTGGGCGCTATTATCTGTTTTTTAAAAATTGGGCTTGGGTTAGGATTTGGGCCAGTTGGTTTAATATTGGAATTGGACTAATATATAGGTCCGTTTGGTATGTTAACTAAACACAAGGATGAATTTTGCAATTTAGCCAATCATAAAGGACTGAACATGTAACATTTCCAAAGCGAACACAAGGACCAAACCTGCAATTAATGGATAGTACAAGGACAAATGTTGCATAAAATCCCATTTTTATAAGTCCAAGGACTAAAACTGCCAATTTTGTAACTTGAGGGACCAATATTGTAATTTCTCCAAATTTTATCATAAGGACCATTTTTGTCATTTATAAATAGTACAAGGGTGTAGTTTGATAAATTTCCATTTTAAAACACCCAGGGACTAATTTTGACACTTTTGCAAAGTTGAGGGACCAAAGTTGTAATTTTGCAATTTTTGATTTCAAGGACTTGTTTTGACAACTTTATGAATCCCAAGGACCTTAAATGACATTTTACAAGTTTTGTAATGACTAGGGACTATTTTTGACATATCTCTAAACTTGGGGGACTAAAACTGCCAATTATGCAAACTTGATACGTTTTTCATCAGATTTTGATGTTTTTGCATTTAAAACATATAAAACACTTGTTTGTGATATTTTATCATTTTGATGTGTTTCGAGTGTTTTCGGATGTTTTGGCATTCTAACAAGATAAAAATGATGAGTATTTAGACACTCATCAATCCCCACACTAAGATATTGCTAGTCCCTAGCAATGATTTGAGAAAATTTAATGGATTTTATCTCTTTACCAAAAGCCATTACTTACGGGTAGCCAATTGTTTTAGTTCAAGTAAGAACCATGGTACAACGATAACCATATGATTTTGAGCAAATCATAAGTCATCAACGGATTTGATATGTCTTTACCGTGCCGCACCCTTCGGACTAGCCAACTCTTAGATAAATTATCAATATTATCTTTGGTGAGTCGATTACCAATTATGGATTTTCAATCGCCTTTACCACAAGCCATAACCTTGCGGCTAGCCAACTTTTCACTAGTTTAAAGATATGGTGAGTTGAACACCATACAATTTTAGGCAAATTGCAAGCCATAAACGGATTTGAGATATCTTTACCAAGAGCCGTTTGCTCTGGATTAGCCAATCCTTATGTGGGTTAGACATGGTGGATGATTACCATTTGTTGTGTTTAGTACATAGTACTTCCACTAGATAAAAATTTTAAAATTTGGCCATTTTGGGGAAAAGGGACTAAAGGGTACATTTATGATCAAATTAGCGAATTTCCCCACACTTAGAAATGAATATTGTCCTCAATATTCAAAGTACCGTGTAATGCCGAAACTTAGAACGTAAAAGATAACATTACTAACTAAGTGTAGAAACACAACAATTATTCTCTTTTGAATATTTACAATTTTCATTCATTTTAAGGTCTATATACAACATGTGGGGCATCTCCCACACTTAGGTGGTACACACGGGTGAAAACCCATGTTAAGCTCTGTTTTGATTACCGAGTCGCTAGCTTGACTCGACCCGAATTAAATTGTTCATGGGAAGTAAGTGGAAGAGACAATCTCCATCGGACTTTCGTTCAAGATGTTTGTATAAACATTGAAGTATGTGAAAGTTCCACACCGATGAGATATCTGAGAGAGAACCGCTCAAAATGATTAATGAAAATGCCGGGTCAAAGATAATGTCTTCATTCCGAAGGTGAAGAACAGGAGAAGCTACGGATAAGTGAAAAGAGAAAGAAAGTCATGATAAAGATCATGATTAACTCATCATCACTCATAGGAGAATTCATGGTTTCATGAATTTCATTTTTAAGTTCAATTGGTCTAGACATATCCGGGTGTGTCTAGATCAAAATAGAGTTATCATACTCCGTGGAGATATGATATGAGTGAGTTCACAGGAGAACTCCTCAAAGGAAAATGATTCATATTCGGATTGATTTGATGAGTTCATTGGGAACTCATCAAAAGTAAATGATTCATAATCGGGAGAGAATTATGAGAATGAGAAGTGGTAATACCACTAATCTTCTCTCCCATATGATCAAAATAGAACGTTTGCAATTCGGAATAGAATCATTGAAGAAAAGTTTACTATCCTCAAGGGGATAGGATATGAAGTAGGCTTTTCATCAAAGCCTCGATTCTAGAAATGAGAAGATTAACATTAAATAATGTAAGGCGAAGAGCTTAGTCTTGGATTATTTCTTCTTCATTCTCTTCTCCTAAGTGACAAGCTCGAAGGTAATTCACCCACATAACTTATGTCTCCACAAGATAAAGAATAGTCCTCATCGAATCGGAGAACATCTCAACATGATCATTTTGGAAGATGCAGGAGGGTAGGATATCACACAAATGCTCGAGAATTCCTGTGACTCTCTTGGGATTGGGACAAGGTCCTCAACACTAGACTTTATGAATTCGTCCGATTCCTTTTCGAGAAGTGTCAAGAAGCTCATCCCCATGTTCAAAGAGTGAGTGGGAGCTTGGTGTGATAGCGATTGTTTGAGAATG
Organism: Chrysanthemum lavandulifolium; assembly: GCA_022545495.1. Lineage (NCBI taxonomy): Eukaryota > Viridiplantae > Streptophyta > Magnoliopsida > Asterales > Asteraceae > Chrysanthemum > Chrysanthemum lavandulifolium. The sequence goes on along the minus strand of CM040239.1, from coordinate 148,688,644 downwards.
AATCTCAACTTTGGGATATCCATCGATGAATCGATGAATCTTCGTGTATCATCATCATCACTATCATCGAAATAAAGCGAATTGCGAGCTAGATCCGTCGCTTTTTCTTGTGCAATTGATTCCTTAATAGCTTTTTCAAAGGCAATTTGGGAATTAATTTTAGCACCGCTCTTGACTAGCAATTCTTCCATGGATTTCTCATGTGAATTTTGAATTACACAAGAAAAGCGGGATCATTATGAAATCTTGTCTTACTCAACTCCTCGCTTCTTTTCACCGACTCCGTAAGCTCTAGATAAGTGTCTTGTTGGGTTTCTTGAGGAGTTTGAGTCATTTGGCACTTGTGGAGGTTGGTCGTGATAGTCATAATTGTTACAAGGAAATGGATTCCTGTTTGACAATCGGTGAAATGGGGACCTCCAGTTCTCACAACAAGAAACTGTTGATCTGGATTGGTGAATTATATGGATATTGGTCATACCCAAAGTTCGAGCATCACTGGAAAACTGCTCATAGACAAACGTATTCGGGTTGACATTCAAATCCTTGGTGAGGACCTCCACAAAATTCACAAAGAAGATTGTTGATTATATGAAGATATGTCGGTTTGTGGTGGGTAATTAGAAAATTTGAGGGTCGTTAAATGAGTTCGGATTAGGATCATAATCAAATGAATTCCTCGAACCACAAAACAAACAACTCCGTTATGAATATCATTACCACACTTGCACACGTACACCGGTGATGTGGTGAACCATAAAGAGGCTCACCACAACCGACACAAGGAATAAGCGATTCTATTTGAGAGTTATGAGAAGGAATCGAGTTCATTCAAAGAATCAACAAAACCAACATGGTGATCTCGAATGACTATTTAGACTCAAAGAACATTTTGAAAAATCCGGAGGTGGGACAAGTGGTGTGCTCGAGCTAGCAATTTCCACCACTTCCGTTATGGACTCCGTTTTGGTTCTTGAGAAGCGTGAAGATTAGGTAAGTCATTCTTGCTGGTCACCGGATTTGAATTTCGCATGTTTGCTTTTAACCGTAAATCGTGAAAGTTTATTATCAATTCTAGACGACTTAGGAGCAATCGAGGATTAGATCTTTGAATAACCGTAGGTTGGACGTGTTAGTACCTCCATTATCGGATGAAAGTACCGGTCCTTTGTCACCTTCGGTTTCTCGTTCTATTTCCTATGCGAATGAATGGATCATCACGAACAACTCGAATTCTAGACATTTGTGATAAAGTCACAAGCTTTTCGACCGTCCCGAGTCGTTCTCGAGAGATTCCATGAGAATAGAAGTTTAGAATCAAATGTATAGAGGGTTAAGGATAAAGAATCAAAAAGGGTAGGAGGTTAAAGATGAATATTTTGGATTTTTGAAAACATGCCATAAAACAAAGAATGAAAATATTTTGGCGTTGTTAACACTTTAGAAAAGTGTTAATGAACTTTTGATTTTGAAAATTGTTTACAAAAAGGTGGTATATGTGCAAGTACGGGTCCGAAATGCTTAAAACACGCTTCTGACCTCCCGTGTGCGCCAAAATTTGATTCGCGCAAACATTTTTATTTTTGAAATTTTCTTTTGCAAACTCTTAAATACAAGAAAATAAGCAACTTTTATAATGGAGCTTTTAAGAAAAGTACAAATAAGTGAGTTTGAGCTTATTGTTTCCAATGATGGCTAAAATTGAGAATAAGCACAAGATTAAAGCCAAGATGGCTAATAAGCTAATGGAATAAGCAAATGCAAACTGAAATAAGCTAAACTAAAGATTATAAGCTATAATGAAAACTGAATAAGCACAAATACTGATAATAAGCACTTAATAAGTACAAATAAGCAAAAACTCTACACTGTTACTCAGTACACTATGGTTTCTAGCTACTTTCTAGATTAATTTTAAGTACTTAAATAAGCTACAAAATGAAAATAATCACTTGGACTAACAAGCTAACCAACTTAACTTTCTAAAAAACCATTTTACAAGTATTAGCTTACACTAATAAGCCCTTGAGAAGCTTATGAAAAACTTGGAAAAACCACTGACTAATTGGTATACTTAGACTAAAAATGGACAGAACTAGAATAAGCTAGCAGCCTAACTAAATAAGTTGAAAATGGAAAAACTAGGATTGGAACCTTTAGATGGCTAGGTAAGCTTCTCAAAAGCTAAGTTTCAAAAGCTAGTGACCACTAATAAGCTCTCTAAGAGCTTATGAACCAAGCCACCAAATCGTGCAGAGGCAATTTGTATGGAATTACTAGGCACCTATAGGTGTTTTTAAGCACTAAGATAAGCTAGGAATAGAAAATAAATACTTGGATAAGCTAGATTACTGTTCGACTTTTCAAAAGCTAAAGTACCCATTATTTGGTTCACTAGATAGCTTTTGGTGAGCTTTTGAAAAGTTGGAAAAAGTCATCGAGTATAACTCAGTGTCTTGAGTTAAATGGGACAAATTAAAAGCGAGTGCGAGCTTATCTAATAAGTCGCAAACTTGAGAATAAGACTTGGGAAATTGAAATGAGCTGGTTGGCTTTCCAAAGAAGCAAGGATCATGTCGAGGCCAACCGATAAGCTCTCGTGAGCTTCTGAAATAAGGGCTGCACAACTGTGCATAGAACATTTTGACTTTTTATGTAAACTACAAGTTTGACTTATATGAGATTTTAAGCGATTTTATGGACTAAATAAGATGTATTAAGCTATAATAAGACTACTTTAAGCTAAGTACTTGTGTTATAAGCTAGTTTAATGAATCTCATAATCTAGATCCTAACAGTTGGCTATTACAATAAGATTAAACAATATTTTGACTTTTTAACTAGCAAACACTGGTTTTCTATGATGCAATGAATTACTAAGGCCAGATATAACTTAGAACAACCAAAAACAAGGTCTGCAACAACCTCTAATATAGTGAACAAGACAGAACCAAACACTACTTAACCAAACTGTTAAGAAGCTTTTCACAGTTTCACAAAGATTTGGACCATGAATTTTCTTGAAATACTATTACTAACTATAATGAAACAGATTCAAACTGAAATTAACAAACTTTAAGTACTAAAACTATAAAATGCAAATTATGATAAATTGCTTACAAAATGAGTATAAGCACAGAACAGAGAATCAATGTTTGAGATCACATCCTATGGCTTCCCATGAAGCTTTAAACCCATAGCAATCCAAAATCAACCTTCGCACCATTCTTGATCCTCATTTCTATGGGATTTTTAATTTTAACTAATTTATTTGAATTTTTGGTATTTTCCAATTTTGACTACTCAACTGATTTTAAGGGTGTCTAATAGCTTTTACAAGCTATCTAGGAGCTTATGTGTGACTAGGAGTCCAAAACAACAGGTACAAACAACATTAGCTAATTTTGAGAATTTTGAAATTGAAAATGGCATAAACTTGAAAAGTAACTTAAAACTGAAATTGAAAATGAAAAAGGTTCTCAAACACTTTAAACAACTTAAACAAGATACTTGAAAAGATTAAATTACACTGGAAATTAATTTTGAACTACAACGATATTAAACTAAACTAAACTACACTACTTGTTTTCTCCACTGCTCCCTTTTCTGCTTTTATTGACTTCAAACATCCCATGTCGACCTCTGATGCTTTCCCACCTCTTTCCAATCCTTGGATTCATCTAAACCATCCAGTTGTAATTTGGCGGGAAAAGTCATGGAGTTGGTTTTCTGAATTAATGGGTTTTTGTTTGATGTGAAGGTGGAATTGGAGTGGTTAACAGGTGGAAATGGTGAGGTGGAAAGGAGAAAGTGAGGTGGGGGTGAGCAGGTGTCGGGGTGTAGAGGTAACAGGTGTTGGGGGGAAGGGATGAACAGTGGGCGCTATTATCTGTTTTTTAAAAATTGGGCTTGGGTTAGGATTTGGGCATTGGTTTAATATTGGAATTGGACTAATATATAGGTCCGTTTGGTATGTTAACTAAACACAAGGATGAATTTTGCAATTTAGCCAATCATAAAGGATGAACATGTAACATTTCCAAAGCGAACACAAGGACCAAACCTGCAATTAATGGATAGTACAAGGACAAATGTTGCATAAAATCCCATTTTATAAGTCGAGGACTAAAGCGCCAATTTTGTAACTTGAGGACCAATATTGTAATTTCTCCAAATTTTATCATAAGGACCATTTTTGTCATTTATAAATAGTACAAGGGTGTAGTTTGATAAATTTCCATTTTAAAACACCTGTGGACTAATTTTGACACTTTTGCAAAAGTTGAGGACCAAAGTTGTAATTTTGCAATTTTGATTTCAAGGACTTGTTTTGACAACTTTATGAATCCCAAGGACCTTAAATGACATTTTACAAGTTTTGTAATGACTAGGGACTATTTTTGACATATCTACAAACTTGGGGACTAAACCGCCAATTATGCAAACTTGATCGTTTTTCATCGATTTTGATGTTTTTGCATTTAAAACATATAAAACACTTGTTTGTGATATTTTTATCATTTTGATGTGTTTAAGTGTTTTCGGATGTTTTGGCATTAACAAGATAAAAATGATGAGTATTTAGACACTCATCAGAGGACATGTCCATACTTCGTCCTTCATATTGCCACCCCCGTTACAATACTCACGAAAGGGATTGGATGTTGGCCATGCTCGTGTGGACTCATCTTTCATGATCACTAAGGAACTGAAGCAATGCCTGATGGGTGGTTCCTTCTCTTCATTAATCGAGAATTTAGCTAATCTTTCTTCATCGTTAAGTGCAGTCCATGTATCTGTCATCATTAACCCTTTCTTTATTGACCCCTCCATCGCAGGTTTCGTTTCGAGGATCGCACGAGGCCCATAGATCATACCACTTTCCATTATGAATTGCAATACCCTTACACCAATGATTCTTCCTTTTAGATTCGTCTAACTTGGGAGACTTGTCACTTCTCGTATCCTGGTTACGTCATAACTCTGATGTTTGGTTACGGCGTAACTCTCTCTCATCATCGGCATCATTATCTTTATTAGACTCATCGGTGGATTTGTCATTCTCGAAAACACGGCCTTATATCTTGTTGATTTGTTCTTTTGTGCCTCATTTCTTCTTTGTACTTCGTTCTTGAGCTTCCCAATCATGGTTTCCAAGTTTTTTAGTGATTCGTCATGGCTAGAAAGGCTCTTGTTTGTATTATCTTGGAAGTTTTTCAGCCATTCTTCTTGCTCCTTCTGTCTCTTAGTTGAATCAACGAGGTACTTGTTAATTGTTTCCTCCAAGTTAGCTTTTCTTTCACCACGATCATAATATGGGGGAGGTCCTCCACGATAGCCATTACCATTACGATTATCCCCGTAAAATGATCGATTTTCTCCATATTTGGCTTCTTCGACGGTGCTATCCTTGTCAATGTGAGGACAATTTTTGGTGAGATGTCCTCCTCCGTAGCTTTCGCAACCTACTTAGATGGCATGAACAGTTTCTCTGATCTTGAGCATATCCCGACCAAGATTTTCTAGCTTGTTAGTGATGGCGCAAATTCCATCAAGACTCCCCCCATATTTCTTTTGCTACCTCCATCGTGCATTTTTGGGAGTGATCGACCATTTTTGGATGGCTTCAATTGCGAGAGTAGGAGTCATGCTTGGAATTGGTCCTTGGTAGTCCGACATCCGCCTTGTAGTCACGTTGATTCCTTTGTAAAAGATGTTGACCTTTTGTTTGGTTGTTTAGATCATGTGTAAGACACTTGAGAGAGATCGTTGTATCTATCCGGGCTTGATACAACGTTTCATCGTCATCTTGCTTGAAATAATGGATTTCCATGGTGATTAGATATCTTCGATAGAGGACAATATCTTTGGATGAAGTCCTTTTTTAGTTGAGCTTGTGGAAAACTAGAAGGGGGGGGGGGGGGGGTGAATAGTTTTATCGATTAAAACTTGGTTTTAAACTATTTAGATCGACTTATGTCAATCTATTTAAACGTGTGTGTTGGAAGTTGATAGACAAGCGTATAGATAAATAAAAGCTAAGATAAAGAGTAAGAAGCACAAAACCACAACGCGAGTATTTATAGTGGTTCGGCTATAAGGACACCTTCCTTGCCCTACTCCACTCCCCGAGTCACCTACTCGAGAGTTCGTAATCACTACACAACACAAACTCCTTGTGTCCGAGAACCCTTCACAATGTCGCCTACTCTTTATCTGGTACAAGGCTAGACACCGGGTTCTTCCACGAGGTAGAACCAAACCTATCACAACGTCGCCTATACTTTATCCGGTACAAGGCTAGATGCTGAGTTCCATTTACAAAGGTGGAACTACTACCCAACACTACACAACTCCTATCCAAAGGATAACTACACCTTATGACAACATCAACAAGGATATCAAAATTCTTTGACCCAATATAAATCTATCTTGTACATCGACACACCATATCAAATGTACACCTTAGACACCTTTCACTAATGCCTTTGGCTCGACTTCTAGGCACCCTTCACTAATGCCTTGTGACTTGACTTGTAGGCACCCTTCACTAATGCCTTTTGACTTGACTTCTAGGCACCCTTCACTAATGCCTTCAACACGGACTTTCGGCACCTTTCATTAATGCCTTTACTTTGACACTTCGACACTTTTCACTAATGTCTTCGTTTTGACCCTTTAGATATCTTTCACCTATGTCTTCGACACTACACTTCTAATGAGAAAGAAAAGAACTATCAAAAGATACCATTAGTAGTCTTGATGATGATGAAGCTAGGCAACCCATGGACTTGAGCTTGCTCGACTTCAAGAGGTGGTGATCTCGCCTTTAAGAGGAACCTAAAGAATCACACAAACACAAAACTACATACAAAGATCACTTGGATCTGTGGTTAGAGAGTTTACAACTCAAAGAGAAAATATATGTGAAAGGGGTGAGTTACAATGAAGAAATGGCTCACTATTTATAGAGGAAAATATGCTACTGTTCCATGGATCCCACGGATCCCTTACTTGAGGATCCGTCCGATTAAACCGGGGAACCGTGGGACGCCTCTCTTGCCCATGGGTTTTGGGTCATGGATCATGGGTTATGGGTCATGGGTCTAGACTTTGGACCATGGGAATCTAAGTAGATACAATGTATCTAGTAGATGCAATGCATCTAGTCCATGAGTCATGGGTTAGCTCCATGGGTCATGGATAATACCCATCATGACTTATGCATGATGTCATGCAATGGGTTATGGGTTATGCTCCATGGGTATGGGTCATGGACTTTGGGTTTTACCCAACTACATTCAATGTATTTAGTCATTGGGTCAAATGCTTAAACTTCTACCCATTATAATACATACTAATTATGTATATATCTACCTAATATGTAAACACTAGTTGTTGTACATATGCATTACTAAGTCAGAAAAGCACTATTACTTATTTAGTGTTTTATATGAAAAATGTAAGTGTGTTATTAAACTATTGGTTCAAACCATTTACATATTTTATTTGTTTCGTTAAAATGATTTTACGTTTGTTATCGACAAAACATTAGAAGGTCGTAAAATATAAATAAACGTTTTTACGGCTTATTTGTATTAACAATCTCCCCCTTTTTGTTTATGACAAAACATAAGATTATTTTAAGGAAAAACTAAAATTCGTAAAAGTTTGAATTTAAGTTTTTACTCTCTTCTCCCCCTTTTTGTCCAAACAAAAAGAGCGTCACACCTTGTTTTAAGAAAAAACATGTGAAAGAAAAAGAATATGAAAAATAGAGAGTAAGTGAGGAGAAGTATTCTCGACTTAGCTCCCCCTTGACGAGTCCATCCCTTTGTGGGGGCGTCAAGTAAGAAGAAATACTAAACTAGTGCGTTGCAACTATGTTTGCAAGTGGTTTCGTCTTTTTGACGAATATGCTCCCCCTTGATGATTGCAACTTTGCAAGGAGAACTTCATGTAATGTAATCTTAATGTGAATTATATTGCAAATGATTTTGCAATGTATTGGTTTGACACGAAACTCCCCCTAGCTTAGGGTGTCAAATTCTTCATGTGTATATTGAAAATCTACAAAACAAAGGTTAGAAAACAAGTATATAATGCATAATTTCCTGCAAATAAGACTCAAGTTAGTAGTAAACATGTCTTATGTTGCACACATACCACGGTTCCCTCTTAGGAGGGATCCGTCTAGGCAAAACTGAGGGATATGTGTGTCTGAAAGCTTATAACAACAATAGTGATGTAACAAGTGATGTTATCATTAAAATGAGATATGTATTAAAGCAACAAACATATACTTAAAACACTATGGCATATAGGGGTGTTATTCGGGTTGACCCGGTCGGGTTCGGGTCAACTCGGGTCAAGCCTTAAAAAACATACCCGAACCCGACCTTGTTTAGAACTCGGGTCAACTCGGGTCGGGTCAATTCGGGTTCGGGTCAACTCGAGTCGGGTCAATCGGGTCGGGTCATTTCGGGTTCGGGGTCAACCCGAGTATTTTACATTGTAAAAGTGTTGTTGAGCCGGGTTAGTCGGGTTCGGGTCGAGTCAAGGCAAAAAAAACATACCCAAACCCGACCTTGTTTAGAACTCGGGTCAATTCGGGTTGACCCGATTGACCCGAATATAATTTTGAACCCGATTGACCCGACCCGAATTGACTTTGGGTCGGGTCAGCCCGAATGACACCCCTAAAGGCATATAACATGTGACTTCATTCAATAAAAATACAAGAAATGATCTACACATCTCTAACACTAAGAGAATGATTTAAACATGAAATATGATTCCTAAACTATCTAAATTAAGCTTAAAACTAGGGTACCACTTGAATCCTTAAGCTCAAGGTTGTTTGGGTTTGTTGATCTCGTCTAAACGTTCGAGGAGGTGATAGAACATGAAACATTGATCTTCACGTACTTCATGTATCAAGCTTTCAACATGTTGACAATGATAACAATCTTTGTCATGGCTCGGAAATGGTGGTGGTAGAAAGGAAATGGCTTGATGTGGAGGATCAAGTGAAGAGTGTTGAGGATCCTCAAAAGAAGGAGGGATTGGCGGAGGTACATTCGATGATGGCACATGTTGGAATCACTCCCAAACTATAATTCAAGTGTTAGTAATTAATATGTAATAGTTAGCTTAATTATGGCTTTTATGTTAGTAATCAAGGTTAGGCTCATGTAGAAAGCCCATGAGCCTATCCAAAGCCCAATAAGGAAAGGATGGGAACTTGGTGTGTTGCCTAGTTCCTCCTATAACAATCTTGTAAACCTCACTGAGGGTTGGTTGTTCATTGCTTTCATACTCTACGCGTAAACCTTTCTCATTATCCATACGTGTGTGTTTGTTCTTGTTCAACCGATCACTCCTTCATTTATTTCTTCTATTGATGCTTGTGTTACTAATATGGTGACTTAACAGTGGTATCATTCGCCATCTAGTTGGGTGAAACGGTTTGCTTTTGTCTACTCGTAAGGTCTCACGTTTTTCACTTTTATCACGCAAAAAGCTTTCATTTTTTTCACTTAAAAACTCAAGATTCTTGTACTTTTAAGGTTATTTGGTGTTAAAGTTTAAGTTTTTGCCAAAAAGTTTGAAACTTTACGTGTATTTCATTGATTTTAAGCTTGATTTGGTTCGTGCATCCTTTCTTACGCATAAGGTGAAAAGTAGTTTTGGATCATCAAGTTTCAAACTTTCTTGTTGTTTTGGTGATTTTGAAGTTGTTTCATCATAAAAATCAGGTTTTTAAATCGTTTTAGTGCATAAAAATCATGTTTGGAAAAACTGTCCTTTTTTACGCATAAGGAAACCCTTTTGTTACGCATAAGAAATATTCTTCAACGATCTTCAAAGCTTGTGGTAACTCAGTGTTTTTCTTGCTTGGATAAGCCTGAAAACACTTCGACTTTGGATATCTTTTACACTGGTATAAGTGTAAAATATTTTTGGGTAAAACCCTAGTTTTACGCCTAAGCATAAAAGCTTACGCGTAAACATCTTATGCATAAGCATTTTCTACGCATAAGCTTGTCTTACGCCTAAGGAAATCTTACGCATAAGGTTCTTACTATTAAGCCTTTGGTTTACGCTAAGCTAAGGTATTCTCAAGTCTACGCGTAAGTTCTATTCCTAGGCGTAAGGTTGGTTTCTTACGCGTAAGGCACTTTCTACGCATAATCAGGTTCTACGCGTAAGGTTTCCTCTACGCATAAGCTGGTTTTCTACGCCTAAGCACTTCTTCAACAAACAACAAGTTTCACTCGACTACAAAGATCCATCAATACAAGTTATTAAAAAAAAATGGCGGGAAAATTTAATTTCTACAGGAGACTAAACGTTCAATTTTTACGCGAGATTCAAATTTTGGTTTAACTACGAAAATTTTGGTCAAAAATTCAAATTTTTAGGCTCAAATTCGAATTTTTCGGGTCAATTTTGGCGTCAAAATTGTCAAAACTCAAAATTTTCTTACAATCTTAAAATTGGATTTTAAATTTTGGGAGAGAAAGTTTTCCAAAATTATTTTTGGAAGAAAATTTTGAAAATCACTATATCGGCCTTTCAAGTATGCTGACTTCACAAATCTCCTCACCTTCCATCTACTGCTCAAAACCTTCATCACCAAACCTTGCTACTGATGATTCTGAAAATGAAAAGGCATTTTTGGAATTGTACGAAGGATGGATTGTTCTGAAAGAGAAGTTGACCTCAATAATTAACAATTCCAAGCGTCAGACATCATCAAATTCCCGAAATCCCGCAGTCGTGCAAGCTGAAAGAGTTGATGTACATGAAAGGAATGCTCAAAGGGATGTTGAGAATGTTGTGATTCTCGCATCATCGTGTCTGAGACAAATGAGGTTGTAGCATTGGAAGCGGGATGACGAGCAGATCCGGAGAAGATATCATACTTAACTATGACACCGAGCCCAACTTTGGCGAAGAACAAATGGTTGAGGAAGATATCTTATCCATCTATGACAAAGAACCGAACTTTGACAAAGAACAAATAGTTGAGGTACTATCTACGTTGATCATATTACATTGAAAATGCGACACAACATCTTGATCAACTGAATTCGAAATGAAGGAGAGGTTGACCGATGTGTTGCACAATGTCCGAACAACTATCTCATATACGAGCCCTTACTTGTTAACAATTCAACTGAAGCGTCAAATCAAACTCTTGAATCGAAAATGTTCTTCTCAAAAGACCATTGCTCGGTTTCAAAAGATCTTTCAAAACTAGAGGCTCATTGCATCTCTTGAACTCAAAATGCAAAACAATTTCTTAAATTCGAGCCAAATAGTAAATCTTTGAATGAACAAAGTAATCGTGTGGATACATTAGTAAAAGAAAATGAGCATTTAAAGGCTCAAATTCAAGCAAAGGGGCTTGCACATGTTGCTTTACAAAACAAACTGAGAAGATTAACTGATGTGGATACTAATTTTGCAAAACCAACAATCTTGGAGAAATCGTCTCTACAACCTTTCGGAAAACAATCAGTAGTTAGACAACCAACTGCATTTAAATCTGAACGTTCTAAATCTTCAAAACCACGGTTGGCCTCCCAAGTTGTTGAGAATAATCATTCGTCAAAACCACCACCCACATTCTCGCCTAAGAAAAATGCTACATTTTCATTAAACCTGTTTTTATTAAATCTTTCATTGCACTTGGCCCGTCTAGGATTAGTTCAACACCGTGTCTAAACCGAGCATTAAAATTAAAAATTCATATGATTCACATGACGCGTACAAGAATTATGATCTAGAAAAGGCTAGGAAGAGGCACTACTCCAAAAGGATGGAATCTTAGGTTCACGACCTAATGTATCACCTTCAGTGTACTATCGAACAATCGCTTGTAGTAGCAAACCAAAACCTAAGTTAACTCAACAAGCAGTTAGAAATAAACCCGTTGATCTAAAATTAAAATTTCGAAACCTAATAGGTGGATCAATATAGACGCAGACTTTTCCCAAAAGAAGTTTCAACATCCCCTAGATCTAACCTTAGATGGATACCAACGGGTAGAGTTTTCAAAATTGTTGGTCTTAGGTGGATTCCTACAGGCAAGATACTAAGTAGTTGCACCATAACAAGTGTGAAACCCTCTACATTCATCCCTGATGTAGGAAAGGAAATCATCAAAATTGCATGTTCAGGTGTCAAGAAGATAATTGACACTACATCTTTATGCTTCTAACATCTAGAACCCAGTTACACTTAGGGATCCATGTTTTTCTTTCTTGCCCCCCTTCTATTTTCTATACAGGTACAACAACGATGGCTCCTACTGCAAAACAGTGTAGGACCCGTTTCTCACCGTAAAAAATATCATGATACATCAACTGCATCACAAATTGTACTTAATCGTCAAGAATTGGAAACATTGATTGCTCCTCTGGTTAAAGAGTCTTTCTAAAGACGTGCTTCAGATGTATCGAATGTTTTCGCTGCACAACCTGATCATATTCTAATTCTTGATACATCATGAATCTACAACAACAACCGTTGTTGTAGCTGCACCTCCAATCGAACCTCCGATATCAGAAGATCAAACTGTTTCCAACAACAATGACACAACTGATGATCAACTGCAATGGCTTCTGAGCATAACAGCTTGGAACCCGGTCACAACCGTTTAAACTTCCCTCAAACCTCATCATCAACTGAACCAAGCCCCCAGCTTACTCGTCAACAAATGGAAAAGCTATTTGCTCCTCTGTTAAGTGATGATATTGATGAGCGTGCTCGGTGTATCCAATGTTTCCATTGCTCAACCTCGATCACATTCCAAGACTGACACACTGCTACAACAACTCATCGTTGAAGAAGCACCACCGGTTGACTCTACAACAACAAGTTGAACAAGCGCATCCAACGACGAACCGGTGATGATGTTCGAACAATGAAGTACCCCACCTACTGATTATGATCCAAATCGTTCTTTAACCCGTTTTCTAATGAAACTGCTGCACCTGATGTTGCGAAATCATCTACAAGCCATTTGAATCCTCCCAATATGCATAATGTATATCAACATCAACCTTCCACACATCGTTGGACGAAAGACCATCCTCTAGAGAACATTATTGGTAACCCAACTCAACCAGTCATAACAAGACAACGTCTTCACACAGACGGTGAACATTGCATTTATGCACTCACTGTCTGCCAATCTGAACCTAAAAACATTAAAGACGCAATGACTAAAGACAATTGGATTGAATCCATGCAAGAAGAACTCAATCAGTTTAAACATCTTGAAGTATGGGAATTGGTTGAAAGACCAACAGGGGTCTTCGTCATTGGTCTAAAATGGATTTGGAAAAACAAATTGGATCTTTGAAGGAACCGTAATCGAAACAAGTCACGTCCGGTGGCTAAGGGTTATAGACAAGAAGAGGGTATTGACTTTGAAGAATCATTCGCTCCGTTGCTCGTCTTGAGGTCGCTCGGATATTTACGGCATTCGCGCTCACATGAACATCACGGTCTTTCGGATGGATGTCAAAACCGCTTTTACGAATGGGAAGCCGAAGAAGCGGTCTATGTCACCAACCAAAAGGATTCGTTGATCCGAGTTCCCGAACCATGTTTACAAACTGAACAAGGCTCTCTACGGTCTCAAACAAGCCCCTCGGGCGTGGTATGATAAGTTATCGTCCTTTCTTATCGCCAATAATTTCACTAAAGGCTCGGTCGACCCAACACTTTTCATACAATATCACGGGGAACACATTTTAATCGTTCAAATTTATGTGGATGACATCATTTTTGGGTCAACACATCTAAACTACTCAAACGCTTTTTCAAAACTTATGAAAAAACATTTTGAAATGTCCATGATGGGTGAACTTACATTCTTTCTTGGATTGCAAGTTCATCAATCACCCCGTGGTATTTTCTTAAGTCAGTCCAAATATGCCCTTGAAATTTTAAACAAACATGGAATGACAAGTTGTGATACCTATGCAACTCCAATGGCACACACTAAGAAACTGGATGCTGATTTACATGGGAAATTGGTTGACCCTACCAAATACCAAAGTATTATTAGGTCTCATGTATCTAACGACCCGAGAGACCCGACATTGTATTTGTTTGTATATCTTTGCTCCGTTATTAGTCGAGACCAATGAAACTCACCTCTCGGAGGCTAAAGAATCCCACGATACATCAAGGGAACCATTAACTGGGAATCGTATCCAAGGATTCGGTTTTGAATAATAGCTTTTTCGAGACGATCACGCAGGATGCTTAGATTCACGGAAAAGTACTTGTGAACTCTACAATTTCTTGGTGATAAACCGGTGTCATGGCAATCGAAGAAGCAAGATTGTACATCGTTGTCCTCAATGTAAGCGAATATGTAGCCATGTCGGCATGTTGTGCTTAAGTCATTTGGATGAACACAACTCAAAGACTATGGTTACGTGTTTGATGTAATCCCGATGTCTTGTGACAATCGAAGTGCTATTGCGATCTCGCAACTCGTTTCAACACTCAAAATCAAAGCACATCGATCTTTGATATCATTTCATCAAGAGCACGTGGAAAAGGGTACCGTTGAATTATACTTTGTGGTCTTGAATACCAACCGAGATCTTCTCACCAAAGTCTTAGCTCTCCGCTAGGTTTAATGAGTTGGTCCACCGGATTGATATGCGGTGTTTGACTCGAGGAACCGGATGAAGTTTTAAAACATTCTTAAAACCACCAAACACCAAAACTTCTTTTGTAAGTATTTTCAAAAACAAAATACAAAAATATAAAATCAGATAATATCCAAAAATATTCTTCTATCTAAATTTCTTTCAAACATCGCAAGTACAAATCTTTCGTCAACACTGTGTTCTATCAAACTTTTCACAATTTTCCCGAACAAGTGTTGAGGGGGAGAAAGTAAATATTTTTCAGTTTCATAAAACCTTGTACTTGCATGTTTCCAAAAATATGTTGTTTCTTCTAAAATAGTGGATACGTTTCTTACCAAATACTCTCCTCAGACTCAAATGTTTTCAAAATTCATTATTTCAAAAGTCGAGGGGGAGTATCGTTAAGTTTCTTGCCTTACAAATGTTTTGTCTAACCTAAACGAAAGTTAAAGGATCTTGGTTGGAACCTCTTTGAGGTTGAGGGACTGAATGTGTCAACTTGGCAAATTATTTTTTACAAAATCATTCACCCAACACATTCAATGCACCACTTCATGTGCATTTACTCCTAAACCAACAAGATCAAAATGACCCAAATCAAATCTTCAAAATCCGTTCAAGCTGTTCATAATCTGTAAGTTCTAAATTGTTTTGATCAAGATTCTAAACAAGGATTTCTAAAATCTTTCAAATCCAACGGTTAAAACTCTTTCATGTGCCCATCCGAATCTTAAATTTCATTATTTTGAATAGGTGCAAGTTTTAAATTTATAAAAGGTGAATTACCAATTTTACCTTTAATAACACATACGAGCAAGTATACTCGTCCGCCTTAGCAAGATTATGAAGGTAAGTCGGCAAGTATCGTCATAGGATTTGAGTGAATCGAGCACAAGTTCGAATTAACTGAGTCGATCAAAACATATAACAAAGCAAATAGATATAATGAAATTCGATGATTAAAAACTACACTTGCTCAAACTAGTATCATATCATAGATTAATGTGATTGTATTAACTACTTAACATGTTGGTTGTGATAATTAGTTGAAAACTAATCTATTGTTCTTACAAGATAAACCTTCGTCAAGATTTTAGTTCATAAAACAAGCTTTAAGTTTAACCAATCAATTCAAGATCAATTCAAGTTTCATAAGTCTACTTTCATAAACTTAAACACAAAAACATCCACTTGTTCATCAAATTGCTTAAGAAATGGTCAATACAAAAGGTACCCGATCATAGACAAAAGGCTACAATTAATTTTCCACAACTAATCTTACGACCATTTAGATGTTTCCAACTAATCCAATTTGATAATCAAAAGCGCTTCTATTACAACCACACCTTAGTTTCTTTGTATAATCAAGAATAATGGGTAAAACAATCATCCATAGACAAAATGATTATGACTAGTTGAATAATACGAAGTTCTTTCGACCCCAACGATAGTTACCAATTAGCCAAACTTGATTAACAAATGTCACTATGAAACTTTAGCACAATTGGATCTTAGAATCAACTTGAAATTGAATTAAAACATGTTAATACAATCACTAACTAATCATATAATAATCAACATCATTTAAGCAAGTGTATAAAGAAACTAGCCACTCATAGCAAACATGAACATAAACTCATAACTTTGATCATTAGAAAACATGATTAAAAGTCTTACAATGCTTGGAATAAGATTACAAATGATGAAGTAATGATTCCCAAAGGATCGTGGTGGACTTCTTAGTGTTTTGGCTTCCAACGGTGGAACTTCGAACTCCAAACTTCTCCGGATTTCTAAGGACGAATTTCGGAGGTTAAGGCTTGGTTTGATGAGTAGAGAGCTTTGTAATTGAAGTGTGTCTAATATGCTCACATTTAGCCTCTATTTATACTAATTCCAAGGCCTAGGGTGTTAAATGCTTGACTTGGCCTCCAAGGAGTAAGGAAGGACTAGAATACACCAAGAGAAGGACCTAGAATCGTTTGGATGCAAAGGGAAGCTTAGTGATGAAGATTTGACAACCGCAGCTTCTCCAACCGGATCGGTCATACGACCAACCGATCCGTTGGTCTTCAATAATAACACACCGACCGATCCGGTTATGGGTTGCGACCGATCGGTCGGTCATGGCAAAACATGTATTCGACCAAATGCCAACCGATCCGGTGAAGGTGTAACCGGATCCGGTTGGATCTTCCGAGATAAGAAACTTGATCTTTCTCTCTTCACTCGACTTGTAGAACTTGGTTCTTCAATCACTAAGGTCTTCAAAGGTACTTGGGATTTAGCTTTATCGAGACGGAATCTTCGATTAACGCATATTTCCACATTTTCCTCCATTTCCTCGCACTTGGTTATGAATGCTAGACAAACATATCTAGATTCGATTAAGTGCTAAAATCACACAAATATAACCAAATAATGATATAAAAGTACACACAATGCTACTAAAACATGCACAACTGAGTGTTATCAAATTCCCCACACTTAAACTTTGCTTGCCCTCAAGCAAATCTAGGACAAACATCCACCGGAACAAGATCGTGATTATGAAAATGTGATGCAAATCAACCAAGTATAAATACGAGAAGATTCATCAATTATGCTTATAAAGGTGAAACATCAAGATGTTTGACAATATCCAACGATTTTCTTGTATGATAAACATTTCAAAACACCTCACGAAAAATAATGGAATATAATTCACTCAATCACTCATTTTAGTGGAGTAACAAGATAAATCACACTCATTGCTCACCATGATTAGATTATTACCATAAGCTTGTACAAGAAACAAAACTCCACCGACGTGGCGTGAGCACCAAGTAAAAACATCTAAAGAGGGCTTTTATTCGGGTTATAATGATAGGCTAAGGGTTAAGGGTATGGATAAGGCATGGAATGTTTAATGAAATTGGTGTAAAATAAAAATGAAATCAAGTCTAATACCCGTGTTGCTAGTTATCAAACATTCCACTAACCAAATAAACGATTATAGCTTTGCTTTCTTCTTTTCACTTTCCACACTTTTTGCTTTGCCATGATAATTATTCTTCGATCATAGCACATTGGCTATTATTTCCATACTTTCAACACAATTTTTTTTTTTTTTTTTTTTTTTTTTTTTTTTTTTGAACATAAATTCAACACATGGCTCAATCAATCACATATGATGTGGTACTCATAATCATTTGAACAATCTTCACTTTCCATGAAACTAGCAACCAACCGTTAGACATTGATAAGGGGTAGGCTAAGGTTTAAAGTGTAAAATCTTTTTGTATTTTCTGGGTGAAGCAAAATGAAAGGGATGGCTCGTAAGGTGTAACTAGGGTATCTAGTGCTAAAATGAGCACTACAAATGGGTCCATGTGGGTGGTTAACTAACCGATGAGGCTAGCTAATATATCATTAGATGAAAATGGAAGGCCATTTGGGTTAAATCCTAAGTTGCCTCTTTATCACACGAATTCACTTATATCGCACGAATGCAATCTCACCGCGGTCTAGTAATGATTTACAAGCACAAGTTCTAGAATAAATAAAATCACCGCACACTCATAAAAAGTTCTAAGCATAAAAGATGTATGCTAATAAGAAATAGGCTCAAATCCTCACAATTTAGTGGAAAGGGTATAATATGTGTTAGCAAATGTTTATCGATCCAAAATGGATTGCAATAGTAATCGAACACATCTCAAGTTTCAAATATTACCGCTTTTACCAAAGGAATGATCCATTATTCTAATAGATAATCCTAAAAGTGTGAAAACAACTAGATCACAAGGGCAAACAAAATTTTAATTTTAAGCATGAAAACTCTAATTTTCCTATTCACCCCCACACTTAAGTTAGACATTGTCCTCAATGAAAACGAACTTAAAAGTATAGAAATAGGAAAATAGAGATGAAACCAGATATGTCAACGAGTTTATTAGCTTAAAATTCTTTCTTCATTCCTCAAGGCCCACTAGAGAAATCATCACCGCACACAATCTTATAAACAAACAAAAGATTTTATTAAAAGGGTGGCACCCCACACTTAAGTTCAACCAAAGGTTAAGACTTTGGGAGTGACCACGAAAAATCAAAATATGAAACACACGGGTTGCCTCCCGAGGAGCGCTTGTTTTATTATCGAGTCATCACCGACTCGATTCTTCCCGATTTATTCAAATTGCAAGGGCAGCTTTGAACATTTTATAGAGTTCGGGATGTACATGAATTCTTCACCAAGATCTTCAATATCGTCCCGCATTTAATTCAAAGAGCTTGGTTTCCATGGAATAGTTTGTGGAATTCTTCCAGAAATGGTGCTACAAAGGTGATAGTTTCAATTCATTCTCATGGTGTCTCCAGACACCGCCAAGAATCGAAACTTCATTCGCTTGCTCCTTATCGTAGTATAACTTGATTCGTGTCCATTAACAATGAAACTTCCACCTTGTTTGTCATATAGTTCGACATACCCGATGGATATCCATGTTTAACGACGATGGTCCAAACCATTTTGGTTGTAACTTAGAGCTTTGAATTTGAATTTCATGTTAAAAGCGAACTTTATCTCCGACTTTGAATTCTTTTCAATTCGTAGCTTTTTATCATGATAGGCTTTTGTTCGCTTTATACGCTTTGGAGTTTTCATAAGCTTGGAGTCTTAATTCATCTAGTTCGTGCAATTGCGTAAATCTTTTCTCTCCAAATTATTTTGAGATCGGTGTTACATTGTCTCGAGCGCCAATAAGCACGATGTTCAACTTCGAACGGCAAATGACAAGTCTTCCCATACAGAGTCTCGTACGGAGTTGTACCAATTGGTGTTTTATAAGTCAGACGAAATGCCCACGAGCATCATCAAGTTTCCTTGCCCATAAAGACGGATTGTCTTTACGGTTTTTTCCAAGATTCTTTGAGAGCTCGCTGGTATTTTCGACTTGTCCACTAGTTTGTGGATGATAAGCGCTGCAAATCGATGATGAACTCCATATCTTTTCATGGTTTTTTCCATTTGTTGATTGCGTAAATGAGTTCCACGATCGCTATGAGTGCTTTGGGAATTCCATAACGAGCTAAAAGCTTTTTGAGAAAATTAACGACTACACGAGCATCGCTTTGTTGGTAAAGCTTCACCGCCCATTTGGACACGTAATCTATAGCAACGAGAATGTATTCGAATTTGTGGGATTTAGGAAAGGTCCCATGAAATCTATTCCCAAATATCGAATATTTCACACACTTGAATGCTTGTTAACGGCATTTCATCCCTTCGAGAGATTGGTGGTTCTTTGACAAGCGCACGCTTTGAACAAGTGTATGTGCTTCTTTGAATATTGTTGGCCAATAGAATCCAAAGATCAAAAACTTTCTTAGTCGTGGTGGAAGGACCATAATGTCCCCCAGCTTGGGCCATGGTGACATTCGTCAAGAATTTTACGAGTTTCGAACCAAAATACATCTTCGGATCATCCCATCGGACACATTTTGAAAAGATATGGCTCTTCCCAAAATAGTATTTAAGTTCAAAAGAATTTACTTTTTGAGCATGAGTTAGTCCTTTTCTCGAGAATTCCTCCGCGAGGTAGTTTGCAAAGTCAAGAAACCAAGGATCGCTATTTCGCCGATGGTCATGAGAGTTTCATCGGAAAGTAATCATCGATTTCTTCCTCTTTAACTCCTCAAGATTAGGATTTTCGAGACGAGATAAGTGATCGCAGAAGATTCTCTCGCTCCTTTCTTGTCTTTGATTTCGATGTCAAATTCTTGGAGTAACAAAATCCATCGAATAAGGCGTGGTTTAGCGCCTTGCTTGTTGAATAGATATTTGAGTGTCGAATGATCGGTAAAACGATCGCTTTTGAGAGCACAAGATATGATCGAATTTGTCAAAGGCAAAACGATAACTAGTAATTCCTTTTCGGTGACGGTATAATTTTGTCGGGCACTATTCAAAGGTCTTGCTTGCAAAATATATAGGCCGAAAGTGTTTCCTTCGTTGTCCTAAGACACCCAACAAAGAAAATCGCTATACACACATAAGTTCGAAAGGTAGTGACCAATTAGGTGAAACCATGATCGAGCACTAGTAAGTTGAGATTTCAAATGATTCGAAAGCTTTAATGCAATCAAGATCAAGTCAAAGATAGATTCTTTCTCAAGAAGTTTTGTCATTGACGAGATATTTTGGAAAAATCTTTGATGAATCATGCGAAAACCAAAGATGTCCTAAAAACTTCTAACGGCTTTGACGTTGGTTGGTGGTGGAAGTTTTGAGATGACATCGACCTTGCTTTGTCGACTTCCATTCCCAAGACTAGAGATTTTGTGGCAAGCACAATTCCTTCGGTTACCATAAAGTGGCATTTCTCCCGCTTGAGAACAAGATGTGCAACTTGCATCTTTCGAGCATTTTATCGAGATTAGAAAGGCAAGTTTCAATGACTCTCCAAAGATCGAAAAATCATCCATGAAAACTTCCATGGAGGTTTCAAGCATGTCTTGAAGATGGCGATCATACACCTTTGAAAAGTTGTCGGTGCATTACAAAGACCAAAAGGCATACGCCGATATGCGAGGTTCCAAAAGGACAAGTAAAGGTGGTCTTTTCTTGATCGTTAGGATCGATGGGAATTTGGAAATATCCGAAAATCCGTCCGAGGAAACAAAAGAATTTATTTCCGCTAGTCTTTCAAGCATTTGATCCATGAATGGGAGTGGAAATGATCCTTTCTCGTGGCTTTGTTTAATTTACGATAGTCAATACAAACACGCCAACCGGTGATGCTTCTAGTTGGGACTAGCTCATTTCTCTCATTAGTTACAACCGTCATTCCTCCTTTCTTTGGAACACAAGGAATGTGGCTTACCCAAGGACTATCCTCAATTGGGTAAATGATTCCAAGATCAAGAAGTTTAATGATTTCCTTTTAACAACTTCTTTCATGTTGGGATTGAGTCTACGTTGACGTTCTACCACAGGTTTAATCCTTCTTCGAAATTGATTTTGTGTTTGCAAAATTAGGACTAATTCTCGGATATCGATGTTTTCCAAGCAAAAGCTTGTTTGTGATTTTTAGTACGGAAACTAAACTTTCTTTCTCATCATCCTCGAGTAATGAAGATATGACTCACCGGAAGAAGTGAGTTTTCCTCCAAATAAGCATATTCAAGATGATTTGGAAGAGGTTTGAGTTCGAGATCCGTGGGTGGTTCTTCGATAGAGGATTTTATTCGCATTTTTCATTGAAAGTGATTTCAAAAAATTTTCTTCCTCTTCCTCTATTTCTTCTTCTTCCGAGTTATCTTCTTCAAATTCTACTTTCATGAAATCATCAAATTCTTTGTCAAAATCTGTTTCATTGATTTTTCGTAAGTAGTCATGAATGGATCGGATTCGCTCAAGAATGCATCTAATTCCTCATCGCTGACTTCATCAATAACATCGACGTTAAAACAAGTGTCATCACCGAATGTGGGTAGCGATTGCTTTATCGATAAGAAAAGTGATTCGATCTTCCCAACTCCAAGGTTGAGTTCTTTTCCTTTAACTTTGATGATTATGCTCGGCGGTGTTTAGGAAAGGTCTTCCTAAAATGAGTGGGACTTTACTATCTTCTTCCATTTCCAAGATTACAAAGTCCACGGAAATATGAATTTACCGACTTGAACAAGCATATTCTCAAAGAATTCCCACAGGATATTGATAGGAATGATTTGCCAATCGAATGCTCATTTTGTTGGTTTCAGTCGTTGTTGCACAACTTGGAATAGAGTGAATAAGGCATCAAATTGATACTTGCGCCAAGATCGGCTAAAGCATCACATTTAACGTTATTCCGAAAGTACATGGAATAAGAAAGCTCCTGTGATCTCCGAGCTTTGGTGGAATTTTGTTTTGAACTATGGTCGAGCATTCTTCGTTAAGAAAAGTTGTCGATATTTGCTCAAGCTTGCTTTTGTTATTAAGAAGTTCTTTCAAAATTTCCGTAATTGGGCATTCCGCTATAACATCAACGAGAGGAACATTGAGTCTAACCTCTTTGATTATTTCGATAAACTTTATAACGCCTTCCATCTTTTCTTTCTTTAGGCGCTGAGGATAAGGAATTTTCGTGTATACGCCTTGACCGGTGGAATGTCTTTCTTTTGGTGGTTTGAGTTGTGTTTGGTTCTTCGCTTTTCATCCTCACTATCAACGGTGATAGGAGGATTAGGATTAGGTGGTGGATCGACGAGACCACTTCTTGTGAAAACAAAGATTGATATGTTCATTTCGTGTTTGGGGTGGACGGTGACGCCTTATCATTTGATGGTTTTGGATTGGATTGAGTGTTACTTGGCAATGAACCGTATGGTCTAGAAGAATGTTGGTCGAAAGTCCGCTAAGCTTGTTTTCAAGATCTTGGATAGATGCTTGATGATTTTTCCGTCCTTGCTCAACTTTGGCTTTAAGATTGAAAAATTGATTTTGATAAAATCATTCATGGATTTTGACCACCCACGAATTCTCTCATGGTTTTTCAATTCGCTTTCTTCCGCCTTTTGTCGGAAGTTTGATGTGGTGGATCGTCGCTCGTGGTTGAGAATCACGGTTGTCATCCTTGGTCGGCGATCTTGCCAATTTCCGCAATTTCGACCGTAATAGTTACTACGATATCCGCCTCCACGGTATCCTCCTTGAACGTAATTTGCTTCTCCTTCTTTGGTCCACCCATAGGTTTATCGTCGCACTCGGACGATGGGTGATTTCTCCACAATTGTTGCATCCATCTCGCATTTCTTTCATTTCATCTTTGATATCCTTGTATTGCGAGTTGATTTGTGAGGTTAACGCCCATTTTCTCCATGAGTTTTGAGGTATCGGTGTTTTCGACAAAAGCAACGGTTTTTCGGAGAGGTTTGGTTTTGGAATCTTTGGACCAATCAAGTTTGAGAAGTACTCGATCTTCGAGCAATTGATGTGCATCGTTGGGAGTTTTATAGAGAAAATTCCTCCAAAGATCAAGGATGCCTTGAGAGATTTCATCCATCCATGGTAAAAGATTTGGATAATGGTTCCTTTTGATAATCCATGTCCATGACAACCACGGCTAAATCTTTCATTCGCCAAGCTTCGACAAGTGATTCGCTTGGGTTTTGATTGAAAGACGAATTTCTCCCATTAATCGATCAAACATGGCGGTGGAAAGAATCGCTCACAAAAGCTTGCCTCATCTCCTCCCAAGTATTGATGATTCCCGGGTTAATTCATTGTACCATACTTTAGCATCTCCGGCGAGTGATGATGGGAAAAGTTTGAGTTTGATGGCATTGACATCGGTGTCGCCATAACGAAACATGCCGCAAATTTCGATGAATTCGCAATGTGCTTATGCGGATCGCCACGCACGCCATCGAATTGTCGGTCTTTGATCATAGAAAGGTGATGTCCTTCACGGTGAAGTTGTCACCAAGGTTAATAGCAACAATAGCACTTTCGGTGTTGGTGCTACAGCTCGTTTGTTCCCACATGGGTTGATCGTCCGCCATGGGAAAAGGTAAATTGGTGAAAGGGTTGTAAACAACTTTGGCTTCAATGAGGTTATCAAATGGTGGGTTTGGTACTCTTGGTACACGATTTTCCAATGGTATGAAACGTGTTCTCCTTCTTCTTCGAATCAAACGCTCGGGTTGGTAAGAGGTGTAATTGGTTCTATTCCTCACGCCGAGTGTTCATACAATGTCCTAGAGAATCCAGCAATATCTAAACACACGGACAAACAACGAAAACAGTTTGTATGGAATGAGGAAGGTAACCGGATCGGTTATGGATGCGACCGATCGGTCGACTGCTGAATGATGAGTAAACGCAGAACCGATTCGGTTGAGGGCAACCGGATCCGTTAAGGTTTCGTGAAAATTTTTTTTTTTTTTTTTTTCGGTGAGGAAATTCAAAACTTGTTGAAACACAATCAAATCCCCAATGCGCCTAAAACTTGATGTGCCCGGTAGGTGCAAGTTTTAAATTTATAAAAGGTGAATTACCAATTTTACTAATAACACATACGAGCAAGTATACTCGTCCGTTATAGCAAGATTATGAAGGTAAGTCGGGATCGCTCATAGGATTTGAGTGAATCGAGCACAAGTTTGAATTAACGGAGTCGATCAAAACATATAACAAAGCAAATAGATATAATGAAATTCGATGATTAAAACTACACTTGCTCAAACTAGTATCATATCATAGATTAATGTGATTGTATTAACTACTTAACATGTTGGTTGTGATAATTAGTTGAAAACTAATCTATTGTTCTTACAAGATAAACCTTCGTCAAGATTTTAGTTCATAAAAACAAGCTTTAAGTTTAACCAATCAATTCAAGATCAATTCAAGTTTCATAAGTCTACTTTCATAAACTTAAACACAAAACATCCACTTGTTCATCAAATTGCTTAAGAAATGGTCAATACAAAAGGTACCCGATCATAGACAAAAGGCTACAATTAATTTTCCACAACTAATCTTACGACCATTTAGATGTTTCCAACTAATCCAATTTGATAATCAAAAAGCGCTTCTATTACAACCACACCTTAGTTTCTTTGTATAATCAAGAATAATGGGTAAAACAATCATCCATAGACAAAATGATTATGACTAGTTGAATAATACGAAGTTCTTTCGACCCCAACGATAGTTACCAATTAGCCAAACTTGATTAACAAATGTCACTATGAAACTTTAGCACAATTGGATCTTAGAATCAACTTGAAATTGAATTAAAACATGTTAATACAATCACTAACTAATCATATAATAATCAACATCATTTAAGCAAGTGTATAAAGAAACTAGCCACTCATAGCAAACATGAACATAAACTCATAACTTTGATCATTAGAAAACATGATTAAAAGTCTTACAATGCTTGGAATAAGATTACAAATGATGAAGTAATGATTCCCAAAGGATCGTGGTGGACTTCTTAGTGTTTTGGCTTCCAACGGTGGAACTTCGAACTCCAAACTTCTCCGGATTTCTAAGGACGAATTTCGTGAGGTTAAGGCTTGGTTTGATGAGTAGAGAGCTTTGTAATTGAAGTGTGTCTAATATGCTCACATTTAGCCTCTATTTATACTAATTCCAAGGCCTAGGGTGTTAAATGCTTGACTTGGCCTCCAAGGAGTAAGGAAGGACTAGAATACACCAAGAGAAGGACCTAGAATCGTTGATGCAAAGGGAAGCTTAGTGATGAAGATTTGACAACCGCAGCTTCTCCAACCGGATCGGTCATACGACCAACCGATCCGTTGGTCTTCAATAATAACACACCGACCGATCCGGTTGCGGGTTATGACCGATCGGTCGGTCATGGCAAAACATGTATTCCGACCAAATGCCAACCGATCCTACTGAAGGTGTAACCGGATCCGTTGGATCTTCCGAGATAAGAAACTTGATCTTTCTCTTCACTCGACTTGTAGAACTTGGTTCTTCAATCACTAAGGTCTTCAAAGGTACTTGGGATTTAGCTTTATCGAGACGGAATCTTCGATTAACCGCATATTTCCACATTTTCCTCCATTTCCTCGCACTTGGTTATGAATGCTAGACAAACATATCTAGATTCGATTAAGTGCTAAAATCACACAAATATAACCAAATAATGATATAAAAGTACACACAATGCTACTAAAAACATGCACAACGAAAATGTATCTCTTTAACTATGCAAAGTAACCGTGTCTCATGGGGATTGTCTATCTTGAGTTGATCAATTCAAAAGTGCTTTTCTCTCACCGCGATTTCACAAAATACTTAAGCACGTGTGGGGAGTATTTCAAGAAGTCTTAAACTCTCAATAGTGGTATTAAATGCTTTTACTAATAACCACTTTGAGAGATTTTCATGAAAATGGTTTTATGGCAACATAGGTTAGTCATGGAGTTATAAGGTGACTAAGGTTAGGAATAATCATATATGATCCGCTAGAGTCGAGGGATCTACCCAAGGACACCACCAATAGTTAGAATTAGGAGTCCTTAGGTTTGATTATAAAAGGAGAAAATGAGAATCGGAGAAAGAAGGAGTTGAAGAATTAAAAGAAATGTAAAGAAAAGGGTGAAAAGAAATTGCCCTCCAAATTATTCAACTTAGGCGACATAAGGGTTCAATTCATATGCTCTTGGTTGTCACTTGATGACGCCGGTATTGAAGATTAAAGTCGCATGGACCCAAAGGACGCATGCACTAAACCTTCTTAGCCACTCAAGTTTCTCTTAATGAAGCTTGTTTCGCCTCACAAGGAACCCTACGTAAACTATCGAATTTCTTAAAGATTACGGATATTGAAGAAGGAGACCCTCCCTAGTCTCCGCTCAGAAAACCAAAGTGCACTATTGAGTCTAGAGCCACGAGATTCATCAAAAGATCTCTTAGGTACACTTGACAGCTCATCGCTTGTCGCTCAACAATAAGAACACATGTGATATATTATCGTGTCCTTCACGCATCTTAGCAACTGTCGAGAACATTTATGAGAGGTTCACACATGTGATCCTCGCGATTGAATGGAAACTCCCGCCGTGGTCAACATCAAACAGCCTTGACAAAGAGTCACTGGTAACTCCTCGTGGATTACGCTTAGTGTGTCTTAAATGGTCTACAGCTAGAGGTGATGCTTCGTGTACCTCAACGGCTCATTTGAACTCAGAAGTACTTTAGTACATCGCATTATCTCACTTGTGGGACTCAGCTCAGAACAACCTTTGTGAGAATTAGAGCTATGTTTTCACACTATGTCATTAACACTCTCAAGTTCAAACTTGTAAGCTACCGGATTATTTCTAACCCATGTTTTATGTTTTCTTCTTATGGATGTCTTGGTAGAAAAGATCGCGCATTCTCCACATGCTCATATCAACATCAATTGAAGTTCTCTCAAAAGGCAACACAATGTCGAATGATTCTTCGTCAAATTAAAAGAATCTACAAAGTTTAAAGACTAAGAGAACTACATTAGTATTAATATCCAACGTTAAAGAGCGTGTGAGCATGTTGGAGAAAGACGAGACACCGGAGCAAAGAAGTCGACCGATCGGCGCATAACCACAACATACTATCACTTCCATCACAAAGAACAAAGATCAAAGAACAAAGAAAATGATGACGTCAAAGCAAGATACTTCAAAGGAAACAATTTCCCTACACTGGAGAGATTGTTCGAATCAAGACATTTCTTCTCACAATAAAGAAGAATGTCAGAAGACGTCAAAGCTTCTATTACATTAACACCTACAACGTTTATATCATCAATCACTAACACTTAGGGTGAGATTGTTGGAATCACTCCTAAACTATAATTCAAGTGTTAGTAATTAATAGGTAATAGTTACCTTAATTATGGCTTTTGTGTTAGTAATCAAGGTTAGGCTCATGTAGAAAGCCCATGAGCCTATCCAAAGCCCAATAAGGAAAGGATGGGAACTTGGTGTGTTGCCCTAGTTCCCTCTTATAAATAATCTTGTAAACCCTCACTTGAGGGTTGGTTGTTCATTTGCTTTCATACTCTACGCGTAAACCTTTCTCATTATCCATACATGTGTGTTTGCTCTTGTTCAACCGATCACTCCTTCATCTATTTCTTCTATTGATGCTTGTGTTACTAATATGGTGACTTAACAGAACAACTAAGGATGATGGTGGAGGTAGAGAGGTGTCAACTTCCATGTGGTCGGGTGGTTGACTTTGATGATTCCTCATAATCTAAAATGGACTATTTGAGGGTGACGGAGAAAAGGATGTCAAGGCTAGTGTTGATTCAACACCTTGATTTTGTTGTGTTATTCTTTCCATTGATAATGTTGGCAATGGTGGAGGATGAGATGGCCTAAGAGGCAAGTCCTCTAGATTGTAGAGGTATGGTGATGAGAGTGGAGTAGTGAATGATATGGCTCTAGGCAATAAGGGTGATGGTTTAGGGTTTATAGTGGTGTTTGCCATTGGTAGTTTTGTGGGAACAATCCTTTTGGGGATTGGTTTGATAGGTGGAGGGGAGATCCTACCATTTGGGGATTTAACGGGAGATGATTTAGTTGAAGAAATTTCGTGAACAACACGAGCAAGTTTCTTGGGTGGTCCTTTGGTGGATGAGTTACCACTAGGAGCTTTCCTCATGATAAGATGATAAGAGAGAATTAGGATTATAAAGGTTTCTAAATACTGAGAATGAGAATGTAGATGATGACTTTAGTAGTCTTCACAAGATGGTTTATAAGGGGAAGGATTTGGCAAGTGCATTCAAGACTTAAGCCACTAAGATCCTTTGGAATGTGATGATTTGCATGCACAAGAGTCATCTTCAGAGTTGCACTGATCTAGGAGTTTAATTAAAACAAGATGGAGTGTTCAAGTTAGCAACAAGAGCTTGAAATGATTGTTTTAGCTAGAGTCTTAGATGAATCTGTCACCCGGATCCCACGGTTCCCTCCAGTGAGGGATCCGTCTAGGCTAATCCTAGGGATTCGGCTTTCAGCAGCTAAGAAAGGAGAAAACTGATGTTTGTAAGGTCTAATACCTATACCTCTTGAGTGTTTTAGTCTTCCTAAGTTTCTTAAATGAAAGGGTACTTAAATGATCAAGGGCAATGAGTGAAGGTAGCTAATGATTGCCTTTTATGGAAGGAAATAGAACTTTATGAGTACCAATGAATGACCAAAGATGACACTAGAAAATTTGAGAGTGTCAAGTGGAGCTAAATGATCCTAGAGACCAGATAGTAACTTAAGATAATTTTGGAAAATACCTTGAAGGTTATAAGAAATGAAAAATTAGTATTTGACCCATTTTGAGGTATAGATGACCAAAATCAATTTTCTAAAATTAAGAGATTTATAAAACTAGATGTGTTGATATGTGAGAGATGATGTGTGGGTATAGGAGCGGAAGGATGATGATTTTTGGTGAAATGATAAATTGAAAAAGCACCTTGAGTGTGATCCTAAATGAGCTATGAGTGAGTGTGAAGCTTACTGAGCTTGAGGAAGACTTAAGTGGTCCTAAGGTATTATGTTTAGCTAATGTGAAGTAGTCTAAGGACATGGTTTGATGTATAAGTTCAAAGAATCGCATTGCATTTGCCGGATCTCGCGGTTCCCAAGTGGAGGGATCCGCCTAGTACAAGGTGAGGATCCGTCTCTTGCTAAACAAGACTTTCACAAAAGGTATGCAAAAGTTGCACAAGGCATCGATTTCAAAGCTAGTGTTTTCAAGAAGTTTGAACAACCATATAAATGAGACATCAAACGTTAAATGTTTTATTTCATGAGAAAAATCACATTACAATGATAAAAGATGAAATCTAAGGATTGAGCCTACTTGGAAAGGAAACTAAGTTTCTTGAGCGTTTTCGCTAGATGGATCGTCAAATGGATGATGAGTATTTGTCGATTCTGGGATGAAGAAAGACTTGATGAGAGATGTGTTTAGAGGTTTCATCATCTTATTCATGAGTACGTACAACGGACTTTGAAATTGAGGATGGAAGTACATGATGTGATGATAAAGGCGTGTCAAGAACATTTCATAAGGTATTAGTTTGTTCTTATTGCCTTGAAGGTTTACAATTCGACTTGCAAAGAAATAGGCGAGATTGTATGGTTGTTGTGTTAGCAAACAATACATTATGTGAGCACAACAAGCGGGAAGGATTTCTTGATTTCCCCTAAGACTCCAAACATTTTCACGTGGGATGAGTGCGAGAGGTTTATACTCATCTCGGATATCCCGTATAGATTATGTTTGGACTGTAGTAATAGGGTCGAGGTTTGCATAACATGCGAGTCAAGTCTTGAGGAAGGTATGTGTGAACAATATGGACTATTTTCTTCACGATGGTTGAAGAGAGAATCAAGAGACCAATCTTCGGTGAAGGCACATTGTCCATGATTTGGAATTCGGAGAATGTGAGCAAATTTCCCAAGGGTTAAAACAAACTTTTGGTTTTTGATCCAAAACCAAAGAGATAGAGATCAATCCTCGTTACGAACGAGTTCAACTTTATGGAAGAATTCTAATACAAACCTTGGACAGATTGTCTTGTTAATTCCGAGAAGTCCTTCTAGTCCTATGGTTCGGAAAGAGGTATTGATACCTTCTTCATATAGTAGAGGTGTGTCGACAATACGTCCTTCATGGAAGTGATGAGTTTCGAGATTATTGAACCCACGGACATGATTGCTAGGTGTGTTGGGCTCAAGAGAAATATTAGGAATGTAGACATAAGTGAGTGAAAAATCGAACTCATACTCATGAGACATGACGAGACCTATGGAAGTGAAAAGAATATGATGAGACGCATTAAAGCAAAAAGGATGATCAACCTAACGTTTTTACTAAATGTTAGGATTTAGTAAATCCAGAATATAAAGAGTCGGTCACCTCAAGTATATGTAATCGTTAGAAAGCTCGTAGTCGTAGATTATTATAAGTTAAGTAGTATTTTGTTTAAGTAACACCGTGGAGGACGGACGGGTCTTTACCCACCGTATGCCCCGATCCACTGTCCCGATAGATGGCGATTTATGTAAAGACTATATATACTCTACCTTCCAAGGTAGAGAGTGGAGCTCATAATAAGACTTTTCTTTCTCTCACTAAAGTTCCCTAAACCTCTAACTTTCTCTAGAACTCTCTGTGCGCCTATTTGATCTTATGGTTTAGTGTGTTTATGAACCAATATGTTACAAATGGTATCAAGAGCCATGGTTTGATCATCTCTTACATATCTTTGGATTTCTAGTGACTTTTAGGTGGTTTTAGAGTTTGAAAAAGTTTAGTGGTTTTTGCATCATTTGGATCATTTCTAGTGTTAAAGTTTGAATCTTGGGTGTACTTTTGTGTTTAGAATCATTGTATGTGCTTGGGTTTTGTTTTGGTAAGCTTGAATCATCGTGGTTGGGATGTTTTTGGATTGAAAAGTGTGTTTTTAAAGTTTTTTCCTAGCTAGCGACTTGAGCTGCGGACTTCTTTTCTTGTTAGCGACTTGGTTTGTAAAACGGTAGCGAGTTGTAGTGTGTTTTGGTAGCGACTTGGTCCTAGCAACTTGTCTATTGAGACAAGCCAACAAATAGTACAAGTTAGTGGATTCTCCACCCGCCTAGCAACTTAGTGAGGTTAGCGACTTGCTTCGTAAAGTGTTAGCGAGTTGCGGCAAATTGTTAGCGACTTGTTACTAGCGACTTGGATCTTAGCGAGTTGCTCTTTAGCGACTTGACTGCTTAGCGACTTGGTGTCAGAGCGACTTGTGTACAACGACTTAGGTCTTAGCGACTTGGTGCTTAGCGATTTGGTGATTTAGCGAGTTGCTACTTAGCGACTTGGTGCTTAGCGACTTGGCTCAAGGTTTATAGCGACTTGTCTCTAGCGACTTGTTGACTTTTCCCGACAAAACTTCAAACGGCTATAACTTTTGATCCGTAACTCCGTTTTCAGCGTTCTACCCATCTAAACGACCGTGAGAACGAGGAGAATGGCATGCCGAATGAACTAAACCCTCGAGGCCTAAATCCGCTCCGAACAGAAGCTATTGAGGTTTTTAAGTTTTTAGACCTAAGTTTCTCTGTAAAATCTTGCATCAAACAACCCAAATCACAACCAAACAACATCTCTGCTAATCCTACATAAGTCCTAACACACAAGTGTCTATCATTGTATCTATCCATCAGTTATCTTAACACGTTCTATTGGCATTGCTTAACGGTTTGGTCTTGATTTTAGTAAAATCCCGCGAAAGATAATATTTCTCGGTTTAAATCATAGACTTGTAAAATCCGTCGTAACGTCAACATCATGCCTAACGATTGATTCGCCAGGTCTAAGATACTCGCTTTATCTGACGTGATCAATGAACGTAAGATACCCAACAATGTACAACGACTATCGTGTATGAGTCGGATGATGCTAAAATGGATTATTGGTGCTCAAATTCACAAGATGAGAGGTACACCAGCCACATTCTGCAGAGTTAATGCGAAGGAACACCCATGGAAGCTTCGGATGTACCCAAGAAAGAGATGCACCAACCACAACCCGTGGATGTTAATGCAGAGGTAAGTTGCGTGGAAGTTTCATTATACCGACCGTGCATCTTCTACTCAAAATGATGATTATGAGTCGCATGAGTACTCAATTTATCCTGATGATTCCTTGACCACCGACCTCAATACCTATAAGGATCAAGTTGCCATATATGAACAAATGTGCTAAGTTTGAACCGACCACTCATGAGCAGAGATGGATATCCAAATGCGACAATTATTAGAAAAGTAATTTTAGAGAAGAAGTATTAAAACAAGAGTTAAATTCTTTACAAGAAAAGCTTTCTAAAACCGCTAAGCAAAACAAAAACTTCAAGAAATGTGAAAATGCTTAGCAAGAATTCAATGCTAAGGAATCAAAACTTTGAATGATTTTTCCAATCTAAAGACTTTGAAAACAAGCTTGAAAATAAGTTGTACGCATAAGGAACACCATTCGATCGCTCACTGATCACTAAGCATAGAGTCTTAAGCGATAATCATAGCATTCCCTTGTTGAGGAACCAAATCCGAGGTCATTAAAAGGCTAGAAGTGCTCATAAGGTACTTTATGATGGCAATGAAATCCTTAAGCCTAGACAAAAACCTAGTTGCACCGAAAGCAATCGAGGAAGATAAGAAATCGATGAAGTCACCGGGAGAAAATGAACAAGAAACTAGATGATCCTAAATGTACAGAGAAGAAAATAACTATCAAACCCCATGATTACAAAAGGAGAATTGGATTTCCTTGAACAAGTTTAAGCCTCAAACGTTGTTAACACCAACAAGTGTTCGGAAAAGGATATGGATATGCAAAAGTCGAAAATCTTGTTGAAACGAACCCTTATAGGAAATTGCCTCGCAACCGTGTATCCTCCAAATACACCAATGCATTTAGTTCCTAGGACTATTGCCACTAAAAGCAAGACCTTAATCACCAATATGTTATTTTCAACTATTTGTTGATTTTGAGAAAACTTGTAAGAAAAGGATCACACCCACCGGTATAATCAAGGGAAAGGGTTTTGAGCAAACGAAAGAATGTTATTTAACTCGAAGTCATGCCTTTCTTTAAACAACTAAAAGATCATTTTGAAAGTCTTAAAAAGGGAATGAACTTAGACATTAAAGAAATGGAAAAGGAGTTTGATGCAATTATAGTTGAGGTTAGTAATTATGAACGGGAACTTAAATATAATGAAATTGAAAGGAAGAATCTGCATATCTTAAATGAGAACTTAGTTTCTCAATGTGTTGCTCAAGATGTGTTTTACATTGCTACGAATTCTTCTATTACTGCATCTCAATTTCATGAATTATCTGTTGCTTTGAAAGTTTCCCATGATCGTGTCATTGAGCTTGAGACTACAAATTCAAAATTGCATGAGAAAATAGAACAGGATGATCATGGCAACTTGGTCAAACATTTTACTAAATTAGAGGTTGAACATCTTGCTTTGCAATTAAAATATCAATATCTCAAAGAAAATGTGAAAACCTCAAATGTCAAGACATCCTCGGATGCTCCTGAGTTTGATGCAGTTTTTGAAATTAACAAATGTAACGAACATATTCGAGCTCATTGCAACACGATCAAAAGATTGAAAACCCAAATTTCACAACTCAAGAGTGAAAAGAATGATGTGACTGGCTCCCAAGTGCCTCCTCCTTTAGATTCGCAAAATTTCCAACTTCAAAACATAATTGATAACATGAAAAAGGAAAATGATTGTTTTAAAGCTGAAATTTCAAAGGTTCATGATCAAAACAAAGAGTTATGTGATTCATTTAAAGTTAATCATGATAAACAAATTGAAAATATAACTTCTTTACTTAATGATATTGAGAATCAAGCGTGAGGTGAAAGGAAAGTTGCCAATCCCCAATTGCAAATATTCTATTCCTA
Source organism: Chrysanthemum lavandulifolium (assembly GCA_022545495.1). Lineage (NCBI taxonomy): Eukaryota > Viridiplantae > Streptophyta > Magnoliopsida > Asterales > Asteraceae > Chrysanthemum > Chrysanthemum lavandulifolium. The sequence continues at coordinate 148,653,994 of CM040239.1, read as the reverse complement.
AGGTTTCGCATGATAAGTATGCTATCGATATGTTATATATTCCCCGCCCATTAGGAATAATGAACTTGCACATAAAGCATATCTCTATACCTTAAGTAAAGTTTGAAGGGTCTCCGTGAGATTGTTGAAGATGAAAGATTAGAAAACCTTTGATAGTACTATAGCCTATGCCCGCATGGATGCCAAACGATCTCGTGAACTCTTAGAATATGTAATTGTCACAAGTCCGAAATCTAGCAATAGGCTAGATAGAATAGTTGTGCCTTGTTATATGCCTAAAGCCAAGCATGTGACCCTTGATATGCCTTGTTCCATGTCGAAATTCAAGCAAGCAACCTTTGATGTGCCTCCTAGAATTTCGCGATCCCAAAGACTTCTAGACCAGAATGCATAAAGTAGTGAAGCTAAGCAATGTTCCCATCAGCATTTCTACAGATGTTAAGATTGACACTAAAGTTAGCGGGTCAAAACCTAGAAGCAATGCAAAGAAGGATAGGATTACGCAAACTAAAAGTGATCATGATAAGGAAGTGAATGAACACCATAGGGACAAAAAGTTTGATTTGAACAAAAGAATCGTGTTAGTTCTAGTATTAGCTCTAAGCTTATCGAAATTAATTCGAGGCCTTATGCTCACCGCAAAACATGTAAAAATGTTTATTTTCCGTAATCATGATAAATGTGATGTGTTATTTCGAGGTCTAAGATTCATAACCCGCTTAAGAAAGTTTGGAGAGCGAAGCAGTTAAGCAATCCCGAAACATACAGGAATGTGTTTACAAATGTAGGATTTCGTGGAAGCCCACAAGTCGAATATTAACGCATGGCAAACCTTACCCTTAGCTAGATCCACTATGCCTAGAATAGTGCTGTTAAGGTTTGGAAGCCAACCGTAGAATAATCCCATTAAGCTCAAAATGTCATTTGACTAAGTCCGATGCTTCTACTAATTCACTCCTAGTGATAATGCCATTGCATCTAGGGTTTCACCGATTCAAAGATTGTTAGTGCTAACCAAAAGGAACCCATCAAGACGTGGGGATCCAATGTTTCCAATTCTCGTCTTTGTCTCGTTGTCCAAAGCGGTCGCATAAATTGTCCCTTGGTATTTGGATTCGCGGCTCTAAACATATGACTGGGCTCTTAACAATGACGTCTGCTCACATCGGCCTGTGCCTCAGACTTCACCATTATGGCGTCGCAGATATCTCTTCGTGCCCGCTCCTCAAAGAAAAGAAAGGTGTACGCTTCAATGCGCTTTATCTTCAGAAGAAGAGAAATCTTCATTTTTTATGACCATTCTCATCAACATTCATCATCAACAAGCTTAATGTTTTTCCATGCCCATTCAATCCTCAAGTGGATCTACGTTCATTGGTCTACATTCTTATTCACTTGATCAATCAAAAATTGCAAATGAAGAAGGAATATACTACATGTTGATGGATGCTTGAGTTATGGTCATATGAATCTCCAATGCCTAATGTCTTCACTCACTAAGGATAACTGGGATATACTATTTGGGATTCATTGTTTTTCATGATATGTTTGATGAGTACTTCCAATCTCCAACGAATGTTGATCATCTAGTTTCTGAAGCTCATGCTCTGGTTCCTACTGACTCAACTGGTTCACCATCTAAGAAGTACTTCTCGGAATTCTCAAGTAACCTCATCTCCAGTTACTTCACAAGGCGTTGATAATGACTATCATAATATTGAAGTTGCACTCATGAATAATGATCCGCTCTTTGGTATTTCTTCTGCCAAATCTTCATGGATTATTGTTCCTTCAAATGTGCACTCTGTAAACCAACCACATGAACATTAAGGTAAATGACTACCTCATCCGTTTAAAGACATTATTGGTGAATCTTCCAGATCAGTCTCTACATGAATACCTTTAGGAAGAAGGCATTGATATTGAGGAATCATTTTCTTCGGTTCATTCGATGGATCGACATACATCTGATTGTATGTTTATTCGTGTGTTGGACATTTGACACATTTTGATTACTTCGGAGTTAATCATTTATCACTTATTTGAGATTGAAGTTGACTTTCAACAAAGGCGTGTTCTTATTTGATAACTTACTCGGGCTTAAGATTTTTGAGTTGAAGACTTGGTTTATCTAGTTACCAGCAGTCAAGGTGGATGGTTGAAGACCTGGTTAACTATTACTATTAGGAGTTACTTTGCTTTACTCAGTGTCACACGCATATGACGATGTGGATAATCTCAAGAGGTGTTAATGTCTCATACTTTGTTTGAGTTGTGAGTACTTAGAGATTTGCTTGAAGCATAGATTCTCGACACCGTTCTTCCATCATTAAATGCAAGCTTAAGATACAAATGCGGGAATTAAACTTCGCTTTAAGTTTGGTATATCGGGTTTTCTTTAACAAAGGGTCACTTCAAATTGTCTACATATGGGTTGATAAAGATAGTCGAGAGAGTTTCAGAGATTGATTCTCACAGATTCATTTGGGCTATTTGAGTTCTTCTCACAAGATTTCAAGTTTATGGGTATATTATGTTTTGGTCGATTCCGAGGTATCAAAACCAAGAAGGGGAAGGAGACATATATCTAAAAGCACAACGAGTACACTTGATGAACTTAACACTTCTACCTTATTGAAGTTATCCCGAAAGACAATGGTCATAACCAGAGAAACTCGGTGTTTAACTCGTAGCCTTTGGTGTATTATTCCAACTATTTGGGGAAGGATATATTATTCCAACTATTTGGGGAATGATGTATTATTCCAACTATTTGGGGAAATGGTCTCGGAGACTTTTGGTAAGTGTTACTTGATTGCTTGGAAGAAATGAGAAGAATATGTGATGCGTGAGATGATATTGTTGATCGACATCTTCTATATGATTTATGGTAAAGTGCTTCCGGTTAGTGCTTCATGTACACAATGTAATGATGATTCGGCGAGATCGCAACCATCGGGAGAGATATGTGTACATCGTGGTCACAACATATTCACATGATCGAGCTTAATCGCTTATTCCGAGTTGACATCCGCAGAAGATCGCTGATTCAACCGCCATCGTGATGTCGTTGTCTCTACTCTTGTTGGGTACATGTGTACATTATGTGCCGAGTGGTTATATGTTAGATAACCGGAATGCACTTGGTAAAATGAAGATGTTGATATATTGTTCCCCAAATAGACAATCGGTCAATCTCGAAGAGTAACGTGTACATCGGGGATGCACAACAAGTTCATGTGATCGGTCGTAATCGCTAATCCGGATTTTGATAACCACCGAGACGATCAATGTTTCAACTTGTTACCGGTGTTCTCGTGTTCTTCGGGTGCCGAGCTTCAATCAATGAGTCCAATTTGTATTCAACTCTACTTAGGAAATGGTATTTATTCGATGTTTGTCGGTTTGGGGAAGCTACCAAAGATTTAAATTGAGAAGGCTCATGTTCGCATCGATTTTCTTAGAAGCCTCGAATGCTTTGGTGGCGAAAGTTTAAGAGATGTTGATTCCTTTCTTCTACAACGTCTTTGAACGATATCTTTATCTCGGTACTCATTTCATCATTCTATTAAACTAATTTATCCCACAGAAATATTTTTTCGAAAAACAAAATACAAAATTATAAAACCTTAAAAATCAAATAGAAAAATATAAAACTTTCAAAATCCATAAAATTTGAAAAATTAAAATCTTCAAAAATATTGTCATTTTGTCATGTTTCTCTCGATTCGATAATATCTACGGTCTTAATGTTGTCATTCAAAGAATGACACGGACTTTAGATGTTGTTCGAATTTAAAAAAAAAATCAAAAATCAAAAAATCAAAAATATTTTTGGGAGAAAGAGAAACAATGGTTTATTGTCATTTCGTGCAAGAACCCGCTTTTCAAAGACAGTAATGAGCCATACTTTTCGTGGTTTTCAAATTTCTTGCTCGATTCTTTAAACTAATCCTTACTATCTAATGAAACTAGTTGTTTTGAAAATAACTCGGACTCTATTTTGATAATCATCTCGACTTAAAAGTTTGTCAAAGTATCTATCTCAATCAACAACTTATGTCATTGATTGAGGGGAGAATGATTTCAATTAAATCAAAAAGTTATTTGTCATACAATTGTTTTCAAAAGATAATCATGCATGTTTATTCAATGGAGTTTAAAGTCTTAAAATCCGATCCTCATCGAGATAAAACGCTTTCATAATCAAGTCACAATTCTCCTTAAAGCTTTCAAAATCAATTTAAATCTACAGAGATCACAAATCTCAAATGATTTGATAATTTTGATCGGGGAGAATTTGTGATTTAAATTGATTTAACTGATAATTCGTAAATGGTTTTATAAGGATGTACAAGTTCTCCTTCCCACATGTGCCAAACGATTTCAAATTTTCCATGCACATGTTGAGGGGAGCATCTATCTTAAACCACAAAGATCCGAAACGTGATCAATTTATTTCAATGTGCGTGTTCCTCCGTATGTGCGAAACTCTTTCAAACATCAAGGCACATATTGAGGGGAGCAAACTTTGAAAACCTCATCCTTCTCCAAAATGCTTTATCTACTTGATCCGATTAGAAGTGATGTTGATATTTTTAGAAAATGGTAATTTAAAAGTAAATTCTTTCTCTTGCCTTCGTGTGCAAAACAATTTCAAATATATGAAGCACATGTTGAGGGGAGCTCTTGTTCTAAAAATATCAAAAACAATTCAGTACAAAATACTTTGATAATATATCACAAGTATCCGGATTGATTTTCAAATGGTTTTCAATTGGTTCCAATGGCGTATGAATAATACCAAATAGACCGACCAACTTTACTTTATGTATGGTGATATAAGGATGATAAGGTTAGGTATTTGTTCCCATGATCCGCCGTAACCGGAGGGATCTACCAGGAAAATCCACTAGATAGTGTAGAAGTCCTTATGTATATTGAAAAGGAGAAAATGAGATATGGGAAGAGTGCGGATCGAGTCCGAGCTAGCACTGGAATAAACCCAACAAGGTTCTAGCTATGAAGTCTCGGTAAGCAATCAAGGGGTTGAAGAATGAAAAGAATTGAATGAGAAAGGGTAAAACAAATAGCCTCCAATTATTCAACCTTAGGGCGTAAACCGGTTCAATTCATTTGCTACCGGTGGTTACCAAGGTAACATCGGTATTGAAGACAAGACGTCATGGACCCGATGGCGCACTTCACTTCAACTTCCCAAACCACTCAAGTTCCTCTTAAAAGGACTTGTTTCATTCTATAGATCAAACAAGCTCTCGGTGGGTGGCATGTGAGATCTATTCTATAGATCAACCATGTGACAACCGAACAAAACAATGGGGTGATTCAATCTTTTGAATCAATCTCGGTTCAGTTATGGATTGACGGATACCTTTGAAAACCGGTCATTGTGCTTAAAACTCTTTTCTTTAGCACATCGACCGTGTTCGAATATTTCAAATCAAAGGTGTTTATGATTGATAATTGATTTTCATTAAAACCTTCGTTGTATTGCAAAAACAATTTCTATTGAGCAATACACGATTGTTTTTCAAATCTCTTTTCATCAATCGGTGAATCTCTATTCACGGTTCACTCACTCCGTGTTGTCTTCTTTGAGACGTTCGGTTTGAGAACAACTAGAGCAACGAAACCCCGTCAAGGAAATTCTTGAATTATACCCGATCACAGCAAGATTTGTATCGATCAACGAGGAACCGTGGGCCGTGTACCTCAATTCAACGAAAGTGTTCAAAGACACTTTCGTGTGATTTATTGCTAACTATTGTATGCAGTACGCCCCACGTTTGTAGTGATCGTAATGAAGCGGTCAATCCATAGCCGCATGCTCACACACAACACATTCATTTCTAAAGAAATCATGATTAGTGCATCAATGACTCGATATTATCACTCCATGCTTCGCTGTTCTGTCGCTAATATCATGAATCAACAAAAGCTTCCGCTACTCGATGAGAATATTTCATGATCCGAATGTGAGCATGTCGGTCCGAAGTCACAACATCACATAAATACCAACACCACAATGGATATCTCGTAGATTTCTTGTCACCGATGATCTCAAACCGCTCAAAACTCATTATCACGTGGATCGAGAAAAGACCTCCGCTTGGATTAACCTAACATGCAATGTGAAGAATCAATGACTACGAGCTTGAGCAAAGTACAACATCAAGAATGCAAGAACAATTTTTAGTGTAATATCTGTTGTATTCAATATATGTTTAATGCGTGTTTGAGGTGACCTCCTTGGGGAGATTGTTAGGATTTAGTAAATCCATAATATAAAGAGTCGGTCACCTCAAGTATATGTAATCGTTAGAAAGCTCGTGAGTCGAGATTATTATAAGTTAAGTAGTATTTTGTTTAAGTAACACCGTGGAGGACTAACGGTCTTTACCAGCCGTATGCCCGATCCACACTCGATAGGTGGCGATTTATGTAAAGACTATATATACTCTCTACCTTCCAAGGTAGAGAGTTGGAGCTCATAATAAGACTTTTCTTTCTCTCACTAAAGTTCCCTAAACCTCTAACTTTCTCTCTCTAGAACTCTTTGTACGCCTATTTGATCTTATGGTTTAGTGTGTTTATGAAATCCAATATGTTACACTAAATTTCTATTAACAATGACAATTAACTCACTTAGTATTTAACATTCTAGTGGGATATTTCTTTTAAGATGAAAGTTTGCTTTTATGTTGCATGAGAATCTATTTTCCAGTTCCACAGCTTCTCACGGCTCCTTCCAAGAGGATCCGCTAGTTGAACTATAGGGTTCCGTGGATCCGGGTGATGAAAAGGATTTTGACAAAAAATAGATTTTTGCATCTTATAGGTTTATAAAAAGAAATTTATTTTAGCCAATATTTACTTAGTTAAGCATGCATTGTAGGTTTCTAAGGTATCTCAAGGCCAAATGTACGAAAAACAAGAAATAGAAGAAATGACAAACACGATATGAAAAATAAACTAGAAGAGCTAAAACATTAGTAATATTTCATTTCAATGCTAAGAACGATACAAAGGATTGGGTATATAACACCAATGTAGATTAACAACACAAAGTACATGTCTCCATGAGAAAACTTGATCATGGGGTACACGAGAGCGATGAGTGTCAAGACGATGATCACGAAGGTGATGTATACCATGATGATGAAATTCTTCCTTGGTTTTGATTTGAGATGAGATGAGATGAGAAGGAAGATGAAGTTTGAATGAGAGGTAATTTCTGAAAGTGGAAGATTTGAAAAATGAGGGTTTGGTGGAGTTGACGATCGGAGGAGGTATTTATGGGGAAGGAGGAATTTTTGAGATTTGTGTTTTGTTTTATTATTAGAAAGATTTGATTTTTGGATTAAGTAAAATAAGACACATGTTTATAAACCTAGACTATATATGGAAGAGTAACACGTATGCAAGAAAAGTTTCCTAACGAAGCTACGTGTAATATATGAATATGAAAATAATAATCATATAAGATCCTATGTAGGCATAATTATTCTTAAGCTAATGTTATTTAGAGATAAATAGGAAGTCATACCTCTAATGAAATTCTGAGTGTCTTTCTTTTCACAAGAAAAATGTCAATAGACGACTCCGGTTCCTTCATGATTAAGATTCCTTCTTAGGGAAGGTAATCTTGTTACCAAGCAATTCCTATGGATTGATAAACATGAGCTTTAACTAAGCAAAATGACAAGGAAGGTTAGTGCAATTTAGTAAAATAAAATAAGAGAAAAAAATATTGTTGTCATCTAATCAACATCCTACAAAAGTGTTTTAAGACATGATGTTTATTTTGTAAAGACCTTCTTTGTAGTTTTCAATTATACACGGATCGTATCAAGTTTTAAAGTACAACATACTCTAAGAAACTTGATAACTAAGCTCTGATGCCAATTGTGGAAAACTAGAATGGGGGTTGAATAGTTTTACCGATTAAAACTTGGTTTTAAACTATTTAGATCGACTTATATCAATCTATTTAAACGTGTGTTGGATGTTGATAGACAAGCGCATGTGATAAATAAAAGCTAAGATAAAGAGTAAGAAGCACAAAACCACAACGCGAGTATTTATAGTGGTTCGGCCACAAGGACACCTTCCTTTCCCTACTCCACTCCCCGAGTCACCTACTCAAGAGTTCGTAATCACTACACAACACAAACTCCTTGTGGCGGAGAAGCCTTCACAACGTCGCCTACTCTTTATCCGGTACAAGGCTAGACACAAGATTCTTCCCCGAGGTAGAACCAAACCTATCACAACGTCGCCTATACTTTATCTGGCACAAGGCTAGATACCGAGTTCCATTTACAAAGGTGGAACTACTACCCAACACTACACAACTCCTATCCAAAGGAGAACTACACCTTATGACAACATCAACAAGATATCAAAATCCTTTGACCCAATATAAATCTATCTTGTACATCGACACACCATATCGAATGTACACCTTAGACACCTTTCACTAATGCCTTTGACTCGACTTATAGGCACCCTTCACTAATGCCTTGTGACTTGACTTGTAGGCACCCTTCACTAATGCCTTTTGACTTGACTTCTAGGCACCCTTCACTAATGCCTTCAACATGGACTTTCGGCACCTTTCATTAATGCCTTTACTTTGACACTTCGACACTTTTCACTAATGTCTTCGTCTTGACCCTTTAGATATCTTTCACCTATGTCTTCGACACTACACTTCTAATGAGAAAGAAAAGAACTATCAAAAGATACCATTAGTAGTCTTGATGATGACGAAGCTAGGCAACCCATGGACTTGAGATTGCTCGACTTCAAGAGGTGGTGATCTCGCCTTTAAGAGGAACCTAAAGAATCACACAAACACAAAACTACATACAAAGATCACTTGGATATGTGGTTAGAGAGTTTACAACTCAAAGAGAAAATATATGTGAAAGGGGTGAGTTACAATGAAGAAATGGCTCACTATTTATAGAGGAAAATATGCTATTGCTCCATGGATCCCACGGATCCCTTTACTTGAGGATTCGTCCGGTAAACTGGGGAACCGTGGACGCCCTCTTGCCCATGGGTTTTGGGTCATGGGTCATGGGTTATGGGTCATGGGTCCTAGACTTTGGACCATGGGTATCTAAGTAGATACAATGTATCTAGTAGATGCAATGCATCTAGTCCATGAGTCATGGGTTAGCTCCATGGGTCATGGATAATACCCATCATGACTTATGCATGATGTCATGCAATGGGTTATGGGTTATGCTCCATGGGTATGGGTCATGGACTTTGAGTTTTACCCAACTACATTCAATGTATTTAGTCAATGGGTCAAATGCTTAAACTTCTACCCATTATAATACATACTAATTATGTATATATCTACCCAATATGTAAACACTAGTTGTTGTACATATGCATTACTAAATCATAAAAGCACTATTACTTGTTTAGTGTTTTATATGAAAAATGTAAGTGTGTTAGTAAACTATTGGTTCAAACCATGTACGTGTTTTATTTGTTTCGTTAAAATGATTTTACGTTTGTTATCGACAAAACATTAGAAGATCGTAAAATATAAATAAACGTTTTTATGGCTTATTTGTATTAACAGAGCCCATGTATCAACTGCCCCGAAGGGCAATCTTTCGATCCATCTTCTTGCAGCCCCAGTAAGAGTCATGGGGAACACCCGTAGCATAACAACGTCATGAGACACACGTGGAATATTGAAAAGGCTTGAGATGTACAAGACATTCTCAACGTGCTCATACGCATCTTCGTCCCTATTTCCTGAAAATGGGTTAGCACGAAGCTCCCTCATAAATTGATCTTTAATCACGAAACGGACATTAGCTCCAATTCCCGGTATTACGAGCCCCGACCCTTGTTCTTCTCTTGTCAATGCCAAATAATCCTCAAGAGTGAGGTCATCAATGTTAACAACTTCCATGTTACCTGAAACTTGAAAAGAGATCATGAGAAATTGAGAAAATTTTAAAACAAAACAGAAATGAAAGACTTAATGAAAATCCTAATATAACTCCCAAGAATGCGCCAAAAACTTGATGCGTTTTCTTGACTGTGTTTTAATATTTATATTGTCTCGTTATACCTATGGTCTACCCTAATGCACTAACGGACAGTGTACCCGGTCGTGTGTAGTGTAACATCTTCAAAATAAGCATACTATCATATATCTTCAATAAACTCTCCAAATCCGCGTCTCTTTAGCTCCAATGCTCGTAATTTACCTGAAAGTGAAATATAGAGAAAAACAAGCGTAAATCCATATAAATGATATAAAATACAAGCATTATCGGGGAAATTGACACTTAATATTCAGGACTATTTGATGTTATCAGTTGGTGTCATGGTTGGTGATTGTACAAAAAGATGCACATATCAGGCCGTCAATGGTGATTGACGGAGTTAGAGTGATGGTGGTAATGCCTGCAAGATAACACGAAAATAAGAAATACGAAGACACTACGTTAGTGATTACGCAGGGTAGACCTGCGAACCACCTCCCGTGAGAGTAAGTATGAGTTATGGTTGTATAAGTGTGTGTAAGTAAAGAGATGAGTGTTGAATGAACTTCCCATCATCCATTGCCCGTCCATGTTAGGATTTAGAAAATCCGGTATTAAAGTGTCGATGGTCACCTCAAGTATATGTATCCGTTAGAAATCTCGTGAGTCGTAGTTATTTAATGTTAAGTAGTATTTAGTTAAGTAACACCGGAGGACGGACGGGTCTTTACCCGTCAGATGCCTCGATCCACACCCCGATAGGTGGCGATTTATGTAAAGACTATAAATACTCTCTACCTCCCAAGGTAGAGAGTTGGAGCTCATAATAAGATTTTTCTTTCTCTCACTAAAGGTCCCAACCTCTAACTCTTTCTCTCTCAAACATCATCTTATACGCCTCTTTGTGTTTATGGTTTGATGTGTATGTGAAATCCAATATGTTACAGTCCAACCTATTTATAGTGGAAGAAATAGGGTTAAGGGCACTTCTGCGTGAATGTCGGAGAACATGGGGGCGTCCCATGTTTATGGGTAACCGCTAGGGCTTAGTGACCCACATTCTCAAACTTGGCGGGGAAGCCAGGAAAGAGAGGGAGATCATGGGTTTGACCAAGTCAAAAGACCTAACTTGGGCCTTCGTACAGAAGGGCTTCGAAGGGGGTTCCGTTGAACTGTTTGGAGGGGGCTCCGAACAGTGACGGAGGCCTTTATAGAGGGGGCTCCGTATAGTGACGGAGGCCTTGGTGGAGGCCAGGCTCCGAACCTCGACAGAGGTTAGACACTATGAGTGCTTTGGGTGCAGGTCGATAGCATAGGCTTTTTCCTTTAGGAGGGTACATCATACCCTCTGTACAAATGGTAAGCTAAGTACCAGAGTAACGGTAACGCTCGTTAGCAGAACGGAGGGTATGTCATCAAGCCCCCCCAGTCTAATGTTATGCATGCGAAGAGTGCATGGCTTTAGACTTATCATTGCTTTGTTAAAAGGACTTGGTAATAATTTCTACTACTTTTGTTTTGTCAAATCAAATATAAAAGTAGCTATACTTGTTTTTAATAGTCCACATTTGACTCTATCATGGTGGATACCTCATTAAGCCCCCAGTATAATGTTATGACTTCGTAGGAGGCATGAGATTAGATTTAAGTAGTCCATAAACCCTTTGTTATATAAGGAGCGTGTGTATTAGGTTTTGCCATATAACTTTCGCTTTTAGTTATAAGCGAGTTTTTTCGGAACCTATTTGTACATACGCTGCGTTGTTGAAAGGTACCAAGGTTTGTGTATAAATTTGGCTTTGTTTTATAATGCATGACATAATGGCATTTTATCGCGAATCTTAGGCTCTGGCATGCTCACCTAGGGGTATCCATGGTACTAGAACCGTCCCGAACCGGAACCGAACCGAAAGAACCGAGAACCGAAAATAAGGAAAAAAGTGGAACCAAGAACCGTCCCAAGTTTTTCGGTTCGGTTCCAGACGGTACTCGGTTCCGACGGGAATTTCGGTAATTCCATGAGTACCAAAGTGTTAAAAAATATATTTTGATGGATATGAATTTATGGTACTCGGTTCAGTAGAACTTGAAGAAATTGACAACCTTAATAGTATTCCACAACTTGACTTACAAAAACAAAAACATATCTCCGTAATAGCAAACTCATTATCCATGAAAATAATTGCAAACTCGTTGAGAATATCATATATCAATCATGGTGACTAGCTTACAATAACTTACATGGTGACGATATATCATGCGGTGACGCCATAATCGTTAATTGCTTCTCGACTTTTATGATTAAGTTTAATGAAAACAAATACCAATAGTTAATTACAACTTCTTGCTAGTTGTTATTGAGCAACATGTAATTATTCGATATGCTGACTGTGCGCATACTCGATATTCCGCTTAGAAAAGCGTACTTTCATATTGATGAATGATGTTTAAATCTTTGAATGGAATCAATGGATTAAAGTTTAAGGTTTATGAGTTTTAGGTTTAGATAAGGTTTTCTATTTTCTTAAAAGGCGATACTTGCATGTACACAATATCCCAAACAAACCCTATAAAATTACATATTTTCATAAAAGTCGGTTCTTTTGGGAAAGTACGAACCGGATTGTTCACCAACCGTCCCGAGAACCGAAATTTTGAAATTTTAGGAACCAAGAACCGTACTATGGTTCTAATATACGGTCCCGTTCCCGGTCGGTACCGGTACGGTTCCACGGTTCTTTTGGTTCTTCGGTTTTTTTGGACACCCCTATGCTCACCTACCTGATGCGAGGATCATGGGGGTGTCCCATGATTTTAGATAACCGCTTGGTTAACGTCCCACGATCCCTATCTTTCCGGGAAAGCCTTGATAAGGTTGTGAACGTAGGTTTGAATTGGTCTTATGAAACCTTTGCATTAATATCTTCGAAAAGCATACCCCGAAGGGCTTAGGCTTTCGATTGGCAAATTCCAAACTGGTAACCATATCAAAGATGATTGGTTTTACGCCAAAGAAGATTTTTTGGAAGTTTTCCAAGTATTTCGGAATGTAGCTCCGAAGTGAGTATGAAGGGGAGACCTTCAAATTGAATGGAGGGTATATCATCAAGCCCCTCGATCGAAAGTGATGCGTACGCTTTGAGTGTAATGCTTTTGACTTAGAAGAAATACTTCCTTGTGATAAATCGAACAAGGATTAATCTTTAAGTAATATAGACCTAGAAGGTCATATATTTTGTATGTATACGAAGCTTATGGACTTCATTTAAGAAAAGTAGTAGTCCTTGGACAATTTACTATTCTGCGTGGTATGCGGCTTCGGCCAAAGACAATATTGAATGGGCTTCGGCCGTATGATGCAGGTACTATGGTTAAGGCCATTTTTAAATGGAATATATGTCTTTTGTGCACTTCTCGTACGCCATTTTTACGACGATTAAATTTTACAACCTAAGGTGTAATAACCTCATTGTGTGTAAATTTCACCACCAAGAATATAATGACCAATTTTGATCATTGACAGAGGGTCGCGACCCACTCTATCTTTATCCTTTGGGTAACATAAGGCTTGGAATACCTTAAGACCACTTAGGAAAGTTAATGTGAAGTGTAATGGATGTTGTATATGTATTCAAGACTTATAGTTGTCTTGTTTCATCCCTTCGACATTGAAACTTATAAACGACTTGGCTGAACAAATCTTTGTGTTTAAGAAACGAAGCAAGAGATTTGTGGGAAATATATGATGTCATTGAATTGGTAGAGAGGATTCCATCATTTTGAAATGAACACTAAGACAACTACCAATAATGCTTGCTTTCCCATGAGAAGCTTTTAGTACATTGATTTTAAACAAAATAAAGTAAGTTTTACATCTATGAGGTTATGTAATTACACTTGCGAGTCGATGCTATATAATTATGTCTACATAGACACATAAATCATGTGAACATAGGCTATGCTCGTAATCGCCTCGACAGAGACACCTATATATTATGAGCAGTGAAGCTCAGTAATCGTGTCGAAGGAGACACCTATGAATCAGAGGCTATGCTATGTAGTTGTGTCGACAGAGGCTTATGTCAGCATATGTGATGCTCCGTAGTCATATCGACAGAGACTTATGTCAACATATGTGATGCTCTAACAGAAGGCTCAATAAAAGATGGTTTATAGTGCTCTTAATAAACATAAAAAGTTTCATTATGTAGATAATATGATTTGTAGCGAAACATAGGCAATATAGCGTATTAGTTTCATAGAAAACATACCAGATTGACAAAGTGTATCCTCCGTCATTAGTGTACGGTCTCTGTTCACCTTGTGGTATACATTTTGCGAAGGAAGGTTCTGGCCCTTCTTCTTAGGAAACCCCATGACGAAGACTGCAACAGAGACTTCTTCTCAAAATGAACCCGAACAGAGGCTCATACGAAGGTTATTGAACCTTCTATCCAAAACAGACCATAACAGAGGTTGCTACGGAAACTACAACGGAGGCTCCTACGAAGGTTGTTGAGTTTGAACCTTCTTCATAAAACGAACCCAAACAAAGGATGCTACGGAGTCTGCAATGGAGGCTCCTACGAAGGTTGTTGAGTTTGAACCTTCTTCATAAAACGAACCCAAACAGAGGCTGCTACGGAGTCTGCAATGGAGGCTCCTACGAAGGTTGTTGAGTTTGAACCTTCTTCATAAAACGAACCCAAATAGAGGCTGCTACGGAGTCTGCAACGGAGGCTCCTACGAAGGTTGTTGAGTTTGAACCTTCTTCATAAAACGAACCCAAACAAAGGATGCTACGGAGTCTGCAATGGAGGCTCCTACGAAGGTTGTTGAGTTTGAACCTTCTTCATAAAACGAACCCAAACAGAGGCTGCTACGAAGTCTGCAATGGAGGCTCCTACGAAGGTTGTTGAGTTTGAACCTTCTTCATAAAACGAACCCAAATAGAGGCTGCTACGGAGTCTGCAATGGAGGCTCCTACGAAGGTTGTTGAGTTTAAACCTTCTTCATAAAACGAACCCAAAGAGAGGCTGCTACGGAGTCTGCAATAGAGGCTCCTACGAAGGTTGTTGAGTTTGAACCTTCTTCATAAAACGAACCCAAACAGAGGCTGCTACGGAGTCTGCAATGGAGGCTCCTACGAAGGTTGTTGAGTTTGAACCTTCTTCATAAAACGAACCCAAACAGAGCCTGCTACGGAGTCTGCAATTGAGGCTCCTATGAAGGTTGTTGAGTTTTAACCTTCTTCATAAAACGAACCCAAATAGAGGCTGCTACGGAGTCTGCAATGGAGGCTCCTACGAAGGTTGTTGAGTTTGAACCTTCTTCATAAAACGAACCCGAACAGAGGCTGCTATGGAGTCTGCAATGGAGGCTCCTACGAAGGTTGTTAAGTTTAAACCTTCTTCATAAAATGAACCCAAACAGAGGCTGCTACGGAGTCTGCAATGGAGGCTCCTACGAAGGTTGTTGAGTTTGAACATTCTTCATAAACGAACCCAATAGAGGTCACTACGGAGTCTCAGAATGGAGGCTCCCTCGAAGGTTGTTGAGTTTGAGCGTTCTTCATAAACGAACCCAAACAGAGGTGCTATGGACATAATAGAGCCTGTAATGTAGACCGCTCCGCTTAAACCCGACAGAGGTCATTGAAATGGTAAACGTAAAGTTTGTGGTTGGTGGAAAATCTCGTGATTAGAGATAAAAGTGGAGATTTTAGTGGTGCTACCATGTGGTAACAAGGATGTGAAATACGGTTGAATTCGCCATTATTTATGGAAAACGTTATTTGACTCGAAGCGGACTTATTATTGCGTGTCCCACGGATGGCGCCACTGATTGTACAAAAAGATGCACATACCAGGCCGTCAATGGTGATTGATGGAGTTAGGGGTGATGGTGGTAATGCCTGGTGCAAGATAACCTGAAAATAAGAAATACGAAGACACTACGTTAAGTGATTACGCAGGGGTAGGACCCTGCGAACCACCTCCGGCGTGAGAGTAAGTATGAGTTATGGTTGTATAAGTGTGTGTAAGTAAAGAGATGAGTGTTGAATGAACTTCCCATCATCCATTGCCCGTCCAACCTATTTATAGAGGAAGAAATAGGGTTAGGGGCACTTCTGCGTGAATGTCGAAGAACATGGGGGCGTCCCATGTTTGTGGGTAACCGCTAGGGCTTAGTGACCCACATTCTCAAACTTGGCGGGGAAGCCAGGAAAGATAGGGAGATCGTGGGTTTGACCAAGTCAGGAGACCTAACTTGGGCCTTCATACAGAAGGGCTTCGAAGGGGGTTTCGTTGAACTGTTCGGAGGGGGCTCCGAACAGTGACGGAGGCCTTGATAGAGGGGGCTCCGTAAAGTGACGGAGGGGGCTCCGTACAGTGACAGAGGCCTTGGTGGAGGCCAGGCTCCGAACCTCTACAGAGGTTAGACACTATGAGTGCTTTGGGTGCAGGTTGATGGCATAGGCTTTTTCCTTTAGGAGGGTACATCATACCCTATGTACAAATGGTAAGCTAAGTACCAGAGTAACGGTAATGCTCGTTAGCAGAGCGGAGGGTACGTCATCAGTTGGTGTAGTGTTTTGTGGTTCCGTTTCTGGGTCTGTGGAGTGAAATTCTGTAGCAGGAGGTGTTGCCGTTAGCATGGTTGGTGTAGGTTTGGCATCTGTGTTAACTGTCTCTTCATTCATTGGAGGTGTTTTTGTATTGGGTTCTGTTTTTTGGTTTTCCATTGTTTGTGCCTCCGTTGTTTCTTCTAAGGTTTTTGTACACTGGGATGTTTGCTCAGACGGTGAGGCTTCTGTTGGACCCGGGAGTAGCAGTGGGATTTGATTGAAGGTTTTGTCTAAAATGAATGCCCTTTTTTCTATATTGCTTCCCGAAGCAAAGTACAATTGAAATTCATGCCTTGTGTTTTGCAAATTGGTCAAGAATTTTGGCAATATGTGCGGGTCTTTGTTATCTAACATGGGCAACACTTCGGCAATTGGTGTTGTCATTGAATGCGCCTCTGGACTGAAGCATGTTAGCGTCACCGTAATTGTGCCATCATTGATTATTGCTTTAAAGGAATAGTTGTGTTACAGCTCAATGAATTTTGCTATTAGACTTGTTGTTTAACAAATGTTTGGATAATATTATTTTGTAGGTTAAAGTTTAGGTTTGAGTATTGTACCTATAGAGAGGGTTCTGGTCTCCGGTTGTCCGCTTGCATTGTTGGTGAGCAGACTGATTTGTCATCTTTCTGCCACATGTCTTGCATTTGACGAAGTACCATGGTTTTGTAGGATCTATTCTTATTATATCTGCTTCAACTGTAAATCTAACATCCTGCAATTGGAATTAACTTATCTTTAACCTTGTAGTCAGATAATTTGTAAGTGTTTTAGGTAACTTTTTTTATACCACATAGTGCTCTAGATGCAGTTGACAATTGTATTCTGTTCATGAGTTTCTCTTCATCTATGTTACTCCGCCTTTGTGTCTGCACTTGTACTACTGGTGTTGGTTCTACCGCTGCAGCAAAACTGTAACAGATAAGGAGATGGTTTGTTAACTATGTTATTTATTTGTAGACACAAAAAATTTTAAATAATATATTTCTAATTATTTTGTAAGACTTCTTACACTTCATGAATATGCTCAGTTTCTGGTATTCGTGGATTGAAATAGTAATGGGTCGCTGGTGTTGCTGACAGTTTTAATCCTGACAATTTCATAGATAGTTCATTTTGTCAGATGCAATGGCTTTTGCAGTCTGATTATTTCCTTTTTGGTTTTATTTACCTCTAAAATGTTTTGCCCAGCAGGAGCTTACGGCAAGCACCACAGGTGGAGTGGCTTGCAGATATTCCTCAATCCTGAATGCTTTTGCCATAGTATTCCATAGAGTAAATCGAACCCTACGGCCCCTTTTGGACATGCATTTGGTTAAAGGTTTGCAATTAACATAGTATTTATGCATATATTCACATAGTATTCTGGTGTATGTATTGTAAACTTACTGAAGGTTGTATATTTCAATGTCTCTCCTAGTTGTTTGACCTGTTGTTCTTTCATCATCAAGCCTTTCTACGTATCCGATGTAATCTGCATTCAAAGTAGCTGTTAATATTGGTGATAAAAGTTGGTAAGTTTTAGTGCAGTTGGTATTTACCTGTAAGTATTGTGCTCCCGTAATTAGCTCTTGATTGAACATCGTTGTAGTCTACAAAGTCAAAGTAGTGTTCTGGAAAGCCGTCATCATTGATAGGATCAATTTGTGTATACTTGCCAAATGCAAGCGTTGTCTTGTTTTTCAAAGTTCGTTGCCAATTACCTGTTTCGAGGCACCCAAAGTATGAAATTAGGTATGCCTTGTTTAATTGTAGCTTTCTATCAATGTCTCGCATTTCTTGCAACTGTGCATTAGCTTGTATGGCGCAACCCTATAGGATACGTTTCCGGTATCTTAATATTTGTACTGTTTTTTACATACGGTATCAAGTTATATGAATCAATACATTTTCTGGAAAGAGTTGTACCTGTTTATCTAGAAGAATGCAACATAACCCTGTAGGGGATGTGTTGTTGAACCCACAGGCATGCCATTTGCGATACACTTTGACCTCTATGACCTTGTTAATGTCCCTTGGTTTTATGTTTCCAACACTCGTAATCTCTGCTTCTATCATAGGTTGCTTTCCTGCTGCCTTTGCTAGTTCATCTGTGCTAGTTGTCATAGCCATTTTCCTGACACGTACCAATGTAGTTGTCAGTTAACATTTTTTTGTAATTTATATGTTACATAATTGTTTAATATGCGGTGCATAAAACATCTTGCACAGATAAAATAACAGAAACTATATTTCAATGTTACATACAAAATTTTCACATGTTAATATATGCAT
The DNA here is from genome assembly GCA_022545495.1 of Chrysanthemum lavandulifolium. Taxonomy (NCBI): domain Eukaryota; kingdom Viridiplantae; phylum Streptophyta; class Magnoliopsida; order Asterales; family Asteraceae; genus Chrysanthemum; species Chrysanthemum lavandulifolium. The sequence goes on along the minus strand of CM040239.1, from coordinate 148,635,049 downwards.
TTGTTAGGTATAGACACATAAAGCTGTTATGAAAGACATTGCAGTGGTCGACGTTATTGGTACATGCATGCTTAATGATTGTCTATTTGTGCCTAAAGAATATAGAGAAAAATTGTGTGTTGTTTATATGTGCAAGGAAATCTTTATAAACTATGTTTTTGGTTGTATTTAGTGGTCTTTCGCTATCCTGATTAATGATGACTTTTAAACCGGCAGGCGATGTTGCTCATGATAGGGCAACATATAGTTGACCGTGTCCAAAACTGGCTGTGGTAAGTAGACTCCAATTTTGTTTAATGATTGTCCTTGGCTTTTGTTGATGGTCATAGCGCAACAAAATCAGGAACTGGTTTCTCTTGAATATAAAGGGTAGCCTCTCGTCTTTGTACGTGAGCAATATGCGAGGCAAAAACACCTTCGAAAGATCCTTGTTCCGTAATGATCGGAGCTTCAATTACTTTTGTCAAGAATCGACTTACTATCATTCTTGTGCCATTGCATAAACCACCCTTCAAGTTAATGTTACGTAATAGCATGACAAGTGCCCTTCTTTAATTCTAATATATGTGGTGGTATACCCGAAGGACAGAGTATTTAGAGGTTGGATAGAAGCGGTTCGGTTGCACCGCCATCGTTCCCATGCAATGTCGCTTCATCTTGGCTCGTAAAATGGTTGTGGTTGTGTAACAAACTTAATACTTGCATGTTTATACTATCTATTGTCTCATTCTTGGAACATACGATGGTTTTATCTTGTAGTGTTTTTGCAGATGGTTGTTGCAATGTAGTATCATTATATATGAAATTTATCAAGTCTGTCAATCCTTGTTCTGTATCTAGGAGACAATATCTGTCTAGATAGTAACCCAAGACGTATTATAAGGGTCTTGTTCATCAGGTACACCGCAAGTACCATTTCTTATAGCTAGTAACCAACCTGAAAAGGCTTGCACTTCTAAACGTTCAGTTTCACATATACCTGGACGGTTTAAGCGCATGTTTTCGTTAAGGGTGTAGACTTTGAAATGGGACCGAAGGTAAGATTGTGATATTGATGACCCTTTCACCAATGGAAGCCTTTTTTTTACAAGCAAGGTTTGCTGGAAATCACCATCAAGCATGATTGGTTTATTAGCAAATGGTTTGTCTGGTACTTGTAATACATCTTTCAATGTTCGGTCAAGAGCCTCAAAACATCGCCGATCATTCATTGGAGCCTCATCCCATATTATAAGATCTGTTTCTTCAAATAATTTTGTAATCTGCATTTTTTTCTTTACATTACACATTGATTCGTCGGTCAAGTCTAACAGTAACTTGAATATTGAGTGTGCAGTTCTGCCTGCTTGAAGCAATAGCGATGTTATTCCTGATGACGCAACTACCAAAACAACTTTACCTTGGGATCTTAGTGATGAAGAGTGCCAACTGAGAAAGAGCTAGAACTGGAATAAACCTAACAAGGTTTTAGTGATGAAGTCTCGGTAAGCACTGAAGGGGTTGAAGAATGAAAAGAAATGAAATGTGAAAAGGGTGAAAAGAAATAGCCTTCAATAATTCAACCTTAGGGCATAAACCGGTTCAATACATATACTCTTGGTGGTTACTATGGTAACGCCCGGATGAAGACAAGACATCATGGACCCGAAAGGACGCATCGCACTAAACTTCCCAAGCTACTCAAGTTCTCTTAAAAGGACTTGTTTCATTCTCACGGGAACCTACATTATCTATCGACTTTCTCTTAGAGATAGTTTATATTGAAGTAGGAGACCCTATCCCTAGTCTCCGAATAGGAAACCAAATGTGTACAATTGAGTCTAGAGCCAAGAGATCATCCACAAAATCTCATTAGGACACAAAATTAATGAAGTCTTGCTATTTCACACAATGTGGAAAGTAAGAATATATTGAGAGTCCCGCGATTATCCTAGTGGTATTGCGAACATCCTGATGTGCAAAATATTCACGATTAAGATGGAAATCTTCAGAGCCAACATCAAACCAGCTCTTGGTGGGTGACATGTGAGATCTTTCAAAGATCAAGCTTGTGACAACTGGATAGAAATGATGGGGCGATTCACTCTTGAATCAACCTTGGTCCAGGAAATGAATTGACGAATAATTTTGAAAAACCTTTCGATGTGCGCAACATTCTTTTCTCTAGCACATCGAATGTGTATTCATTTTTCAAATACAAAAAGTATTTCTGAGTGAAAATTGATCTTTCTCATAAAAACCTTCGTCGTATTGCAAAACACTCTTTCACTTAAGCAATACACGATTGTTTTCAAATCAATTTTTCATCAATCAGTGAATCTCAATTCGCTGGTTCACTCACTTTGTGTTGTCTACTTTGGGATGCTCCGGTCTGAGAATGGCTAGATCAAGATGCGAAACCCTGTCAAGGAGATTCTTAGGAATTCTACCTGATCACAGGCAGTACTTGTACTGATCAACGGGGAACCGTGGTTCTTTGTAACATATTGGATTTCACAAACACGTCAATATAATGAATATGGGCGTATGAATATATGGTTTTAGAGAGAGAAAGTGGGATATTCTAGTGAGAGAAACACATGGAAGGTTAGATTCCAAATGAACATCCAACCCTCTCCTTGTGGGAGAGGCTATTTATACAAAGTGTTAAGTCCTCATTTGGGCTGTGGATCAGGCATACAATGGGTAAAGACCCGTCCTTCCTCCACGGTGTTGCACTAGACTATACTATGCTAATAACTAAATAACGTAATAAACGATATGTCTACGAGCTAACTTAAGCTAGATTCTATTTGGGGTGACCGATGCTTCACTATAGATTTTCCAATTCCTAACAATCCCTCCTAAGGGAGGTCACCCCATGATTTACAATTTTGCATCCTAGCATTCAATTTAATCATCAGTCTTGAGCTCGTAGACTTCAATTTCATCATAATATTCAGACTTTGTGATTTTGTGGTGATTTCTTCATGGTCCAACTACATTGTACATTAAGTGGAGGTTATAGAGTGATCCACATTTTGATAAGTGTTGAGCCACTTAGAGATCATCGACTTAAGTAAATCTCGATCACCCTTTGTTGTGTTGCCCTCATATGATGTTGTGACGGATGGACCGACATGCTCACATTCGGATCATAATGTCTTCTTATCGAGTAGCGAAGCTTTAGTTGATTCATGATATTAGCAAAGGTAGCGTAAGCATGGAGTGATAATATCGCAGTCGTTGATGCACTTATCATGATTTCTTAAGAAATGAATGTATTGTGTGAACATGCGGCTATGGATTGGCCTCTCAATTCGATCACCGAAACGCTTGGGTGTACCGCATACAACAGCTTAGCAATAAAACACACGAAGTGTCTTTGATCACTTCGTTGAATTGAGGTACACGCCCGGTTCCCTCGCTGATCGATCACAATCACGCATGTGATTAGGTATAATTTTGAAGAATCTCTCGATGTGGTTTCGCGGTGCTCTAGCCGTTCTCAAACCGGAACGTCTCAAAGAAGACAACACGGAGTGAGTGAACCAATGAATTTGAGATTCACCGATTGATGAAAATGATTTGAAAAACAATCGATCTTGCTTTCGATAAAGTGGTTTTGCAATACAACGAAGGTTTTAAGGAAAATCCATTATCAATCATAAACACCTTTTATTTTTGAAATATAAATATACAGTCAATGTGCTAGATAAAATAATTTTAAGCACAACGACCGGTTTTTCAAAGGCATCCGTCAATCCATTTCCTGGACCAAGGTTGATTTAATATTGAATCGCCCCATCGTTTCTATCCAGTTGTCACATGGTTGATCTATTGGATAGATCTCACATGCCACCTACCAAGAGCTTGTTTGGTGTTGGCTCCAGAAGGCTTTCCATCTTCATTTTGAATATGTTTGCATGTCACTCAGATGTTCTGGCAATACCACAAGCATAATGCGTAGGACTCTTAACATATATTCTCTCTTTCCACATTGTGTGAAACAAAGAGTCTTCATTGACAGTGTCCTAATGAGATTTATTAGATAATCTCGTGGCTCTAGACTCAATAGTGCACATTTGGTTCCTATGCCGGAGACTAGGGAGAGGGTCTCCTTCTTCAATATCAATAAACTCTAAGAGAAAGTCGATAGATTATGTAGGTTCCCCGTGAGAATGAAACAAGTCCTTTTAAGAGGAACTTGAGTGGCTTGGGAAGTTGTAGTGCATTGCGTCCTTTGGGTCCATGACGTCTTGTTTTCAATACCGTGTTACCTTAGTAACAACCGAGTATATGTATTGAACCCGGTTTACGCCTAAGGTTGAATTATTGAGGGCTATTTCTTTTCACCCTTTTCTCATTCAATTCTTTTCATTCTTCAACCTTCGATGCTTACCGAGACTTCATAACTAGAACTTTGTTGTGTTTATTCCATTACTAGCTCGATCTCGATCCTCACTCTTCCCATATCTCACTTTTCTCCTTTTTCATCATACCTAAGGACTCTACACTATCTAGTAGATTGTCCTGGTAGATCCCTCCGCTATGGCGGGATCGTGGGAACAAATACCTAACCTAACCATCCTTATAACACCATGCATAAAGTAAATTGGTCGGTCTTTTGGTATTGTTCTTTCCTTCTCGAAACCAATTGAAAATCATTTGGAAAATCAATCAAGGTACTTGTGATATAAAATCAAAGCATTTTGTACCTTAATTGTTTTGATCTTTTAGAAATGTTCCCCTCGACATGTGCATATGATTTTGAAATTGTTTCGCACATGGAGGCAAGAGTTCTTTGAAATATATTCTTGATCACAATTTCCATGGAAAAAGCCATTTGATTTTCTTTGGTAAATTCTCTCCCTCAATATGTGCATAGGATATTTGAAACCATTTAATCATTTTATCACATAGAGGAAAGAGTTCTTTATAAAGAACTTTTACGATCACACAACCATTTTGAAACCATTTAAAAACAATCAAGGTACATTATGTTAAAACATAGAAATCTTTGTACCTTGAAAGTTTATTTTCATTTTGAAATGCTCCCCCTCAATATGCTTCGAGATTCGAAAAGAGTTTAGCACATATTAGAGAGCAGTATGCACTTTGATACAAATTGGTCACCTTTTATCAGATTGCATATTTACATCATATTTTCTCCCACGATCAAAAATTTCAAATCCTTTGAGATTTTGGATCTCGAGTGATTTAAATATGTAAGAAACAAAACTTGTTGGAGAAAAATGTGTCCGGTTTTATTTGATTTGAAAAAGGACTACTCCTAAGTTCCCTTTTTGACTAAAAGGGAACAACAATTAATAACCTATCACTACAATATACATTAGTTATAATTGTTTATAGTACAATCACCACATTACACAAATCATAATATATAAACAAAACTACTCCGGAAGATGTCTTCATTCAGGTTCTTTGTAGTAGCTTGTAATGACCTTCACGAAGTCTACCACCCACAAAACTTTCAAGGTCATGATAAATCTTTCTAGTCTTTAGTCTTCGTCCGATCGCGACAATGAACTCTTCACACATCTTCAAATCTGTTCGGAGAATTTTTTTTTTCCACGGCTTGTGTCAAGTTTGATTTCCTTCACTCTCATACTTTAATTCTTCTCGACCATCTTGAGTGTACCATCACTGAACTTGAAAAGCTCACACAGTCTCATTAGCATAAGTGACCCGTATCTGTCTGTAAAGAGGACGACTCTAGGGGTGTCAATCACTATATAGTCGTGACGAAATTCATGTCCTGTAGCTTCCCATTGCGGTCTTGTTAGGTTGACCCAAGTCTGGTAGCTTTCCATGCCTAGCTGAAAATCCCCAACTCTTTGTCGAATGACCAAGCCTCCGATCCAGAGATTGTGCAGCAGAAAGCCTTCTTCTCACGAACATGTAGATGGTCAAGGTGTCCTTGGAGGTTCGGAAGATAGAGATCTTCAAAGTCACTTGGCGGCGGATGTTTGAAGTCATTTTCTTCAATGACATGATCTTTCAAGTCTGCTCTTGAAGAACAATCTTCTTCAAATAATCATAGCCATAGATTGGGAAGATCTCTATACTAACAACACTTAGAATTCATGCACTTGGATCGAACGACTTTGCGACTCTTTTAGCTCCATGTCTATCAATGTAGAATTTCTTCTTGAACCACCAATGAGAAATGCCGTACGGCCGCGATGTCATACTCTTGTTCTTTGTCTCGTCACGAATTGATCGGTACCATCCGCCAAGACCACGATCTATGTAGGTAGCGACTTTCATTTTAGAAATCGATAAAGTGGTCTTCTTTCCGTAGTTCGAGCACATAGATAATCCAGGTCATGGTTGAAGAAGAACTTTGATTGAATAGTCACTTGACCAGGTTCACCACCTAGAGAAAGAGGGTAGTTTACATCAAACCGATTGATCTGCTCACTGACTTGATCATTCAGCATTTTATGGAATTCTTCCATCTGATATTAAAGCTGATTAGCATCAGAGTGGAAGACTTAGACGATTTCAAACGCTGGGCCTTCAAGATCTTTAGGTGTGATTGACGAAATTTCCTTCTTCTCACAAAACCACTTTATAAAGCTTCCCATATCCCATGTAAAGTGAAGAAGAGAGTCTTCTGCTGGAGCTTCATAGTTGGAGATAATGGTTGTAGCCCAATTATTGTCAGGGATTATCGAATCATACTCGAGAATGGACCATGACGGTTCAGGAGTTTGAGGTTTATCTGTGATGAGCCAGCTTTGAGTCATGTCCTTTGAAGGTGCAACTCTAGATGATTTGATGCGTTTACCCTCAATATAAGCGTCCAACCAATCTTCTTCATCAGTATCATTGGGGATATGCTTGGTGGAGACGTCATCGTCTTCTGATTCAGACTCTTGAGCAACATAGGACTCTTCATTTAGTACTTGGTCTTCCGGGATAGTGGAGAAGGTGGGTGTAAACCTTGAATCAACCGTGGTCCATGCTGTAGACTTCTTCTGAGTACCCTGATCACCGGATGAACTGGATTGATTTGAAGGTTTTGGAGGTGGTTGGCTTCCAAACGGTCAAGTTTATCACACAAGCTAACCACTTGTGAATGGTCAACCGTAATAAACTTCAAACAGCTCAGAAACCAATACAATAAGTCCAGAGGAGTTTAGTGTATCCCAGGTCGTTAAGTCCCAACGAAAGTGAACAACCGTAGTACAAACAATTTGTGATCGGGTGATATTGAATGGAAAAGGTTTGTAGATTTGGAATAATTATATCTAGAGAAAAAGTATGTAAATTATAGGGGCTTAAATGCAAATTAAAGAAAATTAAAAGCTAGATTATATTAAATAAACGCTATTACTATTTTTAAAATTGATTAACGTTTAAAACCTAAAACGTACATTTAAATAAAATTACGTGAACGTACTAAATAAAACGTGAAAATAAAGAAGGAAAATACCTACGGATATGAAAAATACATTTTTACAATCCTAATTATACTAGAAAATTATTGGAAAAATAAAATTATTTTATGACTATTTATTTAATTATTATTAATTTAAAACTATTTTTAACTATTTAATAATAACCTAAAATATAAGAAAATATGAAATAAAGCTAGAAAAGTGAAATTATGACTTAGAAAAATCTAAAATATGATAAAACTTATTTTAAAACTGAAAATATATTTATTACACTTTTTATCTATTTATTATGAATTTAATACTATTTAAAACTAATTAAAATGCTAGAAAATACTATTTAAACTAAGAAAATTATGGAAAAATATTTTTTTGGATTTTTATATTTATATTAATCTAGGAAAATTGAAAACATATTTTTTTAAACTTTTTCTGATTTATTTGCAATAAAAGCTAATTAAAAACTGATTTAAAATAAGAAAAATAGCAAACAGTACCATAAAATTATGAAAAATTCAGGAAAATTCTAAAATATTATTATTAATCTATGAAAAATATAAAAGATAGGGCTTATGTGTGAGAAAATGAAACTGTAGTGATAAGCAGTTCTAAATAAATTACTAGATTAAGCTATAAGCTACCAAATTTCACCAAATGATCAAGACAGCTAATTTATGCTAAATTAAGTCTAACTTAACTAATTAACAGTACTCTTGATTACTAAATAAGCTTAAACTAGATTTGAGCTTATGGGATTAATTATGCAATTCAGGTTTATAAGGGGCTACTTTAAGCTAATGAATAAGCTATCCTAATAAGCTAAATGGGAAAAGCAAATTGGGACCTAAAGATCACCTAGCGACCACACATGGACCAATTTTCAGCTCTCACAAGCTTAAATGAAGCTTGTGCAAAGCTCTAAGAAAGTCATTTCACACTCGATTAGCTAAGTCTTGACACGAGGCAAATGGGGCTTATTGGAAGTCGATTAAGAGCTTATAGAAAATTGATAAAATTCAACAAAATGAGATTAATAAACTAGACCAACTGAACTTGGACATATCCCATTTTCATTAATTTTGGTTCAGAAACAAATCCATGAAAATTCAACCTAGTTTTGTGAAAATCCATTTTTGCAACTTTTGACTTTTAAAGATAAGTATGCAAGTTTGACTAATATGAGTTTTGATTCAATCCTACTGATGATAAATGATGTAGTAAGGTGAAATTAAACCTAACTAAGCTACTTAACAAGATATAAACCTAAATGCAAGGTATGGGCTACTGATGCTAACTTATACTAATCTGTTATGCAAATGAGGTGAAATGAACACTGATTTTGACTTTTAACAGAATGAGCTATGCATTTTATTACCAAACTGATCTATACTCATCTAACTAAAGCTAAATTAACCAACAAGATTCTCTAAAACAGATTTGAACTCAACTACAATACTTAATCCAAACATCCTTTTAAGACCTGAGATTGCTATTTTAGACCACTCTGGCTAATAAGGGCTGCTATTCTAACTTCCTAATGATTAAACAACTTATGTAAATGCTAATTAGACAGATTACAACACCTATTTAGCACTAACCAATCTAAACTAAACTTAAGCTATTTTAGGCTTTTTTGTGATTTATAGGCAAAAACTGAATTAAAGCACTACAAACATAAAAAATGAAAACAGGTATCTCTAATTACACAAAATAAGCAAAGAAATTCATAATAAGCACCGATTAAGCACATCTACAGTATTCTTGACTTTAGTTGACTGGAAATGAAGATTGGATCTAAAGACCATGAAACTCTTTCACTTTGCTTAAAACAGTTTAAACAATGCTAAAAACAACAAATGGAAACAATTTGATCAGATTAAAACTGAAAAGTGGGCAAGAACCATTTTTGGCGGGAAAGTAATTAAGACAAAAACTGGAAATTAATGCCTATGAACTTGTTAATTAAGATTAAAATAACTCATACAATAAAGGAAACTCAGAACCCAGAAAGCTTATGCATTAAAAACTACAAACGATTACATGAATTTTAAAGGAAAAGGTCTAAATACAGTGACAAAGTATTCTTCTGCCTTCTTTCTTCTTTATAGATCTTTTTTAAGCTTTGTCGACATCCCTAAATGTTTCTGCACCCTTGGATTGCTTCAAATCAATCTCATCTGTTCAAACTGCTTTTGGCGCCAAAAAAGTCTTTAGCAGGTTTTTTGCATTTAATGGGTTTTGGGAGGTTGTGGAGGTGGAGGGGGGTTGGTATACAACTGTAGAAATAGCTAGGTGAGGTGGAAAATGGTGGTGAGGTGGTGAAACCACTGGTTTTGGTTTAACAGGTGTGGGAGAGGAGATGAACAGTAGACGGCGGTATTATATTTAAAAACGTGGTTTGGGCTTGTGACTGGGCTTAGGTTGGCTGGGATTGGATTTGGATTGGATTAATAAAAGAAAAAGGGTCCGTTTGGTTTTGTATTAATAATAAGGACCACTTTTGCAATTTTCTGAAAGTATAGGGCTGGATGTGTAAACCTTCCAAAGTTATTCCAAGGGTGAATTTTGCCAAGCTTCAATAGTACAAGGACCTCAATTGATAATTTCCATTTTACACTTCGGGACTAAATCGCCAAACTTTGAAACTTGAGGGACCAAACATGTAAATTCTCCAAAAGTTCACCATAAGGACCAATTTTGCCATTTATGAATAGTACAAGGTTTATTTTTGATTATTTTCACTTTTAAATTCACGAGGACTATATTTGACATTTTCAAAGTTCGGGACCAAAGTTGTAATTTTTCAATTTTGAACTTTGAAGGGTTTGTTTTGACAACTTTTGAATCTCATGGACCTTAAATGATATTTGCTTAGTTTTGATTTACGGGGACTAGATTTGACAACTTTTGAAACTTGGGGACTAAAGCGCCAATTATGCAAACTTGATCGTTTTCACACGATTTTGGTATTTTTGCATTTAAAACACATAAAACACTTATTTGTGATATTATTATCATTTTGATGCATTTCTGAGTGTTTTCAGATGTTTTTGCAGTCTAGATGGTACCAAAAATGATGAGTATTTAGACACTCATCAGGAGGAGATGTTGGTGGTTTTGGTGGAGGTGTAGTGGTTGTGCCAGAAGATCTACCAGCACAAGAAGTTCCAGCTCCTCTAGTTGGAGGCGGAGGAGGAGGTGGGGATTTGTGGCCTTTATGTAATGATTCTAACAGTGAAGTCCTCCTTTTCTTCTTAGCCTCCCTTTCTCGAATGTCTTCCAGAAACTGTAAATGATGATCATGCTTAATCGATTCTTCAAGGGCCACGTACAGTTTCTTATGGACCTCATCCATATGCTCATTGCCGTCATACATTTTCTCTGAAAGGACTGCTCTGATATCAGAGATGGGCAAGTCTTTAAATCGTTGAAGAAGTGGAGCTTGCATTGCCCATTCTACAACATCTTTAACCTCGGCTTCAATTGCGTCTGCAACCCCTTCATCGAAGTTAAGGTTTTCCAGCTTGTAGACACGACGCTCGAGGACGTTGATAGATTTAGGCAATTGCCTCTCAAGAACTTTAATTCGTTTCACTGCCTTGTCGAGCAATTGATCAGATGTTAGAATTAGAGGTGGTGAAGCCGGTGGAGTGTCCGTGTCATTAATTGTAACAACTGGTTCAAGTGATAGATCTTTAGCAGGTTCTAGTGGTGGAAGTGCGGTTGTTAGAGCAGGTTTGGGCGGTGGAAGTGCGGTTGTAAGAGTAGGTGCAGACATCGGAGGGATGGTTGATGTGTCTTGCTGGATGTTGACCGTGTACATAGACTCAGCTTCCTCTTTCTCATCATTTTGCTTATAAGCCTCGGTGTCTGAGGGTTTGTCATTCAAAAACTGATCACCAAATGAGAAGTCAGCATCTAGATTCTTAAGTGAGGATAGAGATCCCGTAGACATATTTGTATCTTCTAGGTGCCTGTGTTCTTCAGATCTTGGCTCAAGGATCTCCCGTGGATCTTTCAGCAGCACATTTTCTTCATTTACAGTTTCAAGCACTGGAATCTCCTTAGTAAAAGGTGTTGTCTCAAGACTTTCTGACTGAGTGTCACTAGATGCAAGTGTATCTTCCTGTGTATCTGACACATCCTTTTCCATTCCAGTTGGTTCTTGAGCTGAAGATGATTCAATTCTTCTTTTCTTCAGCTCAAATAGGGTAGTAGTTTTTGGAGGTGGAGAAGAGATGGTCGAGAAGCATGTGAGCGACTTGTTCACTTCAACTCCAAAGAATCCCTTTGCCTTTGTCATGTGTGCCGGTGTGGTTTATTGTGGTGCGTCTTGGTTCTCGTATCACAACTCCTCCTGAGCAGTCTACGAGACATGTATAGGGATTCGAGGCTTTGTTGAATCCCTTGTTGTAATCTTGACCTCATCTTCATCCATTAAGCTCATGTGTCTCTCGGTATCCTTGGAACCTTCATCTTTTCCTTTACGCCTCTCTCTCTTCTTTGGAAGGGCAGCGTATGATGTTTTCGAGGATGATTTAGTGCTAGAAGTAGACTTTGTAGACTTGGGTTGTGAGGGATCGGGAGCGTCATCAACATTGGATCTGGATGCCCTTTTCTTGTATAATCTGAAGTAGTCAGTTCTTAATATCATCTATGAGAAGTGCATCAGGAATTGGCATTCCAAAGATCTCTTTATTAACACCTTTGGCAACATATTTGAGGTTACCAAGTACAAATTCATCATTAGCATTATGGAGGACTGACTCACTCCTTGGATTAAAATGATGAGTCTGTTGCAAGAACTGAATGATGAGCTTCGAGAATCTTATGCTAGGAATTACAAGTTTGTGTACTTTCTTCCTTCCTTGGGCTTGATTACGAACATTTGTTACATCGGTGATGAAAGTGTGCATAGATAGCGAAATTCTTCCAAATCGTTCCGTGACACAATGTTCACCCTTTGATGAGACCCATAAGATTTTCGAATAGGTGTCCTCACTTTATCGAACCACGAGGTTTTGCGGATAAGCATAAGTTGAGAATAGTAGTAATGGCTCTCAAGGTTGATACATGTGTCCGGTGATGATATCTGAGCCCTTGTTACGTTAACTTGATAACCCAAATCATTTAGAAAGTCTATTAGTTCTTCCGCACTAGGTGGAGGGACAAATTGTTTGGTAGGGTCACATGGTGTGATTCCTAGGGCCTTACTGAGAATGTCAAATGTGATTTCATATCCCTTATCATCAAGCTTACAAGAATAAGTGGCGGTGATCTTGTCCCATGTAATGGTGTTCCAAATTGTTGTAGGTAAATGGAAGGGATCGTGCATTGCTTGGTCAAGGAACTAAAAAAGTTAGTGTTTTTAAGAATATCAATAGCAACCACGAAGATTGGATCTTGTTGTGTTCTTTCCATGTCCATAATAGTTGCTTTTGCCTATCTCTACCCATTTATCTTACGGAAAATTTCGTTGTCGATGAAGAAGCTGTGGGTGGAGTAGAGGTAGCAAGGTTCTCGGATGAGGTTGTGTTTGCCATTGAAGTGCAGCAGAAACACACATACAACAACGATGTTCGAGAGCATGTTAGGTTAGACATGGTTAGCTAAACAACTTTAATGCAACCTCATGACATAAGCACAATGAGTAGCATACATGACAGTTAACGAAGCAGTTGAAATACTCGGAAAATAGGTTAAGATGCTTTAGTAATTCTCAGAGTAACAAATCATTTTGACAAGGTTTTCTAGAGACAAGTTGCTTGAGCAAAATTGTTAAAACTAAATTGCTTTAATATGATTTCATGAGACAAGTCGCTATAATGGAAGTGTTATAACAAGTCGCTAAGTCAAGTTGTCAAATCAAGTCGCTACAAGAGAAAATAGATACAAGTCGCTTTAACAAAAGTGTTATAGCAAGTCGCTATAATCAATTTGTCAAGACAAATCGCTACAAATAAAACAAGAGACAAGTCGCTATCATGAAAGTATTATAGCAAGTCGCTTTAAACAACTTGTCAAAACAAGTCGCTATAAGAAAAAACCAGTGACAAGTCTCCTTTGTGAAAATGTTTTAGCGAGTCGTTAACTTGTCAAGACAAGTCGCTACCAAAAAGTACAAGGATAAGTCGCTACCAAAAAGTAGCAAACAGTATCACCCAATTGCATAACAAGTCGCTATCAAGAATGTTTAAAACATTGAAAACTCGCCATCAAGATTATATAAGACAACTCGCCACCAAGAACAACCTGCTATGAGACAAGTCGCCATCAAGAACGTATGAATGCACAAACCTATAACATCAATCCAACACTCAAATACAACCCCAAAAATGCACAACCAAATCACTCTTTCGATCAAATACAACCACGACGCAAGCATAACATGTAACATCAATCTAACAAACTCATAAGAATATTACAAAAAAAAAATACGCGCAAGGACAATCATTTAACCATACAAATGCACCATCAAGACAAACCCAGGGAACCCTAACAACAACCTATTCAATATCAAGTACTTCCATTAAATATAGCCATTAAAAAACCTAGATATGGGATCAATTGTCGAAGGAAAATTGCTCGGTGGAATCTGTTAATAGAGGTGTGTTAGAGGAGGTATTAGATATAAACGATTCGAAACAAAAACATTAAAATCAACCTACTACACACAAATCGCTACAAAGTCGGTCATGTGAGATGGAGAGATAATATTTTGGGATTTTGAAATTTTATCAATTGTGACAAGTCGCTAGGGCATAAAGTATTGTTTTCACGTTTCGCAAATTGACACATTCAGTCCTTGTATTTGGCCTAATTGAGATAACTCACTAGCTAGAGGTTATGATACGTGTGACAAGTCGCTACCCCCTTAATTGAAACAACTCTCTACACTTGATTGAGACAAGTCGCTACAGTTTAAGAACCATTCTCAATTTTCAATAAATGACACATTTGGTCCTTGTTATTATGATAAATGGAGACAAGTCGCTACTATCTTAGTATCGCGCATAAATTTGTGCTATTGACACTTTCAGGTCCTTGTACTTAGCAAATTGCATGCGGATCACGATGGATAAGTAACATTCATGTTGAATAATATGACAAGTACCATATATGTCATAACATGGATAAGCTATCTAGCACAGTGAACATAAAGAATCATGACTTAAACATGCAGCAGCAAACAAGTAAGCACATTACATATATCAAACAATGATGCAGAGATAAGTTGAAAGCTTCTCCCCCTCAATCAATGTCACCAATTAAGAGTGAACATTGATTGAATTTCAACCCCCCGTTGTAAAATAGAATATATCTTTTATTCGAACTTCATCTATGGACCCGTATCATTATTGAATGACATTTCTAGGACCGTAGATGTTATCGATAACAAGAGATACATCTTTTATCAGATTTTGGGTAAAGATTTAATTAATTAAAAAAATTGATTTGATTTGATTTAAAAAAATTGATTTAAAAAAAATTGATTTAATTAATTTTAAAAAAATACAAGCGAAAATTAATTTGTACACAGTTCATGAGAGCGAGTCACGATTCAAGTCGAGCAGAGTCAAAGTGCGAGGTACATCAATTCTGACAAACTACAATTCACGAGTGAGCAATCTTCATTTACATTGGAAACCAGGTCATGATGTTCATGATTGAATTAAGCATTGTACCTGAAAAAAACTGTAACCACCGGTAAATTTCACCTTGTATTAAACTAATATAATATTCTAACGAAAGAATACTTATCCATTTTCTACATCCAAATTTTTTTTAAGAAACGAAATCCTTTTATTTGATCACAAAAACTAGCCAATGTGATGAACTCACATCTTTAATAAACATAAACATCTTTATATATAAAACTATAACGGTTTTCAACGTTTATTTACCACTTTACGTTATTTCGTTAACGTACAATTATTAAACTTTCGAACTAAACGTTATCCATTGATTAGAGTTTTCACGAAGCCCTAATTTATTTTAACTATGATTTTACACAACTAAATCATAATTACTAAAGTACAACATTTTATACCTAGAGTACAAGTCATTAAAGCACGGAACCTAGCTATACTTTAATTTCCGTTACAAGCCCTAATATACAACTCTATGATTTTATGTGCCTGATATATTTTCAAAATATTAATGTACAAGTCTTTCAAGCACATGTACAAGTCTTTAATGCATAAAAGTTTTATAATTATATAAATTACATTATAACCTCAATGTACCTATTTTTAAGCACAAGGTACAACCCTATAATGCACAAGCCTTTAAATTTTATTTTCTTATAATTTACAAGTGTAAGGTCAACTCTCTAATGCTTGTGGTACAAGTATTTTATGCATATATGTTAAACATGTCATTTACCTAAGTTAACTAACCTAAACTCTAACTAAGCATATATGAGCACAAATGAGCCACATCACCTTCTTCTTCAAACCTAGGTCAAAAACATGACACATAGTCTTGTTGGAAACAATTAAGACCAAGCTACTTAGCTACAACAATTACCACACATGACCAAATAGTCCATGATTTCACACCTCACCTTGTTCCCTATCTTACACCTTCTTATGGTTATAAACCAATACAAGTAGCCAAATTATCTTCCATAAACCCAAATCTCTCTTGCCTATATATAAGACCATGCATACACACATCTTCCTCATTACATACAATCTATCTCACCACACTCTAATACACTCTCACTCACTGAAATTACAACCTAAGAGAAGTAGAAAGGAAGTAGGAACAAATGCATGAAGCTTTGGCTAGCCAAAATCCCAAGCAAGTAAGTCTATTAAACTCATCTTAGTTCGTTTTAACTTTTAATAACAATTGCATAATGTTAAAAAGGATTTTATAAGGAAAACTTAGCAATTTGAATCACTTAAAAGCAGTACACGAGTCAAAGTTATGGTCTAAACAAGTTGCCAATAATCATCCGAACTTTACGTGAATGAACACTCGAACACAAAGCGAGGCGCTTGGTCCGTTTCATGAAAAAGTTAAAACACGAAGTTGTCCGAACGGCGTTTTCTTCAAAAATCGAGAACACGGGTCTAGAAAAGTATAACGAACTCATAATTTCATAAAATCCCAACAATGTATATGTATAAGTTACAAAACACCAACACCCCACCTACTTACCCCATTTATTTGCATCATGTTAAAGGTATTAAGGCCAACTAAGGTACCGTTGTAAACACCACCTAGGATACTACAACGCCCCCATGACCCGGTTAAAAGCCTAGTCGTTATCTTTAAAACAACCATCATTTTGGTGAAAGTTATAAGCGCCAAAAGCTACTTACAACAAATATTTGGGAAAACATGGGATTTTGATAAAATTGAGTGGGAACTATCTTAGAAACATTAGAAATGGGTAAAACAATATTTCACAAGGTCGCATGCAAAGATGTAGTTTAAAGCGAAATTTTTCATAAAGCAGCGTGTGGCAGTGGCCATGTTAGTGAACTTGTATCTTTCTAATAAAGAGAACTAGGACATGAGGCTTATGCCATTTAAGAGAGCTTACGACAAAGTGTTTGAAGGGTCAAATCTGTTGTGAAACCCTAGGCTGGTCTTGTGTAAATTTGCCCTCTTTTAGCCCGTTATCGCCCAAAAACAACAAAAAGCACATAACCCCCTACTTTAGAAAATCACTGAGACCAAACCGTAAGAGATTAATACCTCTAGTTTGAACCATTAGAAAGACCACCGGACAAACTCTTGAAAGAATCAAGAACGTAGTAAAAACCTTTTAAGGCCTCGCTTTTATTCACTCGCACTTTTGTCCATTTATGCCAAAACAAGTGATTTTTTATAAAATTTCAAGCATAAAATTGTAATTTTGTAAGATAAAGTTTTCTTGGACTAAAATATAATTTTGTGAAGTTAATTATACAAGGGCTGATTTTGTCAATAACCCATAGTTGAGGGTTCTGATGTCATTTTGAAAGTGCAAGGGTAAAAGCGTAAATATTTAAAATTGTAAATTATAACATTTTGGAAACATAAAATATTTAACAACTTGGATTTCAATAAAAAATTATTAACAATCATTCGAGCCTAAAGATAAGTACGATAAGTATTATTAATTTTGAAGAGACTTCATGTTATCTAATTATCGATAAAGCATTAACATTGCATAAACTTGAACTCGAATACTAAAACATAACATACTAACTCGGTCACAAGTCGGAGAAGTTTATTCACATTACTTAATTTGTTTTCCATCCGGACTCTTGTAACATCGAGGTGAGTTCGTAGCCAGTTTTATACTTGTTTATTAATGCT